>JAPUBQ010000016.1:11107677-12307677 GCA_035578125.1 Mellilla xanthometata | reverse complement strand
TTCACATTTATTTCACATTTCGCGTGTATCTATGTTTGTTACTTCTTCACGCTCAAACGGCTGAAACGATTTAGATGAAATTTGGTGTGAAGATAGTTTAGACTTTGGCACACTACATAGGCTAATTTTTATCCTGGATTAACTTCTTTATGTCCTGGATTAACACGGCTAGCACTGCGGGCGCAACTGGTAATAAATAAATTGTAGAAGATGCATAATGTTTTTTTTTATAAATATAAATATAAAATATAAATATTAGGACACATTCATACACGGCTGGTTAGCCCCATACTGAACCATTTCTAGCTCGTATTATGGTTGCTTACACAACTGATATACTACATATACATACATACATATTGTATATAAATACATATTTAACACCCAGTCCCACAGTCAACAAATTTAGTTAAGCACAAAGATGTTGACCGGGCCGGGAATCGAACCCGGAACCTTCTGATTAGCAGACCGGCATGGTAACCTTTACGCCAACGAGGTCGTCAAATGAATCATATCTTTGCACAGTTTCTCAGAAAACAAAATAAAATAAAATACCTATCTTCCCACACGGTCGTTCCATTAAGGTGAACTAGGTGGGCCGTTCCATTTAAGTCCCGTTTTTTGCGGCTCAACCATTTGCGATGCGACTACGCCCACTATAAAACCTTTTTTTTTTCTTTAATTTACTTATTCTGTTACTTTTGAGCTTGCAATTTTTTCGTTTTCTTTTTAATGAATTGTGTTGTGACATATTTTTAGACTATCTTTTTTTTCTTGTGGGAAAATCAGTTCTGTCAGAGTGACAAATGCAATTAAGAGACTGACTTGTTTGTCATTGTCGTTTTGACATAAATACATTTAAAATTAAAAATAATATTAACATGTCAATTTTGACATTTGACTTTCTTTAAAACGTCAAAATTGTGACTTGATTTTCAAGTGTTTATCTTTAATTAGTTTTAAGAAGATGAATATGACACAAAAAAAATTTAATTTAAGCCGTGTCATTATTTGTAGATACGTATATGAAAAAGTTGTGACATAAAAATAAAGAAAAACTTAAGAAATAAACTCATGTGCTAGTTTTATTTAAAAACAAAGGCATTCCAATTAGGTTCTCTTCTAATTTCAAATCTATTCCAAAATTAAAAGATCATAACAACAGTTCGTTACGATTAGATCGACCAAAATAATAAACTTCTTCCCTTTAGTCACGGATCATTTGTACCGACATTGCCCGAAGCGATGTCGAGAGTAACCGAATGATCTGATTGGAATCCATTAAAAAAATATATATATTTTGAAATTAGATCTCATAATTAATTTTAAGTCTCAAAATTTAAATTCAACTCCATTGAATTACAAAAAATATGTGTTAAAAAAAAGATTTGTAACTCTGAAATGTCTAGATTTTGATTAGTTATTCTAGAAAGCTTATATTAATTTTAAGTAAGTACAGAATTTTTATACTGATTGAATAAGTTATTGTTTGTTCGTTCTGTTTCGTTTAAGATGTATCTTTTCTTGAATAAAGTTATTTTTATGTTTTATGTTTTTATGTTTTTTATCTATCAGATTCTAAAATAATAAAATACACACTAAAAAAACCACAGATACAGCTACTAAACCTAGCTTCGAATATCCTGTTCCCCAATGATTAGAATATAACGATTTTAAGGCAAAGGTAAACCGATTTCTTAAGTTTTGTTAGGTAAGTACGCTCCGCCGAATACCTCAATAACTCTTACCATCAGGTGAATTGTGGTCAAGCGCTGACCTATTTTTAGTGAGAAAAAAACTCAATGAAAAATAATGACGAATAAGAAGTCAAAACTTGTACAAGAATTAGTTAGTTTTTTTTATATTATTTAGCTGAATTTTTACGGGAACGTATAATATAACAGTAATAAGGTATCAAAACTTGTACAAGAATTAGTTAGCTTTTTTATATTATTTATTTGTTTTATTTAGCTGAATTTTTAAAGGAACCTAAAATATAACAATATTAAGGTAGGTACAGTTAGAACCTCGCAGCTATTTCTGGTGTTGCCAGTTGTAATGTCAGTGCACATAAATAATAGAGATTGTCTCAATCTGGCGACACTGTTCGCACCTAACATGTTTTAGTGTTTCTGAGAACACATTATACACTAGATACTAAATCATCAGCTTAAAGTTAAATTTAATTTTAACGTGTCAGATAGTTTGTGTAAAATGTTTTCTAAGAAATACAATTAAAATAGCTAAATATATAAAATTAAAAAATGGTTGCCTGTAAAGTCGGTTTTACGGGCGAAGATTTTACGTGACAACGTCTGCCGCGTGCTGCGCGCGCGGCAGACCGATCATAGTTGAGTGGGAGAGAGACGCAAGGCATTCGGCGGGCCTGTCTCTCGTTCGGTGACTCATCGTAACGTTACCGGGCGTTACACTTTTTCATAAGTGACTCCCAGCCGCAACCTAATTTAAGACGTTGTCACGTCAAAAATAGAACAAAATATCACAGCGGAAGGACACTATATATTTAATTTTGTCTTCTATTTACAATGGATTTCTGCAGAGTAACGCCTGTGTCAATAAGTTATTAAAATAGCAGGACCCGCGGTGTTATTTGCGTTAATCCGGGATCAAAAGTAGCATATTAATTAATTCAAGATCTAACCTATCTTTGTAGTAAATCTCATCAAAATCAGGACAGCCGTTGGAGCGTGAAGGAGTAACATAGATTTTGAAGTTATTTGCGTCTCCCACGGAAACCACAATTGTTTTCGGCATAAAAAGTAGCTTATGTGTTGTTAATGTAAGGTCTGATCTATCTTCACACCAAATTTCATTAAAAATAGTTCAGCCGTTTGAGCGTGAAGAAGTAACAAATATACTCACTTACACACAAACTTTCGCATTTAGTTGTAGTAAGTAAAAATAATAAAATAAATAAATAATACATTTTTAACAAAATAGACAAATAAAAATAGGGCATCCACCTGTGAGAGTACCAGGGCGTCATAAATATTGAAGAGATGGTAAGCACCATTTGCATACGATGTTCAATTATGATCCCGGAATATGGAATGCGTTATTATAACCAGTTATATTGTTATGTTTTCTCGGTGAACCGCCTAGCTGTGATTGTTTCCTGGTAATCTTAGCGTTCACTTCACTCATTCAGATTTCATTGCATGGCTAGAAAATTAATAAACATGCAACGCTATGGAGATAGTTAACTCGTGTTGAATATTCTAAGTCATATAGGTACATAGTACGTACAGTTGAGAATTTTATATGAGTCTCCTGTAGGTAAGAAAGTTCGCATTATTTTTTTACACGCTTTATATTAGCTTCACCTGTATGTTTGTTTGTAACCGACTTTTTTGGGCGCGATTTTTACCCACTTTAAACGGCCAGATTTCGTTGAAACTTTGTAGATTTATTGAGGACCGATGACAATACACTAATTTGATAAAATTATTACATTTTTTGTATTTTTGTTTGTATGTTTATTTGTAACCGACTTCTTTGGGCGCGATTTTGACCCACTGAAAACGGCCAGATAAGCGTGTTTTTTAGTTTAACTACTATTATTTACAATATAGTTTTAGTGTGGTTCTAAGTCATACGTACACTTAAGTATTTTTTTTAATAAAACTCTGGTACTTAAGTTAGTGTGCATTATTTTAAGTAATGCAAGACAAATTCTTTCAAAAGCAACTAACTAACATTGTTTCGCAACCAAGAAACATTTTATCGACCATTAAAATGAATAATGAGCCAGTCTCAAACGACAGCTAATTTCCACAACGCCATCTACCGGCGAGTAGCGGAACCTCAACACGAAATCGATTGGAAATAATTATCTATTCGAATCGCGCTAACAACCGACACCCGGGGCGATAATTTGAATATCGAACGCTGGAGAAAATAGAAATCAAACTGTAATATTTTGTACTTATTTCGTAAGTAAAGCGTGTTTTCTGTTCCCGCGGCTTTGACCAATGACAGCGTCGCCTGCGGTCTCAAGTAGACCACAGAGCGTTTTACATTATTTCCATTTTTTTTTTACCTTATTTACTCTTTAGTCTTCTAGTTCTCGTTCATTGCAATTTATTAACGTTTTTACAGACCCTTAACTAGTTGGTAACCGCAGAAGGGCTCGGTGGTTTATTGTGTGTTGAAAAAAAAAGTTTGACAGTGACAGAACCCTTTAGGTTGTGTATTTAATTGCGCGGTTAAATAATAGATGGCGTGAAAAACTATTATTGTAAAGATTTTTTTTGGTACTGGCCACGAGTTATGAATACAGATTTAGAGTTGTAAATACAGATTTTGAGTTCAATGTGTCGGTAGGTACTCGACTCGTAATAACTCGTGTGGATAAAGCGCCTTACTGGTCAAATGTAAAAAAAAAGTAGCCAATGAAATCTATTGGATATATAGGTAGCTATTTTAAAAAATATTTCTTTGTCGTACATTTTTATCTGTTATCATGTTTTTTACCCTTCTTCTTCCCTGCCTTATCCCACTAGGTGGGGTCGGCAGCAAATTTTCCTCTTCCACTGTCCCCTATCAGCCGTCGTCTCTACACTCACTCCTTTCTCTCTCATGTCCTCATTCACACACTCCATCCACGTCTTCTTCGGTCGGCCTCTTGCCCTTCTTCCTTGCACTTCCATTTCCATACATCTCCTACTAACATGCATCTCCTCTCTACGCATCACATGCCCATACCAAATTCAAATTCAAATTATATATTTCTTGTAAAATAGGTACAATTGGTATTATTACAGTAAGTTGGCCCTCTATTTTGACCGTCAGACATGCAAGATTACAATGTCAGTTTTTTTTATTAACCACGCTATTATGTTTTTCGCTGCATACAATATTAATTTCCCATCATTACATTGCAATATTAACCTTGTAACCCACGGCGTACGATATTGATTAACTGGCAACACAGAACGTGGAATAATCCGCGCGATTATTTCCAATCACCGGCACATTACATTAGAGGTAATCTGCAGTAATGTTGCCAGCTAACGGTAAACTCCCCGCGAATGTGGGAAACTGGCGGGGTAGCGGGGAAACGATAGATTCTAAATTAGTTTGATGTTTAGTTGTTATGTGTAGATTTGTGATCCGGGAACTGTGGTTGTAAAATATGTTAACTACTTTTTGTATATCCTTAAGTATGAGGTATCATAATCAAAAGCAGCCCACTATATGTTGGGACTCGGGGCCTTATCGCATGAGGAGAGAGATATAGGCCATAATCCACCACGCTTGGCCAGCGTGGTCGGTTGGTGGATGGCACACGTCTTTGGATATTGTAGACCCTAAAAATGACAGTTTCCACACGGTGTTTTTCTTAACTGTAAAGCGAGTGAAAATCCACGCATAATTTAAAAAACAAGTCATTGGTGTAGGGCTAGGAACGAACCAGGGGCCGTCTGATTGAAAAGCAAAAGTTTTTGCCACCGAGCCACACTCGTTTTGTTAAGTATCATTAATAATATAATTAAATGTTAAGTATCATTATGTAGCCACGTGATGTTTTTTTGCTTAAAATCCTGGATTTCAGCTTCTTCGTATGAGCTAAGTGGCCAAGCTCTGGTGTCGAGAGTTTTCAAGCCGCCCGAAGGCCCCTGACTTAGCTTAACTTACTGCTTGTACTAATACAAAAAATCGTGGGTAAATTATACAATTATTAACAGACAATTTTTGTGATAATTCAAAAACGTCAAGATTATTTACAACTGAATCGACACAAAAAGTAATACTAAAGCAATATTAAACACGGCCCGTAGCGAGAAAGCAATAATACGCACGTCCAAGATAGCTTGAATTACAATTTTAATCTTGTCAAATCCCCAGTTTTATAGTAGCCGCCTCGCGACCGTACGGGACATAAGTTTCTTCTCAAAGTTTATTTAATAAGGAGTTGGCGCTATAAGAAATCATATTAAAGTCAGAGACTCGATATAAATTCGCCATTTTTACAACTGGCTCATTATTATTTTCGAACCGAATCGGCCGCTTATGAATAAAAACTTGTACATTTTGATGCAAAATTATTTGTCGGAGAGAATATACGCGTGGTTTTGTAAAAAAAAATGGCGGAGTCCCGCGTAGGAGAGGCTTTTGCAAGATGCACAATTTTGTAATAAGTAATGTTAAATTGTGTTTTTTAAGCGCTTGGAAAACAAAATTATATCCTATTTGTTGTTTTAACTTAAAAACTACACTGCTCTACAAAAAAGTTTTTTTTTGCCCTGCATCGCAAATTTTTATGTTTTCCAGTGCCAAGATTATAAATATAATTTAGAAAATCTCCAATGTGCTCATATTTTCATGACTTTTTAAATCTTATACTTAAACAAGTATTAGCTTGTTAAAAATAAAGTTTTATTTTCCAACCCCATTTGAAAAAAATCTTAACACCTGCCGTAGTTCGAATAGCCAGTTATCTTCAAACATAAATGTTTTTTATAATTGTAAACTGCTTTCGGACCATAATGAAAAACCTACTCGAAACCATGATCATTTCATTCAAACAGTTTGTCTTAGTGCAGAAAGGCACTTAATATTTAAATTTGGCCTCGTTGGCGTAATGGTTACCATACCGTACTGCCAACCAGAAGATTCCAGGTTCGATTACCGGAACGGCCAACATCTTTGTGATGTAGGTACTAAATTTGTTGGCTGTCGGTCTGGGTGTTTAATACGAATCGATATAAAGTATTTATGTATGTACGAGTATATGTAGTATATCAGTTGTGTTAGCAATCATAATACAAACTAGAAATGGCTTGGTATGAGGCTAACAAACTTAAAAAGATTACTCATAACAAAAAGTTATTATAAAATAGAAGATTATGTAAAAGACGGAACATTAAAAAATCAAATCAATTAACAGGGTTGCTCATCTCCAGTAAATAATTGCAATGCCTTATGGGTAAATATGTAACTGTAAAGTGACATAATATTAGGAATAAATTAATTTACTTTGACTGTGATTGATATGTTTATGTATTAGTTTATTTATAATTATTATTATTTGAATGGTATGCATTCTATGTTATGGGCCATAGTTGCCTGAAATAAAGGTATAAATAAATAAATTAAAAAAAAAACTTTAACCGGCCGTGAGTGAATAGAGAAAAAACATATTACTAGCTCCACATTTATCACATTCCTCACATACCCCACCGTTTATAAAACACCCAATTCCATAATCAGAAGACGTTTTTACGATAAACGTTTATTTTAAATAGATGGGGTATTCCATCAAAATTACTATAATTTTGGACAAACAAAACTACAAGCTGTCAAAATTGACGTCAGTTTATCATCGACTTGACCCTTTTTTGTTTCTTTCTTACCTACATTAATAATTTCGTTAAGGGCTTTTTAAACGAGTAACATATTTGGAATAGCTGCCAGTACTTTATGGATCGGATCATTTGTATAGGAATTTAAATGGGACCGTTTTAAAATTGGATTACAATAACATTGAGAAATACCGTGTGGATATTCCAACTATTCTAGAGGAGATGTGGCGATATAAGGTCCGAGACAGAAGCTTTAATTATATTGCCATCTGAATTTATGGAGCTTCTTAATTTTCAATTAAAAAAAGGAAATAAAGCATTGTATGGTCTATAAGTTTTATTTGAAAAAGCTACTATTAAAGCCAGATTCTATAGGTAAAACAAGATTTCGTCTGGACTACAAATTTAATTTGAAGAAATGTATTTTTAATGCCAAATTTTATAGGTAAAAAAAGTTTTTTTTTGACATATTTTATGAATATAATTTTATATTAAAACAGTAATTACCAAGTTTTTCATAAGTATGAATCATTCGATCATCGAAGCTAAGAAACGCTCGATGCGGATGCTGTTTGGATGTGTGACCATGTACAAGACTTTCGTTTTTCAAGAGCCATTTTCATCTGGGCGCTACTATAGGTCGGATGACAAGTTAAATTGTAGGTCCTAGCTATTAAGTCTTAGTACATGCAGTCGTTAAGCCAAGTCAGAGGCCTTCGGGCGGCTTGAAAACTCTCGACACCAGAGCTTGGGCACTTAGCTCATACGAAGAAGGATTATTCATATCTCAACAAAGAGAGGCATAAATAACCCCGCCGAAAATATCTAAACCTAATCCGTTCGCCACGCATGTCCCGAATGAAGCCGATTTTAAAATATTTATGAAAAGCCAACAAAAAAAGCAAACGAGTCCAAAGACAGAATTAAAAAAAATAAAAAATACGAGAGAGATACGGAGGTTGGAAAAAAGTTGAAATGATTGTAGGGCATCGAGATGTAGTGGCTTAGGGTTCCGTGAACACTCGTAGTCTTTTCGTTGGGTTCATGTTTTTTTGGATCTGGGTAAAATAAAAACATCTATCATATAAATTCATATTAACATTAAGTACTACATTTTAAATCACCGAAATTGATTATACTTGTGTATGTTTGTTACTCTTTCGTTCATTAATGGCTGGAGACAGATAAGTGTGGAGATAGTTTAGATTTTGCAAAGAAATTTAATAGTTAATCCCGGGATTTTATCTATTAAAACTATTATTTTTTGAAAGTATTTATTAATGAAACGCTTATATGTGTCAATAAACTGTATTTGTAACCGAAGCTACATACAGTGTAAACTTCATGTAACGACGCTGAAGGGACTTTGCATTTTATGGCGTTATAGAGAGAGGTCGTTAAATGGAGAGAATGTATCATCATATCACCATCACGTATGAAATACAAGCTTAACCAACTAAAGCCAATTATTTCGACGCTTTAGAGAGTGTTTAGTTAAATCGAGTGACGTTTTATGGATTTTACACTGTATTTCAAAAAATCTTTATCGTAAAATAAATTAAAGACAGCTGCTTGTTAACTTTGAACTGTTTTTTGAATTTAATATGTCGCAAAATGTACTAAGTTAAATCACTTTAAAAGTATTTTTTAATGTACTGGACTCTTCAGCAACGGGCCGACTCGCTCTTGACCGGTTCTTATTCAAACGTATCTGAGTTTCATTAGATTCGTTTCAATTCCGACGGGATTAGGAGAAAGGTCTCTCGAGGATAAAACTCGACCGTTGATTTATAAAGATCCTTTTCGTCGAGACATACCTACCTACCTAATTAATCGTGCGTCGTGATTTATCTGTTTGGGCGGCAGGTGCGTTCGAAAAGAGAACGCCGCATCCAAATAGAGAACGTTGCATTCAAATAGAGAACTCTACATTCGAAAGAGAACTATCAATTTCAAAAAGAGAACTCGCAAGTTTAAAAATGGAACGTGATGGCGTTAAACGCACGCATTGTGGTTCGGTCAGGGTTGCCACGTGGGGTCTGCCGGTGACAGCCCCGAAATGAGTCACGTGGCCGGTAATAGCGGCGTTCCTCTCCTGTTTACAATCGATCCGGAGACGTAAATATGACTGAATGGGAGTGTTGGCCGCCCTCTGGCGGGTGTTTTCCATCGATTTTCCTGCGCCCTCTGTGGGCCGGGACGCGGCGTGCGCGTGTGTGCGTGGCCGCCGCTGGCCGCGCAGTGAGCGCCGCGCGCCTGATTGGGCCATCCATCACTCGCCCCCCCCCCTCCGCGCGCCGCGGCCCGCACCCCTCTCTCGCCCGCCCGACGCGCGCATCCAGTATTTTTAAGACGGATACTTAGTGCGTTACATTATTACTTCTTTGTTTTTTTTGTTGGTTCGCGGGCGTGTAACCCACACGGCTGTTCCATCGCAGGGTCGATGTACCGCGTTATGATACTGCCTTTACATTTTTGATTGAGGTTTTATTTTATTCGGTGCGACGTTAGGGCCGATTACGTTTCTCGTACTCGGTTGCTCGCTTTTTGTTTAGTTGCGTTTCATTGTTCGGAACGAGATCGATTCTGTCGATAAGTCAGCTTTTAATGAAGACGTGGGTGAGCTGCGTTTTACTGAATCGCGCTTTTATGCGTCAAGGTGTGGTTACTGCTCTACGGCGATGGCCGGCCTTATCTCCGGAGTATACATATTCATAAAGCCAAATACACTGACTCATTAGTTATATTATTCACAAATTCTTAAACCATTCATCCTGCCCACTAAAAAGGTTTTTAATAGCTGCCTTCTCGCAGAAAATTGATTGCTCATCATTACCTATCATCAATTAAGAATGTCAATTTACTTAGAAAAAGATTTTAAACTAGCCAAGTGCGGGTTGACACACGACTTTGTATATCCAAAAACATATCGCTTTCCTCGCGATGTTTAGTAGAATAAATATACGTATTGCCAAAATACTCCAAATACATTTGGGATATTAATTAAGTAGATAATAAATAGTGTAGTTTATTGAACTCAACCGTAGCGGCCATTTTTCAATGATTCACATTGTGTTATATTCATATTTATCTACGCTTAAAAGATTTGCGTAAACAGTTTTAACTATTGCTTTGGGCGAATCGCTTGACACATTAAATTGTAGGAACCGGCTGGTAGTGTGAGTACAAGCAGTCGTTAAGCCAAGTCAGAGGCTTTCGGTCGGCTTGAAAACTCTCGACACTAGAGCTTGGCCAATTAGCTCATACGAAGAAGATGAAGAATGATTCACAAAAATGTTGCTTATTGTGCACAAATGAAGTTGATTTATTTTATGTTTGTATACCTATAGTATATATTTTTTTCCATTCCTTCACAAATGGATTCACAAGGCGATAGGTATATACTTAGAAGAAAAAATGAAATATTTAGTGTACCACCGCAAAAAAAATATACAAAAATTGTTGTAAAAATAAAAAAAAGTAAAAATTGTGTAAAATTTAAATATTCTGATTTTTCCTTTGCTGATCTTAATTTTGTTTCAGATCATATTTTTTTCTTCTATCTACAATGGATTTCCGCAAACAAACGCCTGATCAATAGGTACTAGCAGATACTTATTTAATATTGCTAGGTTTACGACAATTTTACGACCGCCAACGTTCAGCTTACTGCACTGTACTTCCGTAGACTGTAGTTATTGAGTTAGTAACTTTGACATTATATTTACGACATAAATGCCGTAAATAGAGAGACAAAATGAATAAATTGAGAGTCGATAAAGTATGAATATTTTAGGAGAAGCAAGACGTTTATTTTATTTATAAATATTGAAATACAGGTGCATTGTGTTGCGTACATGTCTTGGACGAGTTTAAATGTTCCTGGCTATTTTTAACTAAACTGAACTGAATTATATTATATTATTAGAATCAGAATTGAAAAATGACATTAATACGTATCATATACTTTTGAAATAATATCATATTATTTGACTTGTAACCTTGGGTGTTATCAATAAATTATTTGTATTCGTATTTGAATCTATCTAAACTAACCCTGATGGATAAACTTAGTTTTACTAAATCAACGGGAAAAACAAAACATTTTTTTAATGTAACGATGACATATCGTATAATTTTTTATTGCTTTTATAACAATTAAAATTTGCCGACGCCCGAATATTCTATGCATTAATTAGATAATCACATATTATATTCAAATTCAAAATTTGTTTTATTCACAAAAATATAACAGAACCCACCTATATTATATACTTGTTTGTACCTTAGTTACAATGAATATATATATACTTGTATACGTAAGAAAACCAACACATATATACAGACAAAACTAAATTTGAAATGAAGCTTCGCTCACTCCTCCAAATAAAATAGTAACGTACAAAATTCCCTTAAACCTCAACCTTTTAACTGATTCGATAGTTATAGTCTAGTCAACAAGTGCCTTTTTGGTCAACTTTTTTCAGCAGTCTCCGAAAATTATGATTGAGGTGTCATTCGATTCGGAATAGCATCTAGATAGTAGTAGTAAAATTATCTAGATGCCATTCAGAATCGAATGACACATCAATCGTAATTTTTGGAGACTGCTAAAAAAAGTTGACCAAAAAGGCACTTGTTGACTAGACTATTAGATAGATTCAAGTCGATACTCGATCGATAGGTACCTACGTACGACTCGATTCTCATTACAATGTAAAGCTTTGCCACTCGCTGCAACGAATAGCGGGCTATTTATTTAAATCGTTCGAGATTCTACAGTAATTTCACTCCAGGTAACTGGTTTGGTTAGGAGCGAGTGAAAATCGCGTATCTCATATCTTGTATCTGTTACACGGATAGATGCAAGAGTTAAAGCTGGCGTGTAGTACGCGAGCTTTTAGATAAACTCATACAAAAGCCAAAATGTATCAATAATTACACTAAAAACAAAATAAAAATTATAAATCTTATCTTAATATATATAAATCTCGTGTCACAATGTTTGTCCTCAATGGACTCCTAAACCACTTAACCGATTATAATAAAATTCGCACACCATGTGCAATTCGATCCAACTTGAGAGATAGGATAGTTTAAATCTCAAATTATAGTCGCAATTTTAATTTATTGCTAATTATTGTATGTTATTATTTGACAGTCACAATTATCACAACAGATGTCGATACCTTTCGACTGGGTTGAGTAAGTAATCAATAGATGGCGCTGTACCCCTAAGTGAGGCAAAACAACGTTTGCCGGGTCAGCTAGTAAATTTATAAATAAAATAGGACCAAATAACAAATTTAGGAGACCACTCCGGACGGGACCTGACGTAACTATACCAAAAATCCTCCCAAGATCCCAAATCTTATTCGATTTGACTAAACTATTTGTGATTCGATTAATTTTTAGTATATTAAACAAATATTGGTTCTTGTAGCTAAATGTATTGTTTTAGAGAGTTTACAGCTCTTATAACTAACGTGATCTTAAAATGTATAACCATTCAGGCAGTTGGTATTGATGACCGAAGAGGCAAACCATTAATCGCAGAAAAATAACTTTCAAGACCATTATTACAACAGAATCAGAGATTTCATGACCTTTAAAACGCTTGACACCAGGGCTTGCTTCTTAGCTCACATATAAAAATGAAACAAAAATGACATAGTACGCGCGTAGTCGTCTATTAGTTGGAAGAAAAGTGGGAAATAAACTGTTTCTTTGCTACTCAAATTACGTAAAATGTCTTTTAAATATTTGCATGTATCTTCCTAAAAAGGCGTGTACTAGCGTCCCTCTAGTACCCATCTTAATGGCTCGTCGAGTATAATAAAGTATATAAACTGCTGGTCATTGTACTGAACGTAATGAAGCTGGCCGCAATTTTCGCGCCGTTGTGACCTCTCCCATACAGGCAAGCTTAGGCTGGATACAGATTACAAGACTTCGGTGTTTGAAAAACTCGTGGAGTCTTGAAACGAGTCGTATTTTGTAATATATTCCGGAGGACGCATTTATAGTTACAGCAGTCTTGAAAGTAGGCTACGTTTCAGTCTATTTAAGTTATAGAATAGACTTAATTGACCTAAGTTACTTTTAAAATTAACAAAATAGAAGTGTTATGAATGCGCTTCCTTCAGAGCCAGATTATTCCAAACTAGGCAAGCCTAGGCCAGAATTTTGCTGACAAATGCCTAGTTGTCAAATGTAATGATTAAAAAATGAGGTCAGTCAGATCTTGTTGTAAATGATCAGCCAGTTGTTTTTAAATAATAAATTAATTATTTATTTAGCAGAGAAAAATTAAGATCTAAGTAACATTGACTTTAGTTATACAACACACTTATTGAATGTAGTAGATTGGGATTATTTATAATAATATATTTTTGGAGACTAGCACTTACAGAATGGGTTCGTATTAGCTACCTATCTACATAAAAAGACTGTATGGTGCTATATGAAGTAAAACTAACCAATGGAGGAACAAACGAAACTTTCTCAATTATTCTACCATTTGTACCTGATAGAGCTAACAATGCCTGTAAATCAATAGTCGGCAGGTCCGGTGTACACTATACACGTAATGTTCACACAATGCAACGGTCAATCTAGTCTACACCCAGCCTAAAGTTCCGCTTGAAAGTTGGAGCAAAATGACCGCCTCGAGACTTGTACTGAAATGCATTTCTGCGCAGCGTCGGTGAGCTTTGACTTCAGACGTAGATTGAGATAAAAATTCACAAGCAAAAATAAAGCTAAACATAGCACATTAAAATTCAAATTGCAATGGCAAAAGCCCTAGCTCATACGCCGTTCCAAATTCAAAGCGGCCACTAACGAACAACGATTCCTTCTCTAATTTGCGGACATGGAGCGATCGATCTCATTGGATTTTTGAAAAAGGAACTAAAGATTCAAAAAAGGAACGAAAGGTTATGAGCCGAGGCACAAATTGAGCAATTTAGTGCTCGCTCGTTCACTCTCGCGTATCGCTCGTTAGCCATCTCTGTCCGGTTAATTTTCAAATGTGAATTTGAAATTGCAACATTAGTAAGCCTTTGTTATTTATAAGGTATTATTTAGTGAAATACGTTTGTTCTTGAGTCAACCAATCAGGGTCAGGAGAAATTGTAATAACCTTTTCATTAATAAACATGAACTATTTACCTAAATGGCCTAAGAATAACTGAAAGTTTTGAAGTTCATCGATACTTATCAAGAATAAAATAATTCTCTTATATAAAAAATGTAAGCTTTAAGATTATATTTCAGAAAGTATTGTATAAAGATATAATGTTTATCCTCTGCACTCATAAATCAGAGAAAACCGCCCCTTATATTTTTTAGGTCAAGAATCTCACCGAGGACATTAATATAAAGCCTCCAAGTTCAATAGCATCGCGATTATGTCATAATCAGCCAGCAATGTGGAGTCATAACCAATATGTCGACATAAATAACCCGCCGGCCGGGACGCACACATTCATAACTCATTATCGGGAGCGAGGAGTATTGTTTTTGTTACTAATTTAGGTAAAAACAGCGGAGCGGGCAACACCGCCCGCGAGCATTCCAGCTCCGTCGCCATGGCAACCCTACCGCGCGTCACCAACAAACGAACAACGACCTTATTTTTTACTGCTCAAGGACCCAATTCCGAACGCAGACAAATGAAGTTATAACATTCCGTTACGTCACCGCACGATCCTCGTCGTCAGCCGTTACAATCAAACAGCGACCTTATCGTCTCACGCTAAAGTGCCATTTCCTACGTGCAAACGACCTAAGAATAGCGACATAAAGAATTGCTTTATCTCTTTCGCACGTCGTAAAGACGGCGTCGCGCGCTCTCGCTCGCCTGTCTCCTTTCTCGCTGAAGACGGACATGAGACTGCTTAGCTTCTCTTTCCGACGCACTTTTTGTTGTCTTCCCGTTGCGTCTATCCATTGTTAATCCGTCTTCGATGTTTCGTACAGTTTAGATAAAAATCGAAATCGTTGCCTCGAAATAAATGGACTGCAATTTTATTTTTTCACTACAATTTATCCTTCGCCGTTCCGCTCGCAGATAAGTTGAAACTTTTCGAGTTTGCGAAGATTCGTTACGATTTCGAAATTCGGTCCGTTCGAAAATAGAAGGGTGATGGAAGCGCGCGAGGCTCTCCGGTTCGGTAATTGATATAGTGTAATGGAAACGGGCAATGATGCTGACGTGTTAAAAGAGCGAGACAGACGGGCGTCAATGCGCGGGTCAGAGCGAAATGGATAGCTGTAACTATGTTCGATAACGGTGCAAGTGCATTCCCGTGTCTCGGTAATTGGAACTTTATATTGTCGCCGTAGCGGGTAATTTGGAATAACGAGCGTGACGACACGGCCGGCGGGTGACGCGGCGGCCGCGATAGATGGCGCTGCCTGACACTAGTTTACTTAATGATTTTTACGAGCGATAGATACCTACTGTGGAACTTTAGGATTTTAATTGCGACAAAGCTTAAATATAATTTGAGAATACTGAAATATTAATGAAAATTAAAATTATCTTTATTAATCTATTGATAATTATTAACTCACTTTCCTATTATATCCCTTTAATGACGCTTTTTCCATTTTTCCTTTCATTATTTTAATGACGCTACGTAAGCACCCGTGTAATTTTTGATCACCTATATTATGATTAGGTACCTAGGTACATATATCAGTGAACTAATACAACATAGATAAACGAACGAACAAAAGTAAAAGAAAAATGTATTATTTTTTCGATGACCAGAATTCACTAGTCTCGCTAAACCTTCGAAATAAAAAAATCCAAATTGATTTTATTCTTTACTTCGCACGGGCTATAGAAGAATCTAAGTTGCAAAGAGAAACAAAATATAGCCTATGTAACTCGGTCGGACAACCTATTTAGGTCGAACAAACTTTCCTCTTTATAATATTGGTATAGGTGCTATAGATAATAATCTAGTACCTAGATCTAGTATCTAAGTAAATAAATCCAAGTTGTTAAACCTTGAGTCTCCGTACACAATGAGCTGGCCGCGATATCCCGCGACCTTGCAGCGAGATGAAAGATGGCGCGATAACGTTTGATCGATCGCGCTGTCACTCGCGCGAGCGATTCGATACTCGATCGATACTACACTTACGTCACTATTATAGTAGGGATTGGTTTCGATACGCGATCGATACCAGAGTTGCTGGAGTCGTTAGGCGTTTGTTTTGTGTTCTAATTTTGAATATTTTTGACGTATTTTAAATTGCGAGAATGTTCTTCGATTAAGAACGTTTTTAACTCGATTATTATTTAATTGATCATTGCACTCTTAACTAATAACAACAAAGAAAACCTTTTTACAAATAGATAAATCCTTAAATTAACAACATACATACACAAACTATCGCTTCTATACAGATGATTTAAGTTAATACAAGACTAAGTTACCTCTGAAGTGTAACTGTATTTGTAAACTTTTCTGTACCGGACGATTTTTCGTGTATATCTTTTTAGTATAACATTTTAACTGAATAATATTAGTGTGATGAGGTTATATCTATCTATCTTCTATCTTCTAGTACGTACCTACCCGGTACATGAAAATAAACAGATAGGCGTGTGGGTACATGACCTTGCGTTGGAGCGTCACCGTGATAGATGACCCGCCATTTCTTCGGGTGGTGAACCTCACCTCTCCTCTAGGAATACTTACAGTTTGAATTAAGAACACATTTTCAATTTAGAATACATTTTGAACTTAGAATACATTAAGAATTTAATAGTACATTTTAAATTTAGAACAGATTTAGAATTTAAAAATAGGTACATTTTGAACTCATTTTCAATTGAGAACCCTTTTGGTTATTTTTAACGAATCTATTTTGTTTTTCTCGCAAAGTAGATACCTATTTACCTTATTTAAGGCTACTTAGATAAATCATAACTAATCATCAACATAAATGAAGTAAAACCTTACATTTATAGTTTTAGTAAACTTATTTTGATTTTATAAGAATAATCTTAGAAGGGAAAATTTTGAATAAGGAACACACGATGTGTTTGCAACGTTTATGACCTTGTTCGGTAGATGCCGCGTCACGGTGATCGATGGCGCACCATTTCTCTGCGTGACGTAGCAGGCCGGCACCGCGGTTACAAGTTTTGAATTCGGAACTGGAGGTTTTTATAGGTACAAACATTTTCAGTAAATCATTTGAATTTCGAATTGGGTATTTTTTACAAACAAAAAACAAGTGAACGCGAATAATATCATAGCTATAAGTACTTAGTTAGGTATAAAGAGATTTGAAAGTTATAAATTGTGGCCGTCAGATTTATTTATATCTTATTGATTTAGGTCTAGATATTTATTTATTGGATTTGATTTAGATTTTTATTGGATGTTTGAATTTGGAACTTCTTTTGGAAATTGATTTTTTAATATTTTAATTTTATACTTTATTAAATACTTATTATGTTTCTACTCGATTTTTTAATTTAGCATATTTTGGAACAACAAAAGGAAGATACAAGTATGTAATAAAAATATCTGAAGTGTAATTAATTTATTAAGCGATTTAATTCAAAAACTGATAATAATATTTTCAGTAATAACTCATTCTTGTTAAATTTTACAGTGTTGCCGTGGACGTACGCAATTTTTTACGTGAAATTTTTTAATAAGTAATGGCAACATTTAGTTTAGACACCTAGGCACGTTTTAATAATGCATTTGTTGTTTGATTAATGTCAAGCGATTAATTTATAAAACTATCTGCCGTGTAGCAATTTTTCTACGCAATATTTGCTTGTAGGTTGTTAATTTAATGCTAATATTTTGCGTGAAAAAATGTTTGCGTCAAAGTTTACCGTTTTAATTTTTTTTTTCAAATAAAAACGTTTATTAATTTGTTAATAAAAATAGAAGAATAATTTTAGGCGAGATAAGAAGAATAATAGGTAATAAATTATTTATGGAATTACAACAAAAAATAAATATACGAAAAAATCATAACCGATTTATATAGTCAAAGAAATTGTTTTTTGCTAAATAAAATACTTAAACAATTTATTTTTGATCAAATCATTAAATTAGGGGCGGGTTATTTATTTAGATTTAAGTTATTTGTAATAAATTTAAATTAATTTTGACATATTGTAAATTGTCATCATCATGTGATGACTATAATTTCCTAATCATTATTGTAAAAATTTTACAGGTAAACAATTATTTAACCACCTGTCTATTCATTATTTTTTCTTTTACTGTTTTTTTTCTGATTTATAATTAAGGGACGTTAAACTGCCATAATATTGTTTTAGTAATAAAGTAGACAAATTATTTAAAGGCGAATAATAAAAAAAATGAAAACATTTCCCTATTCATATTACCGATGCATGTCATTTTTTTGTGTTTTTTTTTATATTTAGATATACCGTTACAAATACAATTTGTTTTTGACTCAAGATCAACATTTTATTTATTTTTTACCCATTAATGTTCGGTTCAATTTTGTGTTTGCTTCAATAATTATTTAATTTCCTTTCTTATATAACTATAGTAAAAAAAAACGTTGATGTCCATACCTGGGTACTCACCGGGGCTGCCAAGGAAGACGGAGGAGTAGACCCGCCGCGCCACGTCGGGAGGTGAAGACCACTCCCGGCGGGAAGGACACCACTTGCCTGCAGACAACACATATATCATAAATAAATAAAAGAAAAAAAAATTAGGACACATTTCACACACGTCTGGCTAACCCCATACAGAACCATTTCTAGTTCGTTTTATGGTAGCTAACACAACTGATATACTACATATACATACATACATATATTTTATATAGATACATATTAAACACCCAGACCCACAGCCAACAAATTTAGTTAAGCACAAAGATGATGGCTGAGCCGAGAATCGCACCCGGAACCTTCTGGTAAGCAGTCCGGCATGGTCACCTATAGGCCAAAAAGATTGTCATTATATTGTTAGTAGGTTCATAAGAGAGATATATTGAAACTATGAGAGCTCAGTCGGGAGTGCCACCTTACGTCCTAAATGTCACACGGATTCGATCCCCGGCAAAGTGTTCGAGCTTATGGTGAAGTAAAATATCGTGATGAAACCATGGCATGGTGGTAGAGCATTTTAAAATGCTCGCCTTAAGTAACTCCCTCTTAAGTTGAAAAATCTTACGCCAAGCAGTGTGTTCTGGCAGCTTCCTTTCTGAGAGCCATTTATTTCCAGACTAGGCATGCTCCAAGTTAGGCCAGAGTATCACTAATTCGCGTGGTTACGAGTCCTAGGAGTCAAATGCCTCCACTTTTAAATGTTTTCTTTATTGATGACGAGTTATAAGTAGGACAATTATATAGGTTGACTAATTATGACTTAAATACGGATTTCTTTATTTTGAATTCAACAGTTTTCAAAAACTATTCTAAGCAAATAAATTGTTTTATTTCAGGCTAGTCTTAACAAACAAGCACACAAAAAACTTCATAAAAAATGTAAATAAAATTATTTGTCTGTGAGTACATAAATAAAAATATCAAATGTTTGATACCTAATAATATTTTAAGTAAAATTTTTATGCAAAAAAAATGTAAAATCATACATATCATTCACACTGAACTGCTCACAAAATACTAGACAAGAAACATTTTAAAACGCCATAACACATTTCCGATGAATTATTGCCAGTTGAAAAAAATACCCCATAAAAAGCGGAGTATACCTCCAGACGGAACAAAGCGGGAGATTCAGAAAAAGTAGGAAAAAAACATTGATTTATTGTGAGAATGGGGACATCGGGTACTCAGGTACAACACAGGTGCAGTATACCTTGGTTCTGTCGAGCTTTACTATGTTCTCAGACATAATACAGTATTGTAAATTCTTAAAATTATGTTTCGCGTTTTGGTGTCTTGTTTATATTTTTTTTTACACAGGCATTTGACCAACAGGGCACGTAACCCCACGAGTCTTGCATAGGGTCGAACATGCCATGTCTGGAATAACTGGCTTCCAAGGATTCTGCCGAAACTACACTGTAAGATACTTGAGGGTGGTAGCTAGCCAGACAAGCACGAGAATATGCTTTACCACCATTCAAATTTAAGACTATAGGACACATTTAGGACACATTTCACACATGGTTGGTTAACCTCATAATGAACCCCTATTATAGCAGCCCTAATTAGGTTTGGGGTAATCTAAGTGCGGATTTTTTGCGTTATATAATCATTTTTTGCGTATAAAATCATTGTTTAAAACAATTATCATTATCAGCTTAAATTAATATCTGCTAAGTACAAGCTTTCCTTCCACTTATGCGGATAGATTAAGTACTTTAAAAACGTTGGTTTTAAAAACAATATACTTTGCTAAAAAAGATTCTTAAAGAATACTACTGTAAATTAATCGTAAGGATTAATGAGATGCAACACATAAACTCTATTCTTTTTTTTTTAATTTTGACATTTCTGATTTTATTATTGAAATTTGGTATTCGTTAAATAAATTTTAATATGAGTGAGTATTTATGTGTTGCTCGATAATAAAGAAATTGAATTTGAATAAAAAATCTTGTAAATTAGATACGATACTTAAGCACATGCCAAATGGAAAATTAACGAGCTTTAAATACCGGAGATCATGTAAGTTACAAAGAGTAGAATGATATTATATTTAAGTTAAAGCATAATATGTAAGCAAACTATCCGTCTAATTAATAGCATACAAACTTTCTTAGTATAATCACACGCACCTCAATTAACCGCCGCGTAAAAATTATCAAATCGTTAACCAACGTAATTATCTCCGAACTCAATTTAAAAACATCGAATTAAACAAATTAACGAAACACCAATCCCCCAATTTGAATTCTACAACTGGCAACACTGAACGGACGAGTTAAAGTAATAATTAATAGTTGCCCTGTAAAAATAATTGTCGGTTACAAAATAATACGTTCGAGATTCGACTTTTGATTCGACGGACTATCATTAGACGCGTACTTTTGAATGATAGAATCAAAACAGTTTTCGGAGGTACCAATTGTTTTAATTTTTGAAAAAAGAATTATGAATGCTAATTGCCATGTTTAACGCGAAACGTTACCATTGTTTCGGGGAGTTTTTTCATTATAATTGGGATTTAATCGTCGGTTGCGATGGAAGAGATTGGGGATAAATCTACAATTTAAAGAGAGGATTTATAAAGCTGTTCTAAGTTTGTAATAAAGATAAAAAATCGCAATTCGCCAGAGGCTTGTTGTTTACAATGTCAATTACAACAAAAATTATGTGTGTACCTTAATGAATTGCATTTGCTATAAAATTTAATATGGTTGTTATGGCTTCCAAGAATAAAAGGTTTTCTTTCTTTATTTATGGGGTAATAGGATTTACATTTGTTTTTTATATTAAAGCTGGGTGTAAAAAAAATCTAAAAATAATAACATTTGAACTGTCTCTTGACAGGAAGGAAGTTAGTTAGGTGTTGCCACTCAGAATAACGTTACAGAGCCACGTTACAATCATTACAAAAGGTCACAGCAATAAACCATTACCATAAAAGAAATGGCGCTGCCCTTTCGAATATTTTTTTCGCTAGTTTACGATCCACACTTCCTGTTTATAGCATGTAAGATGAATATCATTATCATACGCTTTCATCACGTGTGCTGTAACGGCATATTTACACAATTTCCGCGACAAATCCCCCCAGGGTTGCCAGCCCTTGTGTAAAAAACTCCTATATTGCCTCGCCACCTCCGCTCAAATTCGCCAGGTTATTACAATTTTTCGCATTATGAATATCGTCGCAAAGACGAGGGGCTTCACTGCCCTCGGGACTCACACCTCAGCAATTCTACTTTAATTCTTGTTTAGAGTGCACCTTATTTCGGTTACAAGATTTTTAGTATTTGTTTATGGCAACTCTCACCCCGATAGGGCAATTTTCGCCTTCCACTGACGATGTAATTTTACTTTACGCGCGCCAGTTTAAGTTTCCCATTTTCGAAGCGGGAACAAAACGCAAATTGGCTATAAAGGCGTCAGAGCCAGGGCGGGATGAGACGTTTCGTTATTGCTCTAGAGGTCAAGGGCTTTTTTTACTCTTTGCTTTTTCAAAAATCGAATGTTCATTTGGCGCGGCGCGGCGTCATTGCTCCGCTATCAATCATGCATGCACCATTGCGCCGCGCGCTTTTGTTCGAATTACGAATTTCGAAAAAGGAACATAACGTGAGATAAAATTATGGTGGTTGCGTTCTTTTTGAAATTCGAATACGGAATTTGCCCCCCGCCGCGCGCCCGTTGCACAAGCTCTACTGCACCGGAACTGAATTGTTATTCAATTAAAGTATTAAAACGAACATCGCGGCCCTCTTTTGTTTTTAGTTAACCTTTACCACGAATCGTGTTGTAAAAAATGCACACATTTTTTGTAATATCATATTGTGATGTCACACGATAATAATAATAATATATTTATACAGTGTGACACCGTTAAAAAAGTAACGAAATTGCTAATGGTGTATGATATTGCCTCCCCGCTTTAGGGTAAGAAAAAGACAGGGGTGGTAACACCTTCGATCTCCCAGGAGGTATTTTCGTCTTTTTTTCTGCGTTTTTTTTTCTAATGTTTTTTTGTCGTAATGATGGTAGGGTCCTGGGAGAGTAGCTGGAGACATTAGATGGGCGAGTCGCTGGATCCATTAGATGGAGCTAATGTGGCTGGTTGTATGAATGGAGGGTATCACATGTGTCGAAAGTCAGTGGGAGAAATGTAATAACTTTTTTAGTTGGGGTTACGAAATGTCTTTGTTTGATTGTAGGTATGTTTTTTTTTCTATACGTCTGTTTTTAAGAACGTTTGTACCGCTCTAAAATTAAGTGATTTACTTATATGAAATTGGTTTGCACTTGACCAACTACCTATACCGAAACGCGCTTATCTAGTAGAAACTGCTTGTCTGTATTTGACCATTAAAGAACAATAACAAAGTTTCACAATTTTATTTAGACTACCTTCCATCAATTTTATATTATAGAAAAAAAAATTCTAGCCATCTTCCATTTGTTTCGGATAGCTTTAAAATGAAATACAATGCTGTTTAAACGCTATGCAACTTCGGCCTTCATATCACTAGTAACTTTGGAACAATTTTAAATTATCGCTGATATATAAAATATTTGTAGTAAATTGAATGGATAATAACAAAATTAAAATTTTGGGATTAAATATCTGTTAAATTTAAGCGTATTTGTTCGCAAACTGTACCTAATATCTCTAGTAACGTCACAGTCCAGGTCGCATAGCATTTAAAACAAATCGTACTACTTATTACCAGATAGAAGAACACTAATTTGACTCACAAAAAGGCGTCTAACAAATCTAATCCCACATGAAATTCACCTTTCAGATAATGTACAAGTAAAACATTAACGTGTACAACCAATAAAAAAAACATTTGTACCCAAATACAAGCAGTTCGAATTTCCCAGACGCCCCTTCGTATCTTTACTATATATATGTACATATATAGATATATCCCGTCTCACATAAAGCAATTTCCTTAATGGCAGCTCGATAGCTCTGACTGAACCCCGATCGATCCTTCGGTACATGACTTATTATATATCTACTTGTGTTTTGAACTTTTGCTTTTGGACTTTCGAAACAATTAGAAAGAAATAGAGAGGTATTCTACTTTCTATCATCATCAAATATTTGTGTGAAAGTGTTTGTGTTTTTACGATTAGACTCAGGGTGTGGCTAGTAAATAAAACCTTTAATTTTAACTTTAATACAAATAACTCTTTAAAATTGACATTTGAATTATATTTTATTGTATCCGATTGTATTGTAATAAATGTGAGAATGTTTTTATGTATATTAACTTCTTTCAACCCTCCGGTATATCACTGATGATATAGCTGTGTTTTACTAACGCTTTGGACTTTTATTTATTTGGAGATTTAGAACAATAAATGTAAAGAGAGATTAAAACTATATCTACTATTCTTCTCACTAACACTGACTATGAAAAGATTATATGAATTAAATTCTTCTTCTTAGCGTTCGATTCTATAATAATTGTTCTAATAGAATTTTTAATTGTTTCATTACGTCATAACTTTTTTGTCATATAATAAGTGTCGGATCATACTTTTCTAACTTACGTTAAAAGCTTATAGTATCTCTATTGTTTCACTACAGCTCAAAAAATTTGGCAAGTCCATAGCAGCGATTATTAAGATAACGTTTTTATTGGAATATATCATATACTTTATGATTCTTAGAGATTGCATTAAAATTTCTGCATATAAATACAAACATAGGTACTTCAACTACAAACAGCACAAAAAGATAGCATTACATTCCACATTTTCATGCAAATTCAAAATGAAACTTTTAGTCAAATATTGAATACTGAAGAAAACTCAAGCTCGACCATTCATCCTCAAACCGGCAATAACAATCCTGAAAAAAAAAACCCTGAAGCGCTGCATTTCCAAACTCAAAGCATTCCTAATTGCTCCCGCCCAGAAAGGCGGCTCCCGCCCTAACCTTTACAGCCTACATAATAAGGCTCCATATCCTTCTGCAATAGAACCTTCAGTTCTATCTTTGGCAAACTTTCGCAGACTTGGAAAAGTCGTAAGGAAAACTGTAGCTGTCGATTGAAAATGTATCTTATTGTGGGGGAGCAAGGGGGAGGGTTGAATGGCTGGTCCCCGGGTCGTTGGTCGGTAGGGGTGGCTACGTACATCATAGGTACGATCGATACAGTACCTACTTGTTTGTTTTGGTGTTGCCAGAACGCGTCTAATGGGGAATAAAGGACTTCTTGTACATGCTGTTAACGACTGGAAAACTTTAGGGTTTGTTTTAGAAAAAGCTACCTACGTTTTTTAAGTGGAATGTAAGTAATTAAAATTAAGATAATGGCTGTACCAAACGCAATGTAACAAATAGTGACTCGGACTGAAATTTGATAGAAGTACAAGTACTGAGAAAATATGAAATCGAGTTACTACACTTGACTATTTGTTGGAACTGATAGTTTAAAAGCTTTCAAAAAAATGGTATGTTCTTTTAAAATATAGGAGTACCTATAAACGTATTAAAGTGGCCTAAAAACGAATAGGTACATTCTGTCATTCAAAGATATGAGCAACGAGATCATTGCCCTCAGCAATGATTTGTTCTGTGCCCCAACTGACGCCTCAATAGCTACATGTATCTAAAAACAACTACAATGACTCCACTGTGGCAGCGACAGTCACAATTCGACCAATCTAACTGATTAGGTAATAGGCCACATAAAACTAAGACACCCGAGTCCATGACCTGCTGAATTGACCCACTGACGTCACAGCTTGATCGATGACGAGCTGTCACAGCGCGAGCCGTTGCCAATGTCAAGGCCGCGTTTGACAGCTGTCAGGTTGACAGCTGTCAGTGGCCGGTGAAAAACGCGCGCTGTCAGCCGTAATGGATCGCCTTCCGGGCGGCCATGTTTCTTTCGGGGTTATTGAACTCGGACGGATTTTTTTTATTGTAAAGTTTGATTGATGTATTTATCTATCCACTTGTTGTACCTGCTCCCTCTTTTGAGGTCCTAGCAAGATTTATTGGTGTGTAGCGGTTTTTTGAGCTCGTCTGCGTGTCTCAATCGGTTCAATTAGACTTGATGGCAACCGAGGCTAACTAGAGCTTGTTTTATTTTGATATCTTCTCTTTCTTTCCTCATCCGTTTTAATTAGAGTGACAAGGACATATACTTGACATAAAGGCGTGAAATTAACTTACGCTACTCTGTAACAGATCATAGACAATTTACTTTTCGAAACATAAATCATTGTCTATGGCAAAAAGTTCACAGTTCTACCTTTGAAAAGTAACCGTTAGGTATGAATGAACCATGTTATGGGTTTTTGGGACGAGTGATTCATTCATAGACTTCTGTTTTTTGAAAAAGTGTGGTCATTAATATTGTTAGTCACATGAATAAAGGACAACCAGACAAACCAGATGCTTTTAAATAAATCGATTAAACTAATGACATTGTTTTTAGTAAAAATAATGACATTAAGATAATCGTCCAACTGTTTTTCTTTATTAATAAAACTTATTTCATATACGAGACATTAAATCATACAAGTTTAGTTAAAGTTTCAATCATCATAACATACTACTTATAGATACAGTTAAACATTACTAGAAAATCTCTGTTAATTTTTTTTTATTTTTTTTCCAGGCAAGTGCACTCCATCTTTGATAACAACATCGCTTACCATCAGGTGAATTGTGATAAAGCTCAAAAAAAACAATAATATTAAAAAAGATATTCGCACAAGAAAAGTAGATAAGAAGACTTTGTCTCTTCATGTACATAGATAACATCAAAACCTCTGATTACCTATTGATCCCAGTCAAAGCCTTATTCACGTGTGTCGGAATATCAAAGATCATCTCAAACAAGTCGGATCATTTAGCCACAAAAAACATAGTACAAGCACCCGGCGTGACTCGCCAAATTCCTCGGAACACCTGAGCTAAAAGCAATGCCTCTATTCATTAGACAAAAACCCACTTACAAACAAAAAAACTTCAATAGACACGTTAAAGCGTTACCTAGCAACGGAGGTCATACCCATGGGTCATAGACCAAAGACGCGTAGCGCTTGTAGCTCGGCTAGCTAAAGTGATCTGACGCGATCATCAAAGCTAAGCAACGGTCGATGCGGACGGTGTTTGGATGGGTGACCATGCACAAGACTGTCGTTTTTCAAGTGGCATTTTCATACGAGCGCTACTGTGGTTCGGATAACACGTTAAATTGTAGGTCTGTTGTTCTTATTACAAGCAGTCGTTAAGCCAATTCAGAGGCCTTCGAGTGGTTTGAAAACTCTCGACACCAGAGCTGGGCCACTTAGCTTATACTAGGAAGAAGAATAGAACTAGACGATACCATAAAGTACTGGCGTACCAAAGTACCCGCGTTTCCCGTGTCATAACCCGCCTGTAATTTTTCTCCAAGTCGGCATGAATAATCAAATTTTTCTATACGCTCCACATTTATTCGAGCATCCAGCGCCCGTACCCTTAAAGGCCCAAAACACCCCCATAAACAATCAAAATCAGACCTTTATGCTAAAACGATAAAGTCCAAATTTAAGTGGGGACCGGTGGGGCTGTGAAATTTATGAAAATGACGGGCCCGTGTATGCCGACCCCGTGACTGGCACAATTTTGTATCGGAGTGTATTTTTGCTTTTTTTATTACGTCCTGATACCTACTTCGAAGCGGTATTTATAGCTGTATTCTGCTATACGAAGCCCGTTTTATTAGAAGGATGTGTGGCGAAGACAGTTTTGAATTTGGAACCTATTCGAATAGCGTAATAGCTGTCATTGTCTTGTTGTTATTTTTTGGCTCCGCACGGTTTGTGCATTTAGCCAATGTAAATAAATTCTGCTTTATCGATGCCAATCGATTAGGCATCGTAATAAAGTGTGTTTGATATAGTCTGGGATTGCTAACTCATCAAAGCAATCATGCAAAATGAGTATTCGGTCTGAAGTATTGGCTCGAGACGGCATTGTCTGATTGTGATTAGGATCTGTGGAGGTTCGATATCGTAAAGTTGACGGTTAAAGTTTCCGAAACATGGTTACATGTCACTAAGCAGTTATCAGCTTGAAATATGTCATGTTTCTTTAAGTTTGAATTTCACTCGCAATCCCAGATTTATTTAGAAACAAGATGTATATTTTGAATGTTTTAATGTCAATTGGTAATCATTTTTATAACTGTGTAGTACATGTATTTATAGACGCTGCAAAAAAGAAAACATTTGAAATTTCGCTTCCTCTTGCTATATATACATATACAATATACATATTTTGTTAAAATGAGAGGCAATCTGTCTCGAGTTATAAATGCGAAAAATAGTGTGAAACTGTCATCTGTCATGATACGACTGAATTATAAGGAAAAAGTGAGACAAAATACAGATCACTTATATTAAATTCATACGTTATACACATATATCTATGAATTTATAATAATCTAAAATAACAATTACACGTTAAATTCTAACAAATTCAGACATTTTACTTACACAAGATTTTTGATTATGTACCTAATTTATTAAATTCTACTTCAATTTTGTAGTAACGTAGTTAACAAAACAACAATTGCACTTCAGGAATCTTCAAGTCAAAGTGGACTTTTGCGTAAAAAGACGCAGTTGCTCATGAGAAAAAAAATGAATCGATATCATGTCCACTATAATCACTTGGTCATAATACTAAAAGTGTCAGAGAGAAAAAAAATAAGTACTTGATTTTTTTTTCAGGTTTTTGATAAAACAAGACTTTAATCCGCGAAAAAACCTTAACAGGCCGAAAATCATCAAATTCGTGTAAAATGCGACCCTTACTTAAATGACAATGGAGAATAGTTGTCTGGTCATCGAGGTATAAATCTATGGAGTAGGTATGTAGGTATATATTTCGTGGGGCATCATCAAACTATCGTCGGCCACTCCCTCTGTTTTCTGTTTTTTTATTCATTGCTGTTAAGGGAAGGTGCGAGCTATTACGCGATGATGAAGTGCTTTTTAGTTTGTACTTAACTGTCAGGAATGATGGTGTTTTTTTATGTATTTTTAAAGACACAAAATCATGTAAGAAATGGATAGTAAAATATTATTCTTGAAAGCCTTCAGAGCCAGTAATTCCAGAATATAAACTCTACCTTCGGTCAGAGTACCACTGATTCGTGTCTAGCTTTATATTACATGTCAAAAAAACACATTCTTTCAACTGTTTAAAACAAAAGAGGTTGTAATGTTATGATCCTTGCCAAAAGCAAAGTTCATTCATTCGTTTCGTATCGAATCTATTTCTACAATCGTTAACGCTTCGTCGTTAGCCATTTTAGAAAACGAATAGTTGGTAGCCTTGTCGACTGATTCGATCGCTCGTTCTATAATTTTTATAGAAAAAAATGTATACTTTATACAGAATCTGACTATTATTCGACACCTAAGCATGTTTAAATCGGGAACTACATTATAACTACGTGAGGCATCCCTCAAAAACTTGCAACACTCGCGCCGGACGGGTGAGGGGGGAAGCGGCTCGGGAGGGGTGGGGGAAGGGGAGACCCTCTGTAACTAAATTTTCAACTGTCACGTAGATTAATGATGCCAGCCCGTGCGATACGCGCTAATGCTTGTAGCTATGTGTGGATACGACACTTATTTTATTTAAACGACTTCAAATAATAAAAATATCTGATGAAAATTTCAGCTTTCTAGCTATTCCGGTTTCTGAGATACAGCTTGGAGACAGCGGACAGAGCGGAGTCTTAGTAATAAGGTCAAATTTTTGCCTATTAGGTACGAAACCCGAAAAAGGAGGCGGACTAGTGCAACTGTTCTTTTTACACGTTTGTCATATCTCTGTCATGATCTAACGCAATCAATGAGGCTAAGCAACAGTCCATGCGGATAGTCTGAGTGAGCGACCATACACGTCTATTGAAGAATTGAATTTTCATCTGGGTGCTACCGTGGGTCGGATGACATGTTCAATCGTAGGTCCCGGCTGTTGGCCTTAGCACAAGCAGTCGTTAAGCGAAGCCCTTTGGGTGGCTTGTAAACTCACAACACCAGAGCTTGGCCACTTTGCTCATACATAGAATAAGGAGTTCCAATTAGTGTACTTCCAAAATATAGACGTCATTTGGTTACAAGAAAGCAGAAAGTACTCAAATTTTACTTTGCAGCTGGTTACGAAATAAGATGAAAAAATGGCTGAGAAATCGGTGAACATACATAAAAAAAAAAAAACATACAGTCGAATATATAACCTCCTCCTTTTTTGAAGTCGGTTAAAAAGGATATCAAAATCAAATCAAAAATAGTTTATGGACATTTAACAGGGCTTACGTACTACATACTATAATTACCATACAATTAATCGTCCTATGGCATATACAACTTCGGCCTTATTGTATAATTTGCATTTTAGTTTATATAGCTGATTAGTTTTGAGTAAGCCTGCTAAGTTTACTCCATGGACCCCAACCTAGGCGTGAGCCTGTGTCTTGGCGATCCATATTTCCCCAGGTACCTTATCTGAAGTTCGCAATCGTATAATTTTAAATTTTTATTAGACGGTGGTTAGAATTGTGGTTACAAACAAGGACGACAGAAAGTATTTTACTTAGCAACTGGTTACGAGATTATATATAATTTTAAATATATTATTTGGTAACCGGTTACAAAAGGTACGGGCGGCTGAAAAGGGTCTTATCCACAGTAAGCTGCCTCCGACGCAGCACCGCCGCGCCGAGGGCTCAGAATGGATTTCGGAAATCGATTGCTTCCAAAAATATTTACTGGAACCACGTGCGACGCACGCACGATACGCTACGGTACGCACTACGCACCGGCCTGCCTGCTGACGTACTCTAGATACGTATTTACGTACTCAGAAACGTATTCATGTACTAAGATGCGTATTCCCGTACTCAGATACGTATTCCCGTACTCAGAAACGTATTCACGTACTGAGATGCGTATTCCCGTACTCAGAAACGTATTCACGTACTGAGATGCTTATTTACGTACTCAGATGCGTATTTAAGTACTGAGATGCGTATCCCCGTACTGAGATACGTATTTACGTACTCAGATGCGTATTTACGTGCTGCATAAGCATAAGCAGCCCACTATACGTTCACACTGCTGAGATTCGGGGCCTTCCCTCACGAGGAGAGAGATATAGGACATAATCCACCACGCTGGCCAAGTGCAGGTTGGCGGATGACACACGTCTCCGAATATTGTGGTCCTCAAACATGCCGGTTTCCTCACGATGTCTTCCTTCACCGTAAAGCGAGTCCAAAGTGAGGCAATCCACACATAACTTGAAAAACAGATCATTGGTGTAAGGCTGGGATCGAACCAGGGACCGTCTGATTGAAAAGCAGACGTTATTACCAACGAGCCATACTCGCTTTTATCGCCATTAACGTACTGATTTGTGAATTTACGTATATATTTGCGTACTTACGAGCTGAAATTCGTATTTAATGTTTTTAAATCCAGACAGGACCATAAAATATTTTTAAACATATCGAATACATTAAAAGATTATAATATTCTTTCATTCCTTCTTCGTATGAGCTAAGTGATCAAGCTCTGGTGTCGAGCGATTTCAAACCACCCGAAGGCCTCTGACTTGGATTAACAGTTTGTACTACGACTAACAGCCAAGACCTACAATTTAACGTGTCATCCGACCCACGGTAGCGCCCAGATGAAAATGCCACTTGAAAAACAGTCTAGTACATGGTCACCCATCCAAACACCGTCCGCATCGACCGTTGCTTAGCTTCGATGATCGCGTCAGATCACTTTAGCTAGCCGAGCTACAGGCGCTACATTATATTTAATTATGCTTATCTTAATTTAAATAAATCTCGTATCACAATGTTTGTCCTCAATGGGCTCCTAAACCACGTAACTGATTATAATAAAATTTGCACACCATGTGCAGTTCGATCCAACTTGAGAGATAGGATAGTTTAAATCTCAAATTATAATCGCAATTTTAATTTATTGCTAATTATTGTCTGTTATCAGTCACAATTATCTGTTAACTCCAAATGATTCTAACAGATGTCGATACCTTTCGACTGGGTTGAGTAAGTAATCAATAGATGGCGCTGCTATGGTAAATCTACGAACGTGTCATATAAGCTACACTATCTATTTTTCATACCCCTAAGTGAGGCAAAACAACGTTTGCCGGGTCAGCTAGTATGTCTATAAATAGTTGAAAACACATAACTCATACCGGGTTAACACCATACGTCACCACGCTTTAGTAAACTTAAAATAATAACTCCCTAACAATTCGCCACCAATATAAAATTATGAGGACACTCAGATTCACCAACATATTGGCAATAAATAAAATGACCAATAAATAAATAAAATACATGCGAAACCCGATAACCGCACCACGTACAATTTATGCGTGACAACCACATTCGCTGAAAATATTAGACTAATATATTACTAATATAAAGGTTGCCTGGAAGGGATCGCTTTAAGCGATAAGGCTGCCAATTGTGGCACTCAAATAAAATAGACAATGTTGTTTTTAAACAACATACTAAAAATTACAGATAAAATTGACTTTCATTTATTTATTTTTTTAATTTTGCGCAATGTAGTTTATAAACAACACACATTATTGCAAAAAAGGTATAGTGAATTCATGTCTAGATATTTTTACTCATTTTACCTAGACATGTCTATTATACAAATACTTTTTTAAAACTTGAAACAAAAATCGTCCATTTAAGGGTTAGGTCAATTTTATTTTTAACCGACTTCAAAAAGGAGGAGGTTATATATTCGACGTGTATGTATTTTTTTTTTTTTTTATGTATGTTCACCGATTTCTCAGCCATTTGTGGATCGATCCTCAAAATTCTTTTTTTAATTGAAAGAGTATGGTTCTGAATTGGTCCCATTGTCACCAAAACTGGTTCTGATGATGGACTCCTAGGGAAATCGAAGAAAAACCTAAAAAGTTAGGTTATTTTTACGCATGTAGAGAGATTCACGCTCGTTTGGCTGTACTGATATTCATGAAATTTGAGAAGAAAATAGGTAAGACTATGTGTTAACACACACGCTACTTTTTATCCCGAAAATAAATACTAGTCCCGTGGGATGCACCAAATAACATATAAATCTTTTTAACTTCTCCACGCTCGAACGGTTGTACTGACATTGATGAAATTTGGAATGAAGATAGGTTAGACTATGTGTTTACACATAGGCTACTTTTTATCCCGAAAATAATTATTGTTCCCGTGGGATGCACCAAATAACACATGACACACTGATTTCGCTAAAATTTGATATAGGGGGTAGACTAGACCTTGTATAACACGAAGGTTACTTTTTTATCTTAAAAGTCATTGCTATTCCCGTGGGAAGCCCAAATAACTGGATAACCTATCTTACTTCTTCGCGCTCATACGGCAATACAGATTTCGCTCATAAAATTAGTAGCCTGGCTAACAAAAGTAATCTGACGCGAACATCGAGGCTAAGCAACGGCCCATGCGGCCAGTCTTTGGATGGGTAACCATGCACAAGACTTCCATAAAAATATATGATATTTTCATCTGGGCGTTACTGTGCTTCGGATAACACGTTAATTTGTTGGGCCTGGACCACTACTCTTAGTACAAGCAGGGGTCAAACTAAATCAGGGGCTTGAAAAACTCTCGACGCCAGAGCTTGGCCACTTGGGTCATACTTAGTGGAAGAAGGAACTGTAAAATTTGATATATTAATAGACAAGACCCTCGAACGGATAAGGAAAATATATAGCTCGCTTCGCTCGCATCCACCTCTTTTCGCTCGCACTTGGTTCTAGTAAGTTTTAACACAACAAACATTATGTAATTTGTGCTGCTTTGGACTTCTTTATGTTCAAACGGTTCGAACAAATACGGTGAAAATTTTCGCGCTCGCTTCGCTCGCGCATAGCTCGCTTCGCTCGCATCCACCTCTTTTCGCTCACACTTGGTTCTAGTACGTTTTGACACAACAAACATTATGAAATTTGTGCTGCTTTGGACTTTTTTATGCTCAAACGGTTGGAACAAATACGGTGAAAATTTTCGCGCTCGCTTCGCTCGCGCATAGCTCGCTTCGCTCGCATCCACCTCTTTTCGCTCACACTTGGTTCTAGTACGTTTTGACACAACAAACATTATGAAATTTGGGCTGCTTTGGACTTTTTTATGCTCAAACGGTTGGGACAAATACGGTAAAAATTTTCGCGCTCGCTTCGCTCGCATTCATCTCTTATCGCTCGCACTTGGTTCTAGTACGTTTTGACACAACAAACATTATGTGATTTGTGCTGCTTTGGACTTCTTTATGCTCAAACGATTGGAACAAATACGGTGAAAATTTTCGCGCTCGCTTCGCTCGCATCCAGCTCGATTTGCTCCCAATTGGTTGCCTGCCTGGCACACGCCAAATTTTTTCATCGTGAAGTTTATTTGGCTCTCCATAGCTAGAACTTAAACAAAATATATACCAACCACTAAAAATGTAAAAATAAAATTGTTTTAAAAAACAAACAACCGACTTCAAAAACACAACTAAAAAGGGAAAAATAATTTTAAGCCTAAATCAAATCAAGAATATATAAATAGAATAGGAGAGTTTATTTCATGTACTTATAAAAAAACTATTTGCAATTTTTAGTAATCCTGTATTCTTGAAGTCGGTGCCAAAGAACAAATTTATGTTTGTTAAAAAAAACTATTTTCAATTGTCTTTCTTTGCTGGCACCGACTCCAAGAATACAGGATTAGTAAAAATTGCAAATAGTTTTTTTATAAGTACATGAAATAAACTCTCCTATTCTATTTATATATTCTTGATTTGATTTAGGCTTAAAATTATTTTTCCCTTTTTAGTTGTGTTTTTGAAGTCGGTTGTTTGTTTTTTAAAACAATTTTATATTGTGTGTTTTTTGGGTCCCATAAAAATGTTCTATCTATCTATCTAATAAAATAAATGCGAAAGTTTGTGTGTATGTTTGTAACTTCTTCACGCACAAACGGCAAAACCGATTTCAATGATATTTGGTGTGAAGATAGGCTAGACCTTGGATTAAAACATAAGCTTCTATTTACCCCAAAAATAATTGTGGTTCCCGTGGGATACGCAAATAACTTCAAAATCTATCTTACTTCTTCACGCTCCAACAGTTGGACCGATTTAGCTGAGATTTACTATGAAGATAGGTTAAACTTTGGATTAACACATAGGCTATTTTTTATCCCGAATTAACTTATTTTGGTCTCAGATTAAAGCGCGTAACACCGCGGCTCAACTAATAAATTTATTATTTAACAATCTTGTGAAAATTAATATTGAACAACAAATAACTTGCGCGACCTATCCCATACTTAAAAACCCACTAAAATATAAATTATTAAAAACACTACGCTCTCGCACGAGTTGTAAACGTCACAACGATCAGCTGATCAAATATATTGCTACTATAAAAAGTGAAAACGCAAATCACTCTGCCCCTATTCCCCGTCCCTTTCCCGCTCTCTACATCCCCATACGAGCGAAAGAGACAGGAAGAGAGACCCGTCGTCGCGTAAAATGATATATTAATGTCAGCTGTGTTTAGGACCTTGTGAGTCTACAAAATAATAGATGGTAACAAATAAATTACGTGCGGAGTGCATTTTAGAAGGAAATTCGGTCGGTCGTCGACCTCGGCCGTGGATAGTAAATCACGATTGATATACGGCCTGCGAAGGTCGCCATCTTGAGCGGAACGTTCCAAATTTGAATCTGGCCGCGATTGGTTCGTTCCCGCGCACTTTTTGGTCATTTTGGCGGGAGAATTTATGGCGTGTAAGGTTTTGACGTCTCAGTTTTTAATTTCGAACTCTTTTGTGGACTGTTCGATATTTAAACTACTTTTTGACTTTTGTGTCATTTCATCAATTTTATAAAACAGTTCAGATTTTAAAGCTGCTCAAGTTTATTAAGAGAGTGTAGGTACTAAATTAAACATTAAATAAACTATTTTATGACATATCCACATGTAAGAATTTGTCTTGTATTTAATTAGATACTTAAATAAAACTTAATTTAACATAAAACTATACAATAATTAAAAAATCAAAAACTTATCACAATTAATAAATTATGTATGAGTCTGTGTTCACGGGTAAGGAGCCTAATATGCTGGCGGCATTACCTCGCTGGATCGCCAAACTTAAGTTTTTATAATATAACATTCTTGTTATATATTTTCTTTTTTAATAGTTAGTGAGTTCATTAATTAAAAAAATAAATAATTAAAACGTGTATCAGTATAAATCGTCCCCGTAGAGCGAAAACTCACTAAGTCGGAAAATGGCCAAAATGAGTTATTAATGTCACTAAAACAACATTTTTTTTCTCTAAATATCTGTTTGACAATCAATTCTGTAGCTGTCTTAGTTTCCAAGTTACGGAGTGTGAAAAGTGAATAAATCTTGTTTTATGATGCAGCCGGGAAATGCGAGAAGTCACTAATATTTTTAATTACTTTATAGAATTCAAATCTTATGAATTCGTACGCATTTTATTAAAATAAAGTCAATATAATGATTTAGTGACTTTTCTAATTCAACAGTTTGTTTCGATACTCGAATGCGAAAATTAACTAACTCGGGATAGTGACTGCTTACTCTTTACTGTTAAATGATTATGTAAAATACTACCACAGCGAAAAATTATTATCTCAACATAAACACTTCTTCTATAACAAAAAATAGTTTAAGATAATGATTGCAAATATTAATTAAAATAGTTTAGTTATTATTTGTATAAGTTCGACGTGGGTCGTTACATTTAGTTATACGAGGGGAGGTCAAAAAGTTCGCGGAATGGCGGGGAAGGGGGATGAAATAAAATACTATGTTATTTTTATTTTTCAATATATTCCACCCTAACTCGAATACACTTTTCAGATCTCTCTATTAACTTATTTATACCGTCGAAAAAAAATGTATTGTCTTTGTCCTCAAAATTGGCCGAAATCGCAGACTTGACTTCTTCATCATTGGAAAATTTCTTCCCACGAAGCTCTTTTTTTAATTTGGGAAGTAAATAATAATCACAGGGGGCTAAATCTAGACTGTAGGGAAGATGGTTTAACATTTCGAAGCCACAGTGATGAAGGGCAGCCATCGCAACGCGGCTCTTGTGTACCGGTGCGTTATCATGCAAAAGCAGCACACCTTTTGTCAACTTTCCCCGACTTTTTTCTTTGATGGCTGTTTTTAATTGTGTTCGTAGATCAGCTTAGTATTCTCCCATTACAGAAACACCCTTATTTTTATAATCGATCAATAAAATACCGTCTATACCTCCAAAAAACCGTTGCCATGATTTTTCCAGCCGATTTTGCCCTGTATTTCTTAGGGGGTGGCTGACCCTTTTTATGCCACTGCATAGACTCTTGTTTCGACTCAGGCTCTTAAGGATGAACCCAAGTTTCATCTACAATAACAAGTTTTGCAAAAACTTGTACCTTGACGGCGCTGCAGAGGTCTAAAAACTCCTTTGAACTCGACGCGCAGTTGTTGCTGTGGTGGTCTGAGCATTCTTGGCACCCATCTTGCGATAACTTTTTACATCCCAAGAAGGTCGTGTAGGATATTTAAAGTTGTTTTAGGTGATACTCCAACCATTTCTGAAAGTCGTTTCTTCTTCAATCGAGTATCCTCCAGTATAAGTTTCTCCACATTTTCAACGATGTTTGAAGCGGTGGTCTCAATTGGCCTTCCTGAGAGGGGGTCGTCTTCAAGAGACCCACTACCTTGCTTGAAAATACTATTCCACTTGTATACCATGGTTTTCCCAGGGCAAGAGTCTCCGTAAACCGATAACATTTCTTGTAAAATTGTTTGAGGTGGTTTTCTCTGTTTAGTGCGGAACTTTATGACGGCACGAAACTCGATGTTCTCCATGTTCCAAGTTTTTTTCCGGATACACTTGTTTGATCGATGGTAGCTGACAGGTTATTGACCCTATTCGGTTCAAACTTGGCATATATACTCATAAAGAGTCCCTTATTAGGAACTATCAGCGGCAATTTCCCCAGCCCTCGCTAACCCCTCCATTCCGCGAACTTTTTGACCCCCCCTCGTATGTCGCTCCCGAGTTAGTGACTTGTTCGCGGGCAGAACGTCGCGTGCGTTGCGTGGTTACTTTCATATAACCCACCACACTGTGCGTCTTTGTTGGCTGAAAGCTGCTGGGACATTTTGTCCGATGACAGTGTTAAATAAGAAAAATACGTATCTTGTCACAAGCACCAGAACCAAAAATCTAGTAGAAGAGTTGAGTTTAATAAATAAATATTAGGACTCATTTCACACACGGCAGGTTAACCCCATACTGAACCATTTTTAGTTCGTGTTATGGTAGCTAACACAACTGATATACTACATATACATACATATATATTTTATAGGTATAGATACATATTTAACACCCAGACCCACAACCAATAAATTTAGTTAATCACAAAGATGTCGGCCGGGCCGGGAATCGAACCCGGAACCTTCTGGTTAGCAGTCCGGCATTGTAACCATTGCGCCAACGAGGTCGTCTCAGTTCTTCTTCTATTCGATTTTTCTCTGACTCTAGCGTTTCATGGTTTTCCTAAGTAGAAAAGGCGTGTGTACGAGTATGTAGCAACGTCGTCTAGTGTGACGACGAGAGCGATAGTGACGATTGTCAGAAATCAAACTTGAAGAAGATTGATCGTAGCGATGATGATGAACCAACCTCAGGTGCCTATTTTACCGTCTTGCAATTCTAATTTAGCAGGTATTTACACTATAGGCAGTCAAGATTCAACAGAGCAGCCAATTACAAATGCTGCTTAAAATAATGAACCTACGCGTTGGAAGAAATGTGATCCTAGCAAGTGGAAAAAAATACAACTAAGTCTAACAAACAAAACTGTTTGCCTTATTTGGGTAAAAAGTAACCTAAACCTATGAAATGCTTCATTGAATGCCGGTATCAGTGCCATAATAACTTTTCTGACGAAGATAGATATAGGATTTGTCAAACATACTTGCAAATTACCGATTTCAAAGCACAAAAACAACTTTTACTTAAAAAAATGGTGGCTCAACCTTTAAAAACTGTGAAAGTTGGTATTCGTAGCCAAAAAAACCGATCTGCTGCTACCTATGAATATTATTTTGATAAAAATGATACTTAGATACGCGTCTGCAGAGATTTTGTCCTAAAGACATTGTGTATTTCAAATGGATCTGTCATTGAAGCCTTAAAATATAAAGACGAGCTAAACCTCCTCATGAAGCATACTGTATAACATGGTATGAGATTAATGGCAAAACAGGCAGTGTTGAAATTGCCAGTGTCATAGATTGGTGGTATACTCAGATACAAAAACCAAATTAAAGAAATCACTATGTATATACATGTGCCAGGCAACATAAAATAAGTATAACGGCGTTATTTGGCACATTTAATACAACGAACGGATGTTGAAGTAATCAAACAAAAATGTTTAGAGAGTGGTCACACCCATTTGGAAGTGGATTCTATGCACAGTGCTACAGAGAGAGAACAAAGACACACCCCTGAGTATTCTATTAGATGTTCCACTAACTACAAGAAAGAGGAGACAGTAAATATTTTTGCACAATAAAACAATCCTACTGTTATGGGGCCAATTTATTTTTTTGTAAATCAACAATATTCTATAAATATGCTACATACACTACACTGCTACTATTTAATCATCAAAATCAATCTACTTCGTCTTCGCCATCTTAGGTAATGTCTGGCTCCCGAAATCTTGTCTATTACATCTTTGCTTGTGGGTAAAGACATACTAGACATTTAACTCTTTTGGAATTATGCCTTTGTCAGATAAATTGTTCAGGTTGTTGTCCTGGTCCTTCTTCTTTGCCTCTGAACTGAAATGGTCAGCGGCGAAAAATATGCTTGTGATATTTTATAGGTATTTTATTCTTTTATCAGTTCTTCTTTTGAAAAAAGTACTAGTACAAACATACTACTTGATTTTGATGATTAAATAAAATCTTTTTTTTATCTATTGTAGCTCCCGTTTTGTGTTTCGTAGCAGTGTAGTGTATGTAGCATATTTATAGAATATTGATGATTTACTAAAACTTAATTGGCTTACAATAGGATTTTATTATGCAAAATTGTTTTATTATGCAAAATTATTATAAGAAACATTTTTGTTAAATGGTCTGTATTATATACAACTCACGTTTTGTACACCTAGCAATTAGGTCCATATCACCTAACTTGAGATGTTTTCTTAAAAATAATTTTATCACTATGGAAAATTCACTAACTCAGGGCGAAAATTAACTATTTCGTACTTAGCTCAAGTGGTTTTAAAGAGAACAAATAATTAACTTGTGTTTTCTAAGCTTCCTAGTAATTACTCACTTTTTATTTGATACTAAAATGAAGTTCATATAATAATATAAACTTTAATATATTACCTTCTAAATAAAACTTAAAGAATAGAGATATGCACTGCCATACTAAAGTTATAGAATTTTGTATTTTCCAAAACTTTAACGCTCATTATCTCAAAACAGGTTTTTAGGACTTAGTGACTTTTCGCTCTACGGGGACGAAATACACTACGTATTCAAGATACGTATCAGAAAAAGCACAATGAAAACATTTACACGGCCAAATAAAATAAAAAATGACAATGACAGCTCCTAACAACTGACAGACGCAATATCTGCCATCTGTGTATGTAATTAGCAACTACACAGATCACTTTAGTGTAATTGTGGTTTGCGATTTGCTAATTAAACAATAATTTGACGATTTTTACGCACGCGTTGAAAAGGGGCGCTTTTTATTTCGACTTTTGTTGTAACCGCAGTCATTTTGATGCGGTTTTGAAGTTGTTACACCATATTGAGCAAACAATAAATAATAGTAGTAAAAAAAAAACTAAAAATCACGCTTATCTGGCCGTTTTAAGTGGGTCAAAATCGCGCCCAAAGAAGTCGGTTACAAACAAACATACAAACATACAGGTGAAGCTAATATAAAGCGTGTAAAAAAAATTACGCATAGTGATTGGAAACAATTAAGTTTGTATTTTTTAGTATTTAGTACAAATACAAATCATTTAATAGTAACACCAAAGTTACAAGTCAAATAATATACTATCATTACAAAAGTATAATAATATAATATGATTCAATGTCAATTTTCAATTCCAATTCTAGTAATACTCGTATAATAAAATTACAATATTATATATGATATGATTGAGATGTAAATTTTCAATTCTAATTCTAGTAATATATATATAATTACAATAGTAAATGATATTTATCAAATGTAAATTTTCAATTCTAAATAATCATTAATATTATAAAAAGTTTTATCTAATAGCCCAACCCTGAGTCTAGTCTTAAAGCTGGCGGTGGAAGGCAGACAAAAAAGCGTGTAACTACACGATTTAGCGCTACTCTGGTCTAAGATGGAGCATACCTAGTTTGGAATAACTGGCTCTGAAGGATGCTGCTAAACACACTATTTTTTGGCGATAGATTTTTCAACTTGGGTGTATCAACTTATCTATCTACGAGTATCTAAGTACAGTGTAAACTCTATGTAATGACACTGAAAGAACTATGCATTTTATACAAGCTAAACCAACTAAAGCCAATTGATTTCGATGCTTTAGAGCGTTTGTCGTTAAATCGAGTTACGTTACATGGAGTTTACACTGTATTTAGTAGTGGTTCGTCCAGGTAAAAGATAGGCAACCCTACGGCAGCACGTTCTACATGTTCTATAGTTCAACTCAGGATATATGTTTTTATTATCTTGATGTTGCAAAAAATTACAAAAAAAAAAAAAAAAAATTTGTCTAGGATTTTTTTAGGCAACCCATTTTAAATATTTTCTAATATACTAAATTTATTGTGAAATTAATTTTATTCAATTATCACGTCAGTGAAGGTCGATGTAGGCTCGGATCTTAGACCAATAGGAGTACCCCCAGAAGGTATCCAATAACAAGGCTTCGAACAATGCGCAGACGCAGCGCGGACTATCCATCCAGTCATTAACAAGTAGTATTAACAATAGATACAATCAGTACTCACTAGTGATAGATGGATCATTCATCATTCTTAGGAATCCGCGAGCTAAGATTAAAATTTATTTATTTTTTTTTTATTTGTTTATTTATCAGCAACGGACATAAACACAATGACAGTAAAAAAAAAAAACAATGCGATGTCCCTGCTAATAAAAATATTAAACTAACTTTTATTTTATTCAAATTTTCATATATACATACATAACTATCTGTCATTTGAATGTACAAACCATAGATTTTATAATACTACAGATATCTATGACAATAATAAATAAAAAAACATTCATATGAATAACCATTGTAATAACTGAATCATTTCATTTGATATACCTACCTGTAATGTAGTATATATTAGTGCCAATAAATTAATTTGAATGTGAATAAAACTTATATAAGATACTAGCGTATTCCAAGTTTAGCAACAACTTAACCCTTTTTGTTGTAGTAAAATACTACAACTACCTCAAAATTGTTCCAAACATTTGCAAATTTTGTTTTAATGAAACCATAAACAAAGGCCTCTTTTGTACTAAACCTCCTTGGTTGAAATATACTGAACCCAAAGTTCTAATTATAAAAAAAACATGGATATCAGTACCCGTTCAGAACAAAACATTTATTCGATCAGTAATTAATATCGTGACCGATATCGATGAAAACAAATCAACGTAAGTTACAACCACGAACTTGAAACAAAGAAAAAGAAACGTCAAACCGCCTCTATTCTCTTTCACGCTTAACGTGTTAAAAAGAGATGAAGAATATTCATCAGCGTTTTATGATAAATAGCGAAACGAACTGAGTGTGTTCCCGTGTCCAATTGATATTGTTTGAATTAAATTTATTTTATGCAACGGCGGATTTCGCGCCAAACGAATTTGAATTCGGAATTTTCGCGCGGTTTTTTTTGGAGCGTACGAAATACGACGCGATATTTTTGAAATTGGAACACGGATGGAATGAATACGCCGTTTTTGTACGTTATTTATTTTGCATTTCTTTTTGTATTTAGAACGAGTTTTACTGATATTTTGGGTATCATTTTTTCTGGAGCTTTTAAAATATGTTTTAGGAATACATTTTTAATATAGTGCTGTCTCATATGAGTATAATATCTGCTTTTCAATCAGACGGCTTCTGGTTCGATCCCAGCCTTGCACCAATGACTTGTTTTTCGTTTTGCGGAAACCGACATGTTTGAGGAACACAAGATCCAAATGAGTGTCATCTGCCAACCCAAACGTAGCAAGCATGTTGGCACTAGCTCTCTCTGTATGAGAGAAAGCCTAGAGTCTCAGCATTGGGAACGTATAGGAAGCGACTCATGATCATGTGAGTGATAGAAATAAATGGCTTTGATGTCAAGAATTTTCTAGAGTTCTCAGACAAATAAAGTTGAAATAATAATATCTATGTTTTTAGATAATTATTTTTATTCATTGATTATAAATAAATATTTTATTTATTACAAATTTGACTTAAAAAAATGAATATTTTTATTTATATTATCTAATACTTTTAATGTAAAAAAATGTCAGGTAGGAACATGAAATTTAAATAATGTAATACTTCTCAACGGTTGAACGGTTAACTCCACAAAGAGGTTACCTTACAAGCAAACAGCTAAGGTTGTTTTCGATTACAAGCGAAACTCGACGCTTTCAAAGGTCATAAATGCCAGAAAACAATTTGAAGAGAAACGAACGCTGTTCCCAAGCTTTATGGGTCATTTTCGCGTGTTTATAGCAAATGAGAGTTCGAATGTCGATAAATTAGCGTACTTTAATGACCTAATCAAGGTTTATGACGCGCAGCGAATCCCCAACTCCTAGTCTTGCCAGATTGACTTATTGTGAGTTGAAAAACGCGCCAAAAGTAATTATGTTGCCAGTTTTATGAAGATTGGAATTTTTGTTAACGTCTTTTTCTTAACATGAGATTTGATTTATATCTTCCTGGAGATCAAAGTTGAAGAATTGAAAGTTAAAGGTGTATTTAATTTTGGTATTTAATTATTGATTCGGAAATAAGGCGCTTAGCGACGATCACGTAGTTTTTAGGCTCAAAATACCGGAGAAAGAATAATTACAAAATAAGTTGATCTCTTGCTTTTTAGGGTTCCGTACCTAAAAGGTAAAAACGGGACCCCAATATTACAAAGAGGATTTTCCTCTTCATAAGATTGTTTGTTTGACGCGAATGGGCTCCGAAACCAAGTGGACCAATTAAAAACAAATCCTTTTACCGCTAGGAACTACATTATCCCCGAGTAACACAGGCTATATTGTGTTTCTCATTATAACTTATTATTTTAGAACCCGAGCGAAGCCAAGCACGAAGCCAGGACGTGTTGCTAGCGCCTTAGAAAAAAAAACATACAGTCGAATATATAACCTCCTCCTTTTTTGAAGTCGGTTATTAAAACGTAAATATTACCAAACCTCTAAGAGTTCAAAATAATAGGCCTGAGAAATATAAAAAAATGGCTTCTTTAGTTACCAAAATCTCTTTCAGTTTAGTGACACATATGTTCCAAACTCGACATACCACATGTGTTGTCTCACTTACCCATCGCATCTGTAACAAAGAAAAAATATCATTAGAAAAATGTCACATTATGACGTGGATCGAAATATGGCTTTAATTAACGGTTTGTTTTATCTTTTTTTAATTAGATCGTTATTAGTTGTGGGAGGTATTAAAATAAATGTTATTATAATAATTATAATAACATTATTTTAATAAAGAGCAAGTGTGGCTCGGTTGTACAAACGTCTGCTTTTCAATCAGACGGCCCCTGGTTCGATCCCAGGCCTACACCAATGACTTGTTTTCAAGTTATGTGTGGATTTGCACTCGCTTTACGGTGAAGGAAAACATCGTGAGGACTGACAAGTTTGAGGACCACAATATCCGAAGACGTGTGTCATCCGCCAATCGGCACTTGGCCAGCGTGGTGGATTATGGCCTATATCTCTCTTCTGGTGAGAGAAGGCCCCGAGTCCCAGCAATGGGGACGTATAGTGGGCTAGTTATGTATGTATGTATAATGATTGTAAGGTTATTTATTAGACGGATTATTTTTTTTAATTACTTTAATCAACAGACTAGCTGTGGTCAACAGTGTTACCGTTAATCCGGGATAAAAAATAGAGTTTGCGTTAATCCAAGGTACAAGCTACCTACATAGAAAATTTCATCAAAATCTGTGGAATTGTTTGAGTGTGAAGAAGTAACAAACACACCCAAAAGATTTTAAAATCTTTAAGATTTTGAAATTGGTCCCCCATATTCTAATATTAATCAAAATAGTTTTAGTATATAATATGTATTTTTTTAATTGAAATCAGTTATCCCATTTTCGTAAGATTTGTTTTAAAGGTGTAACTTTAATTATAGTAGTACATACTATACTCTGGTGTAGAGAGTTTTGAAGCCACCCAAGAGTCGGTTTTTGTTTTAATCTTTTCTTAACACGAAGTGACATATATATAGAGTGTCATAATGCACTATTTTAATTGATATACATATTTGGTCATTGTAGCTTAATTTCACACAATATTCTTTTTCTCTGTCTAAACAATACAATACGTACAATAATCAATCTTCAATTTTTTCTTTTTCATCTATAGGTCAAATAATATACGCTCCTAAATCTTAGATATTCATTATCAATATCTTATCAATTGTTATCAATATTTGAAGCAGTCGGTATCACGGCTATCGTGACAGATTTGACAGGTTGACAGCTGATAGTTGTGGAAATTTGACAGTTTGACATGTGATTGGCGGTAATCGCTCACCCGTATGCTTGCGTGCGCGGAAAATGTTGTTTTTCATGTACTTGAGTCTGGTTAATATTTATTTATGTGATGTTGTTCTGAATACTTGAGAAAAAAAGGAATGTATAATGCTATGAGATTGATACATAATAATTAAAAAAATAACGCAAAAAGTTTTCATTCTAAATTAAGGCGTCTTTTGTTTTCACAAAAAAATCGAAATACAAAATTTAATGATATTATTTAGTTAAATAAATATATCTAAGTAGTTTAAAAGCAACAGAATTTTGTTCGAAATTCAAAATTCTTGATTTTATTTTTGTACTTAGCATCCAACGCTTCATTTGTTTGTCACATATTTAATAGTAGCCACAGAAACCCGCAATCTAATTAAACCTGCTTCTTCGACAACCAAGTCTAGGGATTACCGTTCACCACGTTCTAATTTCGAAAATTTTCATGTAATTCTTTATAATTGTTTAAACTACATTGCTGTTTTTCTTCAACGGTACTCGATTGTTCTCAGTAGATATTCCGCAATGTATTTAAGACTGGTTTTCAATACCGCGCGGTGTGTCTACCACGACCGTGGTTGCCTGTGCCGTTGTAATTCTATTTACATTCCGGGCCAAGCACGCTATGGTCGGTTGCACTATAAGAGTAAACTTCGGTTAGTGTTAAAGGACATCATAGATGATGACGACACTAAATTCAATACCTTTTTTATATATAAAAGAGTGCTAATATTCGTATGCCGTTTATACAATTTTTGACATGATAGTTTTAATACTATATTAATAATTTAATGTGTATGTTTTTTGTAATATAACTTGAAAATAGTTGAAATAAATGGAATTTGAATACAGTAGGTAGTGGTTGTATTTTATAAAGCGATCGAATAGATTCGTTATTTTTAATTCACTTAGTCTAATAAGGCTGGCAATGTTTTTAGCAATCGAGACCAAATAATAGTCTGATGATTTCTTAGATGTGCCCATTATAGGACATAACTAAGAAATCATCAGATCAAGGACACCCAAAGCTTTAATTAACCGTACACAATGTCGTTTATCGTAGATTTTTGGCAGTTATCGTAGACACCCTACGTTTTCACAAAATATTCATAAGCTAAATTTATATTAATTTATTTTGTAAGTCTGAATAAAATTTTAAATTTAGGGATGTATCTTCAAAGACATAGTTTTAAGAAAAGGTAAACAATGAAGTTTTATTTCAAATACGTATTTCTTGTTCCTATCTAGTACTCAACAGACTAACCGCCGGTTAAGCGTCAGTTACTTAAACGTGTTTCGTGAAGCGGTCTCTCGTGTGACGTGGCCATACTTGGAAATGTACGTATGATTCCACTTACTGCCGCTGATCCGGCTCCACTCACATGGTGGCTTACTTACACACACACATACATACTTACAAATACCAAGATATGACATGAATATGGTAAAAAATATATTTTTATGTCAAGAATTTTCGAATGCAATATGTGACTGAAGTTGGTAACGCTACCTAAGAAAAAAATCTATTGACTCAGTGGAATAATCTCAGCGGCCTTACTCAAAACGAATCAGCTTTATAAACTGTGCAAATTATACAATAAGGCCGAAGTTGTATATGCCATAGGACAATTAATTGTAATGTAATTATAGTATGTAGTATTTAAGCCCTGATGTCCATAAATAAACTATTTTTGATTTTGATTTTAGATTTTTGAGTTACTTTGGGAAAATTTGAAATTGAAATTTAAGTTGAAAATGGAAGAAAATCTGTTATTTTGAGTGTACTTCTACCGTGATAAAAAATAACAATAATAATAAAACTTCAGTTTCGATAACATTTAATTATTTCTAGCTTATTAATAAGTAACCTAACTTCTCAAAAACTATTTAAATAAACGTCATCAGAATGGTTTGGACTGAAGAGCTGTTCCAATTTCAAAAATGTTATTTCTAATTTGAAAATTTGGGACATTTTATTTGATTGAAATTGAATTTCTTTATTTAAGGTATTGGCATAGTATATTTATATTTTCTGTGAAAATTTTAAGCGTCTATTTATTCAAAATTGTTGAAGTTCTAAATTCAAAATCCGCCGGCTGCATGTAAGCAGCAAACGGTAGGTTGCGTGCGAGTGGGAGCCGCCAGCTGTATAGCGGTGCATACACGGCCGTCCCGCGATGACATTTACTAGCTTACGGTATGATTAGAACCTTTTTGAATTTAGAATCTTAGATACCGATGCAGACTTTTTTATCTTGTCGTTCGTGTTTTGTTTTTCTTTTCCGACGATGTGCTTTTGTTTTTTGGAACTTGAACTTGTCGCTAGTTTAAATTTTTAAAATAAGAATTGATTTCGCTGTGCAATGAACTATCGGATTTTGTTCTAGAAGACATCAAAAATTGTTATTGTGCAGCACAAAAAATATATTTTCTACTGATAGAGTGGCTTATCTTGCCGCATAGTTGTACGAATACCTGAGACTTTGTATCACAACGGTATGGGAAGAAATTCCAAGTTCCAATCTTACAATGTTGAGTGGGAACGAGACTCATGATTTACCATTCCTGGCAACCTGATATATTAAGCTGGTTCATCCGCGATTAGAGACACAAACAAACTGACAAACAAGGCATATTTAAATATAGCACATTAATCGAAGTGACCAGGCGGGCAGCGGCGCGCGGAGGTGTCCCCTGTAATTTATCGCGCCGGCGACGCGGCTAATGCGGCGGGCGACGCTGCGACGGTGAGTGATAGCGATGCAACGCGACTCGATATGATATGATACGAGTGACGCGGCTAAGTGCGATCGCTTGTTCTCCGATACCGGCGGGATTCGCCGCCTCGCGCGCCTGCTGCCCTGGTACCTCGCCTCGCATGACACGACTTGTTCATTACTTCGCTGTATTCCGAGCCCCGCCGGGATTTCGATCGCAAAAAAACTCGAATTATTTCCATACATTTTTACCCCCATTTTTCCATCCCGGGGGATTTCTTTCGAATTTCACGAGGAATATCTTTAAAGGTACGGTTCCTATATCCCCACATATCTTTTATCATTTGGACTGTTCCCCGATCCGGGAGCAAATCCCCGTATCCGGGCGAGCCGGAGCCCGTAATCCCGGTTAATAACGCCCGGGATCCGGCCGTGTCGTCTCCGTCTGATAATGGAGCATTAGCCGGAGTTATAATTGCCTGGTTATTATTAACCATTGACGGTGGGAGCGGTCGTTCGGGTAATTTGACGCCTTTTGTTTGACGACATCTTGGATCCGGGGACAATAGAAAGTTTGGTGTTTTCTGCCCTATTTGATCGTAAGTAGGTGTTAACACAGGAGTTTTCAAGACAATGGTTCAACCCTTCACTTTCTTCCCCCGTACAGATATTTCCGAAGCGGAAAAATCCGGAGTATAAAGAGAAAATTCTGTGGCGAAAATTAGCTAAAACGTCGTTCCGCTTAAACCGAGCGCTGGTAAACTCGGCAACAACAAGTGTTCACTGAATATTTCGTGCCCGAGTACATTTTAAGGGCTATTCCAGCGAGCAAACACGGGGCTCCCGTGAAAATAAAAACCGTTGTTTTCCAAAAAACCGAGGGGAAAGAAAATAAGAAGAAAATCCCGGAAAATTCGCCAATAGTTCCCTCCGGTACCAGGGCTTCATGCGGCTAGAGGAGATTGCGCGGCTAATGATTGCGCGCTACAAATCCTACCAATATGGAGTGCGGAAAATACCTGGGAAATGGAACGCGGCTCCGGCGCTGAGGGTCTTTAAGGATGTAATGTTGGAGCAAATAAATATTGAATTACTGTTGCGTTGGTATTTTCTATTTTATTACTCGTATGTTGGTTGGGACGCAAAAAAAGAAACAGATGCTTTAAATAATCTTTAACGTAAAGCTACATCGAAAAGAAAGTAATCGTACATAAACAATACGTTCTTCTAAAAAATACTTTCTACATTATAGGTACACTTTCTATATTACAATCTCGTACTGTAAATAGAGTTCTCCGAAACAACAAACTTGAATCCTTCCCAAGTTATAACATTATCCGATTCCAATAAGAAACTCCGTAACTTAATTCCTAGATCTGCCATTCACGGGCCGTTACCGAACCGATCCGAAAGAAAACACCCGAAAATCTCCGAATCGCTCACAAAGTTGTTACTTTTAATTCACATCAACGTTTTTATCACCATCCAGCCCTTTGATCTACGCCCATCTGTTCGGATTTCGTCGTAAGGGCTGACCACACACGATCGTTTACGATTCCTAACAGTTTTAAAGCCAAACAAACAGGCGATTCCGAGCAATGCCGTAAGCAAAACGTACTATCAAAGACGCCCGAAATTCTCCGTTCCTAGTAACTACCGGCTTTCGTTCCTTTAGTTTGAAAATAGAACTATCATTGTTCTTTTTTTTCGAGCACACGTCACTCACGTGTCGCGCTGGAAGGACAGGTGACAGCTTTTCAAAATTTTCGTTCTGATTTCGAAATTGTCAGGGAATTATTTTGCTCATCTGTGTTACGAAAGTTGCCAGTTATTGTTTTTTTTTTTTAATTTACAGGTTTAGCAAGTGGGTAATATTATTCATCTGATCACAGTTGAGTTGATTTAAATGTTATTGTGATGTGTCGTTACCCCTTAAAGTGGTAGCCGTCTCAATACAAAGCTGGGTGATTTACATTTAAAACTCTGGCAATAAAGCGAAAACGGCGCCATTTCGAGTGTCGGTCGAACATGGAATTTTCTATTCGGAAGGACAAAGGGCACAAATTAACGTCCATTGTTCGTAGGGAGGCTCGTGATTAGTTCATTATTATTTAATTTTATGTGAAATTGGCTGTTTCAGTGGCGCAGAGTCGTATTCGAACGTTATTACTTATTAACTATGTTTGGAGTCGTAAATTACTTCCAGATAATGACTATGTTTTAATAAATAGGTAATATAGTTTTCATGGGTAAAAGCCATTGATTTTTAGCCAAGCATTAAGTCACCAACTTATTAAAAATCGAACCTTAGTATATATAGCAATAATAAAGAGGAACAGTTTGATTTTTTATTTGTTTGTTTGAAGCAAATAGGCTCCGTAACGAATGAACCGATTTAAAAAATTTCTTTCGCCGCTGGGAAGCTACATTATCTCTTATAGGCTTTATTTTGTTTCTCTTTGCAATTTAGATTATTTTATATCCCGTGCGAAGCCGGGACGATCTGCTAGTAAAAAATAAAAAAATATGAAGAATTTGTGAGAATTCCATAAAGTTTGTCTTTTTACATTAAATGACTTAACATCGTTCATCTATAGATATATTTCATTGTTTTTGAAAGCAAGTACTGCAGCGGAAGCGAAGTTTCGTTTATTATTAGAGGCGAATCAAAGGACGACTGAAGTCGGTTCCTAGAACTGTTGCTTTGTTAAATTGTTACACGCATTAGCTGTTTCATTCTCATTGTTTACTGAAACGATTTCGTAAGAAACTGCGGGAAAAAGTTTATTTATATCTTTGAGCATCCATTTTGGTGTCATATTCAAGACTGTGATTTTCTTTTTTTTTGTGGGATAAAGACACTAATTAGCTTTGGATTTCTCATTTGTATCACCATAATTATAATAAGTATCACTTGCCATTAGGTGAATTGGGTCCAAGCGTAATGCTATTAGTGTTGAGTTATCATACAACTTTAGATTAAAAACATTTTGGAAGTTAGACATGCGGTTGTTTTATATTCCGCAGGCCCTGGGTTAAATTCCCGCCAATGAGCTCAAATTTTCGATGACAGAAAAACATCGTGAGAAAACCAGTTCATTTTCGAGTGTTCGCCTGGCTAGCAACCTCCCACAAGTTGAAAAATCATCGCCTAGCAACTAACAGTGTATTCCGTTAACCTCTATTAAAGCCAGTTATTCCAGACTACGTACGCTCCATCTTACGCACCCTGCTGCTCAAGTACCTAGCAGTACTATTTAAAAAAAACTGGGTTCAGTTAATAAAAAAAATACTTCAAAATTTCATTTCCATACCATGCATGACAAACAATTCTGGCCCGAGTACACTACCTTGCGACATGTCTAGTCATCAGAAGATCTTCGTTTATCTGCCGTCATCGTAATTACAAGTGTTAGCTTAGGCCTCAGATTAGCTTTCGGTAAATATAGTAAAGATAACAGCGGCGAGGCAGTCAAGCTACTCGTTTTCGTTGCGTCAATATACAGGGACTTGATAAGGGAGCTATCGTATGGGAGCATGGAACATGCTGAGGCCTTTGACAGAGTAACTCTACATCAAATTCTTAGGAATGCTTTTGGAATAATATTTGTTTAGGCTAGCGCTTTTAAGTCATCTAAAATCTGATACGATTATCCATGTTAAGCAAAGGTCGATGCGGACAGTTTTTGAATTAGATCATTAATATATAATTTAAAGTAGTGTTTTCATCGGGACGTTACCGTGAGTCATGTGATACGTTAAATTGTAGGTGTCAGCAGTTATACAGACGTTAAACCAAGTCTAAAACCCTCTGGCGGCTTAAAAGCTCCCTAGAGTCTGGTCTCCTAGCCTACACCAGGAAGAAAAAGATTTTAACTTGCTGTCATAGATCATGACAGATCAATGCAACTGCAGTTAAGATGCCTGCAAATAGCTCCAAAGATTTATGCACCAGAGTATCGCTATTAATTACCTCGTCAATTTGATTCCTCAATTTAAATCCGTCGTCGACTCTCCAAAAATACACCTTTGTCCCCAAACGTCAGCATCTGTCAGTCTGTCAACGTGACACGAACCACAGATACCAGGGCGCAATGAGAGCGCAGCAGATACATCAATTAGCGATCAAAGAACTCCTGTGCGGTTGCGCGCGCCTGGTACATCGGAGTGTCAACGCTTGATGCCGTGATTGACTGTCGAGAGGTTTTTAATGAATGAGTCGAAGAGAGACCACTTCTTCGTTGATTGTTTTTATTAGCCTTAATATTTCATTATGATATGACATTTTCTGAGGAGTGTTGCAATTATTTTTATGATCTCCATTCGAAAACACTACAACAAAAATATTTTTTAATAATTACGTCTAGTTTTCTTGCCTATTTTGCATATTACTGTAAAAACATCACCAGAAAATAAAAGGAACGGGAAATGCAAATTATAAGGTATCAAAGGTTTCGGGTGTCCAAAATGCTGGCTTTTATTTCGGTCAGGAACTAAGCATTTTCATCCAAAGAGGCAATGCTGCCAGCATTTTGGGCACCTTTTCCTCTACCACTGGTCTTTTTAGGTTAAGTATTAGTTAGTAATGTTTTATTTATTCTTATATTTTTAACCAAATGTTTATAACCAAATGTTTTTAAACAAAATCTAACCTAACCTAACCTCAAGGTATCAAGAATTTATTATTTGATTTGTTAAGGGTATATAGTGTGTATAGCACTATTTTCCATCCATCCCGACCATCCCTTAAGCTCGCGTGCATATATCTAATTGGTTCCGCCACCCCCGCCCCGTTCGCTAAAATAAGTAATTAATCAGTGAGAAACTTCGAACCCCGTGCTAGGGGTTGAAAATGGGCGGAAAAATAAATGCTGAGGCAGCTTTTGAGTTTAGTTTTTTACTAGTAATGGGCTTGCGCTTGACCACAATTCACCTGATGGTAAGCGAGATTGCAATCTAAGGTGGAGCGCGCTTGCCCAGAAGAAACCGGTTCACTCTTGCCTTGAAAACCGCTAGATTATAGTTATCGGGGAACAGAGAATTTGGCAAAGAATTCCACACTTTGGCGGTACGCACAATGAAGGTGGAAACAAACCGCTTAGTACGCGACTTAGGCACCTCCACAGTATAACGATGCCGCCTTGGTGTTTCCCTACTCGTCCGATGGTGGAATGTATTTGTCATCCATCGAGGTAATGCTGCCAGCATTTTCTAAGCTTCTCTCGCTGCCTCTCTTTTTTATATTACTACTAGTTGAACCCGCGTTAATCCGGGACAAAAAGAAGTGAATCCTGGATAAAAAGAAGTCTATGTGTTAATCCAAGGACCAATCTATCTTCATAGTAAATCTTATCAACACCGGTCCAGCCGTTGGAGCGTGAAGGAGTAACATAGATTTTGAAGTTATTTGCGTATCCCACAGGAGCCACTATTGTTTTCGGGATAAAATGTAGCCTATAAGTATGAATGTAAATCTAACCTATCTTCATCGTAAATCTTATCAAGATCGGTCCAGCCGTTTGTTTCAGTGTGAAGAAGTTACAAACATACACACACAAAGTTTTGTATTTATTATATTAGTAGGATGCTTTGTATGTTTGTTTGTTACTTCGTCCCGTTCAAACGGCTAAACCGATTGAGATGATATTTAGTAGGAAGATTAAACTCTGGATTAACACACAGGTTACTTTTTATCCCGGATCATAGCAGATAACGGTGTGGGCGCTGTCGTAAAATAAAACCAAAGAAAGCGAGTGCATTCCTAGTTGTGTACAAAGTACAGACAGACAGTAAAACTGAAAGTAAACCACAGAGGGCGGGAAGACACGCCCTGCGCTTTACTAGCCAGCCAGTCTATGGATGGGTGACCATAATCACAGGGGACTTTAATTTTACATTATTTTTATTTATTTTTACATAAAACAGGCTTGAGCTTGATCACAATTCACCTGATGTCAAGCAACATTAGGATCTAAGGTGGAGCGCGCTTACTCAGAAAAAACCGGTTCACTCTTGCATTGAAAACCGTGTCATCCAAATGCCTGGAAAAATGATAAAGTGTTTATTTTTTTTTTGACCATATTTGGATGTGTGACCATGCACAAGACTGTCATTTTTCCATTGGCATTTTCATCTGGACGCTACCGTGGGTCAGAAGACACGTTAAATTGTAGGTCCCGGCTGTAAGTCTTAGTACAAGCAGTCGTTAAGACAAGTCAGAGGCCATCTGGCGGCTTGAAAACACTCAACACTAGAGCTTGGCCAATTAGCTCAAAAGAAGTAGAAGAAGACGGTATCTCTATATCTATACTAGCTGTCCCAGCTAACGTTGTTTTGCCTTACAAATAATTTCTATTATTAAAAAAAATATGGGTGAACAACCCTTATCACTGAGGGGTATGAAAAATAGATAGTAGCCAATTCTCAGACCGACTGAATACGCATAATAAAATTTGGTAAAAATCGGTCAAGCCGTTTCGGAGGAGTACGGTAACTAACATTGTGATAGGGAAATTTTATATTTAAGAAAATTTAAGAATTATCTTTTTTTTATCCTTGATAGGTTTGCGTTTGAGTACAGCTAGCCTGATGTTAAGCTGCGCTGCAGTCTACAGTGTGGTATCGTGTGTAGTCGTTTAGAGATGTGGTATAGAATAGAAGCTACAAAGTAGTGAGAGTAAAGTTAGAAGGTGCAGGAATAGGGGCGGCGCGCCACGCCCGGTGTTTTACCGGCGACCTCTTTATTAGGGAGCTTGGGAAATTGCACTTCTGCACCGATGGTAATCTTTACTCTTTGTTAAGTAGTGAGGCGAATTTTTCGTAAATCGAATTTAATTGATGTACGAGTATTAATGAATCACTTTGGATTCGATTTAGATATTCGAGTGGTGAAGGGAATTTAGAATATATATTTTTTTTATATCGAATATGATCGGCATATTTGTTTCTAATAACTTAAAGGCCGTCTAAAGAACCACTCTTAGAATATTTATATTTATTTTCCAACCAATGAGACTGGTACAAATAACTTAATATTAGATTTTTTAACCAGTTTTATTTGTAATTCATAACTCTGATTGGTACCAAAATAAGTATAAATATAGAATGGATCCTAATGAAGCGGATTAAGTCATTTTTTCCGATATTTTTTAACATTTATAGTTTATAGTGAAAATAATGTAAACTCAAGATTTTCGCCTTAATGAATTACTTTACTCGTTGTTCATGACTTGATTTAGATATTCGAGTAGTGATGCGAATTTTGAACCTTTTTTTTTTTAAATCGAATCCGATCGGTGAATTTATATTAGTAACTAAATTTGAAAAAAAAAATATATTTATGTTTAGGTGCAGTACAAAACGTCAAAGTTGTTATACATATGCTTTAGCATAGTCTACGAAAACTGAATATTTGTGTTCTTTGAACTTCGTTTTCTCTTCTTATTCGTACGACTTTTAGGAGCAAGAGGGAGGTCTGTTTGAAAATAAATATTTTATAACTAAGCATGTTTTTTTTAATTACATCTGCCTAAAATTGTCTCGTTCGAACGTTAGAATCAAACAAAATCTGTCCAATATGAACTGATTTCTTACCCAAACGCACCGAGAGAACATCTTAGCAAAGACAAATTACCGCATGAGCAGAGTTAATAGAAGAATAATGAAACAATTATTTGTATTGACGGCTTGCGTGAGGTAAGCACAGACCCCCAGCAAGGCCCTTTAGGGTACGAAAACAAGGGGCCAAAAAACCACCCCAACGAAAATAATTTTGATAGACACTTCGCGTGTGACCAGCAATTATGTTACGGTCGGTAATTCCAATTTGGCACATTATCGGTGCGTTACCGATTATTTTCCAATTCGAATAAAGATCATTCGCACCTTTCTGTTGCATCGTTACAACACTTTTTTTGTTTATTTTCTGACATATGGTGTGCTTGTTAGTTAGCGCGGAAGTTGGAAAAGAAAATAATTTGAATTTCGAATGAAGAATGTTCGAAGCGTGGTCCTGTTTCGTTTGTTCTTTTTTCGAATGTTGGCGCGCTTTCTTTTTGTTTTTGTCTATGTCTTCATAATAGTGATGTGACACGCATCGGCCATTTTCGGTTAGGCGTGTAAATGTCCCACGTTATCGCACGGTAGTCTACAAACAAAGGAACAAACTGTGTGTGAATCTAGGGTATCCAGTCTCAGATCCCAGCATCCGCCGTTATCTAATCTACGGTCAGTGTTTGTGGAGGCGAGGATGATGTTCACCGAGATACGCCAAGGTTTGTGTATCGAAAGTGACTGCTGGGGCCTTTTAGGGACGAGATAACATTCTTGTGGCGCCATAGTTATCGTGGCCCTTGAGACGCCAGGCGCGAGAGAAGATGAAAATTGCATTTTTATTTGTCAAAAACAATTTTTTTTTACATATATTTTTAAACTTCTACAAGGTTGAATGAATCTCGAATGAAGTTAAGCTTTGAATATAAAAAAATATAAATTTATTTAGAAGTAATTTTTTTGCTAAACATATAATTATCATTTTATATTGTTTTATTATTTTTCGGTAAATCATCCATTTTTAATTATGAAGGAAAAGGTAGTTACTTAATACTGTTTATTCCAAACTCTGCCATTCTCCAAGTAATCCATAAATATTAGGACACATTTCACACACGGCTGGTTAGCCCCATACTGAACCACTTCTAGTTTGCATTATGGTTGCTAACACAACTGATATTATACATATACATACATAAATACTTTATATCGATATATGTTTAACACCCAGACCGACAGCCAACAAATTTAGTTCATCACAAAGATTGGCCCTGCCAGGAATCAAACTCGGGACCCTCTGGTTGGCAGTCTAGCCGATAAGGAGGTCGTCATAATGGAAAGTCTCCATTTTAATAAACAAGCAAACAAAAGCCCAAATTGATTCGTTACCCGACTGATAATGTCCAAAAATTCCTTATCACGTCCGCTTTGAAAATCTTCAAGATAAAAAGTTAAATATTATAATAATGTGTGAACGTAAAAGTCAAAGTGACATCGTACACAGGCTCAAGTATTGTTAGTACAGATTACTGAAGTTACGTGTTTGTTAAGCCCCATTGAGTTTTTAAGTGGTTTTAAACAAACACCATTGAGACGAGAACAGGGACCTCTTGTACTACGCCTCGGTAAATATTAAATAACACGTCCCATATTTATTTTGAAAAGACTTATCTCGACATCGAGTGTTGTATCTCCGTATCCGGTTGTGTCTCGTGTGTCCCAACACTAGTATTTGGAAATTAAACAGTGACAAATGCATCTGTTAACCTTTCTCACGGAACGGGATTCCGGAACATAAGCAGCCCACTATACGTTCCTACTGCTGGGACTCGGGGCCTTCTTTCACAAGAAGAGAGATCAAGGCCATAGTCCACCATGCTGGCCAAATGCGGCTTGGCAGATGACACATGTTTTAGAATATTGTGGTCCTCAAACGTATCGGTTTTATCACGATGTTTTCCTTTACCGTAAAGCGAAACTTGAAAAGCAAGTCATTGGTGTAGGGCCGGGATCGAACCAGGGGCCGTCTGATTGAAAAGCAGGCGTTCTTACCACCGAACCACACTCGCTACGGGATTCCGGATCGCGACAGAATGATCCGTACCAAAATCTCGCTGGAACATCCGAAGAGAATTCAGTCACCATTCATTAAAACAAAGAATATATAACCTTTCAAAAGAACGTCAAAGCATTTTCACACAGATAAATAAAGGCGTCAAAAAATAATGAAATACAAATGTGTATCCGTGTCTTTTCTATTACGAAACATAATAAGCTGAGAGGCTTGGAAACAGCGTCACATTAATTAGCTGTGTGACAGTCCGACTTACGTTCCGTGTATCGCGTCATTATTCATACAGATTCTATTTCCGATCCGTAAAGTTTTTCACACGAGATGCCAAAACTCATGTCATGTACCGTGTCTCTTACTGTCAATTAATTTAAAGTGACGCACTCGAAAGTCGGAATAGAATCCTCCAACGTATGAATGGGACGAACTTAAATAAGACTGTCACCTATTTACCGCGCAGCGCTGTCATTCATCAGCCCGTAGAACGGAACGTCAAAGTTCTAATGAAACAGCTTTCGTTACGTTTCGGATCGCGCGCGAGATTGGTTTCATTTCATTCGAATGTTCCACCGGAATCCTGACACAAATTAAATTCCCGAACGCATGTATCATAAATAAAACATAGAGAACTATAAGATACAATTTGCTAAACTGTGTTCCGTATTAGTATTCGACGCTCACGTCAAAATATTCAAATTGAATTGTGTCTCGTCATCGGAATACGCAATGAATCGAGCCAGATTCCCGACGTTTACACCGTGTTAGTCGCGGATCTAGTGTCGTTTCGGAATCGATTATCACAAATTGTTCGTGATACGACGAGTACTGTGACATCCTTTTAATCGAATGACGAGCGTGTTTACTTAAATACTAATTGAATAATAATTACATCAATGCCTTCGAAAACGATAATATCTTTGTTAGTTATATGATTGTCAGTTTTTTATTCGAATAAGAATTGAATAGATTCATTATTTTAATCGAATGCAGTTCTGATTTAGTCTGAATTAATATGTAATGACGCGTCGACGCGTCCACGCGTCCTGTAAGTTTTTGTTCGGACCATCGTGGATTGCACGGTAGAAAGTTTATCTCGGGATCTTGTTATTCGAGTCGCATGTAAACTTGACAAAAGTTTCGCGTCAAATTCACCGGTCATAAAGCTGTAACTGTGAGGGTACTTTTGCATAATCTGGTCGTACCCTCGAGACTAGAGGCGTCCCTCGCAAAAATCGGCTAACAAAGTAACACTCGGCTCAAGTGTCACCAAGTGGCGGTCTCCGATTCGATTACCGCCTAGTGTTGAGGGGACTCGATTCTAAATAACTTAACGCGTTCCACTCGAGTGTTCGATTATTCGATTACAATGCGTAAGTGTTGTCGGCAGTTTCGCGGTTTGCTTCTTTTTGGGGATTTTTGGGTGATTGACACGACGCGGCCAAGGTCATTGGAGAGAAATTTAAATTCCGAATGTATCTTTTTCGTGTTCCAAATTCAAACGGGCGGCTTGGAGCCGTTAGTTTCCATAGACAAGGCGGGATCAGGTGATTACTGGTGAGATAAGGCCGCATTACCCTCGTTTGTTAAGATTGTGTTTTGATAAAGGCGCGAGATTATTTTCCCAGCGCTATATAAACAAACTTAAATCCTCAACGTTCTTGGAAAGCGAATTAATTAGGTGCTAAATAAGACAAGCAGAATATTACTGAGAATTGTCGAGAAACGAAAATGACGCATGAGCATAGCTATGCATTTAGTTGGAAGATTGGGACTAAAATTTACTGATATAGAATTTTATCGGCGCCATTATTAAGAGAGTTCTTTTTTTTTTGTTTTGGATTATAATACGCAGAGATTTCTTTTCCTGAAATAAATATTCTATATTCTTTATTATGGGTTTTTAGAAATAGTATATATAAATCACAGAGTACAGGTACAATAGCAGCAATTCTTATGATACAAAAGTATAAATGTGTGACGTATAATGTATTATAACTTTATTGTTATATAAAATATATTACGCGCTGATAACGCGGTTAGCTTTTGTGATATCTCGTGATCATAGAAGTTAAGCAACAGTTGATGCACATAGTCTTTAGATGAGTAACCATGCACAAACATATCATTTATATCAGAGCAATTCACACACCGTGAGACAATTCACACTTTTAAAAAAAAATGGGCTTGCGCTTCATCACGATTCTCATGATGGTAACTGACATGAAGACAGCACAATTCTAGGTAATGGTTGTTAGTCTATAGCCGCTAAGTCTATTCAAAGGTGACTTAAAAATTCTACGCCAGAGCTCTTCCTCCAATCAGAAGAATAAGAAGTTTAAAAAAGGAAATTTGAAAATATATCCATTGAAATGAAACCAAAAACAAATTTCAAAAAGAATGTCCACCAAATAACAACACATTAATACAAGTGAAATTCCAAGCGCTACCAACCTTACCAAAACTCGTACCAACTGTACCAAAATTTCTCGAAGCAACCAAGGAGTTCTGTCGTTATATCCACTAAACTATGTGTGGATGTATCGAAGGGTGAAACCACAACGCCGGGTCTTGTGTTTGGCGAGTCTGGAGAGGCTTGTAATTAAACAAGGGTTCCTTAAGATGTGTGTAAGCGCCCTGTAAGAGCCTTTTACGGGAAAAGAGTTGGAGATTTAGATTTATTTTACGGAGGGCAATCGTGATAGCTGATGATTGGAATGAAAGAGGTACGGTCCAGCGCAAGTCTATCTTGTAAAAAAGTTAATATAACTTGAGAGACTAACTCTTTGCATGGCATCCTTTCAATCGCTACCCATATTGAGGGACTAAAAAAAAATTTATTCACCATTTTTTGACAGTGACAGCAATCGTGGTCCATAAGCATAAGCAACCACACGTTCCCATTGCTGAGGCTCGGAGACTTCTCTCACTAGGAGAAAGATATATGCCAAGAAATGTTGAGTTTATCTGTCCACCGCGCTGGCCAAGTGCTGGTTAGCAGATGATGATGGTGACCCAATTTTCACCAAACATAGCTAAGAACTCACCCGATTACCACAAATTACAATCAAGAAAAACTTAAATTAAAATCGGTCTAACCGTACGGGAGCTACGATGATACACACAAACACACAGGTAAACATTGTAACGTTGTTTTTGCGTAGAAAGACTAGAAACACACCAGGTATGAAAAAAAGGACCTGAGCCATACCAAAAATCAATAAAAGAGGACTTACACCAGATATGAAGAAAGAAGACCAGAGACACACCAGATATGACAAAAAGAAGCACCATAGACAAAGTTAACCCATCAGGGAGTAGACGGCGGGACGTCGAAGTATAAAATCTGTATGAGCGTTAAATAAACCCTTACGAGCGATAAAACACTCCTCTTCCCTCGCTAGGGCTGTAACTCGGCTGTAAACCCTCAGATGGTAATGGCGTACTTTCGTATGACAATAAAATTACCTTATCTTGAGAACTGATCAATGAGAACCGAGTTTTGGGGAAAACACGTGATAGGAGCTGTTTCTGAGCACAATTGTGATTGGGAATGCAATGAAGTTCAAATGACACGTAACTAAAGAAATATTTACAGTTAAAAAAAACGTTGCTTAATTTAAATGACTTTTTTAAGTACACCATCACAAAGTATTAGATGTTTGTCGGTTGTGATATTTTCGTACTATTCATTTATAACTTAAAATAAGTAACGTATATTTTTGTGAATCCCTTTTTGTCTTTCATCTTGATATTCATTTTTTATTTTGCATACAAGATATGCACGGAAAACAATTCTTTCTATCCTATGTCGGATTTAATAAAATACTCTATGAAGATTTTTTTAAATATATGTTTGATAATAATTTTGCATAATCATAAGCAATGCACTGTTGGGACTCCGGGTCTTGTCTCAAACCCCGAGTCTCTAGTACAGCTAGGAGAGAGATATGAGCCATAATCCACCACGCTTGCCAAGTGCAAGTTAGCGCATAACATACGTCTCCTGATATTGTGGTCCTCAAACATATTAGATTCCTCACAAAGTTTTCCTTCAGTGCAAATTCAAGCAAAACTTGAAAAACAAGTCATCGTTATAAGGCCGATCCTGGACCGATAAGATAGAGGCTGAACATTGTAAACTGTTCACGTAAGGCATCTTTATATTTTCGCGTAGAAAACGGTCACACTTACTTATTATTAAAAGTTGGAGATTAAGATAGAGGCTCGTGAAAAAATAATTATGAAGACTTTATGTTTTTGATGTTTTTTGACGCCCGCGTCGATACCTTTAACGCCATCCAACGAAAGCGAGTCGCCTCATTCATGTTCAGAGTTGACAGGTGTAAAAACAGCATTATAAAGAGTCTGGCAGATCGGCTCCTACGGTCTGCAACGTATCGACAATGGTTGGCTATTGCCACCTGAATATCTATTTTATTTTTAATTTATTTTCTTATGTATTTGTATGGATCATGTGTCTGCAATAAAGAATTATTATTATTATTTATTAATTGTAAAAGCATTGGCGTGACATCCCTAGCTCCGCCATCTTTGTTTAGAGTTAACTAGGGCCACTAGAGTCGCGATTACAGTTTATCTTCGGATACATTTTTGCGGTGGCAATTAACTTTTTATGGGTTTTAGTTTATGGAACACGGTTTATGGTTCTAGCGAGTGACTCGAGATTGTCTACTAAATGAGATTGTGCTTTATTTTTATGTGTCATATTTCTTTTTAGCGTAAAACATATGCTGCAGAAATTAGAAAATTGATATATGAATTGAGTTAAAAAATTAAAAAGTCTGCTTAATGGACTAGTATATGGACAATAGTGTTTTTTTCTTTTACTTAAATTCTCTTTGTGTTGACTTTTATTACAAATTAGTACTGTAGAAAAGTAAGTCATAATAATTATTTTTGTTACTGTCCATTAGGATATTTTTGAATTTGAATAAAAGTTACTTCGGATTGGATTTGGATAGGCAGTCATAATATCTTAAGGCTTGTAGCTATTATTTGCAGTTATATCCTTATCCTCATAATTAAAATACGGTCAAAGTAAAACTGTGTTTCTAAGATTTATCTCATAGTTTCGCCTTAAACTTAGCATTCTATTTAACACCATCCTGACACTATACCATCACTAAAAAAAATAATTAAATTCTACTAAACGTAAAAATTCTCATGTAACCTTACAAATGTAACTGAACAAAACGAGGCTTTGTTTTACAAGCAATAACCGTTTAACAGCGAAATAAAACCGGAAACATAACAATAGAGGACCTCTTGTCTTTATTTAATCACACAATTGAATCGTCACAGTCTATGGGCTGACAAATTCGCACGCCCTCTGGATCGTCTTAAACGCGCACTTAACTCCCATACCCTTGCTTCACCCTCGGACGCCTCCATTCTTTTTATATCGCAACTTTATTAACGCATAAAGGTCTGCTGATGGCCCTTTAAGAATTAGGATGCGGCCCGTCTCCGAATCCAGCGCACTCGAGCTGAACAAATGGTGCGGCGGAACCCGCGGCGGCCGGACCGCCTGTCCCATCCCTAGACGCAATTAATGCTGCTGTTATCACGCTGTTCCAAATTTGAATCCGCTCGGATTTTCGCGCGTTAATCCGATTTCCTTTTTCGAATTGACTTCTTTTTTTAAATATACGGCCCGCGCGGAACGGAAATAGCTCTTTCTTTCTATTAGGGTTGTAATACACACATAATGGGGCGAAACGTTCGATTCGTACGAGTATCGACGCAATCGGATTTACATGTCTACCGACGGCGTACTAAAACGAAATCATGAATGAAGCGCAGTATACGAAACCCAAAACATTATCCTTATGCTCCCATTTTACGACCTTTACCCCCATCGAGTCGAAAGGGTCACATCAGTACGACACGCCGTAAACTGGCCCTCTCGCTCGCTCTCGCGCGTTCGCTCGTAAAACGGAGCGAGATAATCACGAAGATGAGTCGAAAATTATTTTTTTTATTATCACCATCGGCGGTGCTCTTTTATTTCCTTTTTACGGTCCGAGTACCTCATAAAAAGACAATAAACTTACTATTTACAGACCATCAGGAAATTGTTAGTCGAAGAGGTCTCTTTACGACACATGTTCCGGACGGAGCGATGTGATGCACTCTTTACGATTGGCGCGCCGTAACATGTACGGATCATACACTTTTATCATCACTACCGAAGTACCGAAGCACGTCACTCTCAACTGGCAATGTTTGGAAATAGAACGTCGCGAGCGAAACAAGCGAAGAGCGCGTTATTTTGAGAAAGAGGATTTAATCGAATTATTACGAATATCGAAAACATTTGAAAGTTGGCTTCGATTTTGAAACTCACTGGCCAAAATATCATTTTTTATGCAAGTGAGTAGATATTATGATTAGTCAAATGTTTTCTGTTACATGGGCAACAATGCATTATGAAGTGTAAATTATAAACAAAAACAAACGCTTTATTTTGTCATGTTTTACAGATCCCTTCATTTTATTTATTTATTTTTACATACACAGTAATAATAATTGTTTCTCTGTAGGTACTAAGCAAATTATTAGAATTAGCGAAATTCAGACACAGCGAAACTTTGTCGTCGATTAAACTGACAATCGTAACGAAAATTATAATTAATTAAACACGAAATCAGTTAATTGCCACGTGAAGTGTCGTCCCAGCAAGCGAGGGTACGTAAACTAATAATCACCGGGAGCGTAAACTGCGTTTATTACAACTTGTTATAACTGCGGTGTTGCCACTCGTAAAACCATAGACGCGTTAAGAACCATATTTAAAACCATAGAGGTATGAAATCGGAAGCTGCCTGCTCCCGACCCGACTTCATTGAAGGATTTCGTCAAGAAATTTAATAATAGTTATTATATCGTCAGCCAGTGTTGCCTAATACGTCAGTTAAGTGCTCTTTTTATGATTTAACACTGATTCTCCACGATATTACGCACCATAAATTATAGCTAGATTACCGGCGGAATTGTTTTATGGTATGTTTTTATTATTTAGCGGAGATTCGAATTGCGAATGTGGAGTATCCGCCATTTTTTAACGGAAGTTTTTGTTGTTGTTCTTTATTTAAATTCGTTACATAGAAAGGGGTTTTAGGAACTTGTGTTTGGCATGAGTTGTAGCAGGGTGTTAGAGGCGGGGTGAGGAGACGGGGTGCGGGGCGCGGGGGACGCGGCAAGGATTTCAATATTGTGAATTCCTTGGATGGTCTCGTAGTGCGTGTAATGAATTTCGGGATTGTCTTGCGGTTTTTCGGTACCCTCCGCTCCCCTATATACTCGCGCTCCATTGGCCGCCTCCACATTATGTAGCCGGCGCCTAACTTTCTAATATCTGAAATACTTCGGCTTTTTCCGAGGCCGGAGGCGCTCGTCGCGCCACCGACCGAATGTATGGAAATAAGGGAGCGCTATTTAGGTCCGGCCATTCGTATGATAAAACTGAACCATTGCTATTTGGCCGCAGACGATTTCTATGGAGATTCGCTGCTTGTTTCTGGGGTAAATCTGTGCGTGGGGATGATGTAAATCCCAAAATATTCGGTATAATACAAAGTGGGAGATATACGGCATTATGCGGTCACATATTGTCGTACGGATTCTGCTCCGCATTTCCGCAGGTCAGCATTTGTTATCCGAGGGGGCCGGTGATATTTTTTCCCCCCGAATGTCCCGGGCACACATCTCATTTCCTTTCGCGTAGAGTGATTTAAAAAGTAACGGCTGATGTCCGAAAATGCGGACGTTTTGGAATTTCCTATTTTGAATGTAGACTTTGTTATAGGTAAATTGGCACATTAGACATTTTTATAAATATACTAGCTGTAGGTACCCCGCGGTGGTACCAGCCTTAATCCGGGACAAAAAGAAACAGGATAACGATAGTAAAAAAAGTATTCTATGTCCATCTCCTAGTTCTAAGCTACCTCTCCAACAATCAACAATTGTCAGCTAAATCCGTTTTCTTATTTCTATATAGATTCAAAATTACTGAATTGACAGCCAATATCGAAATTAAAAAATTCAAAAAAAGAATCCTTTAACAAAACTTAGGTAATGGGAATGTCAATATGATTAAGTATTTTTTGCTCCGTCGTCTTTAGTGTTATTTATATAAACTCGTAGATTCAAAATTAGTCGACAGCCAAAATCGAAATCGAAAATTCAAAAAACGAATCCACGAACTGAAGAAATGTCAATATATTAAAGTTTATCCGTCGTCTTAGAAAACTGACATTCCAAATTCAAAAACTGAAAATTCGAATATAGAACGTTAACTTTTTAACAACAACACGGAGCTAAGTTCAGGCCGCGGTCTCGCCTCCGGCAAGTCGGACTCTAATTAAAATCGTTTTCTGCGGTGTTCATTATGAACGTTTAAAACGGTTTTTGTTGCGCCCCTGTGTTTAGGTTGTGTTATTGTTGTGGGTTGGTTACTAATTTACATAGTAATGAGATGTTAGCAATGTTTATATCTCGATCATAGTTAGCCTCAATGGGCGGACTGCCTTTGCCTAGATTAGGTTTAGACGTTCGGTTATTTGATTCTGGATTAGCTGTGATTAATGAATTCATACAGCGTTGTTCTTATACTCTTTTTTAGGATTCCCTTTTGCATCGTCTTTTATAAATTGACTTTAAAAATTAGGTTCTTAATTTGTCCGTGTATTTTACTAGTTAGATACATACATATAACATCAATAAGAAAGAATGAAAAGTGGCTTATCTCTTTACTATTTATTCCGCTTGAGCGCAAATATGTAAATAACAAACATACGCATCACGTAGGATGATTGTTTACCTCATAGCTCCGCCATTTAAAACATAACTTCTCCAAAATCAAAAGACCAATATTATTTTTCATTTTAAAACTGCCATGTTAAAAATAAAATAATAATTCCAACTCCAAACTCGAAATAAAAAGGCAAACAAGATGGCTATTTGTTTTTAAATTCCTAATATTCATTAGCATTTATGACAATAGAAGCAGGGCACCAGAAGCGCGCGGCGGTCGCGCATTCTCTGCCTTTGTCTGCGCTATGCTAATGCATACACCTGTGACTCTTTGGCTCTTTACCCTTTATGTACGCCTGGTACTTATGCCTGAGAGGCTTTTTGTTTTCGTTAAATAGGAACTTCAGTAGGCCCTGGTGTTATATTTAGGTATAGAGGTATGTACTTACCCAATTAAATTGAATAAAAGCGTGTGTGGCTCAGTGGGAAAATGTCTGCTTTTCTTTCAGACGGTACCTAGTTAGATCCTAAGCCTTCACCAATTACTTGGTGTTTAAGTAATACGACAATATCCAAAGAAGTGTGTCATCCGCTAACCCGCTATTGGTCAACGAGGTGGATTATGGCCTATATCTCTATTAATAAGAGAAGGCCCCAAGACCCTGCTGTGGGAACGTATAGTGGGCTGATTATGCTATTCTCATACTACCTAAACGGTAACCAAATTAAAAGTACCAGAAAAGAACCATTTTTTATCATTGTACTTCGGACTTTTTAAAATCGGGCTAAGTAAGGTTCACGTTTTGTGATTAACGATTTACGTATAAAAGAAACAGAGTTTATTATTTTCAAAACACCGCAAGCTCATGTGGTTATAAAGTTTTTAACCCTGTGGTTTATCGGCGGTTTAATTATGCAAGGTCAGTTAAAGAAGCACTCATTAACAGCAAAGTTGTTATTTATCTAACCACATGGTGCTATGGCTAAAAAAAAAGTTAAACTAAATTATGATATGGTGTGAAATATACTGTAACAAAACTTTGAGTAATAGTCTTTAAGAAATATGCTGAAACTTGTAAATTATAATATTGGATTAGCTACAGAGGTTGATAAAATCCGATAATATAACAAACCTAAGCTAAAATTTAAAAAATAAAAATGTATAACTGATATATTATCACAACATTTATTAACTTCTAATTAATTGATAATTGATAATAAAAATATTTTAAACACCCTATGTACCATATGGTTAACACTCTGAAAACGCAATAAATTATTTGACTTTGACTTTAGTAAAAAATACACAAAAATTGTATTAAAAAAGGAAAAAAACAACATGACCAATAAATCACACATCCCCATCACTATGCAGCTAGTGCAGTCCCGTCGATGATTTAACGCGGCCTTTAATATCGATATATCGACATTATCGTCGATAAAGCGCGTTTTAATTATCGACTCGCCGTAAGTAGCTCTGCCGCCCCTCATAAATTCAGCCGCGATTCAAACCGCGTATTAAAATAATGAAAATTGAAGTGGAACGAGCGAAAAACGCGCCAAATAATTAGCTGTTTATTTACACGTAACGTATTTTAAATGGATTTTAAAATAAGAATCGATTAATTGATCGATGTCACTGTCAACTGTTTCAGAGTAGACAACGTAAGAACGTGACAGTTGAAATTTATTACAAATTCTTTTTTTCCTAGTTTTCTATTATAGTCTATATCACCATTTAAGTTTTTTGTGAGGGCAAAGGTTTTTTCCCAATATATATGTATACAACAAATAATTTTCTTTTAATCCATATTTACTTTAAATTACTTGTTATTTAATAAGCATGTTTTAATAGCCACGCTGTTTTCTAGTGTCTAGCGAGCTTTCAAATCGCCATAAAACTACAGAAAATTAGTCTTCGGTTTACATTTAAAATTTAATCTACCAACCGACCCACGGAAGCGCCCATATGTGTATCAGTATTTGGAGAAAATTTGGCTAATACTACAATATTTTTAGTTCCTAGTCTAGGTGACACCGAAAAATAATCATAAGCTTTCAAAGACATAACTCCATCTTGGTCAGATAAAAGCAACTTTAATCATAATGTTATCTATTGTACGTTGGCTGTGTTCCTGCCCTTGAGAATGGCACACTGATTGTGCTGAAACATGTCCCGCTAATACCGACAAAATAAACATAAGTGATAGCCGGTTATACAAATATCATTCAAATATGCCTTACGCAAGTTTTAATACAACTTTAATCATCTACAAGCAAGTCTGGGGCTTAAAATTAACCGCTTGAAAGCCCGATACACTTAACTTGTAACTTCCCAGCTTTTAAAGTAAGGAGTAAAGAAGCTTTTCTCTCCAAAAAGCTTAAGGCACCGTTTTGCTTCACCCCGCTTCGAAGCTTAAGGAACTCTTTGCGGAAGTAGAAAACAGTTCAAAGACATTTGAAAAAAAAACTTTGCCTTCAAAATATAAAAAAAAAAAAATGTATTACTTACCTTCTGTGGTGTGTGCTGATTGGTTAAACTCTGGAGTATACTTTTCTAGCTGTCATAAGAATGCTATTTTAATGAAAAAAATGTGGAGTGTGTTTAATTGACGACCTCGTTGGCGTAAAGGTTACCATGCCGGTCTGCTAATCAGAAGGTTCCGGGTTCGATTCCCGGCCCGGTCAACATCTTTGTGCTTAACTAAATTTGTTGGCTGTGGGTCTGGGTGTTTAATATGTAATATGTATTTATATATAATATGTATGTATGTATATGTAGTATATCAGTTGTGTTAGCAACCATAATACGAGCTAGAAATGGTTCAGTATGGGGCTAACCAGCCGTGTGTGAATGTGTCAAAAAAAAAAAAAAGGTATTTTTTCACGCTTTAAAAGTTAAACCGATAGGGATGAAATTTGGTATTGATAGCTAAAACCATAGATTAACAATTGACTAATTTTTATCCGCATTAACCGGTTTTCCTTGCTTGGCTTCATTTCTTTTTGATAAAAACTCCATAGGCGCCAAAGACTTATTTAATGTACTTCAGTTCAATTCAAATTGAATTAAAAATCAGTTGTAATTCACATTCCTACTTCCGCAGTAACATATATTCTTTCCAACAACGTTCTCTGTTCCAAATTCAAACTTAACACTTCATTTACTGTCACTGTCAAAAATCTTCTAAACAAGACCACCAACAGTCACCGCCATGTTCGAATTTGGAACACTATTTAAAAAATGCTAATCTCTTAGCTACAATGCGTTTTCCCGCCTCGATTTGCAAACAGAGGGCGCGTGACGATTGTATGGTGATGTGGCTTGTACCGGCGTCTGCATTCAGCCCACGTGATAAATATTATAGCAACTTATATTAGATCATCATTATCATCAGCCTATTTCGACCCGCTGTTGAGTATAATATGCCTATTTTCTAAAATGCTAATATTTTCAAGTGTCAATTCTAGATTTCGTGTGCTTCACGAACTTTAGAGCTTTTTACATGACCGATAATAGAATATTTTACCATCGCTCGGCAAACTAAGGTGATATGATGTGACCATCGAAGTTAAGCAACGGTCGATGCAGTCAGTCTTTGAACGAGTGCAAAGAAATGTAATTTAGAACTCGACTCGACTAGAGACGTAATGCAGGAACCACGCAGGACTGCCAAACAGAGGGTTCGGGGTTCGATTCCGTCACGGCCAACATCTTTGTGATGAACTAAATTTGTTAGCTGTTGGTCTGTGTGTTATATATGTCTTGACAAAGTATGTATGTATATGTAGTATATCAGTTGTGTTACCAACCACAATACAAACTAAAAGTGTACCAGCCGTGTGTGAAATGTCCTAATATATTATAATAACGAATGAGAGACTTAAAATACTTTAAAGATTTACTCCGTTTGCGCCTAAATGCTTTATCAAGTTTTTTTAAGCTCCGTTTTATCGTTTGAATAATAGCGCCATTTAAAAAAATATAAACGGCTGCTCAAAAGACCCAAATTATTTTAAAAATAATACTAGCACACATAAGCATTGCCGGAATTCACCGCATTCCCACCCGCAAAGGCATTCCATTATATTTCAAAAATATGATTCTATATTTAAAACCGTCGCGGGGTATCGCGCCCCTAGTTCAGAAAAAAAAAGTGTATCGACCGTGTTGCCAACCTAACGCGATAAATTACCTTCGGGAAATTAAAACTGTCTTTAGAAATGCTTTGGAACAATACAATTTTCTTTTCGCCTCTAATCTATTGCCATCTCGCTCTCAACTAGTATTTTGTGTATTTTCGTCTCGTTTCTAAACGAAAATATTTTGAGAAGAATAAAATGTTATCATTTTAAAATAAATTTAATGCGATTATGTGACTGTTTTACTTGAAAGAATGTACCAAAGAATGGACAAATAATTGTCAATCAGATTGATTTAATTTTAGTCGACTTCGTTGGCGTAATTGTTTCCATGCCGGACTGCTAACTAGCGGGTCCCAGGTTCCATTCCCGGTGCGGCCAACATCTTTGTGATGAACTAAATTTTTTGGTTGTCGGTCTGGGAGTTAAATATGTACGGATATAATGTATTTATATATGTACATATATGTAGTATATCGGTTGTGTTAGCAACCATAATACAAACAAGAAATGCCTTAGTATGAGGCTAATCGGCTGTGTGTGAAATGTTTCCCAATGTTTATTTCTTTATTTATCAGAGAGTAAGAGAAGAAAACTGGTTACCTCAGACAACAATAAATTATTGAAACAAGCCTATCAACCCTAAGTAGTAATGATAAAACAGAGGCAGAAACAATAGACTGACTTCAAACAAAACGAGATGCACAATCTAATTATTAAAAAGCAAGAACATCACAAGCCTATTAAAGCACCGACCTTATTCCAAATCTAATTTCTCGAGACGAAAAAAACAAAGTTAATTACTTTTTTCTGGAGATAAGAGACCCTATTTGAATTTGGAATCCGTTATCACCTCAGTGCTGCCACCCTGGCGACTGCGCCCTTCGATCTGGGAGATTTTCGACCCTCCGGGGTACCAACGTAATTTAAAGATAACTAATGCTCAGGGTCATTAAGGAACGTTCCAAGGAAAACTGCTGGAAATCAGTGCTGGATCTAAGGGAGAGGGGGAAAGGGGCTAAATACCCAATACCCAATGACTAGAGCCTATACATGCCCCAAAAGAATTTGATACTTTGAGACCATGACAGCGCCAAATAATCTCCTTGCTGGTACCTAAGTTCCCATCACATTGTTTCAAGTACTCGTCTCATCTTGTTGCCAGTTACAGTATCGAACAGGGTAAGAGAAAAGGGGTGGCGTTCCTCAGTTTAAGCCCCCTTTGAAAGAGTCCTAGATTCGGCACTGCTGGAAATGCAGCCAAATGCATTTTTAATATTGGTTCTGGGACTGAACGTTGAGACTACTTTATCTGTTCCAATGTTTGTTCAGTTGTAATTTGCTTTTTGAATTAGGAATGCTATAGTTTTGGCTTCGTACGACCAGCGTATTCAGCGAAATATTTTTTTAAAATACTTTCAGTTAATGTCTCTTTTGCGTATAAAAGCTTCATAAAAATTCCAGTTAATTACATATAAAAGAAAATGTATTTAATTATTAAATAACAAATAATGTTTATTTCAAATACGAAGGAAATTATGTAATTACAATTAAATGTCTATTTAGAGCTCATCCAACCCAACCAAATAGGTTTTATTTCCTCTTAACGATATGACCGTCTCATCATCAGTAGAGACGTAAAACTGTTCAAAAATATTTATTACGATTAAAAATTTTACGACCAATAAAATTTTTGAATGAAATACTCTTACAGCCTTTGTTAGAATAGGTCTAATTGACCCTAAGATTTTTAAAGCTAAACTTTTAACGACCGAAAAAGGTCCCCGAAAAAAAAAAGAAAAACGCGTCGCGACAAGGTGTTTATTTTTTTATTTTTTGGTCAAAAAACGTAATAATCTCAAAGCTGTAAAATACTATCGGACGTTTACGACAAATTCACACAAGACCTACTTAATAAATCTGACAAAATCTTAAATTTATGCTCGCGAACGCAGGACGAGTGAAGAAAAAAGATTATTTTACGAGGCCATAAAGCCGCTTAGAGCGTCGCGGGATAATTCGGGAAAAATCCATTTTAATTAAAGTATTTTTATGATTATTGTGATGAAAATTAAGAAGGATGATTTCCTTTTAATGGCCGCCGTGAAGTTTGGCGGGAAACGTTAGAGCTGACGTGAATTATATTGGCCGTTGGAAATAACGGCCATTTTTTATGATAACTCAAATATTACTATGTATTTAGCTTATTGACTCAGGCGTTACTTTGCGGAAATCCATTGTAAATAGATGACAAAATTTAATTTTGTCATCTAATTACTATGTATTTATTTATTTTTTCACTGTGTTACAATAAAAATAATTTAATAAAATGAACTCGTTCAAAAGTAAGACATTTGAATAAAATTGTTACCTTCTGTCACAAATTAAAGTTTACTCACTTTATTTATAATATGTATATTAATTATTTATTTTGAATTCTTATTTTGTGTGTTACTTTATCTGTCACAATAAATACATTTATTTCATTCTTTAAAAAAAACCTCTACTAGAGATTTTTCTGAACATTTCCTACACTCTTGTCACAAACGCGTCGCACGTTTCCTCCGATCATTTTTAATCTGTCTAATGAACCAGGAAGTCTCCTTATTTTTTTTAATACTTTTTTTTCACAAACACGGTTAGGAAATATTGTGGGGGCGCTTCAAGAATGTTAAAAAGTGTTCTTGATTAAATAAAATGTCGCCTCTAAGAGGCAGAGGCGTGAGCGGAATTAAACAGGGCTTTGTCTAATGCCTAACTTAGATTTTTATAGCGGAAGAATTAAAGTAATTTGTTTGGCGACATGATTTATTCTTGTGTCAATGACACCTCGCTTGACGTATAATAAGAATTTGAATAATAATATTTTTGATCACATTAATTAGTTATAATTAAAGTGTCCTTAAGTCCTTGGTACGTCTCTGTTTATTTCAGAACAGATATTTAAAAAGTATTCCAAATTCAATCTACGACGTATCACGTTTTTCTAATAATTTATTTTGTTCTAAATTCGAAAAATAACAAAGTTTTTTATGCTTAACAAAGACTCGTCATTTAGCATCTTTATAAATTGTGATAAAAGTTTCAGAGCTTCACATGGTAATGTTTTGTTTTAACTTATCACGAAGCGTTTGACCTGCGTGATCTAGATAAGACCTAGGCCATAAATACTAGTTTCGTTTAGGCAGTAAAGCAGTCTAGATTAACGTGAGATAGGTACTATCTTACTCTTAGTAACTTCTACCGGTCTTACGTACGCAACGGTAGAGCTTTCCTTTTTTAAATGCAGAGTTCTTTTTTTAATTTTTATGTTTTTAACGATAAGAAGTTTAGTAGAGTAATATTTTGAGTTTTGTTTATCAGATGGTTGCCATTGCGTTTTATTTTTGTTGTTGTTGTTCAATTTTGTAGCTAATGCAACATAAAAAGTAATTTCAGGCAAATCTCACCGGAAAATTTCGATTCCGACATAGCTGAGTGGATATTTGTTGAGCTTACCTGAAAACAAAGAAATCATACTGTTAATAAAAATTTAATAACAATTCTTATATTATTTTTAATTTACTACTACTTAAAAGAATCAGCAACCAAAATATACATATATTATAATAATTATGATAATAATTATTATATTAAACTAGCTGACCCGGCAAACGTTGTTTTGCCTTATCACTAAGGGGTAAGGAAAATAGATAGTAGCCGATTCTCAGACCTACTGAATACGAATATACTTAAATTTTGATAAAAATCTGTCAAGCCGTTTCGGAGGAGTACGGTAACTAACATTGTGACATGGAAATTTTATATTTTAAATATAGAACACAGATCTCAATTTGATGTTGGAAACTTCTGTAATACAATGGAACGACTTTGAAATTCGAACTTTATTTTCACTCGAAAAGAGTTTTTAATCCCTTAAAATATGTCCATACATTCTTAAGGTACGAATAAAGAGGTAGGTAAAGAAAGTCATTGCAGCCTGGGTGACAGAATAAGGCTGCGGAATTGCCCCTGCCTGTCGTAAGAGGCGACTAAAAGGGGCATCAGACTCGAAGGTGTTCGGAGATTGGGTTCCGACACCCGCTCCATCGAGTCCGGGGTGAACGACGACGGCGTCGCGTGACCGTCACCGTCGCGGGAAGGGCCACAGCGCAGTGCAAGGAGGTCTCCGGAGTGTTTCCCGGAAGAACCCGGATACCTCCGTTAAGCACAGAGCACCGCAGGTCACCGGGGGGGTTTTAGTGGGTACAAATCCCACATAACCTGGCTGCGCCCCATCGTAGCCAGGTATCTTGTCGAAGATTTCCCCCTCGTCAACAAAAAAAAAAAAAGGTAAAGAAAGTCATACAAAAAGAAAAGTATTGCCAGTATTTTCCGGTAAATGTTGAGGCTTGGGGTAACGAAGGCCCTTTCCCTTTAGGTAGAAAGGCCAGAAATGTTTGCATTAAGAAAATAATTCACATACATAACTGATGTTTTTGTGTTTTCTCCAAAAATTCGGGTTCCTATTTTCCTTTCTTGGAAAGGAAAATGTTGTGCATAGGTATTTACGTAGGGTAAGTAGGTATACAAGTTGCTCTTTACATATTTTACCTCTGATGGAAAAAGATGGCTATGGAAAAACAGGTAGAGAAAAAAAACATTGATAAGTCATCAATTAAAAACTAAAAATCAATATTAGGACACATTTCACACACGGCTGGTTAGCCCCATACTAAACCATTTCTAGTTTGCATTATGGTTGCTAACACAACTGATATACTGTATTTTGTATTTGTATTTGTAACTAATTTAGATGACCATTGATAGAAAAGAGTGGAAGAGGAAAATTTTCTGTGCCGACCGTACTTAGTGGGATAAGGCAAGGAAGAAGTTAGATGTTATGTGAGGTATTAAATCTTATGCAATGTAAGGATCGCACAACTATGCTGACCAAGTATGGGTTGACGGATGACACACGGCTTCGAATTTTGTGGTCCAAAGCACGTGGCTTTCCTTTATCTTTAACATTGTATGGAATACAAGCTAAACGACACTTTAGAGAGTTTGTCGTTAAATCGAGTGACGTTACATGGAGTTTACACTGTACTTTGATTTTGATATTTTGGTAGTTTCTTTTAATGACAATATTATTTAAATCTCGCAAACGGTTCCCGGCGTTGCGTATGCGCCTGCGCCTATAATAATAACATCCCCTACAGACAGACGGGCGATATTAATATTTATATGTATGTCATATGCAATTATTGTAATGCATGCAGTACGCACCTTTCGCTCGACTGCAACTGTCATTGCGAGTACTGTGACCGTGATTCACGGATTATGGGAGACATTTTTTTGTTTTTTTTTTATTGTGTTTTATACGTGGGAAACAATTAGACACCTCGTTTTTTTTTTTAATTGATGAATAGGCTTACGTTTCGACCGCAGCTTGCCTGATGTTAAGCTTAACTGTGGTCTAAGATGTAACACGCTTGCCTAGAAGGAACCTATTTACTCTAGATTTGAAGACCCCCAAATTGTACTTCTCGGGAAAAAGAGACTCAGGAAGAGAGTTCCAGAGCTTCGCAGTTCTCACAATGAAGGTCGAAGCAAAACGCTTTGTGCGAATCTTTGGAACTTCAACAGTGAATCAATGTCTCTTCGCTGTACTCCTACTCGTGAATTGATTGAAATAAAGTGGTTACAACAAAAATAAAAACATATTGTTGTTTTGTACGCTTATCTCAATTGAATTTCAGATCACAGTGACAGTTTAATGAATATTTTAGATTTTCTTATTATCAATCTATCATATAATTTTACTTCATATTTCCAAAGCTTAAACAAAAATTAAGTTAATTTTGTCTATGAAAACTTTTAAATCAATCAATATTTTTAGTCACAATACAATACTTATGTCAAAATAAAATAGTGAAAATTATGTATAGTCACATGCTATACCGTATTGCATTTAATGAAACACAAATTTACTATTTTAGGATAAAAATGTATAGTTCAAGATTTTCGAAGTTCAAACTCTGAACGAAAATAAGTTATGTATTTTTATTTAATACATTTTTTACAGCAGATATTATTTCATATTATTTATTTGTATTTGGGAAATCCGTATTAAGCACACATTTCAAAAACAGTCATGTGTATTTACAACGATTTTATTATCATTTTTATCGATATTTTTATTACATTTCGTGCCAGTATAAACTTAATCGCCATTTTAAAATTTCAGAAAAGTCTTTAAAAATTGATCGTCTATAAAGTGTTATGTTAATATAGAAAGTGACATCAAATTAATATTAAGTAAAATAATGATGTTTTTATGGTGTTACTTTTATTGGTATTTTTTATATTTATTTAACAGAACACGCGATTTGCAAATGCACTTTTGCAATTAAAGGATTACAACTAGGACATTTATATTAAAGGTGTCTTTTATGTATGTTTAGGATTAATTATATTTAATTATCGTTTAAGTTTTCTTAGTTGATTATATTTTTTGATATGTCAGCAAAGTAAAACTTATTGTAAAATGTATATTAGCAATTTATATATTTAGCAAAATTCTACTAATATTATAAATGCTAAATTATGTGTGTAAGTGTGAGTTTGTTACTTCTTCACGCTAAAACGGTTGAACCGATTTTGATAAAATTTTGTGTGTTGATAGATTAGACCCTGCATTAAGTCATAGACTACTATTTATCTCAGAATAACGCGGTTAAGACTACGGGCTCATCTTGTTCATAATAACTTAACTTTTAAGTTAACTTTTTAAGTAATTTTAATATTTACATAAAAAGAAACCTTATAAAACTAAATATTTTATGGTAAAATATTATTGAACTGTAACTTTTTAGATACATTTATTTGAAAAATGATAAATTTTACAATTATTATTGAACTGTAATTTTTTAGATATCTACATTTATTTTAGAACTTTGTGACCATAATAACGACACCTCGAATTAAACGCAAACGACTTACAATAACAGTTATCTGCTTTTAGTTGCGTTTAAACCCGTCATTCCCCACTAACGGCAGATTGACATCTGTCAGTGACGGATCTCTGGGGTGCTTCTGACCCCATACCGTCACAGGCTGGGGTCCATGTGACCCCATATTTTTGGCTGGTGGAATAAATTTTTAATCAAAATATTTTTGCGTCCCCCTCTTACTTTGGTGCTGTTAATTTATCTATTGTCAAATGGTGACACAAGTTAAATCGGGATGAGTTTGATGAATAACTTGTGTGTGTATGAGTTTAGGTGTTTTTTTTATAAAGAATATAATAATGGGAATTACTTGTACTTTTGATGTAAGGCATGCTTCACTTGTGTTAATATTTTTAATGTTTAATAGATGTGTCAGTGTTGCAATATTCACTTTATTATTTTCGTTATTATTTGTGTACAGTGTAGCGCTCGTAGCTCGGCCAGCTAAGGTGATCTGACGCGATCATTGAAGCTAAGCAACGGTCGATACTGATAGTATTCGAATGGGTGAACATGCACACAACTGACGTTTCAAAAGTGGCATTTTCATCTGGGCACTACCGTAAGTCGTATGACACGTTAAATTGTAGGTTCCGGCTGTTAGTCTAGTACAAGCAGTCGTTAAGCCAAGTCAGAGGCCCTTGGGCGGCTTGAAAACTCTCAACACCATAGCTTGGGCACTTAGCTCATACGAAAAAGTAAAAGAAGATTATTATTAGTTTACTACATATTTGTACCTACATATTGTAATATAAATGTTAGGAATAAGAATCCTGGTTCAAAAGCAAGAAATGACGCTTTAGTACAAAACGGGTCCTAATAACCTCATTACTCATAGACCCATTAACACAATCTAAAAAAAAAAGAACAATCTTTCAAACACACTGTCTGATTTATAACACTACCAGATTTACAATAATTTACAACATACAATAATGGCTGTTTTCATTCTTCCACTTTATTTTCTAATGCTATATTTATCTGGAAATTTATTGTTTGTTATGATCACTTAATACGTGTTACGCAAATCTTTAGACTTTAGCTTGTCTCTCATTTTTTTGCTTTATGACTGAATACAAAAATGTTGCTGATTTTTCATATTGTTTTTTCTTCAATATTTTTTTTTTTAATAACTGATTTATATTTTACGCTATGCAGCATTTGTTTTATTATTATTTAGCTAGTTTTGAGCTACAAAAAATCAGTTTAGTTTAAGACTCTAAAACTCTCTCAGTTTTCGCGTGGCGTTGACTAAAAGGTTTTTTGATGCTGATTTTTTAGCATATTATTGATACTTTGATGTCACTTTGTAGTGTATCAATCGGCAATTGTTATAATATGATTAAACTAGATTTGTTTTTTTTTTAATACTGTTATAAGTTTTAACTTGTCAGTTTTCGTGCAGCGCTTATTAATAGACAAACAATGACACTAGCCCTTCGTATTATAATAAATTAGTCAACAATAAATATATAAGTAAATGTATAATGCGTATAACACATACAGAATTGCGCAATAACTCAAATCAAATACGTCACATGGCCATATTCTATCTATTACCTACATCGAACAAGCTTTAATAGTCTTTGGGACGCTTAACGAACATGCTTTGAATGTTTAATCAATGTATTGTATTAAAAAACGACGAGACGACCACCAAAAAGTGCATACATTTGCCAAAAAGTTTATTTTTAAACTTATAAACAGGTACTTAAACTTAGAGGTATGTGTTTTGTTACAACTTATTTGACTCAGTCAAAAATAATTTGAAAAGTTGAAAATGTCAATAAAGAGAATATTTTGATGTTTGTTTTCTCTTGCTTGCACTCGTAAATTGAACAAACAAGAGGACATGAATTTTCAAATGATTTATTTACTGACTTGAATCTGACAATATCTTTAGTACTTTGATAAATATTAAATCAAACTAATCCAGAGTCAAGAATAATCATGACTCAAATAACGCTAACCTAACTACGAATGAAGAATCGAATAACGCCAACAAATATGAACAAATCTCAATTCCAAAATAGAAATGACGTCTCTGAAGCATTCTTCAGAAAAAAATATACGCTCCACGAAAACCGAACAAAAACCAACAGTAGTCCAGACATCTTTGTTTCGAAAATAGAAGCACAAATCATTACAATGTCTCAATTCGTTCCGGCAACTTTTAGAAAATGCGGCCCGAATCCACACCTACATCTATAAATCTCATCCTAACAAAGAAATTAACCTGAATACGTCATGAAGACAAAATGACAGAAAACACAATAGCCCGGCAATTAATTCAGTATTTTAAAACAATGTCTTAACAAAAGTTGCCAATGTAAAGTATACGCGGCTAAAATCCGTAAAATTTTATGCACATACATAAATTATACGTATGCATAGTTTAAATGCTATAAGCAAACATAAAGAGGTAATTGGCCATCTTTTGTCACGGTTTTACCGAGAACTGTGATGTTAAAATTTTTCGAATGTATTTTTGGGTTATTTGTTGTTGGTTTAGTTTTAGGTAAGTTTTGGTTTTAAGATGATACAATATTCATTTTATAACCTACAACAAATGTGGCTCTATACAATGTTAATCTAAAAAATATAATGTAAATTTTTATTTTGAATTTGACATTATCTTACTTCACATTAATTGTTTTTTTTTTTAATAATAGGTCACATTTCACACACGGCTGGTTAGCCCCATACTGAACCATTTACACTTTGTATAATGATTGTTAACACAACTGATAACACACATACATAAATAATTCATATCGATACATATTGAACAACCAGACCAACTATCAAATTAGTTCATCACAAAGATGTTGGCCATGCCGGGAATCGATCCCGGAACTCTCTGGTTGGCCGCCCGTTATGGTAATCACTACGCCAACGAGGTCGTTAGAATCGACATTCTTTTTAGATTATCCTAAACTCTCTGGACACATGGTCACCCCAGTAAGTTAGGTTAGTACGAGTACATCCATGTCTTCATGCTTAATTTTATAGTCAGTAATAATACCTATTATTTTTATTCCTCAAGTCAGTCATTATTGAAGAACTGTATATATGGTTTGACTTTGAGGTGTCGTTTTTAGCGCTATCTTATTAATTCTGGTTAAAGTAAGTAATTTAATTAAGTCCTTTTGAGTAAATAAGTAGTTTTTGTTCAACTAAGATCTAATTAAGTGTCAAAACAGTAAAAGGTTAACATCAAGCAAGCTGTGGTAAAACGCGAAGATATTTTTACAAAAAAATAATATACACATATATTAGAAACATAGATTAAAAAAACCGACTACAAATAAAAAAATAGGAGCACACGGAAAGAATTTTCAAAATCGGTTCATTAATAACGGTCATAGGAAGTAAATATAATATACCAAAGAGACAAATTGATTCCCCCCTCCTTTTTTACCTTTTTTACACATGTATAAGTTTTTTTTTTTTTCGTTTACAATGTTTATAAGTTTTTGTTTTTCTATAACTGCTGAACTGATGTCGATGATTCTTTTGTTAATGAATACGATTTTCAAGGCGAGAGTGAACCGTTTCCTTCTAGGTAAGCGCGCTTCACCGTAGACCTCAATGTCACCTATCATCAGGTGAATTTGTGGTCAAGCGCTGACCTATTTAGAGTAATAAAAAATACAATGCCATTCTCGAATTGTAATTAATGAGTTACATGTTTATTCCAAAAAAAGAGCAAGTGACACCGCAGGATGTAAGTACTATGTTGGCAACAAATGAAAATAACTCTTCAACTTTGTAATTCGGGCATTTCAAACAATCTAACCTAATTTTGAATGCAGCGACAAACTCTCCTCGAGCGAACGAGCGAGCGAAACGAGCGAAATGAGCGGAATGAGCGAAATGTCCTAAGAAACGAGCTGAATACCCACAAAGCTTAGGACAGAGGTACTCAAAGTTTCTAGTTTGCTCTTCCTTAGTTTCTATCCTTTAATTTTTGAACAACATTAAATCTTAATATATTGGATAGGGATAGGGTCGCGTGGCGTGCCTTGGAAGAGGCCTATGCTCAGCAGTGGACGCAGACGGGCTGATGATGATGATGATGAAATCTTATTAATAATAATTATTTATTCGGGCCAAGAACTAGTGCAATAAAAATATTTCAAATGTTCGTAAACAAACTGCTGGTAAAATTGTATTGTTAAATATTATTCTTTTTTCTGATGGGTATTTAAATGGTAGTAGGAAATGGGTGTGAAAGTAATACAAATAAATTATATTATCCTACTAATACTATAAATACAAATGTTTGTGTGTAAATGTTTATATTTCATACGTCTTCACGCTTAAACAGCTGCACCGATTTTGATAAAATTTAGTATGGAGATATGCTAGACCTTGGATTAACACATAGGTTACTGTTTATCCCGAAAACAATTGTGTTTCCTGTGGGATACGAAAATTACTTCAAATTGATGTTACTCTTTCACGCTCTAACGGATGGACCGATTTTGATAAGATTTCCTATGAAGATATTTATGATTTTGATGAAGTTGACCAGTTAGACCTTGGATTAACTTCTTTACTATCCCGGATTAACGCGCATAATATGGCGGGCGTGCCTAGCATATTATTTATAACAAAGCATGAATGCATTTTTTTATTAAACTTCTTTTCTTTCGATTTATTTTATTTAATTATAAAAAAAAATAATTTGCGAGTAAAAATGTATATCTTTAGTAAGTATATCTTATTACCTAAAGCACATGGCTCTAAACTTTGAGTATCTCTGTGTTGGAGAATTGCATTCCGTCCGGTGCTAAAACCTAACGCTTGTGGCATTGCGAATGCAGATTATTTTGAGTCCGGTCCAAAAGTTGGCGGATTCCATTCTAGAACGAATCTAGATAATTCCTAGACCAAGCTAAATATTACAAAAGTAATCTTGCATTCACAGTATTTAGTTTATTTTCGTAATAAATGTTCCTACATAAAAAAAAGAAGTTCATGATTTTAACTGGTCTAGCGATCAAAGTCTGTAGTTGTATTAAAATAATTAGTAAAATAGTTGTAATAAAATAGTTACGTCTATTTTTTAAGGTTCCGTACCAAAAAGGTAAAAAAAAGACCCAATTACTAAGACTCCGCTGTCTGGCTGTCTGTCTCCAGGCTGTATCTCAGAAACCGTAATAGCTAGAAATCTGAAACTTTCACAAGATATGTATTTCCCGTGTCGCTATAACAACAAATACTAAAAATAATAATATTTAGGGGGGCCCCCATACAACAATGGTACGGAACCCTTCATGCGCAAGCCCAACTCGCACTTGACCAATTATTAATGATTATTTTTAAATTTATTGGATTTTTACCGTAAAATCGAAAAAAAAACTAGCTTTTTTTAAGCACGATAGAATAGGTTTTTTCTTTACAAGCACTTTCTGATCACAGTATCACCTACCATCAGGTGAATTGTGGTCAAGCGCAAACCTATACTATGTAAAAAAAACCCCGCCTGGATAACTGAAAACCTCTAGACACGAGAGCTAGGCTACTTACCTCACATGAATAAAATCTGGCTTACAACCACAAAAATTTTGTAGACATATGTATCTTATAGCTACTTAAATACGACGTACTTTCGGGTCAAAATGCAAATATCATACAAACCAGATCTCTTGACCTCTTGCCCAGAATAATTTCAACGAAATAACAGTTCTATTTACAGTGGTCAGTCTAGGAATTCTTTTTATGGTAGTGACAATACAGTAGCGGAAAATAACGAGACATTGTATGAGATTTGTATGACTTTTTGTATGGAGTTGTATGTAAATGAGACAGTGCAAGTGTAACTGAATATTGATTTGTATAATTGGATAATTAGTCTAGTGCTACTTGAATAAGTACAAAGGGTATTTGGTTCATTACAATAGGGCCTTTTGTTACATTTTTATTGTTTAAAGTCGAAATTTGTCTTAAGACTAGACGAAAAATAGGTTGGAAGTTACGCCATTAAAATAGTTGGTTTACCGCTATGAATATAATATTTACATTTTAGAAAAAATGCATATTACGAGTATATAAAAAAATAGATTTATAAAAATGTATAATAATTATTGTATAATAAGTACATATGTGTAAATTTCCTTCCAATAAAGTTGCATCAAAATATTTTACTCTTAGACAATGAAAAAGGTCATTCTATTATTATTTATTGGGGTTGTGTTTTACTGAACGCAAAAATTGTCAATCTATATTTTTGATTATTTCTATGATAACGAGCATAAGGTTGAATTTAAATATTATGAATAACAGAAATAAAATTTAATGTATCTTTGAATAAATTTTAATGTAACTTTTTAAAAGTACCAAGTAACTTTAGCAAACTTTAAGTAAAATTTTTTTCAACAATAAATTAAATAATCTTTTAAATTTAAATAATATAAATAGCAAACAATACTTTAATGTAACTTAATTTAAAAATACCTACAAATAAAAAACTGAAGACTAACAAAATACACATTTGTTTCAATATTAAATTAAATAGTCTATGTTACTAATAAGTTTTATTTTCAGTGGCACTAACTAAAACCTATACATAAATTTATTATCATTATTTTAGCCGGTTCCGTCCCACTGCTGGGCAAAGGTCTCTCTATCCTCTTTCTTAATGTAAAAATATATCTATAAAGGTAATATTTAAAAAATCACAAAACTATTTGCCATCCACCTTTGCGCGTACGCAAACTTTAATCTACTTACAAATTGTAGTTCTATTATATTCATAGCTATATTACATTCGCTGTCTCGCTCTACCACACATCTGTCACGTGTATGACGAATCACCATGTCATTTTGACGGCTTTTTTCCCTGTCAATTGTAATTCTCACTCTTTTCATGTAAGCTCAGTGAGGCGTTATAATGCAACTTATAATAATTTTATTCATTTAAACTTGTCACTGGCAAATACACAAAGTCTGATGCCAAAGTCAATGATAAAAAAAAACTTTATTTTTTCTTTATACTACAGACAGAAATTTTAACAATAAGGAATAAAGAATATTTATTACAAAAGATACTTACGCGTACAAATTACAAAAGAGAACAAAATACATTTTCGGTAATATTTTTTTTATTTTTATATTTGGTTATTACTCCCTTTCGACTAATTTAGACAATTTTTATATATTTAAGTATGTCAGACGTAACATATTGGTGTAAAATTTTAAATTTATTATGTAACCAACTTAATACACTACCTGAAATTTAAGATTTTTATTTAGTTTATTATTTTGATTAAGTGAGCGAAGTGTTTTCCATATAACACATTTCTAAACCCAAAAAGATGATGTTTTAAATTCGCCGTTTAATATTCAAAATACATATTATCAACTAGATATATTCAAAATATTATAAACATATTCGATTTAGAACACAAATTCAAATCCAGAGCATTAGAAAGTAAACAACATTCTTCTATAAAATGGTGTAAACGACAAATAAAAAATGTTCACCACACATTTTCAGTTTGTTCACAAAATTGCAATAGTGGCTCCCCCAACCATTGCTCATATAATTTTGTTAATATTACAAAGTATTAAATTCCACAGACAAACTAAGACCGTACAATGCATGTATTGTGTTAACCCTTTGGTTTTTTTTTAAGCTAAGCCGTGGTAATTGTTAGAATAACAGTTTTATTCGATTTGTGAGGGGTGACTGGCTATTTTGTTGGATGGCATTCACCAACCCGCATTGGGTTACGTGGCCGATTGTGACCTATATTTAAGCTGGAGGTTTTGGAAAAAATAACTATTATTTTTAACCGACTTCAAAAAAGGAGGAGGTTATTCGACTGCGTGTTTTTTTTTCATTGATTTAAACAATTTTGGTTTGTACATATAGGTAGCAGAACATTTTCTAGTGGTCTACCCTAACGGAGTGATCCAGGAAACCTCCTTGAGAGCCAAAATTCCAGACTAGGCATACTCTACAACAGACAGAGTGTTGCTGTCTCATGTGTTTCACTCTTTTTTGTAGGAACTATCCCCATAATAGGTATTTTTTATTTTATATTTTAGAAAAACAATTGCTATTGAAATGAAATGAAATGAAATAATTTTATTTGCGTAGCCCCAGGTATTATAAAAACATGGAAAATAATATTAAATGCCCCTTGTAGGCTACCGCATATGCGGTGTGCAAAAAGTCAATTAATTAGTTAATTTATAAGTTAATTTCACTCCACTATAATTTACAGCTAAGCAATAATATTTAAATTATATTGCGTGTAGTATAGTCAATGGTGTAGAATATTTTGTTTGTTTTTAATCCGATTTTTTTTATTTTTAGGACACATTTCACACACGGCTAGTTAGCCCCATACTTAACCATTTCTAGCTCGTATAATGGTTGCTAACACCACTGATATACTACATATACATACATAAACACTTTATATCGATACATATTCCACACCTAGACCGACAGCCAACAAATTAAGTTCATCACATAGCTGTTAGCCGTGCCGGGAATCGAACCCAAGACCCTCTGGTTGGTAGTCATGGTAACCATTACGCCAACGAGGTCGTCAATCGGCTAACTAAAAAATTAAGGTGACCTGATGCGATTAAAGAAGTAAAGCAAAGGTTGTTGCAGGCAGTCTTTGAAGGTCCGTCATTGGCCAGAATTATCTGACAACATTTTTTTTTTTTTTTTACATCCTGTTACTTAGCAATCTATTTCCAAGGAACAATAATCTATTAAGGTGTCAGATTTTCATCGGGATTATTATCTTCAGCTGAGCTGAGCACCCATTGATGCCATACTCATCTTCTGTCCGCAAATCTTATTGCTAAATCTGGTATACTATTTCTCTTTAGTCGAGAGAATCTCACACTGCCCACTCCCCTCAATTCAGCAGCCAGTTGATTAACATGTTGGTCTAGTCTATTTTGATAATTATTGCTGTATGACTCTATTTCTTCTTTCACTGTTCGTAGGTTCAAATCTAGGTTCACATATCGATTGCTTATGTACGGTGGAATATTAAACATGGCTCTCATAGCCCAGTCATATTAGGGGTTTCACCTCGGAATGAAAGATAATAAGCTGGAAATTGGTAAAAACCTTTGTTTTGTTACCCTAAATATTGTCTCAAAAGTTACAAATGCTATTGTGTCCGCGTCTTAAGATATTGAAGGTCAAAGGTCACTAAAAACTATTTTTCGCGAATATCTCGGTTCCTATTGCTTAAATGATATTTTTACCTATTATAAAAGTTGTAGAGTATAAAATTCTCTACAACTTTTGTCTTAACTTTTTTTTTATACGATCAACCGTTTTTGAGGTAGAGCGCGAAGAGTGCGGCTAGTGCGGCGGATGAGCTAATGCAGGGTCAAGCGTGAACTTGACCCTGCATTAGCTCATATATGACTGTACGAGGTTGACCCCTTTTTTTACCTAATTTCACTGGGCTATCATGGTTTTACTTTGAAACCTATCCAGTATTTCGACGTTACTATGACTTGCTGTTCCCCATAACTATATGCCATAAGTCCATACAGGCTTCAGTAACAAAACAAAAAATCTAACTTATCAAGTTACACTATCCTGTTCTGCTTGCTTTAACTTTAATTGTTAAGTTTGAAGTTGACATGTGGAACTAAGCTTGGTGGTAACAACTATACAGTATTCTGTGGTTAGGATGTGGCAGGAGACTTGTGGAGCTTCTTCACGGAGGGTATTTTGAAGGTTAGATAAAATTGTGTTTACTTGAATTCAAATTGGTTTATTGATTTCAAATTGATTGCATATGCTCATATACTTAACTGTTATAACTGTTATGACGACCTCGTTAGCGTAAAGGTTACCATGCCGGACTGCTAATCAGAAGGTTCCGGGTTCGATTCCCGGCCCGGTCAACATCTTTGTGCTTAACTAAATTTGTTGGCTGTGGGTCTGGGTGTTAAATATGTATTTATATATAATATGTATGTATGTATGTATATGTAGTATATCAGTTGTGTTAGCAACCATAATACGAACTAGAAATGGTTCAGTATGGGGCTAACCAGCCGTGTGTGAAATGTGTCAAAAAAAAAAATATATATATATATCATATCTTCATATTTTCAAAACTAAATTATTTAATCACTTTTTATCCGTTGTTTAATATTTTTTTTTATGTTTTTTCTTCTTTCTATTGTTATGTTTGTATTTATTTATTTATGTAGTTTACTTGTACCACCGCTTTCATTTGTATGATTATTTATCCATTCCCGGTTGCCTGGTAGAAATCACCATAGCATCGCCATTGTACTTTACTTTTTAGTTTTTTATTTTAAATATGTTAATATTTTGGTTGTACAATAAAGATTTATTCTATTCTATTCTATCTAAGCATAACATAATATGTACTATATCCTTTTATATAAAATTTCCATGTCACAATCTTAGTTACCGTACTCCTCCGAAACGACTTGACTGCTTTTACCAAATTTTATATGTGTATTCAGTAGGTCTGAGAATCGGCTACTATCTATTTTTTATACCCCTAAGTGATAAGGGTTGTCACTCTTAATTCTTTTTTTGGAAGATATTTTTTGGTTTAATTTTTTATAATTTGTTATTAAAAATACATACAGCCATAAATTTTAGCCTTTTTATCACCAACCCTTATTTATAGAAGACCGTTGAATCTAACACATTCATTACACAGCTCTACAAAAAATCTTTTTTTTTTTGTTGCCCTGGATATTATCGCAAATTCTTACGTTTTTAAGTGCCCAGACTACGAATATATTCGTAAAAGTACTAAATTTGCTCGTTTCTACAAATTGAATTTTGAACTATTTGTTGTCAAAATTTTAATTTTCAGTCATTTGTTGAAAAAAACACGAGCAGATCTTACAAAATCATTGATATTTTCACGAATTGCGTGTATAAATAGACCCAAAATCATCATCATATCAAAGGCAACAAAACCACTGTAGACCAGTGTTACCTATAGGCCAAAACCGGCCATCGAATGGCAAGACGTCGAAACGGTTTTCCCATTTCCAAATGGAAGACAGCAACCAATCATATTCCGGGACGGTCTCCCGGAATGTACCAGGAGGCGCACGCCCCCGAGAACCCTACGCTAATCTAATATTAAACACATTCGGATATTAGATACAAAGTGAGCATTCACAAAATTTAATAATCTCACGCCCACACTTACAATATTCCGTTCCGGGTTACTTGTTCTTTCTTTTTAATATAAGAGACAAGACATACTTGTATTTTAATGAATACTAAAAACACAGATACAAATGAATGAATGAATGATTTATTTGTCTATAAAACTAGGTTCATAGGTAGTATCATAAAATGTCATAAAAGTTAAAACTATTTACAACTAAAATGTATGTAGTGATCCTGTAGTTTTTGCCCGTAGGGCTTACAGACATGAGTTTTAAATAATTATATAATTTCATTTCATATTATAGAGTCATATTATAGAGTCAATTATATATAACTTCATGGTTAAGGAAGAGTTTAACACTATAGTACGCTTTTTTACACAAATCATTTATTAATAACACCAAAGTTACATGTCAAATATTAAAATATCATTACAAAAGTATATGATATGTATCAATGTCAATTTTCAATTATAATTCTAGTACACAATACCTAGGTATGCGATAAGGTAAATAATTTGGGCAGTTCGTACCATATTTTAACTCTGTGAAAAGTTTTCTTTACCAATATTATAAGGAGGGAAAGCTTGATTGTTTGTTCGTTTGTTTGACGCGAATAGACTCCAAAACTAGAAGTTGGTCTACTAGTTTAAAATTACTGAATTCTTTTATATTATGATCGGTAAATGATTCGCCTTTTTTTTTTTGAATGGACAACACAATACAGAGATCACTATAACCAACGGACCACCATAATCGAGGGCTCACTCAGTGGCCCACAAATTATTAGACCCGCTGGTTAGCTCCGCTCATATGGTTACTTGAGATACGGATACATATGAAGGTATATCAGTATCACAAGTGGCAAAATATTGTTAGATTTGACTTTTTGTTTTTTTTCTTTTTTTTAAGCGCGTACTGTACTGTGTAAAAAAAAACTAACAGCTTTTTCGAAAAGCTTTTTACAAAATACAAATACAAATACAAAATGAATTATTGGTGCATAAATGTATACATGGTGCATATTGAAGCCTCTGGTCTCGTACTAGTTATCAGACCGTGTTACGAGACCAGAGTCCTCTTCCAGTTTTAATATTATTTAACAATAATGTGCAAGATTAATTATTATATTATAACGTACGTTTTCGTTTGAAACAGTCGTACAAGCAGTCGTTATAAGTTGCTTTGAAAACCCATGACATTAGAGGTTGGCCACCAATCTCATACGAAGAACATACCATTAGCCCTGTACGTCACTCCATCCCTTTCCCCCGCAGCGGTCTCTCTCGCACATGAATTATTAACAACAAATTTTATGATTACATTTAGCATTGAGTGTAAGTGCCGCACGACGTGAGCCGAAAGCAGAAATGCTTAGTGAAAAATGGCGGTAGAACGTTAATATTTTATTGATTTCGATAGCTTTGAGTTATGTAAATCGGTAGGGTTCCGGTAATTTTCAATTTTGTGCTCGAAATATTTATAAGCTGCCCCCGGGGGCGAGTTATTGGCTAACTTTGGACTGACTTAAACTTGGTCCGGTATTTGTTGCCATTTGGTGTTCTTTATTACACGCTTTATATTAGCTTCACCTGTATGTTTTTTTGTATGTTTGTTTGTAACCGACTTTTTTGGGCGCAATTTTGACCCACTTAAAACGGACAGATTTAGTTGAAACTTTGTAGATTTTTTGAGGACCGATGACAATACACTAATTTGATAAAATTATTATTTTTTTGTATTTTAGTTTGTATGTTTGTTTGTAACCGACTTCTTTGGGCGCGATTTTGACCCACTTAAAACGGCCAGATAAGCGTGTTTTTTAGTTTTTTTAAACTACTATTATTATATTTTATTTGCAACGCCCCACGTTGTTACCCGTGTTAATCCGAGACAAAATTAGTTAATCCGGGAAAAAAATTGTTACTGATAGTAAAAAGAGATAGGGCTGCTTTCAATTTAGTTTAGTTGTACATTAGAATTGCCATTAATGAGTTGTTTCTAAATCTAAAGTTTTGACTCCTCAAAAAAAAGATTTAGGGTTTTACTTTTTAAAAAGGCCCTTCCCTCACGATAAGAGAGGCCATAATCCACCACGCTAGCCAAGTGCGGGTTAGCGGATGACACACGTCTTCGGATATTGTGGTCCCCAACATGCCGGTTTCCTCACGATGTATTCCTTCACCGTAAAGCGAGTGCAAATCCACACATAAATTGAAAAACAAGTCATTAGTGTAGGGCTGGAATCGAACCAGGGGCCATCTGATTGAAAAGCAGACGTCATTACTACTGAGCTACACTCGCTTTTTACATAGATATAGCCCATATCGATAAAACAATACATAAATTAAACAAACAAACAACTCCAATATCTCGTCACAGACGTAACTAATACAAATCTATTAATTCCATCAGTCATGACAAACTGACTGACGTATCAAACCGATACGCTTGTATGTGATCTGACGTTTTTACTCGAAATACCAACCGTTTAACATTTATTGAAGTTGGTAAATTGACGTGAAATCGAGAGTCGACCGTGGAAATGATTAATTCCATTATAGCTCCCTTTTTGGAGGTTAGGAAAAAGTTGGGGCTATTGAAATCTACTAGAGGAGACAGTTCCACTTAATACTAGACTAATATAAAAGTCGCAAGAGTGGACCGGTTTTTAACACCCAGACCGACAGCCAACAAATTTAGTTCAGCACAAAGTTGTTGGCCGTGCCGGGTATCAAACCCGAAACCTTCTGATTGGCAGTCCGGCATGGTAACCATTACGCTAACGAGGTCTTCTAACCTTAAATCTAGATCATAATATCGCTTACTATCAGGTGAATTGTGATCAAACGCAAGTCCAATTATACTTTAACTAGCACCTCGTCCCGGCTTCGAACGGGCTCTAAAATAATCTGAGTAGCAAAGAGAAACAAAATATAGCCTATGTTACTCGGAGATAATGTAGCTTCCCAACGGTGAAAGAATTTTTCAAATCGGTCCAGCAGTTTACATGAGAAAGTTTGTGTGTGTTTGTCACTCCTTCAAACTCAAACAGCAGCTGAACTGATTATGGTGAAATTTGGTGTAAATATTGAGATTATTAAGACAATTGTGGTTCCCGTGGGATACGTAAATAACTTAAACAAAGCTATGTTACTCCTTCACGCTCCAAGGGCTGGACCGAATTTGATGAGATTTATATTTTATTAAGATTCCAGATTAATTTTAGTTGTGTCTACACTAAAATCACCACCAATGTAACAGTTCTCTGTCTTTGAGGTCGTTTAAAATGCCTTCAAGCCAGTCCCTGCCTAAACTAGATTCAAGAAGACATTTGCCAACTCAGCGGTCAGACTGATCTTACCGTGAGAAGAATTATTAAGTACCCCCCCGGACGTACTCAGGGGAAGGGACGGTATGACGAGAATAAACCCCAACCAGAAGAGACAAGGGCAGAGTAATTTTATTTAGAGTTCGGCCCTTAGGGACTTAATGCAATAATAGTCATATTTTCGATGAATTTTCGGGTGTCAGGTTACATTCATTTGTGGTGTTGGAGTGCTTTGGTATTGTTAAGAAGGTGAATATAAAAACCTATTTTTATCGTGAGTAAAAAAATGTGTGAAACGAGGTGGAGTATAATAGAGGAACACCTATTTATTAAACACTAGAATCCCGTCACAGCTTCGCACGATCTCTAAAATAATCCAAGTTGCAAAGAGAAACAACATATAGCCTATGTTACTTGGGTATAATGTAGCTTCCTAACAATGAAAGATATTTCAATTTGGTTCAGTGGTTTCGGAGTCTATTCGCGTTAAACAAACAAACGAAAAATCAAACTGTTGCTCTTTATAATATTGGTATAGAAAAAAATCATGTATACATAACTTTACTTTAATTAAGTGTCAAGAGTTTTCAAGCCGCCGCAGAGGTCTCTGACATGGTTTGGCGACTGTTTTAATATAAAGAGTATATGAAATTTAATTACCAAATAGTAATACTGCAGTCACAGGTTAACACTGTCAAAACTCAGCAAAATAGCCCCAATGACGTCATAAAATTTCTGAACTGTCACTCGCAAAAAACCCAGCGGATTGACAATCGCATCGTCCTGTCTCATCCCGCTTCCATCGCATAATTGTCAGTGGATAATTGAAAAACGTAATTATGGCACCGAGCGTGTCAGTTAATTAATATTAAATTCGGAAATAATCGCCCCACCCCCCGCCCTGGGTGCTCTCCTGGGAGGGGGGTTGATTGAATTATAGGGAAATTTTGAATTTTGAATAATTCAAATGCTCGGGTTGCCAGTTAGCCCTTTATGGCACTAGGGTTGCACGTATTTTAGGGTTTAATATTTTTTTAATTAGGTCATTTGATTTGATGAAGTTGTAATGCTGGGAACTTTTTGATTCAGGCTAATAACGCATTTCAGATATAACATCAAAGATACTGGATGAAAATAATATCAATGACCCAAAAGTTAGCGCTTACCTCGGCCAACGTTTAAGTTTGGCGATCCAGCGAGGTAATGCCGCTAGCATATTAGGCATCTTACCCGAGGACATAGACGTAGGTATAATTTATTATTTATTGACAAAACTAGTAGTAATTATAAAAATAAATTGAAACATAACTTAAGAATAATAAAGGGAAAATTATTTACAAAGCATATTAAAAAAAAATGTTATAAAAAAAATAACAAAACGATGAGACGAACGATTTGATTTATTATTTGTAATTTTTAATTATTGTGTAGTTCTTAATTTAACTTTGTTTTATTTTCTTGTTATGTATTTGGACAATATAAATATCAAAAATACTTTAAAGAAAGATAAACTGAAAGGTTAACATTTATCAGTCTTTCTTCCTAGATTATTATAATTTATTACGTCTGTAAGCTAATTACTTTATTTATTGCGCGTGTTTTATAATAATTGACTTAATGAGTGCAATAACTGTTAACCTTTAACTGGCGATAATAACTCACAAGTCATTTTTTACTTTATTTATTACTTGACATATTCATTTGAAGGAAATGATAAAGAATGGAAGAACTTAATTGGTTAACATATTACTGATGAATTTTAAAGTTTACTGCATATTTAAAAGCTTCTAATCACCAAAGGATCTCATAACTCTTGAATAAGATAAAACTGTATGAAAACACCTAAATAATGAGGAGATATCATTGGACTGACTGCCCTCCTCAAAACATTTAAAACCGTTTGCTGAATGTTATTGAGAAAACACATTACAATACATAAAATATTCTAACCAGAAGTTTCTTCATTTTCTAGTTTAACTAAACCTACAAGAATGGATATTCTTTTTTTAAACCCGTGAAAAGTATGTAAAAGCGAGTGTTGGTTAAAAAAAGAAAAAAACGTATCCTAGTTACATTGCAATGGTCGCTGCGGCTCACCAAAATTCAATTTACCCGGCATTTCCCGCGCGCAACTACCAAACCGGCCGACAAACCAAACAATTACACATACGTGGATGGAAAGCATAATTTTTCCACAAACACTACGTGGAAATGCGCAAAAAACGGCCGTCTGATGACGCTTTGTTAGTTTTTCGCGCCAACGGCGGCCATTTTTGACAGCTGTCAAATGCTCGCGCTCGTGATTGCGTCTTTTGTAGTAACACCTTTTTTTAGTTGGAACTTTTTAAACGGGCGTCAAAGCGGAATATTTTACTCGCTATTTGAATAATACACAATGTAAACCGACTGATCCCACACAAATTGCCGAGCTCATACGAATGTGAAAGCGATAATCGGCCGAGATGCGACGATACGTGCATCCTCAATACCTATTGTTGCGTTCTCAGCGCTGAAACGTCCTAAGTGCGTGTTTCACGCATTCACATCACTCATGTTCTCAATGAATACATGACAGTGCATTCGAAATAAGAACGTCGAAAGCGACTTTAATCTGTCAATTGATTCCATCGTTCACCGGCTGCGTTCTAAAGTTGAAAAAGGCGTAAACAGAACTCGATGCGTTCTTTCACTCAGAAGGTGACAAGTGACAGTGACACATGCGATGTGGTGACGTAGAGCTGTCAGTTTTGAATTGGCTCTTGAAAAGGTGGCGACATATCGTCGGATCTGCTTCAATCGAAGTGAGGACATGTTAATTGTTAGCTTGGAGCCTGCGTGGGTCTTGAAGTCTCTCAAAACCCTTGACCTTTGGATTTACTAGAATAATACACGCTTTCTATATGAGTCATTGGATTTTGAGAACGTGAGATTTTTTAAATATGAATCATACTCTAAATTGACATGAATATTATTAAAGATGTGACTTTCAAGTCTAGCATTAGCACTTCAAGAATGACCGGACAGAAACACTAAACTATAATAACTTAAGAGCTAGTGCCTTATTTGGCGACCCTATCGAGGCAAGCAATACTTCGGTTCTTAAAAAAATATTACAAAATATTGTAATCAGATTATGTATTTAAAATAGCATGTTAATAGAAAAGTCACTGAAGCATTTAAATGTTTGAAATGACACATGCAATCTGGATGCACCACCGTTGAAATGAAATTTGATGGCTCTATGTATAAAATTCAGAAGTTTATACAGAGTTATTCAGAAATCGCACATGTACAAAAAGAAGGCTATTTTATTTACTCCTGCAAATGTCTGTAATTTGGCCAGCATACGACACGAGACAAGAGACACGAGACGAGTGACCTAAGATGGAGCATGCCTAGCTTTAGCTGTTGTTAATCATCATTTTACTGAACAAAAGCTTTTGAATAGCTTAGAATAGTTTTAATAAAGTCAGAAAATAATCAGTTCTGTAAATTGCATCTATCTAATAAATAATAATAGAAGAGTAATCGAAGCGAAACTGAAAGATTATACGGTTTTTATGTTATATTAAAGTAAATATGTATTGGTATGCAAAGGGAGAAAATTCTAAGGATTGTAACGCAAATGTTATTCAGCATTCGTAAAATATAAAATAAAATAAATAATAAATAAATATTAAGATAAATATTACACACGGCTGGTTAGCCCCATACTGAACCATTTCTAGCTCGTATTATGGTTGCTAATACAACTGATATACTACATATACATAGGTACATACATATTATATATTAATACATATTTAACACCCAGACCCACAGCCAACAAATTTAGTTAAGCACAAAGATGTTGACCGGGCCGGGAATCGAACCCGGAACCTTCTGATTAGCAGACCGGCATGGTAACCTTTACGCCGACGAGGTCGTCATACGAGTATATAATAACTACTAGTATTATAAATGCGAAAGTTTGTGTGTGAGTGCGTATGTTTAGTACTTCTTTACACTGATATGGCTACACTGATTTCAATGGGAATTAGCTTGGAGATAATTTATATTCTAGATTTTCACATAGACTATTTTTTTCTCTAATTAATGTGGGACTAGCGAGACGCGCCGCTAGTAAAAATTCTAAAGAATAGTTAAATAAAAAAATATTTTAAAAAAATTGTTAAAAAAACAATTTGATAGAAACTCGACCCAAAGTTGTGTGCTGGCGGCCATATAAAATATATAAATAATAGTGTATGTATTCTAGTAATCATATACATATGTATGTTTATCTTCTTTGTATGAGCAAAGTGGCCAAGTTCTAGAGTCAAGTATTTTAAAAAGTAACTCTTAAGGACTTAAAAGACTGTTGCGCTCAGAAATAAAAAATAAACTATAATTCTGTGCCTCCTGTGCAATATGATTTAAGTCGACTTAAATCAATATCGCGTTTTTAACAGTTCTATAAAGAACAAAAAATCTTCTTTTTTTTGGTCTAACTCACTTTTCGATATCTCGCTTAGTTCCAGAGATAGCTTGATACAACTCGGCTATTTTTTGCCATAAAAACAGTTTTTTTGTGTTAAGAGATACATAACAAATTATATCATTGGAACAAAAAGCAATTTTGCACTTTTTTTGTCTTCAATGATTTAACTGTAATTGAATTAAATTGAAGGTTCATTTTATTTTCACATATTTCCATATTTTGATACAAATCAAGTTAAAACAAATAACACCAAGACGTTTTGAATATGAGTTTGATATAACTTCACGTGTATCAAGTGATTTTTACCTCTAGCGTTAAATATTTTTCGTGTTAAATGATACTTGTTGAGTTAAATCATTTTTTTACAATAAATAAGATTCTTGCAATATAATTTAACTCAGATGTATCAATTATTCTAACATTTTGTTACATAATAATGACAACAGTCTTTGGTGCAAAAAGATTCAACTCAGTGTGTAAAAGGCAAATTATAAGTCACATTTCCGAGTGTAGAAAGTCATTATGGTAGGTTAAAAACAACAAAAAAGTTCTTAAACTGTGAACTCATTCACCTTACAAAAGATGCATGACTTATATTCGGAACAAAGTGTTAACCCTGTTGGAAAAACCATTTACAGTAGAGTGTTTAAGTCACTTAACTTATCTTTTAAAAAGCCTTCATTAGACACTTGTTCCAAGTGTGATAGCATTCAAAAAAAGGAGGACAAAAGACAAGTCCAAGAAAGTGAGAATGTAGCACTCATATGTTTTGATCTGCAGCAGTGCCTTCCGACTCCATTTTTAAAGACAAGTGTAGCGTTTTATAAGCGGCAGTTGTGGACATATAACTTAACTCAATACATGACATGAAAACAAACAGAGCATTTTGTTATATGTGGCCAGAATCCGTCGGTGGAAGAGGCGCCAATGACATAACATTATGTCTCTATGATTTGATTACATTGCAGTTGCCCTTACTTCAACCAAGTGCAAGAAATTTAATTATGTACTCGGCAGTAGTCAAAACAAAAATTCAATTATAGTAACCATGTTGATGTTGGCTTTAAAACTATCTACTTAATTAGAGACAATAGAACATAAATGTCTAATACCGGGACATACGCACATGGAGGCGGATACTGATCATGCTCTCATAGAAAGAAAGAAGAAAAGAACTAACATGGATATTCATCTACCACGTGACTGGTACCAGCTGGTACGCAGTGCGGCAAAAACAAGTAGCAAATTCACGGTTATTGAAATTATTCAAAAAACTTTTACAATTTTAATGATATTATGAAAAAATTATTAACAGTAAAAAAAAAATAACCAAGAACACGCTAAATTTGTATGGGCTGACGTCAGACATTTTCGATTCACGAAAGATTTTCCTCGTTTTTACTACGAAGAACATATTTCTGGCGGAAATTTTATTTCCATTGATTACACAAAAAGAGTAAAAACTTACGATTGTATAACAATCAATGCAATAAAAAAAAAACTACTTAAGCGGCAACCCAATATCCCAAGAAAAAAAAGAGATTTGTGCACTTTATTGCCATTCGTTCATGAAAGTGCGCATCAATTTTACAGAAATCTTTTGTGTAAAGCGGATGCCAAAGATACTGCCGCTACTGATGATAATGATGAAGAATAAATTATTATATGAATAAAACTTCCAATCAGAATATTATGCCTATTTAGTTATTAACCAACGTGTGAACTCGATTATATTATACCTAGTGTGTTATATTATGTAAATTAATATTCCCAACAGAAATTATATAGAATTAAGTATTTCATTTTGTAAATTCAAAGGCCTTTGCTACTAGTTGTTCTATTTCGGCATTTTCCCGCACACGTATACTCCCATCATCTCTTCTTGCCGGCCCAAGGATTTTACGGAGTAGGTACCTTTCGTTCTGTTACTAGTATCTGTTACAGTTATCTGTTCTCTTCTTTTTGTGTGAGTGTCCAAGCTTCGCATCCATACATCAGGACTGGCCTGATGACCGTTTTATAGATGCGAATTTTTGTGCGTTTACTAAGGAGCTTGGACACTAAGATTTTGTGCAGAGCTGCACTACAACGGAGAGTGGTCTGTGCTCGAATTACAATAGAACAACTAGTGGCCGAGCCTAACATACTAGGCGAAACAAAATCCCACAGACTCCGCTGGCCCGGCCATTTGGAGAGATCGGAATCGGATCATGCAGTAAAAAGAGCTTACCTGGGACGAGCGAGCGGTCGTCGACCGGTTGGACGTCCCAGGTATCGCTGGATAGACCAGGTGGAGGAGGACCTGCGCAATCTTCAGGTCACGAAGTGGCAGGAGAAGGCACAGGACCGAGAACAGTGGCGTCTCCTAGTATCGGAGGCCAGGATCCGATTCGGGTCGACGCGCCAACCCAGTTAGTTAGTTAGTTAGTTTTGCTACTACTGTGCCTATAAATAAAAAAACATGTTGAGTATTATTAAAAAACTGCAGTGTAGAGTACAAATAATTTTATGTCTGTGGCTGTGATTTGATTATAAATATTTTCCTGTGCCATTTTGAATTATACTATGATGATTAAACGTTGATTTTCAATAAAATATGTTTGTTTTATATTAAACTTAGATTATTATAAACATTTTTTTTCCTTTTTACTTAAGATATAATTAGAGATAAATTATCAACCACAAAAGAATCCACACCAAAATTTTTGGATAAATGATACATCTCCCAAAAAACTTGTTTTTATTAGTTTTAGTAATAAAAAATAGAATCTTCTGAATATTTTTAGTATTTTTTGTTTTAAAATTGTTTTAAAATTGTGTCAAATCATAAAGTTATACTTCAAATAAAATAAGTGAATATCAATATTCACCAAGCTATTTTTTCGCTTTCTATTTGATATAAAAGCAGTTATATCATAAAACACGAAAAAAATGTTCCTTCAAAAATTACGATTGATTTAACTGCTTATATTTTATCTTTTATCTACTATTCTATACGATATATCTAATAACAACATATTACAGAATAAAATGTAAGATACTAAACATAACTTGATCTTAGTTTTATAAAGCTGACATAAATAGAAAATGAGCTATGATTTTTTAAAGTTTGTTTTTGCTCTGCTGAAAAGTAGTGATTTTTGACTTAAATCCTTTTGCACAGGAGGCACAGAATTATCACTAGACTGTTGCGCTCAGAAATAAAAAATAAACTATAATTATCACTGAATCAAACCTAATTGACACTAATACATTAATTTCTAACCGTTATAAATAATTCAATTCACTCAAACAAATTAAATGCAAATCGATTGATTAATGAAGAACTGTTAAATCCGTTACTGGAATCTTCTTGATAATTATAGCATTATAATGTATTAATTTTGTAAATTATCTTGTAAATTCATATTAAATTAATGACTTGCATCCTAGGATAAGTTTCACATTGTATTTAGTAAACTAATTTCGAAGAATCTTTAGAGTTACTGGTAACTTCAAGTCAGTAGGGGAATCCTGATTTACTTAGTAATAACATAAGCAGCCCACTTTACTTTCCCTCTACTGGAACTCGGGGCCTTTTCTCACAAGGAGAGAGATATAAGTCATTATCCACCACGCTGGCCAAGTGTGTATTGGTGGATGACACACGTCTTCGGATATTGTGGTCCTCAAACATGTCAGTCTCCTCACGATGTTTTTCCTTCACCGTAAAGCGAGTGCAAATCCACACATAACTTGAAAAACAAGTCATTGGTGTGGTATAAGTATAAGAAGAAGTACCAGGAGATAATAAGTGTAAAGGAGGTGACTAACCTGGATCCGTGGCGTCGAGGGTCTGCGGCGGGGGCTGACTGAGCGGACCGGGCGTGCCGCCTGAGCCCGGCGACCGTACGTCGTCGTTCACCGCACCACCGTACGATAACGATGACGAGGGAGGTCTCTGGAACAATGAACAATAAAGCTCTTCGTTAGCTCTGGGCGCCTGGTAGCTGAACATGAGTTACTGCAGTTGGTAAGAAATTAAATAGAGGTGCGATCCCTGAGCTTGCAGCACCATAACGAAGATAAAACAGTACTATGTCCTTATTGAATTTTCCAAAGCTAAGTAGTCATTAATTAAATATAGTAAATTTCTGTTCCTGGGCAGAAACTCCTTTAATTATTCAGGACCAATTTAAAAATGGAACACATTTCACTATTCATCAATTTTCAAACTCAGAATGGCACATTGCGAAACGTCAAATTAGTCCGTTCGGTGATCGTCGTAACACTTCGGAAGCGGTCGGCTGGGTCACGCCATCTAGTCGTTAGTTAGGGCAATAAGCCTGCACCTGGCTTGCACTTGCTTGCTTCGCCATTTCGATTGCTTCTTGATTGCTAATTGATGTGAGCCTCTTCTTCTCATCAAAGACTTCATAATGATATGGCTTTGCGATACCCGAGATGGGTCCATTATGTGATACCTAATAAATAACTTTTAAGACCTTATGTCAAAATACCATAATGATGTAATAAATTAATTTGACTTTGATTTAGAATACGCATTTTTTTCTATTTTAACCTTTACTGTAATATCTGTCTTGCAGATATAATTAGCTTCCGTTTCCATTAAAATCCTTACACAAGATACCTAACGATCAAACAATCTATAGTTACATACATTTATTTGGGCAATCATAGAGCACAATGCTTCGGCAATTATTCCTAATGGAGATAGTATATTAATCAAATGCTGGTTTTTTTTTTAATACCTAGTACATTATATATAGTTATAGGTAACTCTCTAAAGCGTCGAAATCAATTGGCTTTAGTTGGTTTAGCTTGTATTTCATACAATGATATCTACATGTTCTCTATTTAACGACCACTCTCTATAACGCCATAAAAATCACAGTCTCTTCAGTGTCGTTATATAGAGTTTACACTGTATTTGATAAAGGCCTTTAATCTAATTGAATTTATTTCTTACGTTTTTTGTAATTGCAAATCACCCAAAACTCTGGTGTTTTACATTATGTTTTAAAATAAATCTAAGAATTTAAATTAAAAGATAGGACATTGTTAATATAACGTTCCTCAAAGTTCTTTTTTTAAAAGAAAATTCTTCATGGATGTGGAATCAAAAATTTCTAGAACAAAACTAGAAAATAGCACATCAACACACATACCTGTATTTCCAAACATAATTAGCTCGCAAGCAGAAATCATAACATTCGAAAATAGAACGCTACTGACCGCCAATTTCAATAATCGTTAAAGAAATCGAACAGACGGCGAATTCCGAATTGAATTTGGAACAGATGATTTGAATTTCGAACAGATGTCCGTTGCCGTTCTCGATTACATGCCTGCAGTGTTGAGAGGCAGATCTGAGAGGTAAAGGTGACCACCCATTGGTAAAAGCAACTTAGTAACAATTGATTATCTGAATAGTAGACCTCGTAGACCAAATTTATTTATCGATTGTTAGTATCGTTGATTGGTATTTATTACCTTATCACGTCATATCTCAGAAACTACTTGACCATTATTATTAATATTCAAAAAATCTTTTACGAATATGTTGTTAAGTCGCTATGATAAATGTCATATAAATTGAGCAAAAAACAACACTGGATTCAATTTACCTGAATATTTTGTGGGAATCATTCACCAATCAAAAACTGCCGATGAATAAAAACTGTTAGAGTCTGTTTACCAAGTTTCGTCGAGATTGGTTCAAAATTGCGGCCTCTACACGAGAACCAACATACTTAGTATAACTTACATACATACATTACAGCCGTGTGTGAAATGTGTCCTAATATTGAAAAAAAAAAATGAAATGAAGACAGACAAAAACAAAATTGGCTAGTCTATTGACTCAGGAGTTACTTTTCGGGAATCCACTGTGAATGGAGGAAAATCAAAAATATATCCGCTAAACACAGCGGAAGTACAATAAATATTTTAGATTTTCCTCCATCATATTTGGCCAGCTATTGCCAAGACTTCAGCCGCTTCGCTCGCTCGGTCAACAAGCCAGAAGCGACGTCTAACGATCGTGCGAAGACAAAACGTATCTTTGATGCGCCTTTGAGATTGAACGTGACATGTTTGAGGAATTTTGGCTTTGGAACAAAACAGTCGTAAAGCTGCAGTTGTTTACGAAGCCAAGACAAGATTGCAGTTCATCCCACGTTCTAAATGCCAATATCTATAATACACAGCGCAAAATTGTAGTCATTTTTAGATCTATTATAGGTCAATAACCTAAGTCTTACATAAGTCATATAAGCAGCCCACTATGCGTTCCAACTGCTGGGACTCGGGGCCTTCTCTCACGAGGAGAGAGATATAGGCCATAATCCACCACGCAGGCCAAGTGCGGGTTGGCGGTTGGCTTTTTTTTTTCTTACAAAAGTCACTTAGTTTGATTTTTAACAAGGCTTTTCATTTTTTACTTGGTCAAAATGATCAACGGGGCACGTGACCAGTCGTCAGCGACTCTCTGGTCTAAGGGCGAGCATGCCTAGACTGGAATAACTGGCTCGTCTGGAATAATACACTGTTTTGTGGCGACTGGTTTTTCCACTTGAGTGGATTGTATGTAAGTTTAAAACTGCCAAACTTCAGAACAGATAAGTAATTGGCTTACTGTTTTTTTCGTGGTGCCTGTAGCTCGGCTAGCTAAGGTGATCTCACGCGATCATTGATGCTAAGCAACGGTCAATGCGGACGGTGTTTTGATTGGTGACCATGCACAAGACTGGCGTTTGCTCCCGTGGATCGAATGATAGGTTAAATTGTAGGTCACGTCTGTTAGTCTTAGTACAAGCAATCGTTAAGGCAAGTCAGAGGCCATCGGGCGGCTTGAAAACTGTCTACACGACATGATGAAAACATTTCATCTATGAACTATCCTTAATTTTTTTCTAACTTATACTGTCCCACTCCTGGACAAAGGTCTCGCCTAACTCCTATTTAAGAATATTGGCAGAGACTATAATAATATAAAATAATTCATTCTTCTACGTAACTTTTCTACTAGCGCAATTTTAGCATGATAAAAAAACGTAAATACTTAACTATTGCTTCTAATATGAAACCCTCTTTATACCTTACATTCTCAAGGACTTTCAAATTTCGAATACCTTTCTCCGGTTCCAATTCCTCGTTTCAAAACGCTCATTCGAATGCGTTCCATTTTCAAATTAAGTCTATTAGAGGTGCGCGATTGAAAGATTAGTTGAATCGATTACTTCGTTAATCGAATTGTGGAATCGTGAAGCTTGTTTAGGTTTGTGACGATGTGACTCTTTGAAGTCGAGTATTTGGAAATTAAGTCAGTAAGGTAGTATGGGTACCAGAATCTCTTTCATTTCTGTTTAGCATTATTTTAATTAGGTAAATAGATATTTTGTTTGTATGATTAAGTAATTACGTTTCGATATTGTTTGGTAGAATATGAACTGGATCCCGAAAATTTTATGAGGTTTAGTTCTCTGATAATTTTCATCCTTAAATAGTTCAATCATTAAATATAGTTTAATCTGTTAGCACGAAGCCCATAAGCTACTTTGAAATTATTAATCGATTAACTTTATTTTTAACCGACTTCAAAAAAGTAGGATTTATATATTCGAATGTACGTATTTTTTATGTATGTTCACCGATTTCTCAATAATTTGTGAACCGATTCTCAAAATTCTTTTTTATCTAACTCTATTCAATACTTAATTCATAGCATATAGGTAAAGATATTAAAAAAAGTAGATCTACTACTATTAGAATCAAGCCAAATAGCATACAAGTAAAAAAAATCGAAACTCAAACAATATTCGAATTCGTTCACCACTCTTTTTTCTTTTCTTTTTTTTTAACAGGAAGTATGTCCGCTAATGCGTTCCGTTCACACCATATGCTCGAATTCGAATTTGGAATTGGGAATGACTTATTCTGTGCCTCATTATTTTGTGTTTGTATTTTATTATTGTAATTTAGTCAGTAGGTGTGGAAGCCATTTTGTTGTTAGCAAAATTATCGTGGTAAACTCGGTTTGGTGTAATTTAAGTTTTTATTGTGGTTAAATTGATATCGTGGGTGAATGAGTTTTGTTTACACTATAGTATGACTTAATATACGGACAATACATGGACTAATTAAAATCAATAATAATACCAACTCGTAAGATAAACTCGTAGCTCGGCTAGCTAAGGTGATCTGACGCGATCACCGAAGCTAAGCAACGGTCAATGCAGACAGTGATTGGATGGGTGACCACGCACAAAAGGTCACTAATGCGAAAGAATTATTAAAAAGTTTGAATTTAAATATTAAAAACTCAAAAAAAACTGTACTACACAAAAAAAGGTTTGCAAAAAAAAAATAACTACTGTCTAAAAATCTGGTTTGTATATCTAGCATTGAAGTTAAATTTAACTGAGAATATATGACCACTTACCACTGTAGTTAACAGCACAAGTTAGCACCTAAACCACAACAGATACTTGCAACCACATTTTCTTTTGTTAACTACTTTTAACTATACTATGATAAAGTAATTGAGTTTGCCGAAGACCATAGAATATTCTAGAATACAATTTTAATTTTCAACTCAAATTTATAAAGAAGAACGGGTCAGAAATCTTATTAAAAAGACGGTAGATGTAAAATTAACAACACGAAAAACCAAGTACGAAAAGGTTTAAAAAAGAAACATAGATACAACATTTTCGTGACATAATTAATTTATCATTACTTTGGTGACATGTAGGCAAACAATTATTGCAACTTTTTTATAGATGAGGTTTTAGGCAAAAAAATGGTAAAAATCAAATTTGATTGAAAATTTATTTCAAAATTCTAATGCAATATTTTTATTTTATTTTCTACATCTGAGCATTTAACCATACAACGAGAATTAGCGATATTATGGTGCCTAGTCTGGAGTGACTAGCGATCAAATATAATCAGCTTTTTTAATAATTTTTAGGGTTCCGTACCTAAAAGGTAAAAACGGGACCCTATTACTAAGACTCCGCTGTATAGCTGCCTGTATCTCAGAAACCGTAATAGCTTGAAAGCTGGGACTTTCACAAAATATGTATTTCCCATGCCGCTATAACAACAAATACTAAAAAGAAAACAAAAAAATATTAAGGGGGGTCCCCATACAATACCTAAACGTGTTTTTCGTATATTTTTAGTATCAATAACGGTAGCTGCTAGACAGTCATTTTTTTTAGATATATAAAAATGTATAAAAGCTATCAAACGAAATTATAAACTTTAGTAAAAAAATATATTTGAGGGTGGCTCCCATACAACAATGGTACGGAACCCTTCATGCGCGAGCCCAACTCGCACTTGACCAATTTTTTTCTGTCCCAGTCAAACTCCTAGTTTCAGCTCTATTAGAGTAGAGGAATAAAATAAAAAGTGTAAGGGACATGCGATTTAACACTTAACACCACCATCGTATAATTTGAACCCACCTGTCGATGTTACAGCTTTCTGCTTCAATGGGAATCGAATGTTTTTTGAATAATTTGTAGAAAATAACCGACGTTCTTTGTAAATAGTAATTTGACGTGTAGAAATAACGAGACCCATAATAAGTATTATAAATTGCTATTTGAAAAGGCCAACTTTTGCAGTAGAAAAAGTAGACGGTTGATAATTTCTTTGTTCGGATTAACTACACTAAGACAGGATAGGAAATAAGCATAGTAAAATATTAACTACAATAATTATATATTTAATTAGACATATAACGTTAATATAAAATAATAATCAAACTGAAAAGATTACTTCTAATCCCTTCCCTAAACGTGTCCATCAGACTTGCAGCATTCAAAATATTATACTATTTTTATACTACTTTGTGTGAAAAGTAGTTACTTCATTGCTAAGACCAGAACTCTCTTAGATAGATAGATAGATTAACACTTTATTAAAACTAAAAATAATCACAGAAAAAAAAGGTATTTAAAAACTAGTGCCTTAATTGGCGACCTTATCGCTAAAAGCGATCTCTTCCAGGCAACCAATTCCTAGAACGTAAACATAGAAAGAGAGACGAGGTGTTAGTGCTCTTAGATAATTACATAAAAATACACTTAGGCTTTGCTAGGTAGACCAGCAGGGCGAGTTTGGGACACTCCGGCCTAAGGTTGAGTATGCTTAGTCTGGAAAGACTGGTTATCAAGGAGGATTTTTCAACTTATGAATGGTTACTATCCAGGACAGCACTAGAAAATGCCCCGCTACCACGCTTTAGTATTTGACCTCACGATGTTTTCTGTCACTCTAAAAATGTGTATTTTTTTCAACCCTAGAGAAATATACCTAATGTAAATTACTTTTCTATGCACGTCAAAAATGCCCAAATTCGAGCAGAGAAAAATCTGTATTTATTATTAATAAACAATTAGGTATATAAATAAAAACACACACACAAAAACCTTACAAATAGTAGATTGATCTAAGTCAGTGTCCGCGGGTAAGGGTCAGCTCACACCGAGACGCGACGCTGCGCGCTGATTTTATATAGAGCGACTCAAAATATACCTTATTTCCTACACGAAAAGATTCACATTTCATTGTGAGAATTCAGATACGTTGCGCTGCGCAGCGCTGCATCGAGACGCCTCGCGGCTTGTTCTAACAATGAAATGTGAATCTTTTCGTGTAGTAAATAAAGTATATTTTGAGTCGCTCTATTTAAAATCAGCGCGCAGCGTCGCGTCGCGTCGCGTCTTGGTGTGAGCTGACCCTAAGGTGCTTAAATTGCTGGCGGCATTACCTCGCTGGATCGCCAAACTTACACGTTGGACGAGGTAAGTACCAGTTTTGAAGCAGAAAAAATAACTATGTCACACCAAAGTAAACATTTTGGAATAACACATGTCAGAAATAAAGAAAGAAAGAAATGATTTTTGTACAGGAAATTTAGGTTTACAGCTACAAAATGCAAAATGCAACCAAAACCTAAAAACTCGATACAAAAATGCCTCGTCATCTCATCCCTACCACTCGATACTGCGAATAACATTAGCCCGATATAAAATAGGCTTTAATTAGCAAGGGCGGTATATTCTCATGACATTCGATACGCGACACGCGTCGCTCGGCAAACCGTCGCAAGGGGGCGCGACACATCGCCAAACATTGCCGAAAGTCGCCAAACCTCGATACCGTGTGAACGCGCCATTATTTCGCGTAATCACTCGCGTACGAGGGCAGTGTGGATTTTAATTTCATTACGTAGAGTTAAAAAAACAACAACCCAGACTGTTGTACAAGACAGACAGAAGTGGAAGGCGGTAGGGAGGCCTTTGCCCAGCAGTCAGCCGATTTATATATAGCCTTATAAATAGATAGATAGTTGTTGAATTTGAATCAATTACAATTAAGAGATGGTTCTTAGTTCGATTGTGACTTTTTTGACAAGTGACTAGTTACTCGAAGACGCCTGGACAAAGAAGGGTTTTTAATCCTAGATTAGCAACAAACATAGAACTGGCTTACTTAGCTGGCACCAAATTTTATGGATAATTGGGTTGGTTGTAATTTTTTTTATAATAATGTGTAACAAGACAAGCCGGTTGCTAGCTTGATGGTAAGCATCACGACTGCTTATTCCAATTCAGATACACTGCGAATTCCGGATTACGAAAATCGGTGCGTTAATAAAGCGTACTTGTCGTTCCTAATTTAAAAAATCAACGCTTAATCCGCGCCTCCTTCTTAATCTCCTTAAGAAACCCTAAATTACTTCTTTACAGACTACCGTTAACCCTAGACCACTGCCACGAACCACAGATAAAGATGGATGGGCTTGTCCCCCCCCTGTTGGTTCCCCCCCCAAACCGAGGGGGGAGTACTCGACTTTTCCATTACCATTAATTTGGCCAAATGAAAGTTTAGTATCGCGTCATCTTGAGAGCCATGCGTCTTTATCAAGTCTTATTGTTTTTTTTTTCTCAAGATGGACATGGAGTGGGTTCTTTATTTAGCCTAATTGGAGCATTTTAAAAGCATTTCCTTTCTTAGATACTGCATTGAAATTCAACTTTGTTCTTACTACATTTCACGGAAGTAACAATTTTTTTATTTTATTTTTTGGGATCCGATCCCAAAAATATTACAATACAAAAATTGTTGTCCTAAAACTTGTTAAAAACAAACACTTAACCCCGACAACTACACTCAAAATAAAACACACTCCACTATAAAAGCAATTACTTCACTTCACAAGCAGCGTTTATTTTTTAAAACAACAAACCAATAAGCATACGTTCCCCTCACAACGGGACTAACACTCAAGAAGCACTGGTCTGTCTGGGAGACCCCTGGTCTGGGAGACCCCTGGTCTGTGAGACCCCTGGTCTGAGAGACCCCTGGTCTGACAGGCCCCCGTCTAACAAACCCCAATCCGTCAAACGCAGGCGTACAAACAACTAGAAAAGAACAATAAAAGGGTTGGAAAAAGCTTTTGTAAATTGGGACAAAAGTCGTCAGAGGCGACGCGTGCGCAACGCAGGGTTAAATTACAGGCTTGAACAGACCAGGTGACGTCAGTTAACAAGGAAACGGATGGAAATGCCTTTTGAATTTGAATTTGGAAGGGAAAATGAGAAAGTGTGAAATTTGATCTTTACGATTCTATTGATGCTCATATTTGATTACAAGTATGTGGGCAGTGGTCATATAAAAAAAAATATAATGTAACAGTCAGTTATTTATGCTATTAATTAAATTGCCTGCATTTCAATCATCTTATTAGATACAAGTATGTATTTTATTATAGTCTTTCAAAAATATTCTCCCAAGAGAACAAAAAAGAAGCATATTTTCAAGCAGTACTAAGTAAAAGATACTAATACAATGGTAAACTTCTAAGGCATCTAAAAGCCAAAGCCAGTTGGTCAGAAGAGGCGGGTCCGGGAGTAATTTCGCATTGTCCGGGGTTCGATTCCTGAGAAAGGCGTGGTCGCAGATTAGTGAGAGAACCTTTACGAGGCAGGGACGTGAGAAAAAATGCTATTTTGCCACGTGTGTGTAATAGGAGCTTTCGAAGAACGTCGTAAAAAATACCCAAGATGGGCAGATGGGTTTGCGGATTTTGAAATAATTTTGTGCGAAACGTTATAACGGGGGTTTCTGCGAATCAGTGTGGAATGTTGGTTTACAAAATGAATATTTTTGACTTAAAATCATTTGCGGTTTTACTAGTTTTAATATATTGAGGTTAGAGTAAAAACTTTGACTTTTTTTACACGCTTTATATTAGCTTCACCTGTATGTTTGTATGTTAGTTTGTAACCAACTTCTTTGGGCTCGATTTTGACCCACTTTAAACGGCCAGATTTCGTTCAAACTTTGTAGATTTATTGAGGACCGATGACAATACACTAATTTGATAAAATTATTACATTTTTTTGTATTATTGTTTGTATGTTTGTTTGTAACCGACTTCTTTGGGCGCGATTTTGACCGACTTAAAACGGCCAGATAAGCGTGTTTTTTAGTTTTTTTAAACTACTATTACTTATTTAGTCTTTAGTGAGTTAGGTATTTGAATAGCAGGGCGCGTACTGCACGCTAACCCGTGCAGTTACGCGACATTCTGGTCTAAGGTAGAGCATTCCTAGTCTGGTAACAACTAGCTCTCAAAGAGGCCACCGAAACACACTGTTAGGTGCTTTATAATAGACCACTAGATAATATCCTACCACCATGCTATCGTTTTTATTTATTATTATTTTATTTTCAGCCTGTTGTGTCCCACTGCTGGGCAAAGGCCTCTCTTCCCTCCTACCAGACAGCCCGGTCTTCGGCTTTGGTGGCCCAGTTTGTGTCATATTCGTCCAGATCATGACGCCACCTTTGTCTGGGTCGACCTCGAGGTCGTTTCGCGTTCGGTACCCAAGTAGTACAAACCTTCGCCCAGCGGTCACCTGACATGTCTACCGAATGTTAGGCTATCGTTTTATATTATAAAATTATTTGTTATAATGACTACAGTGTAAACTCCATGTAACGTCACTCGATTTAACGACAAACTCTCTAAAGCGTCGAAATCAATTGGCTTTAGTTGGTTTGGCTTGTATTTCATACAATGATATTTCTCTCCATTCAACGACCACTCTCTATAACGCCATAAAATGCACAGTCCCTTCAGTTTCATTGTATAGAGTTTACACTTTATTTGACAACCTCGTTAGCGTAATGGTTCCCATGCCGGACTGCCAACCAGATGATCCCGGGTTCGATACCCGGCACGGCCAATATCTTTATCATGAACTTTTTGTTAGCTGTCGGTCTGGGTGTTAAATAGGTATCGATATTAAATATTTATGTATGTATGTATGTATATGTAGTATATCAGTTGTTTTAGCAACCATAATACAAACTAGTACTGGTTTAGTATAGGGCTAACCGGTCAAGAGTGAAACGTGTAAAAAATAAGAAAAACAAACTCATAAATAAACTAAAAATCATTACAAACACTCAAACTTTGCTATCAAAGCGATATCGCTTATCTAGTAATCTTTCAGTGCTATTATGTACCTTATGGCTACGTAATAAGAGTGGTATATTTGTATGGGTATCACGTAAACTTGATGGCTAATTTTCCCATGATGGTCGATGACATTTGGTTGTAAATTCCATAGAAGTTTGATGTTTGTAGGTTTATGGGAGTCAATGGTGTTTTTATTTTCTAGAGCTAGTTTCTTCCGGTAAAATTTAGGTATTTTAAGCCTAGAAATAAACGTTTTATTATTATGTTTTTTTTTAAACAGAATTAATTATTTAACTCTAGTCAATAAAGCAAAGAGTTTAAAGTCATCTTGATCATCAATCGATAAAAAAAAAGTTTTTACAACTAGACGCTAACGTGGTGTGAACAGATTTCTTCTAGATCAAAGTGCTTCATCTTAGGCCACAGCTCCGCTTACCATCAGGTGAGTTGATGGTCAAGCGTAGATCTATTCTATTTAAAAAAAAGTGGTTCGGATGATTCGTGAAATTGTAGGCCCTGGCTGTTAGTCATAGTGCAAGCAGTCGTTAAGCATAGTTTTTCGACGTCCTAAAAACTCTGGACACCAGATCTTGGCCACTTAGCTGCTTCGAAATTATTACGTAGCACCAGAGTAAATTCCCATTAATCATCATGATAATCTAAAGCTGATTCTATCCCACTGCTGGATATAGGCCTCTCTCCTATCATGCCTTTATAATGGCTACAAATTCTATTATACCATAATTTTTTTTATATTTTCGAAGCGATGATAGCTCAGACAGACGAGCGGCCACCTCCCGTTCAGAAACTCGTGGGCTCGATACCCGCCAGTGAGCTTGAACATTCGGTAAACTAAAACACCGTAAAGAAACCATAGCATGGTGGTAGGGCATTTTCTAGTGCTCGTCTGGATAGCAACCACTCTCAAGTTGAAAACGAGTTGCCAAGCATCTTTTTTTTATACTATGATGGGTTTGCGCTTGATCAGAATTCACCTGATGGTAAGCGATATTGTGATCTAAGGTGGAACGCGCTTACCGAGAAGAAACCGGTTCACTCGTGCTTTGAAAACCGCAAGATTGTAGTTTCAAATTCAAATTATTTATTGGTAACACCAAAAGTTACACGTCAATTAAATACATTTCTATCAATAGATAAAATTAAATCAAAGAAAGTCATAAATAAAATGAAGTTAGTTTCAAATAATCATCTAAATTATAAAATGTATTACTTAATAGCCACTTAATAGTCTTATTAAGAACCAGTTATTCTAGACTAGACATGCTACACCTTAGGCCATTGTCGCTAACACGACGTAAGGAGTTAAAGAAAAGTGAATAAAATATACTAAATAGTATTTCTCACCTCATCTACATAAAAGTCAGTGACACCGATCAAAATGCATAACTTTTTTCATAAATTATGGAGTAAGCGTTAGGCGCCATGTTTGAGTATTACGATCACGAAATACAATAAACCAAACGCAAACGAATAGATTAAAAAGCAATAAAAACTAACCTTGAGTGGACAACTCCTAACTGTATAATGTATCAATTAAATAGACTTTTATTTATGGGTCTCTTTTTTTGGAGAGGCATTTGTGTTTTGCCAATTTTGACGTAAGATGGCCAAATTTTTTGACGTTTGGATTTTGACGTAAACGTAAAGTGGCCATTCAGTTTTAATTTTGACCTAAGAAGGCAATTATTGTTTTAATTTGGATTTTAATTTTGGCGTTTTATGAGCACATTAATTAAATTATACAAAAAAAGTTTAAAACAATTTAACAAAAAAAAACGTTATTTAGTTTACTGGGAGACTGTAAGTAAACTTAAGAGATATTATAACAAAGATTTTACTTTTACTTTAAAATATCTAGCTTCATACCCACTATTTATTAATAACATTTAGATCTAAATCTTTAGTCTTTATCTCAATAAACATAAAATTTCCATTTAATTCACACCATGGCTTAATTAACTAATGCGATTTAAAGCCAGCTGAATAAACCGCATAAATAAATTAAATTAACAGCCTTATGTACTAGGAGATCAGAAAATAAAGCGTGTAAATGAACCAGGAGCTCAGGAAAATAAACCGTACAGACAACAAGCTACCAGGCGTCCAGAAAATAAAGGAGCCTAGATGCCTAGTTAACGATCCGATGCGTTGATCGGTAATAGAATAGCTATGCATTCTAAATGAGCAGCTTAAGGTGATGTTGTGCCAAGTTTAGCTGCGCCATATATTTTTGAGCGAAGCGCTTAAAGCGCAGCAGTAAATATTTCACGAAAGAAATTTACGTAAAATCACAAAAATTACCAATTATACATAAATTTTGAATTGTTGATTAATCTAAAAATTCTAGTTAATATTATGACCTACAAAGATTTTAATAATTTCAGGAGCACTTGATTTATTTTTATAATTAGTAGTAGCTTTATCATTTACACGAAATTTAATTATTTTATTTTAAATATACTTTTTTGCTGCAATACAGCTTTAAACAGCAACTAGCACAATTTTAATTAAAATAATAATAGATGTTTTAATGCGCAGATTTAATGTTTAGATAAATATACTAATAAGCTATTTATTTTATTTTCAGACAGGTTAAGTGGTGGTCAAAATCAACACTTTAATTAACTTTGCTGTTTTTGTTAAGTAATATTTCATAAACAATTATTATGTTTATTTTAGCACAGAGTAAAGAACCGTTTCGAGTCAGCCTCTTTGGTCAAAGACTTTATTGTCCAAGAAGCCGAATGCAAACAGGTAAACTAAAGAGAAATCCCTTGCGTTGAACAAAGCTGGACTGGAAATTAATACTCGCTCATTTAATATGCTAATAGGTAGCCCTGGCTTATCTTGGTTTGTCCGGTTCGTTCAATCAAGGTGTCTCTTCTGTGCTATCTTTATGCTATCTACTCTGTGCCTCTCATATACTATACTCTGTGGATTTATTAATCGTTGATTAAGTCATAGAGAAAGGAAATAAAAGGAAATGTCATACAGTTACGTTTTTGTCGAAGTAAACTGTAGTAAAATATGGTATACTTTTTATTACAAAAGCTGTCAAATTTCTCAGGAAAATACACCAAAGATGTGACACTTATTTTTTGTAAAAGTTCCTGTCCATAGAGATAATGTCACTGGAGTTTATTATAGTTCATTGTTTTTTTTACTAATTAATTAAATGGTCAATTTTTGTTTTACGTTTAAAAAAATATATTTGTATAATAATAGACATATATGACTGTCTAGGAAAAATTAGTAAAAAATCTACACATTAATTTACTATACTTCTTTTGCAATAATGTGAGTGTTGTTTATAAACTACATTGCGCAAAATTAAAAAAATAATTAAATGAAGGTCAATTTTATCTGTGATTCTTAGTATGTTGTTTAAAAACCACACTGTCCATTTAAGGTTAACGAGTAAACCAAACACTATGTTATAATTTTTTTTACTCTTTTTAATTTTAGTTGGTTTCCTAATATTTGCCAATTTTTGACTCAATACAGCCAGGTGTTAGATCAGTAGGTCGCGTAAACAGAGTCAGTGATACTCTTACCAATAGAAGAACATACCTAGTCTGAAATTATTAACTGTCAAGGAGTTCGAAACTTTTAAATAGAGACTTTGCATAGGGATTTGGTGAACTGAAAGCATTTTAATTTTTATAATAAAAAACCCTTTTAAACAATTATCTCAACAAACATCCAGTAGTAAATCTTCAAACACAATATTTTCCTTCACACGTCCCCTAAAGGCGTACTCACACTGTACCACTGAGCAAAGTACCATAACACGGGCTAACAATGGCCGGCCCTCCATTGTGGTCCCTGCTTTATATCGTATCACAATTACCCTTGATTAGCTATAGAAACATCATAGACAGCATTCAAGCAGATTTAGTTACAGCATATTGTTTAACACAACTAGTATAACTCTTTCAATAGATAGTGTTAATATAATATACAATAGATAAAGTTGATATAATATACAAAGCTGTGGGAATTGAGTGGAATGTTCGAGATTTGAGAACAATATGACTGATTAAGGGGTGACCTATTTACCCATATCAACTTTTGTGGTCACTTATATGGTTAATACTAACTAAAAAAAACTCGTAACGACTAAGCTTTTGACCAGTAAAAGACATAACTAGGTATATATTATACGAGTTAGCGATACTCTGATCCAAGTTGCACAAATTTATTCTCAAGAAGATTTTTGGTAATCTTATCTGTAGCTTCCCTTGCAACATTTTCTTCATCTACATTTCTTTCATAACAATCTTCAATTATTTCCTTTCTATTCCTACCACCACCTAACCTTTAATCACTATTCCAATCACCACTAAACGTTACATAACAAATTACAATCACAACACAATAGATTAAAAATAGCATCGCCGGAAGTTGGCATAGGAAGTGAGGACGCCTAGTCTTGACCAGCAACCATTCCTGAATAATTGATGCCCCGTTCCGTTACGCTGCTCACTTAATGGCCCCTGTCTGAATATTCACTTTTAGTTGTGTTAATATTAATGCTCGTCTGCGATGCGTCTGTCTCATTATTGTTTCTGTTACTAGTGTGGGGCTTTGTTTCTAGTAGCAAATAGTAGTAAGTATCATCATTATCATCATCATTTGATTGAGTGATCTGTGTTCATCAGATATTTTCTATTACGTAAAATTTATGTATATTCTAAATAAATAGTTACAAGGTTAGTTGTGAGCTGTATAAGTTGTGGTTGTGTTATAAATAAGATCTCTGTGTGAGATCTCTTTGCAGTAAAATTGTTGACTGTTAATAAAAATTTAAGAATAAACAAAAATTTCTAACGGATAAAATACTTGACATACTTTTGATGTATTATGTACATTTTGATGTATGCTGTATTCATATAACATTAAAATTTTTAGAAATATCTACGTATCATACAAAACATTTTTGGTAAAGCACCAATACATGTTAAATCACCCATTATTGTGATTTAAATTCAATCACAATGTAAATCTATGCAAATGCTACCATGAATTCATTACCTTATACATTTATAAAACTGCTCAGAACAATAATATTATTTTGCATCTCATTTATATCAATCTAAATTTATAACATAAAACTTTCTTATTCCCGGGATTCCATAGAGCATGTTTTATTTATTATGTATGATCAATTAGCCTACCAATGACTGTCTGCATATTATACATTATAATGACTCATAGAAAAGTCAGTACTATGCATAACATTAGCCTGTTCGACAATATCGTTATATCACTGGCCTGGTTTGCATATTTTCACACCATTTCTTTTGATGTTACGTGAGAATTAATATTCTCTTACCTCGTATTCGTGTGATATGATGTTAAAGCTAATTCCAGTTCATAATGTGTATTAGCTTGTAGGAAGAGTAAGTATTGTCTAACAGACTAAATCGTTCCAAAAATGCAATTTATTTTACCTAATGTATAAATTAGATACAAAATATGATACAAAACTCGACTCAATAATTATAACACTTAAAACTTAAAATATAGTCTTTCGCTTTTACAAGCCAGAAGAACAAATTTATAAATGTTACCTTTATTGACAGAGTTACAGTATAAAAACAGGCTTTAAGAAGACTTCCTAAAGGCCAATTAGACAAGGGCTAGATCTCTCCGTTCTGATCTAACTATTTTCTTGTGTAAAACCAGCTTACGTAATGTCGAATTAGTTAATTACTAAGCCAATAATTATATGGTCAATATCTTTCCCTACTTTCCCAAGCGTATTAAACTAAGCTCTTACATTTAACACGCCACAAATATTTGCATTAAGAACCAATCTAAATCAACAACGGAAACCACGCGACATTTCAATCAAATATTTAAATCCTATTTACAATGTCAAACCGCTATAGGACTTGGCTTAAGCGTTCGACAGAGGGGCGCATGGGATTTTCAATGGTACTTTTTTCTCTGAGGCCTTTCATATTGGCTTTAAAGGGTTTCCAGCTACAATAAAGCCTGAGTTTAATTAAGCGAGTTTAATTCTTAATTGTGAGTGGAGCTAAGCTATGGTACACGTGTTGGAGTTCCGCAAGGCGGTGATTTGGGACCGCTTCTATTCATGGTGATTGTAGATTGTGATTGGATTGCGGTTAGTAGTCATTACGCAAAGAATAGCTTTGTTCAACAGATACTATGGCTATTCATTGACGTGTTTCTTATATTTATAAAAAAGCCTTTCTTGTTATTAACGGTACATTTTATAGTGAAGTAAAGTTATTAATAAGGATGTTAAAAAATAAAGATGTACAAGTAAGACAAGCCTAATATAAAATCAGCGTAAAAAGTTTGATTGGCATTCGATAAAGAACAACAATTAACTAAGAAAAAATAATTATTATATCGTTAATTAAAAGTCCTTTCGCTACACATCATCAAGCATTATTTAGTTTTTATTACATTTTTGCTGTCAAGTGTCATAAATTCTTGAAAATCGTAATTAAAAAATTAAAGAAATTACTAATATAATATAACATCATAAGACATATTACACACCCGTGTATAATATGGGGCAAGTAACCACACGAGTAAGCGACACTCCGGCGAGAGTATGCCTAGTCTCGAATAACTATCTCTCAACGAAGCGGTCGGAACACACTGCTAGGTGCTTTGAAACAAATTTTCAACTTAAGGGTGGTTACCAGCCAGCTGGGCACTAGAAAATGATCTAGCGCTCCTATTTTGATGTACGAGTAGATATAGTTATATAGACGACCTCGTTGGCGTAAAGGTTACCATGCCGGTCTGCTAATCAGAAGGTTCCGGGTTCGATTCCCGGCCCGGTCAACATCTTTGTGCTTAACTAAATTTGTTGGCTGTGGGTCTGGGTGTTAAGTATGTATGTATTTGTATATAAAATGTATGTATGTATATATAGTATATCAGCTGTGTTAGCAACCATAATACGAGCTAGAAATGGTTCAGTATGGGGCTAACCAGCCGTGTGTGAATGTGTCTTTATTATATTTATAATTATTATATATATAGTAGCATTAAGAAACTCATCACCCACCACTGGTTGTGACGACTAAGCCATCTTTATTAAACCTCACGACCGCAAGCAATTTACAGGAAAAACCAAACAGTAATTACAGAACAAAAACAAACAAGAGGAAAAATAGGGGAGTCTCACAATGGGAAACATCGTGCGTTGGAGTGGGCCGATTGTTCAGTGGTTGCTGCGACCGGGGTCGGTATCTAGGGGAGCGGGTTCGACAATGCAGAGGCGAGATTACTTCTGTCTCCTGTCAGGATCGGCCCTAAGGGTGTGTGCCCTTAATTTGGTAGGGAAAATAAAGAAATTGCAAGACACACACGTGCAGTAGCTGATGATGTGTGTAGGCAAATACACGCGTGTGGAACAAGGGAATGGTCATTTATTGTCGTAGTGGTCACCCTTATTGACCTTCAATAGTATTGCTATTAAGACCTAATAGTAAAACGCAGAAACAGTCAAGTAGAAGAGAAACTAACTCTCTCAAACTCAGGGAATCCTACCGAGGGAGTTAGTGCCCTTAAACTACCTGACTTATCTTCGAAACTGTTGTTAAAATTTTAAAATAACAAACTTTGTGTACATACAAAAATAATTATAATAATTTGTATTGTATTGTTTAAAATTTTACATGAATATAAATGTATGTTTTGCCTCAATAAACGATTTATTGATTTTTAATAAAAGAAGACTTCGTCCAATTTGTATGAAATTTCGTTAATGTATAGCACAGACGATAGATAGACACATACGTTACTTTTTATCCTAGATTAACGTAACACCGGGCGTTGCAGCTAGTATAGTATAGTTTAGTATAGACCATAGAAGTTCCACCCCCACAAGTCCATCCATCTGGCGCAGGCGCACACTTCCCTGTGTAACCTGACACTACATTGTCTCACTCCCCTCTACAACCGTTCTCTGAGCATAACTGTTAAATTCAATTCTGCGGTTTGCATTCAAACTCCTTTCAATGTAGGTTAGGGTATGTTCGATTACTTTTTGTTTTGGTTTAAAAATGGAACACTTTTGTTCTAATTTTCAAATGTTTTGTACTTAGTTTTATTTTCGTTTACTGATACAGAAAAGTACAAACTGGGAGTCTTCAAATATGAAGTAAAGAAGATTTTCTAGGAAAGTGTGTAACATCGTAGACCATAGTGTTGCTTAACATCAGGCAAGATGTGTGCAAACGCAAACCTATTCTACTAATCCTACTAACATTATAAATACAAAAGTTTGTGTCTAAGTGTGAATGTTTGATACTTCTTCACGCTCAAACGGCTAATATGATTTGCATGAAATTAAGTATGGATATAGCTTAGACCAAGGTTTAACATGTGTAGGCTACTTTTTGTATCCGATTAACCACGTTTATCCCAGACGCGGGTAAAACCGTGGGATACAGCTAGTATAATATAAAAAGAATTAAATAGACTGTTGATATGATCATAATCCATTTTTTTATTGCAGGGTAGCTTTTGGACAAAGCTTGCTTGATGTTAAGCTATTATGATTTACAAATAACCACGCTTACCTATTAAACACATATTATCAAAAATAACGTACCGTATAGTACACATTACCTATAGAACTGTTAAACTACAACTTTACTTTGTTAAATTACTTTGTGAACTGAGTTACTAAGTACAACAAACAAAATTAAACAAACAGAACAATAGTTAAATTCCCACTGACGTCCTACTACTAAATAAAGACAAGAACAAACCCAAAGATTAGATTACTCTTAAAAACGATAAAACAAAACCTCTTTCACTCGAAAACTGTACAAAAGTACATAAATATGAAGAAAACCAAGAAAATGACTAATTTATGACGTTAATGGAAGCTGAATTTGTAAATGATAAGATTTACAATACTGAGAAAATTTTAACAAATAACGTTATCTTGTATAATATAATAAGATGTAATTAGAAGATTACTTATGACTTTACTAAATATGACCTAAAATTAACCTTTGAAATAAAATTTCGTAGAATAAAACAATACAAATATTATAAAAATTGTTGACCATTCGGGTAATTCCACCCAAAAAAAAAGTTATGCATGTTAAATAATTTATATAACACATCAGAGTTGCCTGTATTAATCTGGAATGAAAGTAGAATATGCAACACCGTTCCAATGCTATGCGACTTGACCCGTGACGTATAGTAACGATAAGTACAATAAACAAAAATATAAGTATGCTGAAGTATGTATGAAATGGGTTTTTTCAAATTGTACCAAATGTGACTAGGGTCGTGAAGATCCAAGTCGTTGGATATCATTTGAAATGTATTTGTACATATTTATATTGTTTCATAGCATTTGAAATGGATTGTACAAGGCTTAAAGTTTCGTAATACAGAATTGTATCCAAATCTATGCAGCCGTTGATGCGTAACAAATTCATTCATCCATTATTACATCGATATACATTTTTACATTATACTCGTAATAATATGGCCAAGATACGATGTAGGATTCCATATTTTGAGATATGTACTTCCTCCCATATCCACCCTTCCAACTTGCAAATCGAAACAAAAGAAATTGATAAACGCAATATCAAATGAAAAAACCTTGTCCTCTAAGAGGAAAGTCTACTTAAAGATATAAAAAGAAAAACTTTCTGATATCGGAGACAAAATACATGATTGAAACAAACACGAAACTTTGGGACACGTCTTCCCTAAGTGTATTAAGGCAAAACTTTGGCAAAAAGTGAAAACGGACAAGAAATAATATAATACTTTCCTTTCAATGATAAAAAGTTGGTATTGGTGGAAGTTTGGTGGAGTCAGAAAAAAATGTGACAACAGCTTATATAACATGTAGCTTTAGGTCTTCTGCCAGTTTTTTTTTTGGATTTTCAAAATACATGTCTTTATAATTCGAGTATAAAAAAGGTTTAGGCATTTCAAAAGTTGGTAGACTCGAAAGTTTCATTAGTTTTTTAAGCGAGTGTGGCTCGGTGGTAATAACGTCAGCTTTTCAATCAGATGGCCCCTGGTTCGACCCCGGCCATACACCAATGACTTGTTTTTTAAGTTATGTGTGGATTTGCACTCGTTTTACGGTGAAGGAAAACATCGTGAGGAAACCGGTATGTTTGAAAACCACAATATCCGAAAACGAGTGTCATCCGCCAACCCGCACTTGACTAGCGTGGCCTATGGCCTATATCTCTCTCCTAGTGAGAGAAGGCCCCAAGTCCCAGCAGTGGGATCGTTTATGAAGCGACATTTGAGAAGCATATTTTAAGTTTTTGCGTAGGAAGTGTAGGTGTATAATTTAAGTTTTTAAGATAAGTTTTACGATGACAATTACTTTTTTATAGTTTTAGTTAGAGCGATAGTGGTTTCCTATTGCAATCATTAAGTTTGATAAAGATGGCGCCGCATCTGGCTTAATCACAGAGTTGATCAAATTATGAATATCAACGACTTCCAAGTTGACAAGTACATACCTTTTCTTCCGCCCACAAAAAAAAGTAGAAATAGTAACTTTCATAATTTTATATCTTATATATAAAATTTCCGTGTCACAGTGTTTGTTACCGTACTCCTCCGAAACGGCTTGACCGATTTTTTCCAAATTTTATATGCGTATTCAGTAGGTCTGAGAATAGGCTACTGTATATTTAGAAATAATAAGGTTTGCCGGGTCAGCTAGTATATAAATATTTTTAGACTTTTACCGTTAATATCAAAGATCAAATTCCTCAGCATGGTAAATAAACAGGCTAGCTAAAGTCCAATAGCAAGGTATTTATAATAAAATATGCTTATTCAACAAATTGCTACATTATTAATCTCTACCAAATATTGACTTCAAAAGATGTACTAAACAGTTTTTTAAGGCAAATGCATTTTACTCGATAAAATAATATATGAGATTGCCTCTTGCAGAGACTTCATTTGTGTATAGAAATCAATCTTAATTTATAAATAGTAGGAATTTTAACATAGACTATATATTTATTTAGAATTAATTATAGTAGTGTATAAGCATATTGTTACGAAATGTAATAAGGTTAATGAATATCTATGTATCTATAAACATAAACACTATCTATATAAATATTTCTGCAACCACATACATCAATAAAAACAATTTATGAACTCCATCTAACCAATTAACTAAATTAATCAAATAGACAACATAATTTTAGTATCGCCATAAAATAAAATAAGCCATAAAATCAGTAATAATTATGCTAAAATCATCGAGAATACTTTGGTAATAAGAAACCTAATACGCTTGACGACCATAAATCAAATACACGACATAAATATTATTTTTTGGCAAATATTTGATCGGGGAATTTGTAGAAATTTTAGAATTGTTACTTATCATGGGAATTTTGTGCGTGTTAGTATCGAAAAGTTAAGATATGGGAGATAAGGTGATGTTGAAATTTTGACCGATAAGACAAGTAATCAAGTACTTGAGACAGATAGGTACATCAAGCAATAAAACTTGGATTTTAAAAGTTCTCAAAATAAAAATTTTGTTAATGTATTCAAAATTCGATTTTCTTTTAATTAAATATCAAAATTAATGAAATATGGACATATTATGTTTATTTTATTTAAATATTATTGTCTCTTGACCAACGCCATTAATTTCATCTACATCAAGCGTCCAATAACAATCTCACGGAATTATAGGAAATCTTTTGACACGACAACTGTAATGCCCCCAGAAATACGAACTCGGAATTAATGACGAGGTATCGCTTCCTAAGCTAACATTCGTACTTGCTAATAATAACCTCCCCTAGCACCCTTTAAGAATTCCGACTAATAGAAACTGGATAGAGAGACAGACGATCCATCACGACCCCTCCAATGTATTATTTATGGCACATCCTGAGCTACCCAGCACCCATTGCTAATCTTTCAATATCTTCAGAAATTCTGGGGACATGGATTTGGGGACGCATCTTGCAATCTTTGCAGTCAAAGCAGACCTTAGCTCCGTTGATTTAACGTTCAAATTTGATGATTTACACGATGTTATTACTGATAATGGAACTGCAGAGGAATCTGCCGATGCTAATGCAAATGCGGTTGAATTATACCTTATTATCAGTGCAGTAGAGGCTAAAACGTTTGATTGTAGTTATCAAGGAAGCGATGTAGGGTTTAAATATCTGTAGGATTTGTTTGTTTTGGGAAGAAACGAGAGTAATAGCATCGATGTGGTCCGGAATTAATGGTGGTTCCTTAATGAATTTTCGTTATGAAAGTCACAGGCGGTAATGGGAGTTGTTTTTATTGCAGATGGTCGGTGCTGTAAATCTTATTTATGATTTCTGGTATTAAAGAGATCGGATTTATGTACAGGTGGTGTCTATTGTCGAGTATTTATTTACGTGCCTATTCACGTCTTGTTTTATATTTCGACGGGCATTCTTATGGCTGTCTCGACTTATTAATGTGTTTGCATTTAACGATGAAAATATGTCTCTAAACGGGATAATAACGTTAAAGCAGACGTTTGTTTGGTCTAACGCAACATCCGCCTGATTTATTCGATAACAGAGATTATTTTGAGTAGTTTTTAAGACGAACTTTAGTGGACGCCTCTAATCCCTCGCTCGAAGCTCTCGAGTTTCGAAACAAAAAATCTACTTATTCACCCAAAGATAAAACAAAATAGAAATCGAGCCGTGCTGCGTCTATTTCTATAAATACCACACTTAGAGATGTGGAGAAAAAAATATTTCGGAGATGGAAAGAGAGAGGGCCGAGAATAGCTCCCTGTGGGACTCTTTACGGTGTAACTCGAGGTGGTTTGTTGGCTCCTATGGCTTTGGTTATAGACGTCGTTTGACGGGAAGAGCTTGTTAATTGACAATTTGAGCATCTGGTACACTCTGGTGTTGTTAATCGAGAAGATTAATTGGGGTTTCCTTGATTGCTAGAATAATGCTCCTGGGTTATCTTTACACGTTGTTGGTGAGCGTAACTAATCAATTCTATTTTTTTAGATACAACTTCGAAGTATTATGAACATCTATTCAATGCCAACGAATAGAACAAAAACATTCAAAAACTAGTACCAAACTAATAAGCAATTACAGGAAAGAATTTTAAACCATTCTATTCATCATGGTACGTCGTTTTTTACTTTTCTTAATTTAAAAATGGCGGTTGTCGATGCGCCCGCGCAACTCATTAAGGCTCTCATAACGAGCGTTCGTAAATCAAACGGACACCCATAGGGCATTCTCTTGAATTTCAAATGTAGAATGCGAATCGATTTTAACAAATCGAAAACGTCTGGAATGATCGATTTGCGAACAGCTGGGCTGTTACGAGTATTGAAATGTCAGGTTATTTTAATTGATAATTTTAAATGAAGAAATGTCAACGCGACCGTTGATCTAGAACGTGTAAGATTTTAATCTTTAACAAACACGGCCCTTGCGTAGGCTATTTATAATGAAAAAACTAGTATAAAAAGTAATTTCAAGCCAGGTTGCGTATCTCGATAAGAAAATAATAATATATTGCGTTAATTGTGAGAACATTTTGTTGCAAAAACAAAATAAAGCTTGACAAAGCATTTATAGAAAACAACGAACAAAATGACTTCTCAAAAACCTTTGACAATGCGATACAAAAGTTCAAAAGCAGAGCTTACACAAGATTTTACCAAAGCTTCAATAAAATGACACATGAATTTAGTCCCTTATTTACCAAGTGATTTTAATCTTTAAACATTGATAGGTAGAGTACATTTTCAGTTGAAGCTGACGCTAGCAAGTAACAAAAGGGTGGTTGGTCGTCGTGACCCAGAATGCCAGCGAGCGATGCCAAATATTGGTCAAATCCGATGTCATCGTCTGCCAGAATCGAGTTTCGCAATTATAGAACTAAATCGAGATATACAGGGTTTCTACTGCTATACTGCTCTTCTTCTTTGCCTTCATCTTTTCCTTTAAAATATTCAAATACCTTAAAATTAAATACAAATCAATAATAAATAAAAAATATTATTATTAAAATTGTCAAGAGAGTATCATTAAAGTTTTTCTCCAGATAACACTCTCATCCATTTGTCCTGGAAATTTGGTGAATGTCTGCATGTGTGACCGAAAAGTAAAATTTACATTCACTGTCTAGGTATTTCTAGATCGGATGAAACGCTAAAAAAGAAGAGCCAGAACCACTTCTTCTTTTTACGACAGTGTTAAGACGACTGGAAAATTCTCGATACCAGAGCTAAGCCACTTAATTCATACGCAAAGAAGAATAAAAGCAGTACTGCTAAATTCTGGTAGCTCTGTAGAACTAAATCAAGGTGTACAGTGTGATTCAAAATTCGAATGATGCGATTCGTGACTATTTGAATCTGGGATTGTAGTTCTGACGTCATTATTTCTGGTTCTTTATTTAAAATTGTTAACGAATTTTATTTAAACTGTATTTTTAGTGCCATGGACCGAGTAGAATATGTTATAGAACAAACCGTATAGATTAGATACTTTTCCGAAATAATACAATTTTGATTTTTTCCGACAGTTTTAGGTAAAATGTTAAGCTTGCCATTACAGCTACAGATTTATCAGAAAATGTCATGAAAACGTGTCATAATAAATTAAAAACAACATCAATATCTTCGGAGAGCTAATAAAGTCCGATGACCATTCTCACAGCTTGTTTATTTAAGGCACTGCTAACGATCTCGTTAAAGCCCCTGTCAACAAAACAGTCACTCGGTCAGTCAAGACAGTCAGTCAAAACAGTCAATGACTATCAACGGCATTTCCCTAATTCTGATTGACGTGTTAATGCCTTGATACAGTCCCAAAATTATCCAATAGAACTAACAGTTCCAAATTCAAACCCGCATGGAATTAACGCAAGTCCGTTTATGAAAACAATTGAACGTGTTCGGGTTAGTTCGTTCACCCGTTCGTGAATCATCGTTGATGACTGTTTGGCAGTCGTTGAGGTTCCGAACCATTTGAAATGAGAACTTCTCTGCTAGGCTGATTATGATTATGATGATTGAGACATTGCCCAGTGCTTGGACAGTATTTGGATAACAGGAACGTGGACAAGAAGACGGCAAGAGTACTTATGTTCTATATTCCATATACTTATACATATGTTACTAGATTTAATAAAAAACATTTCAAAGTTCGTTTCTTAAGCAGCCTTTTGGAACTAAATGAGTGCGAGCTTTAAAATTATACTGCTTTGCGTTACCTGTCTTATCTCTACATTCATTCATGGTGGTAGAGCATTTCTTTATTTTCAGCGTCTTCCTTAAGAGCCAGTTATTCCAGAATAGGCATGCTCCACTGTAACTTAGAGTGAGTTTGTGTAGTTACGAGCTCTGTTTGCCAAATGCAAGCTATAAAGATTAAGGAATCTTGTTTCAATAAAGTAAACTTTGAAAGCTTTCTTCTCATCCTATTAATATTATAAATGTTAAATATGTGTAATAGTGTATATTTGTTACTTCTTTACGCTCAAACGGCTTAATCGATTTTAATGATATATTAGATAGGTTAGACTTAAATCAACACAAAGGCTACTTTTTATCCCGGAATAAAATCTTTTTGGCCCCAGGTTAAAGCAAGTAGCACCGCGGGGCACAGCTAGTTAAAAGCGAAAGGAGATGAAATTGCCAATGTTTTCTTTACTGAAGCGAGATAGCGTGGAGCAGTACATACTCAACGTTATATATCTATTCTCTACGTCCCCAGTGTGACATCAGCCCGGTTGGCCAGCCGCCTAATCGTGTCGGCTTCCAATACATCTAGGCGTCATCGGCGTTCATTCCACGGCACCGGCTGACCAGCCCGACAAATTGATGAGTGGGTTTCATTCAACTGCCTAGCTTTGTCTGCCCGAGTGTGATGACTGAGCTGATACGACGCTGATGTGACGGTATATTACTGACGGTGGTATAGGATGAACGTGTTGAGGTGAAGAAGTGAGTTGTTTGTTTAATCAAATGCTTTCTTTAGGTCTATGCGATGTATAGCCAGTGCGTGGTTTTGCCTTAGGTTTTGCAGGTCGTTTGTTCAATTCCCACCAATGAGCTAGAGCTTTTGGTAAAAGGGAAACAACATCGTGCGGAAACGATAATATGGTGATAAAGCATTTTGTAGTGGTCGTCCAAAAATCTGTCACCACGCATCTTACGGTAAGAAGAGGCCTCGGAAACCTCATTGAGAGTCAGGTGTTCCAGACTAGGCATGCCCCACCTTAGGCCAGAGTGTCAAAAACACACGGTGGTCAATGTTAATAATATCATTAATACAGACATCTTTATTGTGAGAGAACAAAGTGACCATAGAGGAGCTAAATATTACAGTTATTCGCCATCTAATTAGGAAAAGGTGCGAAGATACTCAAATTATGAGGATTATGGTTAAAAATGATATACAATCTTATAAACATGATTTGGGAACTAACTATGTAGGTAAATAAAGAAAATCAATTGTCAAAGAAACCCACGTAAAATAGAGTCCTACCATATGTATACTTCTGAAAAAAATCTCTCTATCTGAAGAAACCACCCAAGGAATAATATGTTAGCCAGATTTCATTCATCGGTCGCGCCAAAATTGCGAGAGATATTTTCTTAAATAATTGAATCCATGAACTGTCATTATGAGAAATTCGCTCTCAGTGTTAAAGTAAAATATTTTGTGGGTGGCCATCGAGAGTAGGTATTTGACAAATTAGTGAGTGGGATTCAGACAGGTTTTGTTCGAGGATACTGATCGCAGACGTTGCCTTGGAAAATGGAAGATTCGACCACCTGTGTGAATAAAAATATGTTACGTCTATATATATAAAAACTATATCTGTTTTTTTTTGTCTTTTAATTATACAATAAATGGGCTTGTGACAATTCACCTGATGGTAAGCGAGATTATGATCTAAGGTGGAGCGCGCTTACCGTCAGAAAAAACCGCCAGATTGTAGTTTTCGGGAAACAGGGAGTTTGGCAAAGAATTCCAATATAAACAAAAATATGTGTGTAATTAGGAAGTTTTTTGCTCAGTACAGCGAGGCAAAAAGAAGTATCTATCTATGGTAATACCGTTGGATTTAAGAGGAAGTTAAGGTTTCAGCAAATCCATATTATGTGGAGCCGAGCTGTGGATCTAACAGGAAGGGAGCCTATTTGACCAGTAGAGTGTATTACCCCATATGCTACATCAGTCACGAGCTACAGACTTGAGGTATAGTATACCTTACCACTCGAAAGCTTATGTTTTGTGAAAGTTTTCAATAAATGGTTCCAAAATCATAAAATATCATATTAAAATCGAACACGCTGGATTAAGTACAAATTCCCTTTCTTCGGCGCTCTTTGTGAAAGAAATTCCTCAAAAAATGCAACAGTAGATAGATAGTGATACCCCCTCTTATCGGAACAAGTACCAGGGAAGCATGAAGCATGAGACAATGAGCGGCTCCGTCACCGCTAACGAGTGCAACCCGACTCCGTAACCGATAGCTTCATTACAAGGCACCGCCTCTCCGCTCTGGCTGCCTGGTACCACGGGGTATTTTGAGGAAAACCGGTATTTCTTTATCTTCTGAAATTCTACCCTGACCGTGTTGTGAGCCAATAGATCAATTCTCAAATTGCCTTTATTTATTCATACATATAATGTACTCTTATAATCATAAGGTAGTGAATACGCCATGCGGTGTACCCAGGATAAAAGAATAGTCTATGTATTAATTGCAAAGTTTAAGATTTCTCTATTCTTAATTTCATTAAAATTAGCTCAGCCTTTTTAGCGTAAAATACATAAAGTAAGGGCGTTGTTTGGTTTTTATTTTAATTCCCATGATTTTTTTTGGCACCTTTTCTTCGACCCATGGACTTTTTAGGTTAAGTTTTTGTTTGTAATGTTTTAAAATAATTTCATGTTAATTGTAAATAAAATATTAGTCACAAATGTGACATGTAAGAATATAATTTGAACTATTTGACATTGTAATTTGTAATACATAAATAAAATTATTTTAGGTTTAAAGTGTTCACAAAATATATTCTATGATAATAGTATACCAATCTATAGACCCTTTATATGTAAAACAAAAATTATGAGAACAGCATCATATCAGGTCAAGTAAGTAACGGACTCCCCCCGTGGCTCGACAAAGTAAACACCGAAAAGAAAAGATAAAGCGTCCCTAATGAATGTTCTTAATTGAAACCAGAATAAGAAAGAATGTCGTCCGTCTTTTGAACCGATTTCGGTCAGGTGAGAGTGATAAGTGACGATGCTTTTTGGGTTCCGTTGAAAATTGTTTTTTCTACAGTAAGTGCAGATTTTACAATAAAAAATAGTTTTCTTTACTATATTAATACTTCGGTAATCGTTTATTGGCTAGCTTAGACTAAATACAAAAAAGAATACGCCAGAGCCTAGCAATTATATTGTTTTGTTTTCGTACGGACATAACCTCAAAATGTCAAGTAACCTGAAATTCATAGATTCTTAAATTTTTATTAATACTTATCACATTTCGTAACAATAGGCACGTCAATATATGAATAAAAACCAGTTTTCCTGGAGTTACTAAAAAATAAATTAGTAACTCTAGAGCTTAGTATTTTATATGTCATTATTTTTTTACGAAAGGATTGAAACTCATGCTTTTTAATATCGACGTTCTAACTGACTTCCCTTTGTCCAGAACCCCGTAATTAGCAGCCCGTATAATTAAACAAGCGATAATATTCTCCAACGACAAAAACCAAAGATATTCCAATTTCGCTCGTCGTATTTTCAAAATCGGTGCGCGGTCATCTTTAAGCTTAAATTCTTAACAACGAACCCTAACAGAAGGACCTTTGTCACAAACTTTTTGCAAGGGAAAACGGACTCTAAGTCTTTGAGTTAACTTAGGCAGTAAAGGTGATAATCGCGTGTGTAATAAATTGAGTTACAGCAAAATCTTTACGTACAAATAAAGTTGCAAGCGCAGTCCGGCTTCGCATGGGTGAATTATTCCTGAGATAGTCTCGAAGATATCACATTATGTGTTCCCAACGAAAGTAATTGAAATGGAAACAAATTGAGCTTTAGAATGTAAGTCGATTTGTTTGCACGCTTGTTAAGTTAAGCACTTATTCTGGAAGAGAGGTGAAGAAACTTTTTTTGAGAAAAAAAGGAAGAAGATGTTTTAAAGAAGACTCACTAAGAATTAATAACCTATAATAACTTTTCATTAATTTCAGGGCTAAAATTAGTATTAGTTTTAGTATAGTATATTATTCATTCTACAAGTATATTATTCATTCTTCATTGTGATTTCTTGAAAGCTTTTATTGTGGAAGGAAGGAAAGATACGTTTTTTAAGAAAAAAGGAAAGAGACGTGGAAAGAAAGATTCACAAAGCATTAATTAACAATAGTAACTTTGCATGTTAGGGATTAAATCAGCGCTAGTTTTAGTATAGGTAATTAAAGTCTTTCTACATAGAGAATTCTTGAAAGCTCTTGACATCAGAGTTCAGCTTGCATAATTATGTCAACTACATTTCTTAAGCTCATTTGATGAAAAATGTAAGATGTAACCATGGAGTTTCATAGGTCTGGCTGTTACCTTTTATGTAATAACTAGCTGACCCGGCAAACGTTGTTTTGCCTCACTTAGGGATATGAAAAATAGATAGTAGCCGATTCTCTGACCTACTGAAAACGCATATAAAATTTGGTAAAAATCGGTCAAACCGTTTCGGAGCAGCATTACGTCGCTGAATCGCGACCATCCTATACTTTATATATGATACGAAAAACTTCTCTAAGTCTGTAGATTTATACTTAGGTAATGCTGTTTTTAGCTACCTACTTACATTCAATGGACCAATTATTTTGTTAACTAAAATCGTGATTGGTTTTACCGATGGCTTCCATAGATAAGTAAGTGGTAAGAACGAAATAAGAAATTCAGCAACTCAATTCTTTTTATTCGAGAACAAATATACCTACCTGTTACATTATAAAATAAGCATATATTAATAGGTAAAGAGCCGAGATAAAATCAAAATGTAAAAATATTCTTGGCCTTGAAAACTAACTGAAACGTAATGGCGGGAAATGTCAATCCATAGACAAGAATAAAACAAAATCTAACCTCAGCCTACTTGTTGTCAAGTGTACAAAAATTTAAAATTCGAATAGTGGCCAGCGATATTTGAAATTTAATAATGGAACCCGTCCGGACGCCACTTATACTTTTTAATTTTATATCTCGAGGAATTGACCTTCGATGCGAAGCCAGAATGAATACATCGAAACTTTTTCTGGCGACGCGAGTCGTTGCCTTTTTTCGCATAACCGAAATTAAGAAAAAAACTACTTGCATAATCCGCGCCGTAACGGCAAATTCCAATTTCGAAACTCAAATTGAATGTCGAGGTTTAAAAACAAAAAACAATCTTGAGGAAACTTTATTCAAGTTACCGAGTGCTAAGTGAAGTGAACACACGTGCGTCGGTCCCGGGTTCGTTTCCCGGTTAAATTTAGAACGCGGCGCGAGGGGGCGGGGAGGGGAATTAGTAACGAAGCACCTTTTTATAGAAGATGCGCCGGAGTCGCTTCGCCGCTATCTCGTAAACATACTTGAGTGTAGCTAAATGACGTATCCCTAACGAGGAATTTATTTGAAATTTGAATTTGGAACAGCGTCGTTCTCGACACGGGGATCATAGACAATGACTTTTTTGTTCTATTTTCCAGGTCCGCGAAAATTAAGCTCATGGGAACGTCCAATCAGGCGCACGCGTTTGGAATAAAAATGGCGTATTTTTACATGATTCCACAGTAAAGCTCGTCAGACGAAGCAGACGTAGCGTTGCATCGCCCTCACTTGAATACAAAATACATTATAAGTGCACATTATTTGCATTTTGAATTACGCGGCCGAGGTGTGGCGCCAGAAACAGCGGGAATTCCCATCTTCCATTCTGCAGTCTACTGAACACAAGTGATTTAACAATGGAAGCAAAAATTAACAGACAAGGATATTATTAATAATAAAAAAGCCAATATCTACAATATAATATTTATTAACTTCACCGTAGCTCTTACTCTGTTTGGCTTTTTTAGGTTAAGTCTAGTTAAGTTTCAGAATAAGTCTGTAATTTAATTTATTTTAGAAAAGAATATGTTTATAAAGTAGCTCTATCTTAGCAACTCAGCCACTTTAGTTTAAATTTACTCAGTATGACATCGACTAAATGCAAACGACAAAATCATGCACAGTTATGCAAAGGGTACGGCCATCCCGTTAGCGGGATTATAGCCTTCCTTGCACTAATCCGCTAACTGCATGTAAGTGTAAAGTAACAGGTGATTCTGGACACTAATCTATGTGTACGATTATTTAAGTGATTTTGATTGAATTTCAGAGCTAGATACAATATGACACTGATGTAAGACCTAGTTTTTATGTTTAAAGTTTAGAAATAACGCGTTTTGTTATTAGATTATTTCAATGCAATTTAATCTTGCTGATTCTTAATCAAGTACCTATTCAAACATCATCAAATCAATTTGTGTTTTCTAAATCAAATTGACAGCTAAACATTGCAGTAATGTACCAGAAAAATACGTAATTTTCCGCTAATCTCGCTCACTGGGACCAAACCCAATCTAAATTAGGAGCAGCGATTTATTAGCGGGTCTGTCGCAATGACAGCGGCGTTTTAAAAAATCCTCGCGTACAGATAGTATCAATGATTGACAAGCTTATTGGCGGGGCGTGTCCAACGGTGGTCTATGGTCGCACTAAACGATTGTTACACCTCTTAACACTATTTATCGATTCTTTGACGATTTTAGTGATGTAGCTACGTACCTGTTGCATTCATCCAGCATTTTATCGACTTGTATTGTATGAGATGTAAATGAGATCATATATATCGACGGTGAGTTTATGTCGGTATGGAAATGAGACAATACATTAGGTTCGACGCGTAAGTTGATCGGCAGCCAAGAGTTGTTAATAAAAAAGCCTTTTTACTACAAAGTGGTTGCACAGTTTTGTTAACAAGATACTTTATGTAGCCGATGTCGACATTCTAAATAGTCCATGAGAATTTCCCAAAGTGAATTCATTGTATTTATCCATAATGTATTTGGTATAAGTGTTGCGGGTGCATGCGTTCCGGCCGAATGCTGCGCACGATTCGATCGAAATCTCGCGCGGAACCCTCGCGCCCCGCATCACAATGCTACTACCATAGACAACGGGTATCTACGCGTTCTAAACTTAAAATTCAAGCCTATTTTCGACCAGGATGTTCTAATCTGTGCTAAGCTTCCAAATTCAAATGTGACATTATAACATTCCTTTATTCGTGCCTCATTTTTGTCCAGAATGCCCGATTCGCGTTCATTTTGAAATTCGAATGATTGGAATGACTTTTCAAAAATGTTCTTCCAGCTGTTAAAAATGGTGGAATAGTTTTTCATAATTCGTTTTTAATTTTAAGGTGTGCCTAGTACTACGAAACAAGATAGAAATCAGCAACACAGGTACGTATACGCAATCTAACGCGATAATCGTGAACGCTAATAAATTAAATAACATAATGTTGATATGATAATCACATCAACTCATTCATACTTGTTCAATCTAATCGGAATTCGATAATCTATTTTGAATTCACAATAAATACCTTATATGCTATACGTATAGGAAGTTACAAAAATAATTGCGCACCTAATTAATTTTTTTGTGCCAAAGTTGCCCATTGAACTGTGTTATTTAAATATAAAAATAACAAATTACAACAATCATTAGTCGAGAGAAATAAATAATGGAACCTAACGCCCGGGGCTGCCCAAACGCAAAAACCCGTAACAAAATTATAGTGATTTTACGATGAAGCGATTCATAGAAACAAATGATCATTTTTTGTTAACGAATGATAAAATGATTCTCACTAATCGTGTCGTAGCTTATTTGGGGACATGCGACAAACAATGGACACTAAACGAGTTTAAATCGCGTCTGTTCGGACGAGACAAGCATATAATTAAAGAGCCAAGTTATAGCTTCCTTCGCTCTCCTCAGCGACGCCTTTATTACTAATGCCATAAGATTTATGATCGTTAAATTTCGGATTTATGACGTGTAAATTGATGTTGGTTAATGAAATGTTATCGGATGGTAGAGGCCCACAGACAGTTTCACGAAATAGTGGTAAAGTATCTTGATTGACACTTTCTTCTGCGTTTAGAGCTGATTTATGACTTGATACTGGTCAAATTATTTGCCTAACACTAGCAAGGTGGAATAAATTAATCGGTGACAAGTTTATTTTACCGTTTTTGGCAGTTTTTAATATTAAAATTGTCAATTTAATTAAGTTAACAATCAAACTTTACGATCAGACTTTTATGCTTAATCTGACGCTTATTTTATTTTCTATTTTTGTTTATTTGCATCAAGACTTTCCAATTTCAATTCAATTAAGATTACTTAGGCTCTAAACGGAACAAGTCTTTGTTATATAAAAAAATAATATACATAACTTGCTTCATTTTTATTATTAGAACAGCTTCTTTAGCATCCCGACAGCCCAGTTCCAGAACACCCCCCGAACTCAATTCTCCGCATGATACATCTCCACCAAATAAATTTCCATCTAATTAACTGTTCTGGTGCATTCCACCGGTTCAAAGCTCCTGCCAGGAGTGTGTAGTCATCTGTCACACGTCACGGCGACACCTCCAGCTACTAATTATAGCCTGTGGTTAATTAATTGGGACGAGGATACTGCGCAGGGTTCATTTCTAATCTTTTTTCTGAGTGGCCAGTTGTGATTTTCCTATTTGTTTTTCTCAATGGCAGTTAAAAATATTTTCTGTCAGTTTTAGTGGTTACTCATGATCTTTCTGACCATAGACAATATAGTTGATCTAAATATTTATGTGAGTCATTCTGAAAACCTCTTATACATATTATACATTATCGATAATATATTTTTGAAAGAGGATTTTGTTGCAGACCAGCAACAAAATCCTCTTTCAAAAATATGTTTCATAAATATGAAGATTTTGATGCTCTAAATCTATTCTTTATGATCAATTTAATTAATATGTATCATGATGTTGTTTTCTGTTGAAGCACTTTTTGATGACAGTTTCTTTAATTTAATGTGTGGTACAGAACTGATACATTACAGTGTAGGTAGTTTAGCATCGTTAGCAGGACTTGCGGTGAAGTCATCTCTTAACAAGCCTATATCAGCGGTGAATCAAAGTTAAACGGGCGTTGCTTTGCTTAATTAAAAGTGATTAAACACAACAACAAGTCCGTTGAACTCTCATACTTCAAAATGCAATTTGCGTGAAATGCTCTAAATCCTTACAGATAAATAGACACGTCATCATAAGACGGCGGTCGATGATAAACTGCCCTTCGAGCGGTGACAACTCGTGAAAGAACGAGATGCAGATAGAGATTACTAGCTAATGTGAACGAGACAGAGCGAACCATGTGCTCTATAAAAACTGAGGCCGTTGATTTTATAATTTATTTGTTACACATTTGTCGTTCCGTGAAGATCGGGTGAGATACATGAGCTTTTTGTAGTGAGAGGGAAATGCGCATCAGATGTGATTTGAGATGTAATTTATAGTGTTTGTAGCGGATGTCACCACACGTGACGCCATAAACAAGTGCTCGTTTAGACACAAAGAGATTGTGTTGAGACTTTGCGGATTTGAAATACGAACGTCTTACGCCGAAACGACTGTTGCAAACTTTGAATTACGAACGCTGCTAAAACCAGAGACAATTCCTTTTTTTGGCATAGTGCGCTGTAAATATTTAGCTGGCGTCAATGACACGACACAAGCTGATGCAGTGTAGGTTAGCACTTCTCTTTTCATAAAGTGGATATATACAACTTTGAATGAGGAACCCAACAATTTAGCGGGAAAGCAGCAGACAGTTCGGAAATCAATCATGTACGTATTAACAGAGTTTTGGAGCGCGCCAACTCGCTGTCTGACCGGACGGCGGACATATTTCAAATCCGTTTGAGATATAGAGGGCGCTCTATCAATGCATCGTCGCGCTGATTTCGTTGATATAATGCGTAATTATTGTCGTTGTTAATGATATTTTCACGGCACATTCCTCGTGTCTTCGAGTCCATTTGCATTTTGGATGTGCGTCGTTAATATAGTTGATGGTATTGACGGTCTGTCTCGTCTCCGGGAGTTAAAATATGATTGCCAACTTTTCAGATTAAATGAGTTCTACCGCATGTAATCTTTTTTAAGATTCACAACAACTACCGTTATCTGTTATAGTTACTTCTTCATGCTTAAACCGATTTTAATGAAATTTTGTGTGAAGACTGATTAGACTTTGCATTAGCATATAGGCTACTTTTTATCTTAAAAACAATGGTGGTTCCCGTAAGATACGCAATTAACTTCGAAACTTTGCTTTGAAACACTACTTGACTTACTTTGACTACTTGTATCCCGGATCTTCTTTTATCCCGGATTAACGCGGGTAACACCTAGGCCACATTTTATGGTAGGGTAAAATTTAATAATAAAAAACAAAAATTAAACTAGATTGGTGTAAAATAAAACTGATGACAAACAACAAAAACACGTCACAGGAACACCTAACGTTCCAAACACGATCTTAAAAGTAAAAGTTGAACGCACCGAAGATTCATTCGAGGCAATTCTGACAGTTTACGTTGCGAGCCCCAAGTTGGGATAAAATATAGCTCGCGTTCAGACGGATACCGTACAGGGGAGGGAGGGGGGAGCCACAAATAGCGACCATCTCCGCAGAGCAAAACAATGCCGGTATGATATTATGGTGCAAGGAGGCAGATGCTTTTGGTTTTAGAACGCGCTTTTCGAAAACATTCAAAAAAAGAATTTGTCTATGGTCGGGTTTTTGAAAAAAGAACTCAATTTTTCTGTTCACATATTCTTTTTTAACGCTTCTTAGTCGTTAATTTTACACTCCCTATACAGTTAATGCTGTTAAATCGTCTGATTTTCAATCAGACGGCCCCTGGTTTGATCCCAGCCGTAAAAAAACTTGTTTTTTAAGTTATGTGTAGATTTGCACTCGCTTTACGGTGAAGGAAAACATCGTGAGGAAACCGACATGTTTAAGGGCCACAATATCCGAAGACGTGTGTCATCCACCAACCTGTACTCAGCATGGTGGTTTTGCCTATATCTCTCTCCCCGTGAGAAGAGACCCCAAAGCCCAGCAGTGGACTGCCTATGCTACGCCTGACCTTTTCAAGTACTAAAGACTTTTTATTCCATTTGTATGCACTTAAGACAAAATTTGTATGATCGCCAACTTAGCCGCTGCAGCGCTGATATTACTCACTCCGCTAAACTGTAAAGCTAACGAGACAAAGAAACAGACGTTTCTCTTTCTATATTCATAATGTATAGTATAACATAAGGACCGGCCACGGAGTTCTGAAAACCTTAGAAAAGTGAAGGAGATGCTTAAATAATATTGGGACTTATTTCACACATCGCTAATTATCACCATACTAAACTATTTCTAGTTCGAATTATGTTTTCTAACACAATTGAAAAAATTACATGTATATTGATAGGTACATATATTACACCTAGAATGACAGACATGAACAAATTAAGTTCATCACAAAATTTTGGCTAGAAAACTCTCGACACCATAGCTTGGCCACTTAGCTCGTGCAAAGAAGTACGAGTATTAAATCCTTAAGCAAACTAAAAAATTGAAATTGATTTTTATGTCAACAAAATAATGATATGACATATTTAATCATTTCTGAAACGTACTTATTTATATGTATTTTGTATTTTTTGTTTTATTATAATACTATTCAATATTAATGTATGCATGTAAACGATTGATTAGTAAATTAATTATAACCAATTAAGATGATAAGAATACTCGTACCATAGAGCAAACACAAATAAGGACGTAGAATATCAGCTTCATATACATATCCAAGTAGAGCAAAGAGGTAAATCTGCATGTTCTACGTGTCAGACGGACGAGAGAGCGACAGCCGCGAGACAGACTATAAATAAATAATGCGCCAGCATTTTATTATTATCATAGTGAGGGCACGTGCTGGTACATTCCGCGGCCACTGCCAGCCTACACCGGACTGAAATAACGTCTCGCACTCCCATCCTACTTACACGGGGAAGTTTGTTTGTTTGTGACTCAAATCAAGAGTGAACAGGTTACGATCTTGGTTGATTACGATCTAATAAAAGGTTACCTGGAAGATATTGCTTTAAGCGGTGAGGCTGCCAATTGTGGCACACTTATAAGTAAACCTTTTTACACGCTTTATATTAGCTTCACCTGTATGTTTGTTTGTAAACGACTTCTTTGGGCGTGATTTTGACCCACTTTAAACGGCCAGATTTCGTTCAAACTTTGTAGATTTATTGAGGACCGATGACAATACACTAATTTGATAAAATTATTATTTTTTTTGTATTTTTGTTTCTATGTTTGTTTGTAACCGACTTCTTTGGGCGCGATTTTGACCCACTTTAAACGGCCAGATTTCGTTCAAACTTTGTAAATTTATTGAGGACCGATGACAATACACTAATTTGATAAAATTGCGGTTTTCTATAAAAAGCGTGTTTTTTAGTTTTTTTAAACAATTAATTATTTTATTTCATGTTTGTGTCCAATAAAGAATTTTCTATCTATATTCGATTCATCATCATCCCATCATCATCAGTTCGTCTTTGTCCACTGCTAGATGTGTAGGTCTCTCCAAAAGCCCGCCACGCTATCCTGAGCATATCATCTCCATTCATTGCCGGCTTTTTTGTGTAGATCTTGGATTATAATATACTAGAAGATCGTCCCGCTTCGCGCGTGCTAATAAAAAATCCAAAATGCAAAGAAGGGCAAAATATAACCTATGTTACTCGGGGATAATGCAGCTTCCCAACGGTGAAAGAATTATTCTAATCGGTCTAGTAGTTTAGTTAGGTTTAGTAGTTTCGGTGCCTATTTGCGTCAAACAAACTAACAAAAAATCAATTGGTATAGAAAATGCTTTTTCTACCAGCTAACATTGCGAAATACAACTCGTTAGAATTATACTACAAATTATGCCGACTATGTTTCAGTGGGCTAAATACGCAGTCCGTGCTGAGCCAAAAAAAATGTGTTAATAATTGCTCTATGACGTTTAATAGCTTTTTGAGATGGCGTCTGAAAGGATGACGAAAAAAAATGGCAGTTAAATAGATTGGTGTTTGTAATTTTTGTTTTTGTTACACTAGTGACGTTTTTTACGTCAAAATTTTATGATCCTTGGAATACTATGGCGGAAATAAACTAGTGGTGTATGTCTAATACATTTAAAACTTTTTATAAGTATACATCTTTAATTCTTATACAAACTATGGCGCTTTATCGAATAATCATTTTAAAGTACTAGTTAGTACAAGTATAATAATTATTCAAATAATTGTTACTAGCTTCGTCGCGCAGTGTTACTTGCATTAATCCGGAATAAAACGTAGCCCGTGTGTAAATGTAAGATATTGTCTCCTTACAAAATTTCATTCAATTCGGTTCAGCCGTTTTTGTGTGCCTACAGACGTACGCGCACGCACTTTCAAACTTCTGCATTTAATAATCTGTGTAATACTGGGTAATATTATATAACTTTTTTTTCTACCAAATTCTACTTAAAAATGGTCCAATTGCTAAATACCATCTGATTTCACTGCCAGAAATACTTAACTTCGTATAATTCGTACCTTAACGTCAATAGTTACCTCTAATTAAGTCACAACACGCTTTATAGCAATTAAATCCAATATCAAGTATTTACAGCGGCTGTAAAGGTTTACTTGATCCGTGAGCAAACACATTAATCATAAATGATTATAGCAGTAACGGTTCTCCTTTTATAAGGCCCAATTAGCGCGGCAAAGAAACATGCCCATTCCAAATTTAAATCGAAGCTTCCAAATTCCATATTCGAAATTTCAAATGCTGTTACGTTCGCGGAATCGGCCCGTTCTATTCGCGCGGTAGTCGCCTCATTGATTATTATTTTAACGCACAATTAAAATTTGATGGCCTCTTGTGCGTACTTCGTGCATCTTCGACTCGCTTCGTGTACGTTTCATCTTTCGAATTTCCTCTAACAACTGCTGATTCTACCGGGAAATTCGAATCTCTAGGAGCCCTCAAATAACGTTTGATTTTCAACACAGTTAAATCACTTATGACGTTTTAGAGGCAAATCTCTCCGCACGAGTGTCGTGAGCGAGTCAATAAAAATAGTCGTAAAATTTTGTAACTTTCAATCTCAAATGTATCTTATATCGTGAAAGATAAGAGTTAAATTATTTTCCACGATTTCTACCCTCAATATTGGTAAGGAACGTGTGAATAAAAATCATGTGTGTGTACACATTCGTTAAGAATTGACACTTATTAAGGGGTATCATTTTTTTAATTGGATGACGTCATCTCTTAGTACAGCTGACCGAGTGAGCTGTCAGGGCCTGATTATAAACTCCCTTCATCAAGACTTGTTGACAAGATTTTTTTGTTCTTTGCTCGTAATTGAAACTTTTATTTATGACGCTTGTTAAATTTCCAGCTTCAACTTTTACTGCTGGCTAAAGTCTTTATATTTATATTGCCAGAGACAACAGATAATACAATCCCACCTAAGAATGATGAACCAGCTAAATATGCTAATGTGTATGGTGGCTATAAAACCAAACTTGACCTTTGACAACCTCGAAAGTTGCCACAACCAAAAACTATTTATAACTTCTCCGACTTTTTAATCTCGCCTCTCCCATTAGAGGTCATAATGCTAATGACACTCTTAACTTAATTAAAAACGAAACTAATCCTGTTGTCTACGTTATTTTTATTGTGGAACGCAACCGTTCCAATTCCAAATTCAAATTGGTCGATTCTGATTTGGAATAGTGCCGCAGCCGCCGGCGGGCGCGTGACCAATCGCTAATTAGGAAATGTTGTGATGCCCCACGGAAGCCGTTCCATAATTAAACTTTAAAAAATTTAATTCCAATTTTGAAATATCGAATGCGCTATTTCCACTTCTGGTGTTACTGTGTCGGTATTTATGGCCAGTGTTTTTATTGTGGGAAAACGAGCGAACTTCGGCCGCTAACGGGTTTTGATTGGTATTGGATTTGAGAAATTAGATTTGTGAAATGGCTTTCTGAATGGCGTTCTCACAGGTTCTATGAGCACTAATTAACAGTATTCCGAATCACTGGTGGCTTCCCATACTAGTACATAGCTATTGAACTCATTTCGACTACGTTCAATCGTAGGTTCCGGCTTTTTGTCTCATAACGGTAGTCGTAGACATGTCAGAGGCCTCTGTGGCGGCTGAAAACTGTTGACACCAGAACTAAGCATCTTGTGGCTTTGGTGTTGCGAGTTAAAAAAACTAAGCTTATTAAAGACTAACAGGTCGCCCTGGTTTCGCGTGGGCTATGAAATAATCTAAGTTGCAAAGAGAAACAAAACATAGTCTATGTTACTCAAGGATAATGTAGCTTCCTAACGGTGAAAGAATTTTTTAAATCGGTTCAGTAGTTTGAAGCCTATTCGCGTCAAACAAACAAACAAAAATCAAACTTTCCCTCTGTATAATATTGATATAGAAAATCAGCTGTTCATAAACGACAGAGACATGCGGTAACAAACACAACATAAACACAGATATATTGATAACCTCCTCCTTTAAATTCAGTTAACTTTGCCTATTTGACGATTCAGAGAGGTATTGTAACAAATTCTTTCAAAGTGAACCAGCCTTTTATAATGCTTGAAGGAAACTGAACAGTTGTAAGGAAACATGCGTCATTTTTGCACAAATCCCTTCAATTTCCGGACCGACGTGTTTTCTGGTTGCATTTACGGGTGGATGGGAGGGACACGGATTCTGGGGTGGGTTTATTTTGATGGGTCTGTTAAATAGGAAAACTGAGCCTTAAATAATGTTTTAGAAGATCCTAGCATAACATTTAGGTACCTTATAGAATATATATAATAACTTTAAAAAAATACAATACTTTGAACATCTCGTTGGCGTTATGGCAACCATGCCGGATCATCCAGAGGATTCAATTCCTGGCACGGCCAACATCTTTGTGATGAACTAAATTTTTGGCTGTTAGTCAGGGTGTTAAATATGTATCGATATAAAGTTGATTTTACAGTTTTTTTAAATATTATTTCATCTAAAGAATATCTAAACTATTGGAATATTTTTACTAGAAATAGAAAAAAATATTGTTAAAAAAATCTCAAATTAAGTTTTTTGAACGAGTTTTTTTTTTCATATTAATAAGTCTGACTGTACCAAAATAAATAAAAATATTGTTAGAGTGGTTCTTTAGACGGTCTTTAAGTTATTTATCTATTTTTTTTTTTGTTTACGATTTATAGCGAAAAACTGTAAAATTAAGATTTTGCCCTAATCGACGCCTTAACTAACCTCATTTCTACAGTAACACTAAATAGGTCCCACCGTTTTCCTGAACCAAAACCGGTGAGGTTGATGTCATACGACCATCTGGTCTCACCCACGCGGCTCCAGATCAGACTTGAAAAATGCAGCTTTTGTCATTTCATTCTTAGTATTGTGTTTAAGTTATCAGCAATAAGAAAGTATAATATTTCTTGTTTACCTGCTTACATTTCAATTGTACTTTTTTTTTAATTTTCGTCTTTTCTAAGCTTTGTAAATATTCTTAAGTTCTGTAAAATACATTTATTTATAATATTTGTAAATTATGCTAATATATTTGAATATAATACTGTACTCAAGTAAAAAAAAAATTAGAAAATATTTGTATAATAATAGTATTCTTCTCATTCTTCTTCGTATGAACTAAGAGGCCAAGCTTTGGTGTCGAGAGTTTTCAAGCCACCCGAAAGCCTCAGACTTGGCTTAACGACTGCTTGGACTAAGCCTTACAGCCGGGACCTACAATTAAACGTGTCATCCGACCCACGGCAGTGCCTAGATGAAAACGCAACTTGAAAAATGGCAGTTATTGTGCATGGTCACCTATTAAAACACCGTCCGCATCGACCGTTGCTTAGCTTCGATGATCGTGTCAAATGACCTTAGCTAGAGGAACTACATAGTTTATGTATCTTAATATGAGTGACTCTTGAACTGACTTCTTAGTCCAATCGAAAAAATAGATTAAGGTATAAAGACTGTTTCATTAAAGATTTGAATAGTTTTTTGTATGTCATATATGTTCGCGTTTGATCACTGTTTGCCTGGATATTATGTTACATGCTTACCTAGATATAGATTCTCAATTTATTATTTAGTATTTCTGTGGAAACAAATCCTCAGTCAGACCATTTTTCAAAGCTTCACGTCTAAAGAAATAAGCTTAAAAGAGTAAAGTCTAAACGTAGTCGATGTTTGTGCAGTTTTCATCGAATTACCCGGAAATGTAAAAGCTAATTCACGTACAAACTCCTCTATTCTCATCTTTACCACAAACAAAATCTCCCGGCATTTCTCAAGCTGCGTCCATTAGTACCAGCATAACGTAATGAATTTCCCACAAACACTCGAAAACTCGAAAATAAAGACATCGGCGCCCCGTGGCTATCAAATGGACCGAGCGATATCAAAGAACAGCGGGCACCTATTATTGCCATACGGAAAAAAGAAAAAATCCTCAAATCAACGCTCTTTGAAATCTATATTGCTCGCAAGAATGATGATAGAACCCCTAAATCGAGTAAGGATTAATTGCGTTTTAAAAATAGAACCGTTTTGAAAGTAGATTGAGTTGCTTTGAAATCTATAGCACTGGCAGCCGAGAAAATAATGATTATGAAAGAATTACGTGATTTGAAAATGGATCGTAAAGAGTCGCACATTACTCGGAAGCAAACGCACCGATCTTAAGGAGGTGTATGAAGCATTTGGACGATTCAACACCGGCTTTGTACGTATACAGATATACAGAATTTCTAAAAGTCGCATTCGATATACAACATCCAGTACATTGCAAAATTATAAAACTCCAGACAACTCAGCCATAAAACCTCATTTCATATCGTTTCTTTAAAAAAATATAGCCCAAACCGCAAATGGAACGCAGCAATCTCGGAAATTCAATTTAAGAATTTGCCAAATTTAAAGATCGAACTCCAGCCGTCCAATTCAATTCCAATTTCAAACTTTGCGAAAAAGCAATTTTGTTGGCAAAAACGTTACGACTTAACTTTTTTCTCCCCACAAATGCACACAAGGAGTAATGATGTTATTCTTATAAAGGAAATAATTACGGCGAACGCAATGATAATAAATTACATGGCGTTTACGACTAATTTATTAATAGAAATTTTGCGAGTGTACCTTAGTACTCGTAAATAAGTTACCGCCGCGCGTAAGCCAATGGGTGGTCGTAAAATTTGTCTGAGTGTGCAGATTGGTCAGCGATTGGCCAATGGCCTGGCGTTCCAGATTTGAAAGCGACGGTTTACGAGCGACAGGCGGCGTCTTTTTGCTGTTTTGGCGCCAAAATTGACAGGTTTAGGTTGTGTCGTCGGCGAAAAGTTACGCTGATGCATTTCTGGATAGCGTACTGCGAACGTGTCCGTTTTCAGCTAACTAGTGTTGTGGGCTCTTAATCGAGTAAAACCTATTCACAAATTCTACGACCCACCTTGGGAAAAAAAGTATAGTCCATTTATGGTGGGATGCTTATGCTATGAATCAGAGACGCTTCCCTGGCTCGGTCGAAAAAGCGATAGTCTACACTATATACTATCACTCTGGCTGCGGGTTGCTGGATGACACACATCTTCGGATTTTGTAGTCCTCGAGGCACCTGGTCTTCCTCATGATGAATGATGGCTTTTTTCCTCTGAGGGCCGCATGTCGGACTAATCCATCATCGCTTCACTCAGTAAGAGTCTAACTTGAGTAGTAGAAGTGTTATAAATTATGATAATGATGATGATTCTTATTCCAAGCAGACGACGCCTCTAGCTCGGCTAACCAGGGTGATCTTACACGATCATCGAAGTTAATCACAAGTCATAATATCGCTTACCATCAGGTACAATTTAGCGTGTCATCTCACCCACGCCGGCGCCCAGATAAAAATGCCACTTGAAAAACGACGTCTTGTGCATGGTCACCCATCCAAACACCGTCCGCATCGACCGTTGCTTAGCTTCGATGATCGCGTCAGATTACCTTAGCTAGCCGAGCTACAGGCACTTCAATAGTCTATTGGCCAATGTTAAGCGATTTCTTATAAAGTTAACAGACAATTCTCTTTCCTAGTGTATCGTGCGTGACGTCACAGCCAGCCTCAACGGAAGACCAGCGTTGGTTGCTCTCCAGCAACCAGCATTATGCTGAGTTGAGGCTGTGTTGTGACTAATTAAAGTTATGTGTACTATTTTAAATATTATATTTTGTTTTGTGTTAATTTGTCTTAATAAATAATTTTCTTTCTTTCTTTCTTTCAATAACCAAATTTTCGAAAATTTTCCAACTTTCATATATTTTAGTGACCAATCAATTGAGACAATTTCTCGAATAAACATTATAGATAACGTCACGAGTCCGTAACGGATCCGTGCCAACTCCGTGACGGATCCGGGACGAATTGTCACGCATCACGCAAATCCTGGGCTTTAGGACCCTCTTGTTCTTGTCCCTTTTCTCGTGTTTTCACAAAGTTATGAATACTATTGGATTGATAGAGTGAGCAAAAAATATATGTCGGTAAAGATGGCAGACAATTTTCTGGTCAAATGAAAAGGAAAAAAGAGAGTAAAAAAATCCTAATGGCATAAATTTACTAGTCTTATGCTAGAACTTATAGATTAATTCAATTTTTTTTCTAAGTTTTATCAGATTTTGTTTAACTTTATTTCCAGTAATATTTTTTATATTTCGTTTTTAAACTGTGCAACTATTGCTCATTTGTGTATTAAAACGTCTTAGCCTGCGTAAAATCTTATCATTCCCTTAGTTCTAGCCAAGTTGATCCGAGATAAAAAGATCTCTTCGGAAGATCTAAGTTGTAAACTATCTCGAGACCTAAATTTACTCCAAACAGTATAAGAAAAAAAAAGAATTATGAGTATCGATCCACAAATGCCTGAGAAATCGATGAACATACATAAAAAAATACAAACAGTCGAATATATAACCTCCTCCTTTTTTGAAGTCGGTTAAAAAGAGAAACAAACAACCACTATCCTCGAAAATAAATCACATATAAAAGTTATTACAGATAGTAGTTATAAGATAGTATTTATAACTCTACGATTCTGTCCATAACCTGCTTATTTTTTTATTTCTTACCACTCTGGCCTATTGAGCATGCCTAGTATGAAATAACTGGCCTTGAAGGAGACTGCAGGTTCACACTGTTATGTGCTTAACGCAAATTTTTCGACTTGAGTAAGGTTGCTAGCCAGTTGACCAGCGGAAAATGCTCTATCACCATGCATTATTGCATACTTGTATCCCCTATAAAGATTATTTTATTTATATTCTGTGGTATTTCTCTGTATGTCCCCTAAATTATATTTCTCTATTACATTATTCATTGAGGTTGTGTACGGATTACAAGCCGGGAGATGTGATTGTTGTAATTTTATTTGTCACGGCCAAGCTGTTGCCGAGAGTAGAGACAATGTTTTTTAAACATGGCAACATTGGGGCGAAGAACGTAATCTTCTATTAAATAGTACAAACCACAAATACGTAGAGGTGTTTTTTTTTGTACGTATGTTTAGTAACTTAAAATGAATATCACCCACGGCTGGTTAGCTGCATACTAAACCATATCTAGTTTGTATTATGGTTGCTAACACAACTGACATATATATACATAAATATTTTATATCAATACATATTTAACACCCAGACTGACAGCCAACAAATTTAGTTCATCATAAAGATATTGGCCGTGCCGGGAATCGAACCCGGGATCCTCTGGTTGGCAGTGCGCATGGTAACCATTACGCCAGCATGGTTGTCATGTTTACATTTTATCTTGTAAAGGTGCCTTATAAAATCACATTCTCGTATTGAATTAAGTAGGTATTCTGTCTGGTACTTAGTATCTTTATCTTTAACTAGCAGATTGTCCCGGCTTCGCACGTGCTATAAAATAATCTCAGTTGCAAAAAGAAAATATAGCTTTTGTTAATTAGGGATAGTATAGCTTCCAAACGGTGAAATATTTTTTCAAATCAGTCCAGTCGTATCGGAGCCTATTCGCAACATACAAAAGATCTTCTTACAAAATTCTTCAAAGATTCTTCATACAAAAAATCTAACTTTTTCTCTTTATAATATTGAGATTTTTATATCAATATTATAACCTGATCTATTAAATTAATCCTCAATAACGTACTTACCTAAAAAGATAAACTATATTTTAGGCACCAGAGAATTCAATCGCCCCACTTTCCCACCTTGACAAGTCTAGGAAGCTCCTCCCCAGTCACCTTTCCCCAAAACAATTTCCACGCAGTCTGGTTTAATCCACTCAAGCGTCACAAGCTCTAACATCAAAGCCGCGTTATTCTTTTAAAGCCACACCAATTATTTCCTTCCCCCCAATCTACATCCATCAAACGTCAATGGCAGACTATAAAAAATAAATAAAATATCAGATTGTCGCGAAAAAACGCCGTATTTCGGAGGTACGAGCCGAGATTAGCGCGCGGGGGGTCGTAAAGAAACAATTTTCCGGCTTTCCCGCGCTTCGGGGACCCCAAACACTTACACAATACTGGCACATGATAAAAATGCGATATTCCACCAGTTTTCCTTTTTCAAACTTCTCGTTCCGAGACGTTACGGTTCCTCGTTTGAAAATTTTGACGGAAACTTTTTTCGACATTCTTTTTTTGTTTTCGTTTTCATAGCTTGCATGTGTAGTCTTTTGTCCAACGTGTCCTACCTACGTGGCAATTAACTAGTGATGTGAAAGAAACTGCCATTGTAATTTCAAACAGAACATTTTATTGTTTAATCCGTTCAGAAAAATAAAATTATAAAATTAATCACATTGACATACAAGATGGACGTACACCAAATAGCATTATTATTATTATACATTTACGTTTAGTTAGATTTATGAAAATAAGTTTTCAACGCGAAAACTACACATCGTATTCTAAAACCTAACTTAGACAAGACCCAACTACACAGATTGTTAAAAAACTCATATACAGACAAAAATAACTAATTCTTTTTTTAGATTAATAAAATTAATCGTTCCCGGGTGTTAACATTTTGAAATGAGAACAATGATCACGCGCATCTTATATTAGTGTATGGCTTCAATGTTAACAAATGCGGGAAATAATAATATATAACACAAACAAAACAATTCAGTCTCAACACCCAAAAATATCCCTTAAATATATAAACAAATAATGCAGATATACGTTCGTATGTACGTTGGTATATAGCCTAGGATCGTAGAGAAGATTACCGTGATGCGGCCGTGAAGAGAACAAATATATAAAATACTTGACATGCAGTACAAAAATACAGCAACGACAGTGTTGCCTGATGAAAATTTAGAAAATTGAAGCCAGTTCTAATAGCATGAAACTATTTTCTTTTCTTTAAAATCTTGAACCAAATTATCTGGACGTATATTTTATTTTAGATTTTTGTTATAATAATTAATTATTTTACGAGATTAAAAAGTGTTTTCTCAATGCCGGCAACACTGACAGCAATGGAAACTGTTCATATCATATCCACATTTATTGTGGGAAGATATAATAAGCAACAAAACGCGCGATATTAATTAATCCGAAGACTTTGTAAAGCAACTAGTTTTCTATCAATAATTCACGTACATTATGTTTATACTAACAGCTTGCTCGCATCACTATTCCGTTGTTTGAAAATGGAATACACTTTTTGTTATTACAGTACCTAATTTCACCTCGCTGGAAAAATTCGAAAATTGAATCTTAGCAAACGGAAAAAATATTATTCGTCATTTCCAGAATTGCTTATTTTGAAAATCGAATGCAACATTCGAATTTTCCCAGCCAGGTTACCTATCCCTTATCATGAACTAGTGATGGAACAAGCAAAACACACGGATCGTAATTACACCTACCGTATACTGTATACGTATTTCTTTTTTTTTTTCACTAACTAACTTTTATAATATTTCGTGCTCCTATCTCATTAGTAAACGTAAAATATTAACTATTTACGTATATTGATTGTATTTACTAGCAGAAACGATAACACTCTAGCAACTACCACCGTTAAATCAATTACAATAATTTAAAACTCTTAAGTATTCCTTATTATCTCACTTAGGCAAGTTTAAAGTTGTATTTTTACGTATACTTCGTTTTCCAATAGGTATTTTTTGAGTAACACTAATTACGTTTTTATCTAAATTCCGTATCTCTTTAATATTTGTACGGCGCATGAGACGCGACTTCTGCCTCGTCAGACAACAATGGCTTCAAAACTTTAATGCATTAATTTACTTAAAAGTTATATTAGTATACACATTATTACAATCAACGTTATACGTATGTTTTTTTAAATCGTATACATAAATTCCGGTGCAAAACAACACAATCGAACACAGGCGAAAATGTCCAAGCGTACTACCGAAAAGAACCAAAAACGTCCGAAAAAGTCCGAACGAAAAAGCGTTCGAAAAACGTAGACGGTCAAGATTTTCGATTCTCAAAAATCGCACCCATTTTGTTACCCCTTCACTGTAACGCTTTGTCATCGTTCGGGAAAATAATTTGGAAATTATCTTTGTTTTTTTTTATATTTCATTTTGTAATTTAATTTGATTGAATCGTACAGTGTTAAGAGGTTGGCCAATTGCAAAAACGAAGATTTGATCTAAAGGAACTTAGCCTAGCGAATATTCCTTAGGCTTTCGATCTCATTATCAAAAGCCCTCGGAATGTTCGACAGCGTACCGTAACTAAACAGCAAACGTGTACTTAATTCCAATACTTTTCAATTTTGAATTTCGATTGTTATGAAACTTTGAAAAGAGAATTTGAAACTTTCGAATATTTCCGAATGGAAAATTTGAATTGCAGAATGCATTCGAAACATTTAAATTTCGAACTTCCGCATTCTTTTGAAAATAGAACATAAAAGTGGATTTAGGATATTGGAATTAAGTACACATCGCCACGGTATCATACAGATAAAAGCTAGAGGGAGGCGGGAATTAAACTAAAATGCGAGCACCCCCTTTTCATACTTCGTTTTTGCAATGGCCAGACTAAGAGCAGGGGTGCACGAGGTAGCTCGTGGTCGAGTTGGGTGCAAGCTGGGGATCACGCCTCAACAGATGGGGCTTATAGGGGGTACTCACGACGTCGGGGGTGGAGGCTCCGTCGTGGCTGGAGTCGGGGGCGGAGCGCTCGCCGTTCGCGTCGGGCGGCCGCGCCGACTCCCGCTCGTCGATCACCAGGTCGATGGGCATCTTGCCCTTCAGGCAGCTGATGTAGCGGTGGCAGAAGTTGTCGCACAGCTCGTGCACCTGCGGACATACCGCTACCGTCACTCCACTGCCAACTCTACTAGGAGCATTAAGCTGTAGAAGACAGCTGCAGCTCAGATTCCTCCTATAGATTGATGCGAGCCTGGTACCTGGGACTTCATAGCATGCTTGTTCATTCTCTTATCAAAGAGATGCTGTTGATAATTTCTTATGAACGAGTATATTCATGTCTATTTATGTAACTATAACTTTTCTTTCGAACACACACTTGAAGGCGTACTAAGTTTTGCTTCTACACTTAATCGTAATTAGTTGTCTGGTTTATTCGAATATACCAGACGCTGATATGCACCAAACATTGTTGAATCCTAAACTAACTAAGAGGTAAGTAGACACTAATCTGTATATTGAATTTCATTACATTCCACTCGTTAAAAATAAACTGGTCGTTCCATGGATGATCTAAAATATGCATACTCTACTTCGTTAGGAATTATATTCAATGTTGTAAAAGTAAAATACTCTGATGCTACTCTAAACCTACGTCTACACGCAGGTTGGTTGTATTAACGGGAACATAATATATCTGATGCATTCTAATACCTATTAAAATTCATAAACACATGTGGAGGAACAGTTAGCTGCGCGCGCGCCGCTCACCTCCCGGCACCGAGCGCAGGCTTGCGTCCTCACAAGAAATAAACAATAAAACAACAATAGAAAACAAAGGAACACATTCGGAACGACTCGCGAGCCAACTGTCGCCCTTGTAAAAACTCCAAAATGAATCGTAAAAACGGCACAAACAAAAAAAACACACTTCCTACTTTTTCTCTTTTTACCTCAGTCTTCTATAAAATACGACCCCCGACTGGGACCGTATTAATTCTGAGCGTCGGACTTATAAATTTTCATAGGCATAATTAGCTTAGAAATTAACATAAGGCAATAAAGAGACTAACGAAATTTTTAGATAACATTTACACGGTGAAAAGTAATAAAACAGGCAGGTGGGGCAACAGGGCAACCCTCGTAAAAAAAAAGCAGTTTTGAAAAAGGAACACGCCGAGCTTCGAATCGTCTTAGCGGATTTGAAAATAGAACGCGTCGACGGAAGCGGAAACACCGCTACCCGCTGTTGACAGCTAATTATGTCTTCGGGATACTAATTTCCTAATCGACAGGTTTTTCTGAAAGCCAAGTTGTAAAAACGCATCGTCCCGTGTGGCCGAATATCGTAGTTTGTTTATCATAATTTGAATTTTACAACCGCACCGTTGAAATTCATATTTACGACTGCGTGAATTTTATTGACACTAGAGCGGATAAACGCTGCCGCTTTACAATCGCGCTCGAGCACTGTCAATGTCAAAATCTTGATTGAGAGTGCTTTTATACCGAACCGACGACAAAGTAAACAGTTTACCGAATAATCCCGCGTTTCTGTTACTATTTTTGATTTTAGTGACGCCGTTCGAGATTTGACATCGTAACTCTTCGGTGATTCAAATTTGGAACTGTCCTCTTCGTAAATCGAAAAGGATTGGTTGTTGACTTGTCTGAGACAACGTAAGCTGTACCGCTTCTCCCAAAGAGTTATAGTCGAGTAGAAATATGCGCTGGATACGACGTTGTTTAGTTACCGGTAATACCTTTAATGAGATATTACGGCATTCCGGGACAACTTCGGCCCGTTTATCGTCCGGAGCATCAAACTCTTTCCAGAAATTTAAATTTGGAACGAGCTCACGGATTGAGATATGGAGTGTTTCGGAACGGATACTTTTTAAATTTGGAATGAAAAGTGATATAATGGGGATTCGTTGACGTATGGTCGTCGTTTCGGTTTTTAAAATAGAGAGCCTGTCAGCTTGTGTTTTTGTTTTTTTAATTCGGCCAGGTATGTCGCGTTGTGACATTTTAAGATTTTTTAAGTGTCGTTATGTTGGCAGCAGTGTGGGTAGATCTGTGCCACGGCCGAGAGTGGCCGAGACGCTGCTAAAAGGGTTTTTCTTATAATACGCGACATCCTCCGCACTAATGCGTTCTGTGGGTGTGACTAGGTGTATAAATTGCCGCGATTTTCAGCTAATCTCTTCTGGTTTGACAGCTTAAAATGACTAATCTTAGATCACTGTCCAAATTGACACTAATCCTGTAATATTAAAAATTCGAAAGCAAATTTAGAACGATATTTCAAATTCATTTTACTTCTCAAAATATCGTTTTAAACCAGTCTTTTAAATATAAGCAAATAAAACTGTGTATAAAATCCAATCGTAACCCGATAACTATAACCGATATAGTTATGCCGACATATTTGGCCGACATTCTGACGATACCGGCTCATCGAGAATGACTCTTTCTTTTTATTATAAAAAAAGACAACCGGTCCATTCCACATTCAAATGAGGACGATCGCTTCTCACTTGACTACGGCCACAGATAATGCAAAAAACAAAACACAGAATCGAATCAACATAGAATCCCTATTCAAAAAAGTAAAAGACATTTCAAACATAGAACTCCACTTTCGCGCGAATTGACAATTAAACGTGTGAAAATCGTAAAGAGTTTTTATTCGTTTAATTAAACAAAACATTGATATAAGTTGTAGCGTAACGTAATATAGTAATTCAGTCACAGAATTAGAGTTGTATAAGAGTTGTAAAAGTTTTGGGGCGCAATAAAGGCCGGGTCCGACGGTAAACCAACAAATCTGACCTCGCTCGTAAATCACTTAGCCACGTTGTTACAGATAAAGTTTATGAACCAACTAAATATGAAAGGAGGTTTAGATTTGAACATTTTTAATGACACCTCGGAGACCGTTTTTGTTTTTAATTATTCTTTTGACAGGTTACATCATTTGTTTTCTCTTCGTATATGGCTCTACATTAAAGAATAATGTTAGTTTTAAATAAACTTTAATGTGACATATTATTGCAGATATTGTCTACGTTAGACTTTTTTTTACTACAGAAACTTGCGTCTCTATGCGGTAAAGGTTACCATTTAAAAAATTATACATTCCAAATTCGAAATTATACGGCGGAGTAACTGGCCGTTTTGGATGATGTATATTATTCGGAATTCGAAAAAGGAATGAGAGCTCACGACATTAGGGATTCGGGCGGCTACATAACGTAATTAGGGATCAGTCGGTGACTACATAAACCTGATAGGAAGGGCCAATCATCGGCCGAGTGGGGTGAGGACGATGTGACCGCCGACGGCCATACTTATAATATTAAAAACATAAATCAAAAAATGTTATTGGAAATTGTAATGTAAATGCATAGTTCGAGACGCGACCGCTTTCGATATTCTCTTTTTAAACGCATCAACCGTTATCGAGCCACGGAATTTTTTAAGCCATTCAGAGACAAATCTGTAATCCTTCAATGCATTAACTTAAACCTGTTTTCGTTAAAAAACTCACCAATTATGGTAGAAAAGAAGTTTTTTTTTTAAGCGAGTGCACTTAACAAGATCTCATTGTAAGCGCGAGTTGGGACGGAACTTTTTTTTACAGAACTTTTTTTCATTTTACTTTTAATTATTATAAAAGTTTGAAAAAAGAACATCACCTGTGGCGGGTAGCGGAGCGGAAACGGATCGAACTAACGGTGTTATTTTTTGTTTATGAGACAAAAAGTGATGTGATGTAGTCTGACGTATGAATATGAGAATTAATGCATCAGCAAAAACTGTAGGTTTTTAATGTAGTTAGTCATTTCAGGTACAAACGAAAATAGAAATTGCCGCTTATTAAATAAGCATGAACTTATTTGTACCTGCCCACTTGTGATGTATACGTATTATATTTATACCATACAGAGTTTTTTTTATCTGCCTAAACTTTATACCTACAAAGTGTACACAAAACCCATTAAAGCATAATACATACATAATCAATCGGGCAATCAAAACGCGAATTCCTTCAATCACGCCCTCGCCCGGAGCGGTATTTGAATTTCGAACGTTTTGTTTTTAATTTTTATTTTTTAAAACGGGCTTTATCTCGCCCTCCGGGCCGAGATTCGTTGCGGCCAGTATCACATTACTGGTTGGAGGTATTATATCAGTGTTATAAAATACCTAAATTCGTTTTAAAATCGACTGTTCTTTTATGCTTTAAACCTGATAAAAGCACTAAAGCTGAATATTAATAATCTGCTTTCAACGTTTGTACGTAAGTAAAATACAATACCAAAGTGCCTGCTATATTTTTGCATATATTACCTTTTAGCTATAAAAATCAACGCATCAGTGAATATACTTATAACTATTTTTACCGGTTTTTAACGCATACCGCGCCGGAAAGAAACCGTTCAAACCATATTTCATGTCTATCTCCAAACTAGTTTCCAAACGCATTGACAGTTTGTCGATAGCCGGCCATAATTAATACAACTTTTAGGCTAGCGGTTAAAATATTAAAACATACTTTGCTCCTAATTAATGCTCGCAAATTGTAAGATCAGATTGTGTTGGCAAAAACCGGCAAGGTCCCGTTACTTGGGAGAGGGCATAATGGCGCGAATCGCAATGCGACACACGCAAGAAACCGGCACTGGTCGGCAACACTCCCAAACGGGAGATAAGGAAATAAAAAAAGAAAAAGAACAAACAAACGTTCGAATTTCGAACGCTCCCATTCACGGACGAACACCTGATTCCGAGATCGGGCTTGGAATAGTTATCGAAATTCGAATTATAAAACGGTCCCCCGTTTTGAATTTCGAGTTTACTTTTAGTTTAGGCTGGGATTAGAAGCTTCAGCACAAGGAAGGCATATCATCAACAATTAACAGAAATAAAGAAAGAAGAAAATGGTATGTGCTTAATTGTAAAAAATATTGAAAGAAACCTCTTCAGGTTGGAGTTGCTATATTAACACAATACACAATTAACCAAAACTCTTTATTCAAAGTGTGGACCAGAAAGCCTGTGTTAATTGATTTGTCAAAATCTTATTAGAACCATTTATAATTTCCACGGATTATAACGGAATAATGATATTGTAATTTTTTTCATTTATTCACTTTTAAGTACATACTTGATTCTTTCTTTTAGTCAACGTCTGCAAGCGGCCTAACCTGTCGTCCTCATATTTGTGTGCGTTCGATATCTCGATTCAAAATCGTGACCACAGATAAAACGAAAGGTGTTATTTTTTTAAACCGGTTCGAAATTCGAATATCGATTCCAAATGTGTTCCTCTGATTACGAAACAAAAAAGTATCGATGAAGATAAGCTAGTTGTACTTACTTTTTCTAATTCTAATAGGTGAAACCGGAGAACTTGTATTGCTTGCACCATCTGCAAAAGAAAAAAAAACAATGTTAGAGCAAATTTAAAATCAATTCTATGTTTGAAGACGCTCAACATCGACGTATGCAACAAATCTTGGAGATACTTAAAAACACTTAGCATTAAATCTTAGCTAAGACAAATAGTTTATACATTAACTTAAAAGATAAATATAAAAACTCGCTGTGGCCCGCGATGTGACCCGCACTAATCCGGGGGTAAAAATACATATGTGTTATTTCTGTATTTAAACTATTTCACTGTATTTAATCAGTTCTCTGGTTCAAGTGTGAAGAAGTATCATGCGTATTACATATTTATTACGGACAAACTTTCGCATTTACATATGTATAAGTATTAACGGCTTGAAGAAAGAGTAACTAAAAATTTAAAATCTTTTTGATGACATATCATATTTAGACCAAATTAAGGAGAAGGCGAAAGTCATGTCGCATAGGGAGGACAAGGATTTGGCCGAAGATAGAACTACCTGGAAAAAACTCCACGGACAAGAGCCCAGCTCTTAAATATGGAATGAATTAATGTAAATTATGTATATCTCAGCACCTACAGGAATTGTTAATCACCGGTAGAGCTAAGCCGCTTATACAAAACATTAAAAAAATTAGAAGATAATATATACTTATTTGTTAAACCCTAAGCCTGACTATCGGTCTAAGGGTGTAAACATTTTTTATGGACTCAGACCTATTTCTAGTAATGACTATTTTTGAACGCATCATACGAGCACGCTCATATGATGCGTTCAAAATTAATAATTATTTAACAATATGACAATAAAGACATTCTATTCTATTCTATCTACCTATCTGCTAGAAGGCTATACAAGCCAGCGAAATAGCTTGTATAATGTCATAATGACCGGCCATACACGGTGAGACGAGAATTTCGAGCCCAATCTGACAAAAGCGACAGCAACAATGCACCGTGCGGCGTAGTGAGGTGAATTGTTTGCCAAAATTTCATCGATATCGATGGTTTTATTTTGAAAAATTTTAGACTAAACATAAGTTAATATAGTGTTATTTTAAGTCAACGTAACATGTTCAATTAAACCTTTATTTTTGTTTATGTTTTATGTGATTACTTCTGAGCCGGCGGCACGGATGGTGAGTATAAAAATTGAGCCTCAAAGTTGACCAAATGGCATACCTCATTTTCTGACTATTCTTTGGTCAATACTGAATATAACTGAAACTGGCTATCGAAACACAACTTTTGCTTTGGAACTAGAAAAGAATTCTTCGGCCATTAACCTCGGGACTGATATCCAAGGCATCCGAACTGATCAGCAAGCGTGAATGATACATGTCCGATCCCGACGGCGCACGATCTCGCCCGAGCTTAGCCGAGCGCGAACGATCTTATCGTACAGTATTGTTTGATTCGATGTAATCGCATTTTTGAATCGAATATCGATATGCATCGTAATGCTGTTTTAATAGCGCCTTGATTTGTTTGTGATTGCTGAGACGCGAGTGGGGTTCACAAGTGTTACGCAGCTTTGGAATGCACTTTTTTTAATTCTGTGCTTCTAGTCATATATATTTTATGTATATAAAACATATTATAGGTATATTAAATATTTGCTGAATAATAAGGCTGATAGATTTTGTATCAGTTCCTTTTAGTAGATTATGAGAAACATAATGTTATTTGTTCAGCAAAGTATTTTGTATTACTGTAATTTAGCTACGACGCTCACAGTTTTCAATGCACACAAAAGAAAGTAAACGTGTTTCTTGTGCTTTGTTGGATAGTATTAAATATCTATCTTAAATGTGACGTAGAAAGTGTGGAATGCTTAAGTCGCATTATTGATTTTAATCTCTATTAAAAAGGCACTTCCCTGATAAGTCTCTTGAACAATGAGCGAAAGTTTTTTAATTCTAGTGATGTGCTAAGTTTTTGTATAACATACCGATAGCGATTATATCACCCAAATGCTTTGCAATTTTTTGAAACAGTTCTCTACTTAGCCGGACAACTTACAAAATACGACCTATATTTGTTTGTACTCCCCAAACGACCACACATGTCATTAACATGCTAATAAAAAAAAACGTGGTAATATCTCCAAATGTTTGCCCAAAGTACCAGGAGCGCATAACATCTGCGGAGGTCGTGCTGCAATGTCAATTAAATCTATACGTTAAAGCGCCACCCTCGGTGTTTGCTCAGTCGATGGCACCGTTGACACAGACGCGGGTACCAGATAAAAATGTGTTTGTCTTGTTTAACTTTCGCCACTGAGCCCTGTTTGGTTAGGGAGCCATCGGCCTATCGCCACTTGGATCTTGGTTTGGGTTTGTTATCCTTTTTTATTACGTAACTCCTTCAAGCGTCTTAGGCGTTTTATTGAGTGACAGCTAACAATGAGCTTGAGGTTGAAGTGACACCTTCGTTGTTTAAGTCTAATCGATCAAACAAAAACTACTTCATAGACAGTTAAGACAAACACTTCTTATGTTTTATTTGCATCGGATTAATACTTTTGAAAAAAAAAAACTTATGTTACTGTTTGTAGCTTACATAGTTATGAGGACATTATACACAATTTCACTTAGTAAAAAGTAGAGAGCATCACCGTCCCTACAAGTCCCTAATGTCTCGTATCAGCATTCAGTGTATTTGCCCGCTACTGCGCCCGTGTTTAAGGAGCTTACACTCTCAAAAGGCTGTGACAGACCAAACACAGATGTGAGGCACAACTAACACCACTCTGTGACCAATCGCCGGACGAATGGGTCTATAAAACACTGTTGGTTTTTCTAAGGTGTTTTGTTTATATTTCGAACCTCACGGCTTGAGGTCTTATGTTTGAGTGATAATGGAACGTTTAATTTGAAATTAGAACCACGTTTTTTGTTTTATTTTTGTATCGATAACGTTTTACAGTTTCAATACCCGTCTCTACGGTTCGTGAAATAAGACCGCAAAATTCGTGATTGGATCTTGAATACGTAGGTACTCGGTATATACCTTGTTATATACCGAGGTAGGTACTATAGGGTAAGCCATAGATAATAGGAATATAGATTTTTAGGAAAACTTATTCCATCTTGTCTGCATTGAAACACTGTACCTGAATGACTTGTATTGATTATTATAGGTCTATGACGATATTATTGTATATTATATATTTATTTATTACTTTAATTATGCAAAGTTTTTCAAGAAGTTATTTTGAGAAATAAACCCAGAACTCAAGCGTTCAAAATAAATTATAAAACTAAAATAGGACCACAGAACTAATTTAGAACCCATAACGCTCGTGGCATTGCCGCGTAGTATTACGATGGATATAACCTTTGCGCCAGATACGATCTGGAAATATATGTTAAATGTTGTATAACATAAAAATTTACTCAATCCCACTGCTGGGCAAAGGTCTCCCCTAACCTCTCGCCAGGCATTCGAAAACTGGTCAACTGAGAAGGAACCTATTTGCTCTAGATTAATAATATAATTTAATTCCATTCAAGAAATAACAGATATGCTTCCATCAAGTATTACTATCGAACGTAATTGTCAGTTATTATAACCAACATTGTTAACTTTCCTATATATCATTTTCGAACAACAATAAGGATACAGAGCGCGAGAACTGGATGTCAGATGCGCTTGCAAAAAATGGGCAAGTGCGAGTGGGGCTCGTACATGAAGGGTCCCGTACCATTATCATAAAAAAAACGTTTTTCCGAAGTTTCCCGTTTATGGAAGCCCCACTTAAATATTTATTTTATTTTTATTTAATTACTTATTTTGAAAAGTAATAAACACCTATATATTCAGTGAAAATTGTAAGCATCTACCTGTTACTGTTATATAACAAAAAAACATAAAACATTTACTTTATAGGTACCCCCATTAAACATTTTTAGTACATGTTGTTATAGCAGCACGAGAAATACATAACTTGTGAAAATTTCAGCTTTCTAGCTATCATGGTTTCTGAGATAGAGCCTGGAGACAGGTAGACAGAAAGACAACAAGACAGCAGAGGCTTTGAAATAGGGTTCCGATTTTACCTTTTAGGTACGGAACCTTAAAAACGCCGTATAAGTAAGCTTCAAGGTTCCTCCCAAACAATGTCTTACCAACAAGCCCTGCTGACATGTGGCTGCCACAGAATAAAGCATAGTACAACCTACCACAAAGGTCCAACCAGTTTAATTGAAAACGAACTAAATTACCCGAAATGAGACTATTCAAAAGACAGACTGAGGTCTCAATGACGCATTGTAACGCTTCACTAAATATACTTTCAATAAGAGCAATTTCTTTCCTCGCCTTTTCAAAAACAAGAATTGTTACAAACTTAAGGAACCCTCTCAATAGTGTTTGCGCGATAATTAAATACGTTGGTCGTTAAGAAAAAGAACGGACCGAGTTTAAAAAAAAAGAGTTCGAAATATGAAATTCGAAACGCATAGACAACCAGGCAAGCACATGCCTGCACAGTGGCACACATGTCACTGTGACGACAAAAACAGAACACGTGATACTAGGGTTGCCAGTACACATTTCTAGTAATGTCTAGATTTGAGCTATTACATAAATCGATTTAATCACCCAAGAGGCCGTAATTACTCAAAGCAATATTTTTTAGATTTTATATATTGATATAAAATTAAAGTATTTATTTACCGAGACAAGTTGTCTGAAATATTTTTTTTTTTTACACGGCTAGTTAGCCTCATACTAAACCATTTATATTTTACATTAAACATAAATACTTCATACATGTAGATACATATTGAACACCTAGAACGACAGCCAACAAATTTTGTTCTTTACAGAGATGTTGCGGGGAATCGAACCCTGAACCCTCTGGTTGGCAGTCCGGCGTGGTAACCATTACGCCAACTAGTTCGTCAAATAGTAGTTTATCAATTCTTACGCTATCTGATGTCATAAACATAATTATAATATTGACTTTTACAAGGCCATAGATCTCAATTTAATTCTTTCTTTTTTTCTTTCTTTTTTTTAAGTCTAGCGGTTGGTAGCACTGGGTATTTTCTGTTTGCTCTGGGCCGGATGTCGCTGCGTTCTTATCTAAGGTTCAGAGCTTTGGATGAATGACACTTATCAGGTAAAACTGACGACTTAGTTTATGGCGACGAGGCACGCTACTGTTTTTTCAAGTTTTTAAACTTAGAACATTGTAAAGCTAGAAAATTAAAAAGTAAGGTACCTATATTAAAAGAAGTAATAAAGTTTTTGAATGTTGGCAATCCTGACGCAAGTTCGCGGTTTTAATGACACGTCTGTAGGTTCCTAATTTGAATTGTAAATTTATATTTTTACGGCATATTATTTTGGTATTGGATAATTTTATAGCCTCAAATGTAGAGCTTTTAGTGTGTTACGTAAGAAATTTAAAGTGAATGCGTTAAAAGTTGCTAAGATGCGGCTATAAAAAAGCAATTAGACAAATCTGCATAATTATCTCGCAAATGAGAGCGAATTATCGCATGAAGTGGTCTATAGTCTATGACTTATTAATGACTGTCGGTTTTTACTAAACTGTCATTGCTAACAAGGTGTCACGATGCACCAGATAGCCGTTACGCAAACTACGGATAAAATAAAATAAATTCCAAGTTTGAATACGGGCCGTTCGCCGCCGATTCGTAATGCCTTAGATTTTATTTGTTAAAAATCGGTTAAGTATCCGTATCGAGCGGCCGGTGGGTGGCCGCCATTTTTATTATTTCACTTTTTGTCCACCGCTAGCCGCGGGAGGCCATGCTGTGCGATTCACCTTTTTATGAGTGACAATATAAATATTTTTTCCCCTTATTTCCCTATTATTTCGTTCCGAGAATGACTGTCTTTTTTCTCCTTTATCGTTTTAATTTCGGACAGCTCTTTAGCTAATCAAATCGTAAATTATTTGGACGCGCGGACTGGTTGTAAAGTGGTCACTATTTTATGGCGTATTAAAATGATCCCACGTATTTATCTTGTGCGGTGTAAAGGGTTTTTAATGCTGTATTAAAAGTGTTTACAAATGGCGGTTTTGTTGTGAACAAAGAAATTCACATCACTACGCGCTCGGTGTCAGATTATAAAGCTCGAATTGCAAACCGGCTTATAAAAAAATAATTTTTATTACGTATTAATTTTTAATCCTACAATATGGCACATCACTATTCAGTACGTTTCGTAGGGATAGCAAAAACAGTGTAAACTTTTGGTTATTTTGTTTTTATTTTTATTGATGAACAGGCTTACGTATGACCGCAGCTTGCCTGATGTAAAGCTTGACTGTGGTCTAAGATATCACGCTTGCCTAGAAGGAACCTAGTTACTCTAGATTTGAAGACCCCTAAATTGTACTTCTCGGGAAAAAGAGACTCAGGAAGAGAGATCCAAAGCTTCGCTGTTCTCACAATGAAGGTCGAAGCAAAACGCTTTGTGCGAATCCTCGGAACTTCGACAGTGAATCGAGGTCTCGACTTTGAAGGTAATAATTAGAATTAAAATTCATTATTATTGTCTTCCACCTTTCTTATCAGGCAGAGTCAGCTCAGCATATTTTTCTTCCATTTCTGTCTATTAAAATACTAAAATAAAATAAAAGTACTTACTAATGAGTCGACTTCTGGGTCTGCTATGTAGTAAGGTTTTTCTTGGCGTATCTGTAAACACACAAACAAACATTTTTATTGGTAAACCAATTACAGGTTATTATTATGCTATATATTGTATTATTATATATTATATACTATTCTAAAACTATTGGACACTCATTGAGTTATCAAACTTCAAATACCAAACGCATCTAAACGCGCGTTAATTTGTCAATGATTCTTATTACGATGTAATAGAGCAGAGTTTTGTTCAAAACCACACGTTTGTCTATGGTTAACAAGTGTTTTTGTTTTCTAACATACCCTAACGTCGAACGCGTACTAGGGTGATCACAAACGCGCGTTTGTTTAGTTTAACATACGGCTAGCTAGCTGATTAATGTCAGAAAGAGTCAGGCGGCAAGCTTGTATGTGGTATGGAAAATGCTAGCTCGCTTGACTGCGCTTGCGCATATGGGTCATAGAGCTAGAGGCAAATAGAGAGAATTATAAAAATAGGTTTATAAAAACGATTATTATTATAATCATTATCATCATCAGCCATAATGCCCCGCAACACACAGTTATATATCTCTAGTGTGGGACATAGAGTACAATATTAACTGTGAACGTTCATTTAGAAAATATACTATAATTCTGTCTTTGTATTTTTATATTGAATGAATATTGAACGTGGTTGCTGAATAAATAAATGCATTATTATTATAATATTCCTAATTGGTAAAACGGTACATTAAAAATACATTATAGTGATATATGGACAATAAATTAAATTAATATCAATTATCATATTATACGTATGAAAATAGACACAATGGTAGATAATCTTTTAAAATGTAAATATGTAGTACCTGATTGTTTTTAGGTAATTACTAGTTATAGAACATATTATATTAATCAGTATTTTGGAAACATTTATTACAGTTGTGATACATTTTTAAATGATTTGTTAAGTTAAATTTAAGAGCAACATTTGCGATCACATTTATGACTGGTTTTTTTCATATAATAAAGGATTTAGTCTTAAGAAGTAGGTTATCTATAGGTTTTTTTTTTCTTTGAAGTTAGTATAGAAAAATCTGACACGAATCTTCATCCTTCAGTCGCTTCTTTAAGATTATCAATACATTAACTTAAGAAACACCTTTTTTTACCAAAAACCCGCTTCGACCGGAAGTCTGATACGATCGTTCATTCTGACCGACATTTTAACTTTACTCCTTCATGTGTCTAATTCTTGACTTTAATTATGTTAATAATTATCTTGTAATTAAATTTACACGACATTACGATTAAGTCTTCAAAGTTGGGTTTCAGTTATTTTTAAGACAATATTTATTCATTTCATTTATAGGCGAGCAGCATTATGCTGATATGGCTATATCACACTGACTTGTTTTTACATTAGCTTCACCTGTATGTTTGTTTGTAACCGACTTCTTTGGGTGCGATTTTGACCATCTTTAAATGGCCAGATTTCGTTGAAACTTTGTAGATTTATTGAGGACCGATGACAATACACTAATTTGATAAAATTATTACATTTTTTTGTACTTTTGTTTGTATGTTTGTTTGTAACCGACTTCTTTGGGCACGATTTTGACCCACTTAAAACGGCCAGATAAGCGTGTTTTTTATTTTTTTTAAACTACTATTATTTTATTTATTTTTTGTACTCTAAATAGGTCTGCGCTTGACCACAACTCTCCCGATGGTAAGTGACATGTTTAAGTTCACTAGTGCACTGATCACAGGTTAGCAAGATACTTTTTTGTCTTATATTAATATGTCTTGTAGTTTTTAATGTCAATCATATAAGTGGTTTTAAAACCCACAACAACAGAACACAGCTGCTTAGCTGTGTTCATCTTCTTCTTCATTTGGGCTAAGTGGCTCTGGCGTCGAGAGTTTTCAAGGCACCCAAAGGATTTATCGACTACTAAGACCGACAGCCAGGACCTATAGGTAGGTACATGTTTACGTGTCATCCGACCCACGGTAGCACCCAGATGAAAATGCCACTTTTTAAAAGACAGTCTTGTGCATGGTCACCCCTCAAAAGACTGTCCGTTTCGACCGTTGCTTAACCTCAATGATCGCGTCAGATCGCCTTAGTTAGCCGAGCTACGGGCGCAACTGTATCACAGTAATAAATAACAACAATAAACTTTAACTAATTTGTTAAAAATTTAAACAATGGTCTGAGAAATAACTCCTTTTAAAAGTCACGGTAAAACCACACAATGGAAAGGTTTGGAGTTACTCAATTTAGTTAAGAATTCAAATAACTAAGTTAATTACTTCTGTATTAATTTGAATTTATAACATAAATACATTTTATTTATTATTGACAATAATGGTTAATTCATTATTGAAGTACACAATTTTTGTGAAAATTTAGGTGTATTTATTATGGTCATCTCTAAAAATAATGAAATTAAATAAAATTAAAATTAAATAAAATTACATATTAACGAAAAAACCTTTTTACATTTCCAATTACTTAAGCTTAAGTTTGACAGTGTATGTGGCTGGACCAATTTGTACGAGGTTTCAATAGGGACCATACTGACCAAGTGCGAATTTGTAGATGATACAAAGGCTTTAATATTTGTGGTCCTAAGAAAATGTAAATTTCCTTTCATCGCATTCTATTTTGCAGCTAAGTAATATCTAGATTAACATCCTACCAATATAATAAATGCGAAAGTTTGTGTGTGTGTTTGTTTGCAACTTCGTCACGCTCACGTCAAACTAATTTTGATGAAATTTGATGTTAGAGTTTGGATTAACACATAAACTTTTATCCCGAAAACAATTGTGGTTCCCATGGGATACGCAAATAATTACAAAATATATGTTACTCTTTCACTCTCCAACGGCTAGACGGATGTTGATGAGATTTACTATGAAGATAGGTTACACCTTGAATTAACACACAGGCTCATTTTTATCCTGGATTAACTTCTTTTGTTCCGGATTAACGCGAGTAGCACCGCGGCGCGCAACTAGTAAAAAATTGTCAATTACTATTTATGTATTTGTTTTGATGGTATATCTGTTAATAGGTATAAAAGGATTAAATTGCAACATAAATAAAAAAATTGACAAAAAAATAATAATATAGTACCGTATTTAATACCCAACGTATGGTACACCTATTCACAAAAACGGTGACCACAATACGTGGCCATAAATCTCAATTCAATTATCGACCATAACACATGCTCTTAAGATTCAAATTCCAACAAGCTAGAAGCACGGTGGCATGCATTAATATGTATAGGATCGATTAACGTGACTCCGTAAATGTCAAATGAAAAATACACTATCTTTAGGATTAATAAAGAAGATAATCAGACATTCAGTAATTGTTCAAGCATTACGAGCAAAACATTGTTGATAACCTCGTTGGCGTAAAGGTTACCATGCCGGACTGCTAATCAGAAGGTTCCGGGTTCGATTCCCGGCCCGGTCAACATCTTTGTGCTTAATTAAATTTGTTGGCTGTGGGTCTGAGTGTTAAATATGTTTTTATATATATGTTGTGTTAGCAACCATAATACGAGCTAGAAATGGTTCAGTATAGGGCTAACCGACCGTGTGTGAATTTGTCCTAATATTTATTTATTTTTTATTTATTTATTGTTGTAGTCGGTATTCTTGTAAACTAGCTACGCTCCGAAGATTTACCCGCGTTAAACCCGTATAAAAAGTAATTTGTTAAATAATAAACCAGAGTCTGAATACATTTATATTAGGACACATTTCACACACGGCTTGGTTAGTTGCTAACACAACTAATATAATAACAATAATACATAAATACTTCATAACAATACATATTTAACACCCAGACCAAACCGGCTAACAAATTTAGTTTATCACATAGATGTTGGTCATGCCGGGAATCGAACCCAGGACCATCTGGCTAGCAGTCTGGCATGGTAATTAAGCCAACGAGTCGTTAAGCTGTCTTTTATTATTATTATTATTATTTTTACTATTGGTATAGCCATTATAGCATGAAAGACCAACAAACGTACAAACGCACTGGAAATGTATCCCAATAGAGTTATATACATATACATTATATATATACTAGCTGACCCGGCAAACGTTGTTTTGCCTTAAAAATAGATATGCAGTAGCCGATTCTCAGAACTACTGAATACGCATAATATAACATTTGGTAAAAATCGGTCAAGCCGTTTCGGAGGAGTACGGTAACAAACACTGTGGCACGGAAATTTTATATATAAGATATACATTGTTAATTGATGCATATCCAATCAAAAAAAAGAAAAGAAGTGACAGCATCAAATGTGGGACGCTATTCTAACTAGAACGTGAGAACATTCTCTTTTTGATAATGACGAGCGGAGACGCGTGAACCAACTGGTCTAATCAAGACGCGGGTTGTTGACCCCGTATTTAAATAATTTATATCGAAATTTAAATAATTTAAAACAAACTCATGATGCTTATTGTTATGCGAGGTTTATAAACACGTTGTATGAAGTGTTGGATGGCTGTGTTGTCGGTTTGTCGTGTGGGACGAGATGATTTGCTATTTATATAGTAATTAGCGCCCGTGGCGAGGCCGATTGAAGAGATCTTACGCGATCACCAAAGTCAAGTTACGTTCAATACGCTGTTTTTGGTATGGTAACTGTAATTAAAGAATGGCTTACATCTGCGCAATGTGTCAGATGTAAGTTAAATTACGTTAGCTGATAGTCTTGGTAAATTCAAATTCAAATACATAATTTATTTGTAGTTTCTATTTTTACAATCTGTAGCAAAAAATATTTCTTATAAACATAGATATATATTTTTTCATTATTTGTATCAAAAACTACAAGTAATGAGCCTGCATCTCTAAACTAAGCATGGAAGCTTGTATAATAGAGATGCATAATCCCCATTGGACATAACTGCAATAATTTGCATTGCATGCTGCAGTCTTGGTAAAAGCAATCTTACAGTCAGTAGTAGGCCCTGTAGCTCGTCTAGATAATACCTATATCTGACGCGATCTTTGACGGATGGGTGACCATGCTCAATTTACTCACTGTCGTTTTTCAAATGGCATTTTCATCTGGGCGCTACCGTGGGTCGGATGGTACAGTTAAATTGTAGGTCCCGGCTGTTAGTCTTAGTTTAAGCAGTTGTTAAGCCAAGCCAGAGGCCTAAGGGCGGCTTTAAAACTCGGCACCAGAGCTTGGCCGCTTAGCTCATACTAAGAAGAAGAGGAAGAATCAGTCATGTGACACTCTTGGACAAAAAAAACTTTTGTATTCAAAACCAGAGCCTCACCTCTTAGCTCATACGAAGAAGATAATCTAAGTCGCCATAAAGACCTGAGTTGGGTCATTTCGTTTTTTCTAGACGTATAAGAAGTAGATTCTTATTCTTATTCTATGATGGGGGCGATCAGACCTGCACTGACAACCTACAAGAGGCATATTGTGCATTTACCCCCTACCAGCCTACACAAGCCATCCAAGCTCCTTAAAATAGCGGAGCACGGTTTTGGGTCGCTGGCATACCTGTTCCACTGTCATTGCGTCAGATGTTGTGGTATATATAAGAAGTAGAATATAATGATGTCTTAATAGCGGTTCATTATTGTGCGTATCAGACCAAAGTGGTCCCGAAATTCGCCCCCTAAAGCTGTGACCAATGGAAATGGGCACAAGCGAAGTACACACGAACTGTAGCCTTTGCCCCTCCTCTGCCCCGCGGCTACAGGGGCAGCGGGGCAGCGACCCGTGGAGCCCCCACTTTTGGACAAGTCAAATTAAATGCTAATAAGTCGATCGGCCGATACCGACTCTGGGTGGAAATGGTCAATTTTAGTATTACGAAAAGATTTTATAGTGAGATTTTATTACTTGAAACGGGTTAAGTATTGCGTTTATTTCTTTTTTCCTGTTATTTGGTGCGAGGTGGTTCATGCAGAAAGGCTTTTAGGAGTCGAATGTACATATATAGACAGCGACATGGATCTTCAAATTGTTATTTTAATGGGTATTTCTTTACGGTATATACTTGGCATTTGACCACGTAACCAGTCAAGTGAGCGACGCTCTCAACGGGTGGAGCGTGTCTAGTATGGAATTACTGATTCTCACAAACACAGTTAGTTGTTTGGTGACAGATTGTCACCTTGAAGGAGTTAGCCAAGCGATCACTAGAAAATGTTCGCCACCACAAAATAAAAAGCGATAATAACAAATAAAAAATAATAATAAAAACTACATCTTGCTTAGTTGATATCTGGCCTTAGCTGGATATTATTTATCCAGCCCATCGCTCCCCGGGTATGAAACCTGCATTACGAACCACGTGAGCAATGGCTGCGGATTTTTTTCCTTCCATGCGACGTCCAACCACCATAGAGACCGTCCTATCGATTCAACACGGACAAAATACGGCACAATAGCATTTTTATTTCCGTTTTTGTCCCGAATGTCCCGTAAAAATAAACAGGCCGTATAGAGAATAACTTTTGACTCGTCCCAAAAATCATTGTCCCGCGACAATTGTCATTTTCTCTATTCATGACGTTTACCTGAGCTTTTATTATTGGCTCCATTGTGCACTTTCAGCCGAAATAGTTGTATTGTTTGTGTAATTGAATAAATGCCTTCGTGTAGCCCTTTTGTTGGTTTCTTAGGGGAGTAAGGACGCGTGAGGAGTATTGCCACATCGTGATAATAATATGTACTTGTAATCGATTTACTCTCACGCGTGGTGTTGGGAGCTAGTCTCGAAGGTGGAGGATGCGTAGTGTGGAGTTACTGACTTTCGATGAGACGACTAAAACATGTTAGTAGCTTGGTAAATGGTTGGGGATGGTAACCAGCCAGGGATCACAAGAAAATGCTCTGACAACTGCTAGTTGGTACTAGTTGAAAGGTAAGCGAGTGATCGGCGCAAGCGCACCCGATCTTGCTACTCGATCCCGCGCTACCTGACCACTCCAAAAAACCACGGAACTCATCATTAAATTTAAGGTCCACCGTCGAACGACAAGTCCTCGGCCACGACCAATGAAAATTAAACTCTATTTAGCAAAAATTAAAGTGCATAATGACCTGCTCTAAGAGCCCGTTATTACCACAAACGACGGCATCAAAATCGCTACCAAACGTGGTACCCTGTAATTTGTAATAAAAAATCTATTTATAAGATAAAATAAAGCACCGAGACGCTACCTAAGATGCCGCTCGATCGATCTCTGCAGCTTTTAATAAATCGACAGGTTTGAGCCATTTTGACACTTGTCACACGTCATGATACGATTTAGAATCGCACGACGCGAGCCTCGTCGTTTAATGGTAAATTATTCTATAATGTTCAGAGGTCGAGTTTTGTAATTTAGTTAAGTCGCCTCCTATTTAATAACTTTTAATACTCGAGGCAGGTGAATTATTTTTTGTACGTCTTTTTTCGATGTAAACGTTCGATCGAGACGAGACGGAGCGCTACTGAAGTAGTTCGAAATTTAAAATTATAGTGTTTTAATACGGCGCGTTCCTGTTACGAAAGTTTTATTTATAGTGTGGAGTGGAGGCGCCGTGCGAGACACGTGACACGGCGAGTCCGTGTCCCGCCGCGAGTGGCTCTAAACGCTCCACCCGGCCTTAACGACCTGCAAATATATTTACACCTCACAGTTTAGTGGGACCCGTAAACGAGCGTAATGAACAAATGTCTTTATGGCACACTTGTAAACGTCAAATATCAGTCATTTCTCTCGAGGCGCACAAAAAACGCCATAAATATTGTTAACAAAATGGCTCCTACTGAATATTGTGGCCATAAACGGAGGTCTATAAAATGAGGTTTGGTTGTTTAACTTTTGTTTGGCCTCTATGCTGGAATTAAAAGAACTTAGACACGGAACGGATCTTTTGTTTGCCTGTGTCTCCCGCGCCCGTAGTTTATGTATATGATCGAAAAATTATTCATAGCTAACTGGAATTTATAGAATGGTTTACGATTTGTTGTCGTCTCGTGGAACTGGCTCGGCCGACCTCGAAAGTTGTCGTCTCGTCGCCAGGGGTCACGCTCAAAAACGTCTCTATTTCGCGAAAACTTTCCAAAATAAAAGCCGTCGATCTAAACATTTCTAAATGACGCTCGAGTTTGGACGCGCGGAGCGTCATCCCCATTAGAGCGGGACGGAACACCGCGAGTCAGAGAGGGATGGACGGATTGAAAGGAGCGTTTTTAGTGCGTTTTTTGTCCCGAAATCCGTGCGTTCAAAAATTTTATTTTAATACAAGAAAAGTATTCAAAAGATACGAGGGCAGGTAGAAGACCGGGCCGGGGTATTTATTTGCTTAGTTTCCTTTTTTTTATCGCACAAAGAATTCGAGTTGATTTATGGCCGTGGTCTGTGACGATTTGTGACCTGCAATCTGTGATGTGAAGTTTGTCACTTAGGATTTGGATACGTTGATTTATTAATTTACGGAGCGGCCGCCAGGGGGCGGGGGCTGGTTTGACAGTTGTCAGGATAACATGTCATTTTCCTTTTATCCCTGTTTACGAATTACGGATGATGTGTAATTTTGCCGTGACCCGAATTAGGATTATGGTCTCTCGTGAAATTTATAAGTATTAATTTGTGTCTTTTATTTATTTATTTACTAACGATCACAAAAAGTAACAAGGAAAATTCTCAGTTTTTGTGCAAGGTCTTTTATGTAATTTGTATAATGCATTTAAATAATATAATTAAGGTGATCGTTAGTGTCTTTTATTACCCTTCAAGTTAGTACAGCCGCACCGATTTCGATGAAATTTGACAAGGAGATAAGTTTATCACTTGATCAATACATTAGCGTTTTTAATTCCAGTTTAACCCAGTCGAACTTACATAAAGTTACAGACAGAATATTTTAAATTTGTTCGATTGATGAGATAATTAATAAAATATGAAGATGAAAAAACAATTGTGTATATTATTCTCAAATGTGAAATTGTATTATTTTTTTATTTTACATGTATGTTTTTTTTTAATTATTTTTACAGTGTCAACAAATTCTTTCTTTCTAATTATCGACAACTGTGTATATATATGATAACTGTATTTCCAGTGAAAGTAAATCAATCTTTTGAAAACATCTCATGCACTGTAGATACAAACCACACACACAAACTACTTCGTACAGACCACGTCATTCGCATATTACTTATTCCAGACTACTATCCTATTTAACAGATCCCGTGGGAGCCATTTAGACCCCGGAAGGTCAGTTTTTCGACCATTAAAACGATCAGGGGTTTGGCACGAATTAGGCACGACCATAAAGGTGGTGTAATGTCTCACTTTGGGGTGATTCGTTAAATGGCACAACTACTGGTACGTACATTGCTATGCTGTCGATAAATCTTAGTTACGGAAGTGCTTAACGAAAGTTCCTGCTTATACCTGGAAGTTTGGGATATAAATGTAAGTTTGACTTATAAAAAATGTGTAGGATTGACTTATAAATGTAAGTTTGTCTTATAAATTATGTAAGATTGACTTTTAAATAAAAGAAAATATGTGAGATTGACTTATAAAAGTAAGTTTGACTTAAAACATAAAGTTAGACTTATAAAAGTATGTAAGTGAGATAGATAGATAGAGAGAGATAGATAGAGTAGATAAGTATACATATAAATATCGTTTGACAGCTATCAAACAGTTTCAGTGTTATTTTCAATTAGGAATCAAAAGTAATGTTGTGTTCTAGTTGTTTGTTTTCCAAAGTGTAGAAATGCATACATATTTTTAGTGTAAAGCATTTTTTTTATTGTTAATAAAATTGTTAGTTTTACTAGATAACGTGTTAAACAACCGAGAAAATTGCAAACACCTGCAAAAACACTAGAACTTAGTTGACTTAGAAACTACAAAAAAAAATAACAGTTAACAACATGTCTAAAAACTTAATTCCAAGCAACCTTTACTGAAAAGTTATCAGATATCAGGGAAATAGAAAAAAATGCAACCAACGTACTGTATTACCATTAGCAGCCGTTTAAAGGTTACAGGGAGCTTTCTTTTGCCCACGCTTCACTTTACCCCTCGGTCGTTATAAGAAAACTATATGTTTACTAATTTGTTGTTATAGCAGCAATGGAAAAACATAATAAGTGCAAATTTCAGCTTTCTAGCTATCACAGCGTATGAGATACGACCTTACAGACAATGGATAGGGGATTAGTAATAGGAGATCTAATTACTAAGCTGTTTATTAATTACTTATACGTACGGAACCCTAAAATAACTAGCAAATAAATTAGCAGTTTCCATAAAAGAAAGTTGCAACTTTTATATATAACTGAGGACGTCTCTTATATATCTCAATAAGATGTGCTGAGGGTTTCTTAAATGTGGTAAATAATAGTGATTTCACTAATAAGCTTTATCATAAAACTAAGTAAACAAACTTATTCCAGTCAAAGAATTTTATAATCATGAGAATAGGATGCAAATGGTGATAGAAGCAAAACGAACACACGTTAAAGCCTCAAACGCCCTCAGGTTTCTCACAAAACCAACAAGTAATTACCTTCGATAAATATGCAAAATATCAATACTTATTACCGTCTTACTAGATAAATTCCTTGAAAGCCTTGACATGCCAATATAGCCTTTATTGTTCGGGCCATAAAGCCGGATTTGTGTTAACGATCGGCTCTTAGACCTTGGTAATCTAGCTGCTAGATATAGGATGGGAAGACTATTAATTTCGATGGTATCTGATACTAGATACAGGTATTTGTTGCTAGTATTCATACTAGGTATTGATACTTTGTGGCTGTACGGAGATGTATGTAGGTATTTTAGACGTAGAGATACCTTAGTAAAGAGTAATACTAATATTGTCGTATATTAGTATTCATGGCATACTTAGCAAGCCTTGTTAGATGTATCGGTTAAGTATATATATCTACCTATAGGTATTCTATAGAGTAATGTAGATACATGTTGCATTTGGCAAACTATTAAGCTTGATTATCTTGTGTATACTCTATATAACGACACTAAAGGTACTGTACATTTTATGACGTTATGGGGAGTGGTCGTTAAATAGAGAGATAGTAACATTATATGGAACACAAGCTAAACCAACTAAAGCCAATTGATTTCGACGCTTTAGAGAGTCTGTCGTTAACTCGAGTGACGTTACATGGAGTTTGCTCTGATAAGAACTATCCGAAAATGAAGCCTAATCGTGAAGAATAGTCACCAAACGGAAAACTGCATCTTGGTTTTGAGGTCAGAAAATGAACTTAAATATTATCCTACTAATATTATAAATGCAAAAGTTTATGAGAAGATATGTCTGTATCTTATAACACTTTCTCCTTGGGATTAAATTTAATATTGAGTTAAAGACTTAGACTCTGGATTAACAGTTAGTCTAAGTTTATCCCGGATTAACGTAGGTAACACCGCCAGAAATAGTGTTATGTGGAAAGTTTTACTTCTTTCTCAATCTTACTAACTCGCAAATTGTTATTAAATTCCTAAGCTAAATTCCTAATTTAAAGCTAAGTGGCCAAGCTCTGGTGCCGAGAGTTATATAGTAGGTAATAATAATAATGAATTATTGATTTTGTTAAGATAAGTAAATTAATGCATGTCACAAATATTAGAAATTGTAGACCTAATAACTGATACGACATTCTAATTTTAGTCATTGGAAGGAACTAACCTCCTAGACACGGGCGCTCAGTCCAGTTTGAGGTTTAGGAAAATTAAATTATGTACATACATTTCACGAATAAAAATATTTTGTATTTAGAATTTTTTATTTTAGTTTTCAAGGCGCCCGAAGGCGTCTGACTTGGCTTAAAATAATGTAATAATATGATTTTCCCACATGCTGTAATGGTGCGCACTAACAGTATAACCAAGTACATCTTCCACTGATGTATTTCAAGTACACAAATCGCCTATTCATACCTCTTTACCATTCAAACAACAGTCAGTCACCTCAGAGTTTGCACTCTACATTTTTTTACAATAAAACGGCAAAACGATATAAACACAAAACACACCTATGAATTTAAATGTGCGTATTAAAACTTTTTTTAAGCCGTTGTGGATGAGCGTAGGGACGAGACGCGGTGATTTGAATCGAACAATCGATTTACTTTTAGATTTTGTAACGGTTTTTGTTCAAAACGATTTTCTGGTTACCGGATTTTGAAAGTTGCCTAACTTAAAATTTTATTTGAATTTAATACAACAGACATACCTATGTATGTAGGTACTTCCTTAACCTATGAAATAAGAATCTTTAAAATGGGAGACGTGTAATACGAAAAATATATAAATCGGATGAACCGAAAAAGTTTCCACCAGTTATTCTTGTAGCCGAATTATTTTGTTTCAAAATCCAGGAAAAATACATCGTACATCTGATCCCCGCCACAACACGATCCACAATAATGTTTATAAATCCCCAATCATAGTTTATTAACCCTTGTAAAGATTTCTCATGACCGAAACAGCTCACACAAACAAACAAATTGTTTGTACAATTCTGAAGAGCACTCGCGCACGCCCGATTTGAAAATAAACAAGTCAAAATGTGTTTTTCAACATAAAATTTAAACAGAACTCAAGTTGGGTAAACAAATAAGGTAGCAGCCCTATTTCGGATGCTCTGCGATGCATGCGAACATAATGGAAATAGTTCAGGTACGCTGCAACCCTGCGTCACTCGTGATGGGTCTGTTTGAACAAAAATAAACGCGCAGCCCATTATGAATAACTAAGCATATTCAACTTATTCGCCGCCCTTATTTTTTCCCTTTTTTAATATCAACCCCTAAATCCCAGCAGGCCAGAAATTAAAGTGTAATGGTGCAATGTTTAATAACTTATCTGCGGGTTAGCGTAGTGTTTGCCTTTTGTTAATGTAATTTTTAAAGTTACGCGGAGGGTTGCGGAAAATCGATGAGCGAAATTTGATATACAGATAATCGGGTTTTGAAATTTGATATTTTCTAAGACTATTGCTTTTTATTACTTAGGCAAATTAATCAATAAAATGCATTTTAAAGTTAACTAATTACACAGAATTTTCAGTTTCACGTGTATTTATTATTCAAATATATAGACAGATTCATGTTAATTCTTTACAAAAACAGGAATTGAACTCAGACTATAAAACTTAGCAATAGTCCAAAAAAAGTAGTCTAAGTATAACTTCTAAAGATTATTTCTCGAAAAACTAAATCGCAAAGAAACATTTACCAAACATTTTATATCATCAACCCATCCCCCAAAGATCGAACAAATTACAAAGCGGAGGAAACTAATTTTCTCAGCATTACGTTCCGAAGTTAACCCCTAATCATCGACACATTGACGAAACAATCACAGCCCCAGGCGAGAGACGAAGGGTTAGCGCATTACTGGACGTAATCTTGATGGATCTGTGCAGCAAATAACACAATAATGTTGGTTTTCGCAGCGGGCCCGAATGTCCCCGCGACCGCCTCTTTGTTCGATCATTTGCAGCGACCGGCGGGGGGTTAAATGCGCTTTTCGTGCCAAAGTTTGTACACGAAAAACTACTTTAAGATATTATTTTCATAAAAGAACTGTGAGCAGTTTGCGGATAAGAAATTACTATTAATAATTATTATCCATTATACTAAACAGCAAAGAGTTTATTTTTAAGACAGATTATAAGATTTTTTAGTGCTTCCTTGACTAGACCACCTTCTGTGTGCGAAACACCTAACAGTATATTCCAGCAAGCTCCTTGAGAGCCACTAACTCCAGACTAGGTATGCTCCATCTCGGTCAGAATGTCGTTGACTAATTTAGTTAAGTGACCTGCTAGTCAAATGTCTAATTGTACACTGTAAAAAGAAATGGAATTACTAAGTTCTACATTTCTTTTTTTTTTGCAACTAAGGAACAAATACACAAAACCTTGATAGAGCAATTCTAACCCGACAATCGTCAAGCGGTAATAACAGCGTTTAACTAATAAGCGAGGTCTTAGTACTTAAGTATTCACGCTAGATGCCCTAGGCTATCATTTGGTACCTAAGGGAAATTCTACGGAAAATTAGCATCGGGGTGGATTGGAGGGGGTTGCGTTTAATCGCGTTTACTGTAAAACGTAGTGCTGAAATATTCAGGGGTGGAAACTACCCTCTTAATGACGGGTGAGCTGATGAGTTGATTGTTACTTCCTACTTTTACCTTGGACTAGGGAACATAGTACTTAATGGCTCGGAAATTAGTAAATTGATATTGGATTAGAGAAATAAATGCTATGCCGTCTGATTGGCTCAAATCTACGTTGTATTTTGGTTTGTAATTTCTTTTCATTATAATTTTAGCTCTTCTTTGTAATGCTATTAAGTTGCAAAACATTGGAAATGTATAATTGGTAATGCACAAAAAAAAATCGAATTTCTGGTAAATACAGCGCGGCAGTGTGTCTAGAGTTTTGGGCACCTTAAAAGCACATTAAAAGGTCAGGGTCATGTTATTTATTTATATAAATGTGTATCAGGCTTTAATTTTTTATTATTAGTTTAATATAATAAAATATATTTACTCTTGTAAATAGTTTTAAATTCTGCTTTAATAATACCTATACTAACATATAAATACCCAATGATAGATCTTTTGTAGTCTCTAATACCATAAGCTTTTGAATACCTAATACTTTTAATAAAATTAATAATTTATTTTGTATGGTCTTTAATACCCCAGGCCTAATGTGAGGGTTAATTTTATTTTTTGTATTTGTTACGGCTTATTCACACAATAAGAAACGTTTCGAATTATTTTATCCAATAACAAACGTGAAACTTATGAATACAGTATTAGACATGATTCTAACATTTTTTGCGAGATTTTGAACTTCTTTTCTATAATAATTCTAAAGCAGATGTTTGTTAATCTTCTTAAAAGATGCGTCTGCTTGTGTGTAACGGGCCTTATGGGTTTTTTGAAGTAGTAAACTTAAGTATTTTGTATATTTATATTGTGTTTTGTGAACGTTTTTGCTTTGAATGTGAAGATTAAATTTAAAAATGTATCTTTATAAGGACTGGGCCACCAAAGCCGAAGACCGGGCTGACTGGAAGGAGAGAAGGGAGGCCTTTGCCCAGCAGTGGGACACAACAGGCTTATACTAATAATAATAATAATAATAATCTTTAAAATTACAACAGTTGTTTAAGTTAGGTCAAAATAGTTAGGTTTGTGGCTTTAGTTAGCTTTACTATAGCTTAAGTTTTGATAATACAGTGTAAGCTCTATTTATCGACACTGAAGGGACTGTACATTTTGTGGCGTTATAAATAGAGTGTGGTCGTTTCTTTTTTCATTACTATTTTCATTATAAGATATTATTTTTAATAAAATTAAAAAAAACAACGTAAACAGATTTTTCATAATTCTTATTTCCTAAGCAAGGTTATTGAAAAGCTTAACTTATAATATAAGTAAGCATGTAAACATACATTCTAACAGGCAATCCCGCGTGCTGTTATAAGTGGTCCGAAAATCTCATCCAAAAACATAAAAAGCAAACTTTCCGAGTCATGAATAAACAAAACCTTGTAAAAATAACCATCAAACAAACAAAATATAATCCTTGCTCCAACAAATTAAACATACCCCTAAACGTTAGGTATTGCCAGCGCAGAAAAACGTATATTTCCACCCTATGTCAGTAGGTAAAACCACCCTAATCCACGTCAGCTGCTTCTGACTGGTCCCCCCTACCCCCTCCCTTTCATCCCTACCTTTATTTACACCAGAATACGCATTGACCTCTGAATGGGAACAGTTTCTTGATGCAGAGAGGTCAAGTTTGACTGGTTATTGCTCTGCCGCGACCATTTTATGCAGAGCCGTTCGCGCGTAGCGTTCTTAGGTTTTTGACGGGTCTGGTTAGGGTGGTGGTTGATGGATGTGAAATACATAATGAGTGTATTTTTTTTATTTTACGCACTTATAAACGTTGGGTATAATGCCGTTTTGGATCGATGGCCCACAGACCTTGGTGTTTGCTAGTGCTTTACACGACAACGCTGGCAGTTTGTTTCCCTTTGTTGTTAGATTTTTAAACACAGACGCAAAATCGACGAAGACTTTTAAGTTTTATATCTCTCTATGCTATATTATAGCTGTCAAACGGAATAACCGAACTAGTTTTTTTTTTGTTAGAAAGTTCTTAGCAATGTTTGTTAAAATTAGATCCAAAATGGACGCTGTCAGAAAATGTCTTGAGACAAATTTGTTCAAAACTGCCTCAATATGGGTCTCAAATGAGGGCTTGGTTAGTAGAATACATACAATTTGATAACTTTTTTTGTCTAGGATGGCCGCTAACACAAAATTATGTATCAGGGGATTTCTGATTTATTAATTTACGCTTATTGATTCATTGTCATAATGCTGTAGTGCCTGTAGATCGGCTAGCTAAGGTGATCTGACATGATAATCGAGATTAAGCAACGGTCGATGCGGACGGTGTTTGGATGGGTGACCATGCACAAGACTGTCGTTTCTCAAGTGGCATTTTTATCTAGGCGCTACCGTGGGTCGGATGACACGTTAAAATGTAGGTCCCGGCCAGTCTTGGTACAAGCAGTCGTTAAGTCGGAGGCCTTCGGGCGGCTTGAAACTCTCGACACCAGAGCTTGGCCACTTAGCTCATACGAAGAAGAAGAATCATTTCGTAGGCCAGCTAGCTTAAATGAGCTACTCAAAAGTTAGATTGACATCAAAGTAAAGTAAAGCAGTGTTCGATGGAGTTACATTTTGGATGGGTGACCGAAAAGTAAGATATATTTTACAAGCTGGAAGCTTCCGTGTTTTAAGGCTACTTATAAACTGTAATTAATTACGTCTAACAAGGCTTTAACATCAGATATGGCCGATAGTTGACAGGTAATCTATTATAAATGTACGAGAAAAATTAAAAAAAAATACAGAACCAGGAACTCAGGATAATATGGTTACGATTATGGTTTTCTCATAACTTTATGGCGATGGTATTTTTCTATAAAAATACCATCGTACAGGATGCTCTTTTTTATTTTAGCATTATATTAATATTTTTTAAATATGTTACGTGTTTGGCTATTTTCCCTCCTGACTTTTAATTTTTGAAATATTTCGTAGTTTTGAATTTAATTTTGTTTTATTTCATTGTTTCTTAGTAGGTATAATATTTAGTTGTGAAACGTTGATACTTTAAATAAAAAAAGTTTCTTTAATACCAAATAAAAAACAATTCTAGTGCTTCAAATAGTTTGTTTAATACGATGTAACGATAAATTTTCAAAGTACCACCAATTATGGTTCGTAGTTTATAGTTCGTTTAATAATAATAAGCGATTATTACATGTCAAAATTTATGAAACAAAAATATACAAAATCATATTAGTACATATCTTGTGCAAAACACGACTTCTATGTTAATTAACTCTACTTTTGGAGACCCCCGAATGATACCTCTAAGGAAACAGAGATTAATATTAATACATCTTATGAGTAGCTACTAATATAACCATTTATGTCAAATTGTTTTGACAAATTAAAATCATTCTGTGCCACCGAGGCTTGCACCTAGTGTATTTATGTCATTATTAACCGGTGCGAATTAATACTCTTTTGGCGTCCATTTATATCACGAATTTTCTGACGCACGCGCAAAAACGCGCCAAGCGCGCGCCGCGTCTCGCCAGCGCACCCACTTTTTACCTTCCATCCGCTGTCACACGCTCCGGACAACGCCAAAAATGGTCAACTAATCATCTACATTCTACACGCATTACAAAATTACAAGAAAATCACCAGCAAGTATTCTAAACACCCCGTATTAGACGCCCCGCCAATCATAGACCGACGCTTCCTGATTGGCGTATTCAAATTAGGAACTTTCGATCCCTCTTCCGAATTTGAAATTTGAATGTCGCTTCGCCGTGCGCCGTGACGTTGTCGGGAGGTGATGAAATAATTTATTATTTTTTATGGACCAGCGTTTATGGTACAAAAAGCGGTCGTCATGTCGGATGCTAATTGAAAGGCGCACGCCATGGCTCGCTGTAACCGCTGCCATGAAAGGTTAGAGCAAATTTCTATAAATGCGAGCCGTATCGAGTGTACCAGAGCACCTGACCTGAGGTTAGACTCACACAATCGCCAGCATTGTCCAGCCGCTACTCAAATCGTGTGATTATCTCCATTGTACGTCATTCTCTATCAATGGACCAATCACCTATTGACTGTGAATATTACATTCGAATTATGAAAAGGCAGTTATAAGCGCAGTCATTCCACACAATCCAATGCCAACCTAGGCGCTAAGTGGCAGTTAGGAGTAATGGACACAGTTTGTTATCGTGACAAGATTTCATTAGCCTCAATAATTGAGTCCGCAACGCGATTGCATTCTGTAACGAGTGTTTTCTTTTAAATCCGAACATTTATTTTTATTAATAACGTAAACTTTCGCGAGGATGCCTCTACAATGACTATAAAAAGAGAAATTGTGTCGTGACGTAACCTTGTACGAACGTCGCGACCAATTAATTAGTGAACAATCCGATGTTTTTTATAATAATAAATGTTGCATAAAATCCAAGAAAGTTATATCTTGTTAGCTTTATAATTTCGCATAATTATTCCGTCGGGCGTTAATGGACCTTAACACTGGAGTCGGTCGCAGGGCATTCACTTCCTTGCGCCGTCTGCGGCGTCTTTATTATTATCTGGTTCACTTGTATTTATGTACCTACTTGTAACTTATACACATAGTTTTAGCAAGTAGATGATGATGATGAAAACTGGCTTATGCATCTATTATATTTGGTTTATCAACCATCTCAGACTCCAAGTCTGGTTCAGTCAGTAAATCGTTTGTATTAATGAGATATATCTTTAAAATGTGTATTTATCTCAATATTGGTTGGAATTTCTATTATTTATCTGTTTTAAAAACAACCGTAAACAGTAATGTGACGCAAACTTTAACTGTCTATATGCGTAATGCGCATTTAATTAAGTAGGTATAACGATTTTATCTACTCTTCGCTTCTCTCGGTGTAATCATAGATTACAAGTTAATGATAGATGTCACTAATCATGATAGGAAGAATTGGTTATCCCACTTCAAATCCAGATCTAATAAGGAATATTTTAGTTTTCCCACGACCGGGCGAGTCACCGAGTGACTATCATTTTGTAACCTCAAGATCCCGAACCGAGATGCGTAAGGAATGCCAAACGGCAAAAACCGCTCGATGGGACGATAAAACGAAATTGCCGATGCGTTGTCGAAAAAAAAAATGCAAGTGCTCCGTGCGAGTGAGACACAAAAAACGTATCGTATCGCGGTTCCACTCTAGCGCGCACTACTAATGAATACCGCGCTGCGAGCAGCTGCGCGCGCGCCGCTCTCCGCCATTATTTATTTTATTTCGGTGCGAAACGCTGAATTGGATCACGGCGACAAAAGGTTCAATTGCGCGTCCAAATCCTATGACAATCGTCGCTACGATCGCGGACAGATGTAAACAAACACACAATGTCGCGCGCAGAGAGCATCGATCCGATACAATAGCCGAGCGGAGCGAAAGTCATCCGAAGCCAGATCAATGAAGATCATATCTACAAATAGATAATCAGTGCGCGGGAGTCGTGCGTGCGCCCGTCCACTTTTTGTGGCGGACGCTTAATTACTGACTCTAGTTACAACGGCAGGGAAACTGCACGAGAACTGCGGATTGTTATTATTTACGCCGATTAAAGCCCGCATTAAGCCGGCCGCTCCATCGCTATACATCGACACGGCCGTAATGGCGTCGTGGAAATTCCTTCCGACCGAAAGTGATTAGACCGATTATTGATTGAATTCATCCGCTCCAATGTTGCGATACGACGATAATGTTATTCAGCAATCCGAACACAATGCGAACGATTATGTCGCCGCTAATGAAGTCGCAGACGTCGAACGTAATATATTTCTTTCGCCGCCATAACCGTCGGCGGCACTCGAGTCGTATTAAATGCAAAGTGAGATCGGTTCGAGGCTGATTATTATTACGGTGACGTTCGGAACGGGTTGAGCGGTTAATTACCGAGAGAAGAACTATTTGTGAGAACTGCGGCAAAAACACACTCGGCAATGGGAATAGGCGCACACTACCGCGAGCTGTGCGCCTGCAGGAGTCTACAATGAAGCTGTGAAAGCCGCGAACGATCTCACCGATGCCGGCTTACAAGAGCCAAGTCTCGCTGAAAAAGCCGACAAAAAAGTTTTACTGGCGTCGTCTGGCTAACTGTTTGAAGATTTACAACATTCTGGCTCGACACTCGAGATGCGCATACGTCGATAAAAAACTCATCGGCTGTCGACGCGACGCGTGCACATAGACGCAAACAAACAAACAAAAAACATTATCGGAGCGATTCATACGTCGATAGAACGTCCCCCACGATGTCAATTAACATTCCCGCAATTATGTTTTAATTACTTCTCATTATACGTTCCGTTCAATAAAAATATCATCTTGATTTATCCAATTAGTTGCGGAGGCGCTGGCGATTTTCGTTTTAGCAACTCGTAAATTAACGTTCCTCGTCATAACAGTTTTGATACGTCGTTTGAAACCGAGCATAAAGAGTAAGCATGCACGCAGAGAAAATATTGCAGAGCGTTACTGTTTATTGAATAAGTGATAATGTGTTGTATCGAGCGTAGTGCCGTTGACAAACTGAGCGTCAGGTCTCGAGACGTCATGAATGATAACAAAAACAGCGGAGTGATAGTAGTAGTGTCAACGGTCGGGCGAGTAGTGCCACGCGTGGTGACGCGCCGCGCGACCATCGCCCGCGCAGCCACCGTATCAATCACTAGCGCACAATCGGCGGCGCGACTCCGCATGCCACTTAAATAAATTTATAACATATTAAGTACGTTCAAAATAAACACTTTACGGCTTATGATTTATTTCGTGGTGCGATGAATTATGTCCGTCACTCCGCTAAAGAGCGATAGAGCGGGACGTCCGAACTTTTATCTCTCTCCGTGGCGATTTCACATGCCTCCGCTACCGATAAATGTTTTATTGGAGTAATTAAACCGGCCGATTAGCCTTTGTGCGTGCTACGCGTCCAAACATGATAAATGTGACATTTTACAACGCTCCTAATCTTGCCCGATAATATTTTTATGGCACTATCGGTTACATAAAAATTACATATGTCGAATAGTGATTTCGTAATTTACGCAACGAGTACGTTTCGCTATCGAGCGGCGTCGTGAGTCAGGCGATGCATAAACAAGCGCCGGTCAGTTCCACGACAAGCCAGTTATCTCGGGCCGAGAGGTCGCCGATATAAATACAAGTTAATTTCAATAATTACCCACTGCACAAAGGAGTCTTTGACTGATAACAAATCAATAGCAGTTTTATCGAAACGGTTAAAAGTGAAACTCGATACGTTTCCGGCGAAAACGATACGACGAGACAATTTGCTCCTTTTTTGTAAATTGCACTCCGTCGGCACATGTCAACGCCTATTGTATGCCTAGCGAACGAAAAAACCAAAAACCCGCAAAGAAAATTGCGGGATAATACATTTGTAAAATAAATTACACGGTTCTTGATTGTCGGTTTGTGTCCAGATTACCTGTTTTACGGAGCTGAATTGTTATGAAATGACTCCATTTATGCGGCCTTTTTTGTCGTCCAAATAATAAGTGTTACTATGTCGATTTAGCTCGTCATGTTATTACGGCGACCGCGGAATGAAACGGCGTTTTTGATACTTCGCTGCTTTCTATCCGAAACTCTCCCTCTAGATATTATGCCAATAAAAATAACAACAGGTCGTCCTTCCGAGAAACTTCAAACACACCTTCTAAGGGCCATATTTTTTCAATAGATTTAGTGAGGAACCGTCTTTTGTCTCTATAGATTGTCTCCGAGAGGCATAAATCACGGCCTTTTAAAGTTTGTGTATCTTTCAATCTTTTCTCCCATTTTAGAACAAAACGACCATTACCAACGAGGATGGCATTTGTTTGGTTTATCAAATTGAATCGAAGCATAACGAGGCAACGCTAATCGCCTACAATAACAAAACGTAAATTAATTTACAGCCGTTGCGTCCAAACAATATCGATTCGAATCGATAATGCATACCGAATCGAGAGACGTAAAAACGCGTAAACAATCGATAATGGTCGAGAACTGAGCGATCGCGCATCCAGCGGCACTAATTACGCTTTATAGTTATTATATTATAGCATCAAGAAATTGCCAGCTTCTGATTTACGGGCGGCCATTTTGTATGCGACATTTTAATATTCGAATGCGTCGGTTCACGGCGTATTTTTTACTTTTTAATTCTGAGCGATGGAAGCAGGTGCGTGGGGCGACGCCCGAACCAAGTTATGTAGCTCGCTTCTCTTTTTGAAGTAATTTTCGAGCGCTGTCCATGAATGGGTTTTTATGCAGGGAACGGAATTGGGGAAGCATAGATTTTTATGAGTCGCTCGAATTTTTCGGTTTCTGGTTGCCGTAGTTGGTCGTGGACACGGAATGATGTCATTTTACGACGGCTCGGGCACAAAACGGTGTAAATTCCATTTTATAACAGAGAAAACAGTTGTTTTGCGAAAAGCTTTGTTTTATACTTCGCGTGGGTGGTTCGAGAATGCTTGGACTGAGTATTTTCTTGGTTTAATTTTGTCATCGTCTTTATCAGAAGAAAGATCTCTTTTTTTGTCTTGAGAGATACAATTCATCTGCTGTCTTTAGTAATCCTGCGCTTTGTCAACTCAAAATGTTGAAACTTTCAAAGTCACCTCTATTAATTGGACACATTTATTTTCAATTGTTGAGCATTTTTTTATATTCTACACCTGTAATCTTCTTCTTTGTATGAGCTAAGTGGCCAAGCTCTGGCGTCGATATATTTCTAACCACTCGAAGGCCTCTTACTTGGCTTAACGAATGCTTGTACTAAGACTAAAAGCCGAGCCCTACACAAGTAAACGTGCCATTCGATCCATGCCTATAGTAGCGTCCGACTCTATCGAAAAACTGTCCGTATCAACCATTATTTAACCTTAATGATCGTCAGATCACCTTAGTAAGCCCAGCTGCAGGGGCTACAACCTATTGTAATTATAAAATGATATAACTTTTAATGTAATTTGAAAATGACCCCGCATATGATGTTACAATATGACACTGTGTCATTTTTGTGACGTACCTGTTTACTGAAGACGGCGATGTCTTCGTTGAATGACTCTGAGGAGCAGACGTCTCCGCCGGCGACGCCGGGGTCGCGGGGGGTGCAGGTCGCCAGCTCACACTTCTCGAATATCAGCGCCAGTAGGGGGAACAGGGGGTGCCTGGAAACCATAGGATTGTGGGGTTGAAATACATCTTTATTATTTTTAACATGACTTAACAAAAGACAGATCATCAACTGGTCAGATTACATCGTTAGACAAACAGATTATTAAATTTTTTTGACGTGACAACGTCTTAAATTAGGTTGCGGCTGGGAGTCACTTATGAAAAAGTGTAACGCCCGGTAACGTTACGACGACGAGTCACCGAACGAGAGAGAGGCCCGCCGAATGCCTTGCGTCTCTCTCCCACTCAACTATGATCGGTCTGCCGCGCGCGCAGCACGAGGCAGACGTTGTCACGTAAAATCTTCGCCCGTAAAACCGACTTTATAGGCAACCATTTTTTCTTTGTATAAACTAAGTGATCAAGCTCTGGTGTCAAGAGTTTTCAAGCCGTCCGAAGGCTTCTGACTTTGTTTAACGACTGTTAAAGACTAACAGCCGAGACCTACTATTTAGCGTATCATCCACGATGAACCAGACTAAAATGCCATTTTTGAGTGTTTACAAAAGCTAGCGGAGTGAAACTGATTGCTGCCTTGCGACACAGGTTCTCAAAAAACCTACAGCGAGGCGCAATGAACCAGCAACGCACGGCTCAAAAGCTTAAATCTAAGTATACTTTAGTTTTGTGTAATCCGTGGTCATACCCAAGAAGCACTAAAAATATCTTTCCTTTATCTTTTTACCTAAAAACTTGTGCCTTGTCTCCCAACCAAAGACTGTCCACATCGACCGTTCCTTAACCTTGATGATCGCGTCGGATCACCTTAGTTAGCCGAACTGGCACGAGACTTGCAGGGCAGTTATTTTGCAACCATTTGACCACTAAGGCGCCATTTGCAATTATTTACTTACAAACAGACAGACTAGCGGACAATTTACATGTAAATGGACATTGATCTCATCATTGACGTATGTATTGTTAGCTAGTGATGCTTACTATACAGGGCTATATAAAAAATCTATATAATGACTATTTGAAAACTCTCAACACCAGAGTTTAGCCGATTGTCCATCAGTTTGTCACTAGACACAGATAATTATAGGCTGAATCATTTTTTATTAATTTTACAGATGATATTGTCGTTCAGTCTTTGTAGAAAAAAAGTGACCGAACCAATTTTTTTTATTTTGCATTTTAACAATGTTTTTTTATTAATTTTAATGTATTTTCTACAATTTATACTAAACTATAATAAATAGTACAATAGGATAAACTTAAGTTGTAATTTAATGCAAAAGGAACATTTATTTTAATCCAAAATAAAGTTTTATTATCTGACCCAAAAACATGCTTAGTCCAAAAATAGAGGATAATTTTGGCTACGCAAATTTTACCTATAACCCTATTTATGTAATATCTACTTATATTATATTTCTTTAGTTAGGTATAGATAGATTCTCATAAATAAAGGTTAGTACCTACAAATACATTGTCAATTATTCTACAATGACACAGAATTGCTTCTAAGAATCTGTTTCTTCAATTGTAACCTAACGTGTAATTATACCTTAGGAAGTAAATTGAAAATGGCATATCTACATCTTGTTTTTATGTTCTTTATTGAGAAAATATCCGTGTTTGTCCATCAAGATGATGAAACTGTAACTATTCCTAAATAACAACTTTATTTAGTAGTAAATTTGCATTATTTTTCTTTTTTTTACCCTAAATAGGTCAGAGCTTGACCACATTTCACCTAATGGTAAGTGACATTGAGGTCTTTGGCTAAAGCAAAAACTCCTTAGAAAACAAACTACTAGAAAATAAAAAAAATATGACAATAAACTTTTCTAGCATACTACTAGACAAAAAGTTACTAATTTGCTGGCAGCAATACCACATTGAATGGCAATACATATAAATGTTGTGACAGTTTTTTAGGGTTCAGGTACCAAACAAAAAAAAACATCCATTACATTGACTTTATTTTCTCTCATTTTGTTTGCTAATCTCCTAATCTAAAGCTTTTCAAAAATGGTCCATCATTATCGTTGACTCTATTGTGAGTAGATCTGATAAAGCGCGACCTTTGCCACTTTAGAGGCACTTACCACGATCTCGGTGGTATCTGATCAAAAGTTGACAAGAAACTTGAAAAGCTCTGAGAAAGGGTGTGGTACGAGTGGAAGAGAGCTCTTCGAAGCAAGCTTTTGAATGCAATAAAAGGTTTTTTGGGTTTTAGTCATCTAAATAGTTGTAATTAAGGCAAAGTTATGGGCATAATATTGGTTTTACAGTTTTTTCGACTTCCAGTGTAAACTCTATATAACGACACTAAAGGGACTGCATGTTATGGCGTTATAGAAAGTGATCGTCAAATAAAGAGAAAATATCATTGTAAGGAATACAAGCTAAACCAACTGAAGCCAATTGATTTCGACGCTTTAGCGAGTTAGTCGTTAAATTAAGTGACTGTAATTATAATAAAGGCAAAGATAGGGGTAAAATATTGATTTTACAGTTCTTTTCGCTATAAATCGTAAACGGTAAAAAAAAAAAACAAAAAAATAGCTTAAGGGTCAAAGGTCTTGAAATATTTGTACTTGTTGTTTGTCCTTGTTTTTGATTTAAACTGTAATTAGTATTTGTTGTCATTGCTTTGAAAAATTTGTTATATGTTCCAGTAGTATCTTTGAGTGCCAGTTATACCAGAATGAACATGTCCCACCCTGGACCAGAGAGTTGCTAACTCAAAATTACTACACTTTCTTGCTTAAATGTATAGCTTTAAAATAAAAATCAAATATATCTCTGTGCAAATTCTACTCCGTGTCAATGATCCGCATGAGGAGTATAGTTTTTGCAGAGTCTCGTTAAGCAAGGAAGTCGATTTCGCAACGCTCCGCGCACTCGAGTAATAGATATGTTTTCAATCATAAACTACTAGCTGTTTCACTCGGTTTTACTCGCACAACCTACGTTTTTAATATAACTTAAATATTAGATAGATAAACAACACCTTATTAAAACACATACTAAAAATAAATACAAAAAAAGGTATTTAAAAACTAGTGCCTTAATTGGCGACTTTATCGCTAAAAGCGATCTCTTCCAGGCAACCATTTCCTAGAACGTATATATAAAAAGAGATATTATAAAAGATATTATTTAATGTTCTATATAATTTCGTTCTGAATTTCATCAAAACAAGTTGAAGTTTGAGCGTAAATGAGTAACAAACCAACCCACTATACGTTTCCACTGCTGGGACTTGGGGCCTTCTCTCGTGAGGAGAGAGATATAGGCCATAGTCCACGTCTTCGGTTATTGTACTCCTCAAACGTGTCGGTTTCCTCACGTTGTATTCCTACTCCGTAAAGCGAGTGTAAATCCACACATAACTTGAAAAACAAGTCATTTGTGTAGGGGCGGGATCGAATCAGGGACTGTATAATGGAATAGTAGACGAGTAATAAATATACAAACAAACTTCACAACCCCACATAACCCCATTGTCTTCAAGGCGAGAGTGAATTGGTTTCTTCTAGGCAAGCGCGCTTCACCCTAGATCGCAACATCACTTAACATCAGGTGAGTTTCGATCAAGCGCTTGCCTATCCATCATAAAAATAAAAAAAAAACACTTGCGAGGTCATTAACGCAGGGCGGGATCGAATCAGGGACTTTCTAATGGAATAGCAGACGAGTAATAAATATACACTAACAAACATTGACAACCTCGTTGGCGTAAAGGTTACCATGCCGGTCTGCTAATCAGAAGGTTCCGGGTTCGATTCCCGGCCCGGTCAACATCTTTGTGCTCAACTAAATTTGTTGGCTGTGGGTCTGGGTGTTAAATATGTATTTATATATAATATGTATGTATGTATATGTAGTATATCAGCTGTGCTAGCAACCATAATACGAGCTAGAAATGGTTCAGTATGGGGCTAACCAGCCGTGTGTGAAAGTGTCCTAATATTTATTATTTATTTTATTATTTTATATACAAACAAACTTTCGCCTTTTTAATATTAGTGGATGTTTTCTACCTATCCGTCATGGGTTAAGTAAAAATGTAGATTATTTTATTCAACCATGCGGTTCCGTGTGATAACTAATGTGCAAACTATCAGACCGATAAAATAATAATATTTTATGTATTTCCATTTATTTTTTACCATTTCAAGTCAAGCGAAATGAGTTTTATGACTTGTAACTCTGAACATACGTTGAACATAGGTTGTATGTTTTCTGTCAATCTATTATATGATAGTCTAGTTTAAACTTGCAAATGACTAAGTTATAAGCAGTAGTATTTTACTGAGGCATCTCCTTTCTGAGTTACTTCAGTTTTAGTTTTAATTGCGCTGTTGAAACACGTATAAGTAAAAAAATAACATATACACTTTTTTCATATCTGATTATTTTGGAATGATTGTTATGATGCAATTAAGATAAGCATTATTTTTTTGTTAATAATAGTTTAGAAATAAATAAATTCACTTTAATTTTGACATGAAATTTCCTAGTACATCATAATATGATGTGGTATGGTATGTGTTTAAATAAAAAAAATAGAGTATAAATCATTTTATTTGTGAAAGATAAATACAGACAGATACGGGTAAATAAACCTGTCCGGGTTTATAAATAACAACTTTTTTACTAAAAAATTGTAATCTGTGTTTAAAAATAGCCTAGGTGCTAATCCCACGTCTAACTTATCTTTTAAGAAAATCACATCAAAATCGCTCCAGCCGTTGGAACGTGAAAGAGTAACAAACATACACACTTCCACACAGACTTTCGCGTTTTTAATATTAGTAGGATACCTTTATACCCCGCTAGTCGCTCTCAGTGCGGCTCACATACAGTAGGCATGCAGATCAAATCAGTGTCACGTCTGTACAATCAAATATCTAATCTCTGATCGTTCGCGCGCCTCTATATGTGCCTCTCAATTACCTCTCTGTTTTATATTTTACTCTTTGACATTTTATTGATCATTGTGCTCATAAGAGGTTCTATAACTTGAGAGCATAACATATATTGTACGGACTATTAAACTGTGGAACTCATTGCCGGAATCTCTGTTCCCTCTGAACTATAACCCCACTGTCTTCAAGGCGAGAGTGAATTGGTTTCTTGGAAATTATGAATAAGCTTTACTGTGTGGTCTAAGATGTATCACGTTTGCCTAGAAGGAACCTATTTACTTATGATTTGAAGTTCCCCAAATTGTACTTCTCGGGAAAAAGAGAATTCCAAAGCTTCGCAGTTGTCACAATTAAGGAATGGAGAAGCGGGAATTGAATTGTGCAGCTCCATTGCACACTCTTCAAAGTGTCCGATGAAATACAGACTGGCAAACTGGTGGTGCTTGAACAAATATTGTTGGACATCTTTTATATTTTATTTGTTTTCTATTTTACTCTCTGACATTTCACTGATCATTGTGATAATGAGAGACTTGATAACGGAGTAGAATTTGAGCAGAGATTTAGGATGCTGCGCGTCACTTTTGGCAGGAAATTAAGAGACGAAAATGCATGCGATTTGACGCTGGGAATGCGTAAGGGTTGCCAAGGGATGTGGTTTGGACGTTTTGGTATGTTGGGTATTCTATGTTGATAGATATGTAGATATAGGTTATTTACATATGTCAATCTATGATGAAGTGAATTTGAGACATCGTGTGCCACTGGATTAAAAGTTTCCTTCTTCTCTCACTCATTTTACATTATGTGTGAATGTGGGATTTGGTTGGTACTTTTTTTATATACTGAAGTTTCCCCATTAACAGCCTAATCTCCGAAATATGATCTATTTATCTGAAATCTATTGACTCAGGTGTTAGAAGAAAAACTGAAATATTTAGTGTACTTCTGCTGTGATCTGAAACCAAATTATGATAAGCGAAGGAAAAATCATACCTTTTTTTTGTAAATTGATTTTTCCTTTGTTTATTAAATTGCTTTAAGACCTTTAGGAAGCTACATTCCCGAGTAACATAAGCTATATTTTGTTTTTTTCAACTTAGATTATTTTATAGCCCGTGCGAAGCCGGGACGATCTGCTAGTACACTATAAGTGTCCACAAGTACAACAGCAAGAGTATAATAACTGGAAGTGTCACATTACCGCACCACTCACCCGTATATAGCGTCCTTGTCTCGCTTGTGGACGAGAGGTTCCCCGGGGAGCGCGTGCGCAGGCGCCGCGGGTGGAGGGTAGTGCACCGGAGGCAGGTGGGGGTGCGACAGCCGGTGCTCGTGGTACATCGCGCCGCCTTCCATGTAGCCCCCTCCGTGGAGGCTCTCGTCGTACTGCAAGGGGGGAGACACAAGTTAGATAGATAGATAGATAGATGAACTCTTTATTGGGCAAATAAGGGTACAACACAAAATAAAATAGTAACAACACAAATGTATGCCACAAACGGCGGCCTTATCGCTAACAGCGATCTATTCCAGGCAACCTTTGGATGGAAAGAAGTTGAAAAAGACGAGAAAAAGAGGGGTTGCACAATAAAGAATAAAGAATAATAAAGAATAAAGTTAGTGTGGTGACAAGTGGAAGTGTGTATGTGTGTGTGATTATTGTGGTACATTACTCTGGTTTCCAATTTTAAACACTTGTTTGTGGAGGCTCTATTTGTACTTCAAGGGGGGAGTGAAAAGTTAGTGTGGTGACAAGTGGAGTGTGTCTGTGTGAGTTTGTGTGTGTATTTAAAAGGCTTGATTTTTATCGTAATTTTATTGAGCTGTGCTAAATATATTTTAATTATTTAACAACGCTCTTAGAACCATCTGAGTTAATTGAAAGACCGATATTAATTATAATTATTTTGTAAGTTATTGTAGAAGACATTATAATTTACGAACCAGCGTAGCTATTTACTACAATAGTATATTAGTAGTACTTATTTGCTCACATTTATTGGGTAATCTAAGTGAGAGGACATGCACTTTCAAATATTTTATTTATTGACTCAAGTTATAACCTTAAATCGATGTGTTTATCCATATTCATTCTTTTGATTTAAATTTATGTTATTGTATTAAGAAATTGAAATAAATAAATACATAACAAGCCCAAAAAAATTGTTAGATATATAACTCAGCTTTATTCTTCGACAAATTAAATTATTTTCTATATAAAACTTGTGAAATTGATAACTAAACTTTATTCCTCAAAATCAGAACTATTATCTAAACCTAGTACTTTTCTAAGTCTTATATTAGATACCTAATAATTGTTCGTGTCGCATTGAAGCAGAAAAATAGTCTAATGCCATATTTTACCGCAATTAGATACCTAGTACTTTAATACCTGCCTAGGTCTTTACGCTAACCTATGGGCAAACGGTAGGGTACCTAGATTGCTACCTAGGGCATAATAGAACTTGTTTAATAAATGGGGAGTAAATGCAGCATTTTGTGATCTTTTTTTGCAATCGAGGTGTAATTTTAGGTATTTTTTGCGTGATATGTGGGGTTTTAGACAGTTTGATTACACAGGGCAACCCCTTTCTTTTGTTAGGGGAAGTCTTGCTATATTTTTGTTCGTATTTTATAATACGGCAAGGAAAGGTAATTAGTATGTATTTAATATTTGATTACTAAGAGTTGGTGTCACGATGACTCGCGTTGAAGTCTTTTGTACGGAGCTGTTTTGCCGAGAAACCCATGCGAGAAAAAAACATTTTAAAACTAAATTTTAGTTAAAATGTGTACGTTTTATTGCAAGGATTCACAATCAAAGTGCATTGGCACAACCGCTGCTGGAAAAAGCATATCACCGCTGCTGTAGGGTTTAATGCGATTATTGTTGCTCCACCTAGTTGCAAGAGTTTCTTCTTCTTTTAAGTAAGTTAAGTGGCCAAGCTCTGGTGTCCAGAGTTTTCAAGCCACCCGAAAGCCTTTGACTTACAATTTTACGTGTCATACGACCAGTAACGCCCAGATTAAAATGTAAATGCTATTTTTAAAATGTAAACTTTTGTGCATGGTCACCCATTGAAAGACTATCCGCATTGACCGTTGCTAAACGTAAATGATCGCGTCAAACCACCTTAGTTAGCCGATTTACAGTTGTCAAAGGATGTTTTAGACTAGGATAATATAGTTAGCCTATTTTTGGCATAAAACATAAGAATGTATTCATATCTAAAACTAATATAGATTTCTTTAACCCATTATATGTTTTGTAAGTTTCTGGGAATAAATGGCTTTATTTATTTATTTATTTTTGGCATACAAATATAAACCTACATAAAAATAAACCTACACAACATAAACCTTTACAGTTATCGACCGTTAAGTCGCAATCTAACATTTATTTATATCTTTACTTGATACTTAGACAAGTAATTATCAAAACACAGACAATCAAGCTTCCTCAATAAGCGTTTGCTAGTTATCTACACATTAAAGGTGAAACAAAAGGTAATATACTAGATAAATTCACTTTTTACTTCGTTAATGAGCCATCTAGCGTTAGAACCCGTATGATATGTGAGTTAATGGCGTTATACAGTTAATATACAGATGTTAATGGGGAGGTTTGTTTGTATGTTCTTTTTTTAGTGAAAACGCGCAGCTGAATTTAGTCAAAACGTTGTTTTACATAGTTACATCAAAGTCAAAGCCAAAGTAAAATTCTACTAATATTAAAAAACAACGAAAGTTTATGTGAGTATGTTTGTTTTGTCTTCGCGATCAAACGGTTACACCGAATTTAATGAAATTTGGTTTGGAGATAAGCAAGATCCTGAATTAACCCATAGATTACTTTTATCCCGGATTAACGCAAGTAATATGAAAATGAAGAAATGGTTCAGTATGGTGTTAACCAGCCGCGTGTTAAATGTGTCCTCATATTATTATTATTATTTTTAATATCTTAAGATGACATGCACATTTCTTTGTTAAACACTTGTTAAAACGAAAAAGTCACTTTAAGAACGTTAAATTGTCTTATAACATCATCAAAAACCCATTTCAAAATTACACTCCACCACCAAAAAGGTGGTTTTAAAGCCTTGTACACATCTGTATCGATGTCAGACATTTTAAAGTGCAGCCATCAAAATCAGTGACGAAGCAGTTTGTGGAAACACACCTTTAGTTGGGGCTCCCTTTTGTATTTAAGACTACGGAACTCTAATAAGTATTCAAAATACTGCGCTTAATAATAATAGCTGTGCCGTTGGTATAAGCTAAGTTACTAAGCTCTGGTGTCGACAGTTTTCAAGCCACCCGAAGGCCTCTGACTTGTCTTAGGAACTGCTTGTACTAAGACTAACAGCCGGTACCTACAATTTAACGTGTCATCCAACCCACGGTAGCGCTTAGATGAAAATGTAACTTTAAAAACGTCAGTTTTGTGCATGTTCCACATCGACCGTTGTTAAGCTTCGATGATCGCGTCTGATCACCTTAGCTAGCCGAGCTAGAGTACTACAATTCAAATATTTAAAAAAGCTTTTAAAATAATAACTGAGCAACAAAATTAAAAAAGTTAATTAGTTTTTTAATCTAAAACTGTATGTACAACCGTGGTAAACAAATTGCAATCACCAACCGACTTCATGTTTTAAATGAATATTAATAATACTACTTAAGTAATCTAAGTTATCTAAGTAATATAGACATTGTAAGTGTACGAAAGTTTTGAATATTTATGAGTTTTTTTTTACTCATTGTTTTGACGTAGCTTGTTTTTGTTTTAAGTACAAGTCAAGTTCAAAGGCTGAATATAATTTGATGTATTCAGAATTTTGTTATATGTAAGTACATGACCATTGTTTTTGAGGTTTGCAAGAATATTTTTCTTGTTTTGCTACATAGGACGCTTAACAAATTTTTCAATATACAATTTTATTTTTTCTGATATTATTTAGTCTCTAGAAACTTTGTTTTGTTTGTAAAACTGTGTATTTTTTTAATATTAATTTATTATGAACATTTCTATTTGCAGTTAAACCAGGTAGCTACATGGAAAAGCAAGCAATTCGAAACAGAAAAAAAAAACTAAAGTAAAATAAATAGTTTTTAATATCTTTGACACGACCTAAAAATTCTTTACGTTAGATTTACGGTATAGAATTCTATATAACGACACTGAAAGGACTATGCATTTTATTGTGTTATAGAGAGTGGTCGTTAAAGATCATGTATCATTGTAATGGAATATAAGCTAAACCAACTAAATCCAATTGATTTCGACGCTTTAGAGAGTTGATCGTTAAATTGAGTGACGTTACATGGAGTTTACACTGTCATAGAAATCTGTGTTTTTTTAATACATTCAATTTTTATTTCTTAATTTCATGTTCTCTTCCTGTACACTCCTCTCACTATTTTATTCGAACAAATAAAAATATAAACTAATAAAAATGTTATTAATTAATGCTTTTATTACCTTCTCATACATCTATTAATATAGCAAGTGACCTGTCAAAATATTCTTAAAACTCTAATCGGTTTAAAAGCAAGAAAGCAAGTCTCTAGATGCCCAAAGTATTTAATTGACCGAAGATACCCATCTAGGGAATGACTTGACTATTTTAATGAATTTCAAAGGCTCTAGATGTATATTTATTTATTTTTGAGAGCTTAATTGTGGAGGGTAAGTGGATGAAAGGAATTTTAAAAGGTGAAGAGAATATGTATATGAGATAAAATTATAAGCGGTCAATTTGCAGCAGGCATAAATAAATAATTAGGACACATTTCACACACGGCTGGTTAGCCCCATTTTTAATTTGTATTATAGTTGCTAATACAACTGATATACTACAAATACATACACACATATTTTATATAGATACATATTCAATACCCCCTGCATTTAATGGCATTATAGAGAGTGGTCTTTAAATGGAGAGAATGTATCATTGTATGGAATACAAGCTAAACCAACTAAAGCCAGTTGATTTCGACGCTTTAGAGAGTTTGTCGTTAAATTAGGTGACGTTCATGGAGTTTACACTGTATATAATATGTGCCAACATACGTAGCTAAATACATAGATAGCGTAAAAGATAATAATTCGATAAAAAACGAGTACAAAATTGAATTAATCAAAATAAACGACTATACGTCACTATTGGGTTTATTCCATGACTCTATTGATAAAATTACGATTAAGCTCAGATATAATATTTATGAATTACATATTTTCTATTGGACTCAGGTTACCTTGGTCCAGAGTATCGCAGACTCGTATGGGTACGCGATTAGATAGATAGATAGATTAAGACATTATTAAAACACATACTAAAAATAATTACAGAAACAAAAAAAAAGGTATTTAAAAACTAGTGCCTTAATTGGCGACCTTATCGCTAAAAGCGATCTCTTCCAGGCAACCAATTCCTAGAACGTACACATAGAAAGAGGGACGAGGTGTTATAATGTAACGGAATATTTGAATTGGAAAAATATATACCTATATATGTATATATATATAAATAAAATAAAAAGTTCATAGTTAATTGTGTAAAGAAAGGTACTCGTATTCTTAGCGTCATATACCCAGTTATACAGTTTTTTTTTACCCAGTATACAGTTAAAATAGGTATTCTTTATCTTTAAACGGACTTTGATGCAAAATGCTTATCTATAAATTATTATAAGAGTAGGCAATAATAATCGCATGTATTTAAATAGTAATAATTTTATTATGATTATGTTTAATGATACAATCTAAATAGGTAATATAATCTTAATTATTTTTACGTCACTTTATCTCAGTTCAAGCCTTTAGATATTGACTTTTAACTTTGGTGTTATCAATAAATGATTTGTATTTGTATTGTTTTGTTTAATTACGCGTATATAATTATGTCGTTTAATGTAATTAATTAACTTTTAATTATTCCAGATTTACAAAATAATTAACGTTTTAGCTATCATTAGTGTTTGTTTGTATAAAATTGTGTTTTTGTTATGATACATAGGTATAAAGTTTGATAATGGTTTTGTATGTTTCTTTTTTGTTATTCTTTACTTAATGTGCTTTCGCAAAGCTAATATGCCGCGTAGTGTTTGTACGTTATCGAATTGTGAGTAAACTGTTTAACAAGGATGTTTTTCTTTTAAAACAGTAAAATATAATAGCAGTAGGTTTAATCTACTATTTGTAAGTTTTTTTAAAATATTTTTTAAATTATTTTGTGTTTTTTTTTAGGTAACTTTTAATTTTAGTTTATGGAAATAAATATGACGTCGTATATATAGGTAATAATTTGACGACCTCGTTAGCGTAAAGGTTACCATGCCGGTCTGCTAATCAGCAGGTTCCGGGTTCGATTCCCGGCCCGGTCAACATCTTTGTGCTTAACTAAATTTGTTGGCTGTGGGTCTGGGTGTTAAATATGTATGTATTTATATGTAATATGTAATATGTATGTATGTATGTATATGTAGTATATCAGTTGTGTTAGCAACCATAATACGAACTAGAAATGGTTCAGTATGGGGCTAACCAGCCATGTGTGAAATGTGTCCTAATATTTATATTATATTATATTATAATATATGAATATAGTTTCTAAATAAATTTGAAAGTTATATTTTTGTACTCTAAGATTCGTGTAATCTAAAAGAGGGTAAGAAGGTCTATAAACACTAAGCTTTATCAATTAACCACTGGACCAAAACAAAAACAGTACTTAAACGATTGTTTAAAATCGCAAACCTACAATACAAAATCGTCCGCTATTTAATCGACATCGTAAAAGTCGCCCTAAATCATAATTACGGAACTATATCACACATTTCTATAAAAACCAATCTCGATAGCCATTTTGAACTTTATCACTTCGTAATAACAACTGAAAAATATTACTAACAAACAGAAGAGAAGTTTTGACAGACAAAGAAATCTGAGCCTTATCAGTGTTTGAATACGGCTTCGTTTTGTTTGAGAAAGGTGTGTTGTATTTGTATCAAAGCGATATGAAAATGGCGGACAAGTTAAGTATTTTTATTGGAGCATGTTTCGAACAATGGGTGTGACGAATGCCTAAATTTGTTGTTAGTATGAGCACTTGCGAGCTTTACCATCTGTCAAGAGATCGGATCGAGACGAAAATACGGCGTGATCTCACTGCTCATTACGGTTGAAGGTGCCTTTGTTCTAATACTTGGCCAGATCGACAATATAGACTAGGCTTTATGATTCAACTCTAAGTCAAAGTTGCTTTGGTATAACTAAGTGTAATAAATAACATGCAGGGATTTTGATTCTAAATTTGAATTTAGTTTCTAATTCTATGTTCTAATTTTAAAAATCTAGTGTTGGCATTTTTTTTTTAAATAAGTTTGCGTTTGACCACATCTTGCCTGATGTTAAGCAACGCTGTGGCTTACGCTGGAACACGCTCCCCTAGAAGGAACCTATTCACTTTCGATTTGAAGATCTCAGGACAGTACTTCTCAGGAAACAGAGCCTTAGAGAATTCCAAAGCTTCGCAGTCCTCACTATGAATGTTGAGGCGAAGCGCTTTGTACGAATCTTCGGAATTTTCACTGTATAGCGGTGTTTCTTAGCCGTTGCCCTGCTCGTTCTGTATTTGCCATTTTAGAAAAGCTTCCTTAGAACAATGACATTATTATTGAAAGATAAAAAAATAAGAACTTTATTTAGCTGCGCATTTTATTATCCTTTTTTTTTAAATGAACGATAAAATGATCCAGTCGTTTATCCCTAAAACTAGTCCATATATCACCTCGCTTCACTGAAACGCGCCGGTCATTTTAATTCACAGGAACATTTCATGCGTGCCGCCATAAAAAAAACTAATTAACCTAAAACTAAAAATTTCAAAGCAAATCGGAAAAGCTCCATTTTGGCGCTTTTCAAGATGGCGGCCGTGGAAAGCCGCGTTCCATTCATTTCCATTCGACATCGTCACGCGAGCCCGATGGTTACACAGATAACCAAACTTATGTTTGGGGGAAAAGAGGTTTGTACGAATTGACGTTTGAAACGAATGACAAAACGCGCGCATAAAACCTCAGATTGACGGAACCTTCACAGCGTTGTCAATTCAGAAAATCCAGCCGATTATCTGTGATAATAACTCCTTGTACATAATGGCAACTGATTTGGTTAGATAACGGTTTCGATGTTTGAAGCATGCAAATACAGCGCATGTTGAAAATAATCAACAATAATCAACTGAGTATATTATTGAGGAATTCCTTCTAGCGTTGGTTAAATAACGATCGTGTCAATATTGTTTCTTTGGACAGAATTTTATTGTCAAAATCAACGTTAAAACAACTGACTTTCACAACACTGGTACCAATTTTAAAAATAGAACAGTTTTTCATGCCGTACATAAAAAAATACCGAATTCGAAAATTTAAAAATAGAACTCTGCTAATACCAACCTTACAAAAAAATATATGTAGTTGCATTTCTTAGCACGCATTAAATTTTAACCGTTTTTAAAGTTTTAAAAGAGCATTTTCTTTATTGATTAGGAGTGTTGTGAGAAGTACACGGTTTCTAGAATCGAACGGCGTTTATTATTCATAAGCTGCCTACGTCGTACGCTACATTGACACTTAAGCTTTCGACCTTCCAAGGAACATGGGCCTGGTACCGTAGTGATGGGACATGGGCCAAGTCTTATACAGTCTTGTTATTAAGTATAGTGTAAACTCTATATAACGACAATTAAGAGACTGTGCATTTTATAGACTTATAGGGAGTGGTCGTTATTTGGAGATAATTTATCATTGTATGGAATACAAGCTCAGACAGCTGACAATTGATTTGGAGAGACGCTTTAAAGAGTTTGTCGTTAAATCGAGTGACGTAACGTCGAGTTTGCACTGAATATTTCATATTAAGTATGAACATTATCAATAAAGGATTACTTTTTAATATCTTTGTAACTATTTATCTAATTTATGTAGGTAATGATTTCATTGGAAGAATGTGCGGTAAAATCTATCTTTTTAATCTCAACGGAATTCTTAGGATATCTCAACCAAAAAGGCCCGACAACAGTTCAACGAATGCATTCCCAAAAGTGTTGCCAACGTAAAAAAACACAACTATGTTTTGGGGATGTCATGATCAATCAAATCTCGTTGTCGTTCGCACGGCGCGACACACTACGGGACTGCTTACGTCATTCTTTGTAGGCGTCAGTCCTATTACTGGCCCTTCATAACAGTTACACGATAATAGCCCTTAATACAACGAGATAAAGGTTACCGTTCAAAATGTCAACTTGAAATTTTTCCCATAAATTTTTAGGTCAGTGCCATTCCACATTCCGTCACGTATGAAGGGATGAGGGTAATTAAAATTCTGTGATGATCAACGTTCACACCTCTATTACAAATTATGGATGCAGAATGCCAGCAATTAGTCATTAGAATAACTTTCGTGCCGTACAATGTAAAAACAGTTCGCGAGGACCAGTTCGAGTGACGCGTATTTCGTAATAGAGCCCATAACTCACAAGGATCTCGTAATATCTATGGGCGCTAAACCGAACTGGCCACAAAATGTGTAATGACTACCTTTTGACGTCTTGAAAGCCGGTTCCAAAATTAAATGATACGTTTTAAAAATGAAATCGCTTTGTCCCGCCTTTTTTCCTCCGAGATAATCTTTAGCCCGGTCGGGTTGCCATAAAGAAAAAATAAGCATCGTACGTTTTAATTTTTTTAAATGACATTCTTGTGGTTTTTTCTCGCTGGGAATCTTTTGCGGGTAATAAGTTTTGGAACGGCCGGTTTTAGCGGCGCGGCCGCTCGCTCCTCCGAGGAGGTTCATCGGAAGGTTACACATTGTCGTGGAGGTTACACTCCTGATGAGCCGCGCGTTAATTAAGCTCTCGTATTATTAATCGTTGTTATTTAAATTTCGGTCGGATTGGCCGCGGGGTGTTTTTTACGAGCTGCGGTCAGGAGATTAGCCGTCGATTCTGCGAAGCGGGCCTACAATATTAGTTGGAAGTATGAGTGATACGTTCAAATGTTGCGGTGGGAACGTTTCTGGAGCGTTACCGAGTTCTTATGTACGGTTTTTATGTAAAAAGGTCGGGCTTGGGGTCGCCAGAAGCGGCACTTGTTTCTGACAGGGGGATGATGTACGCCACCCTTCAGATATAGCTGTCTCTGTCGCGCGCGTCGTCTGGCCCCGGGCAACACTCGAAACAGTGAATAATGTGCCTATTCCTATAGTTGCCAGTCCTAATAATAATATTTCTACCGGTTCCCGGCGAGACGGAAATTAAATAGCTATGCATTTATTATTCTACGTGTTGTTATTATTTTAAACACATCTATTGCAACGTTAGTTACGTTTCGTATTATCACCAATTACAAGAACGGCAAAACATAAAATTGTTTTAAAAAACAAAGAACCGACTTCAAAACACAACTAAAAAGGGAAAAATAATTTTAAGCTTACATCAAATCAAGAATAGTTATATAAGTAGAATCGAAGAGTTTATTTCATGTACTTATAAAATACTATTTTAAATTTTTATGAATCCTGTATTCTTGGAGTCGGTGCCAGCAAAGAAAGACAATTGAAAATAGTTTTTTTAACAAACATTAAATTGTTCTTCTTAGATGGCACCGACTTCAAGAAAACAGGATAAATAAAAATTTAAAATAGTTTTTTATAAGTACATGAAATAAACTCTTCGATTCTACTTATATAACTATTCTTGATTTGATGTAAGCTTAAAATTATTTTTCCCTTTTTAGTTGTGTTTTGAAGTCGGTTCTTTGTTTTTTAAAACAATTTTATTTTTACATTTTTAGTGGTTAGTCATGATATTTTTTAAGTTTTAGCTATAGAGAGCCAAATAAACTTCACGATCAAAAAACCTCTGGCGTATACCAGGCAGGCAACCAATTGCGAGCAAATTGAGCTGTATGCTAGCGAAGCGAGCGCGAAAATATTCACCGTATTTGTTCGAACCGTTTGAGCATAAAGAAGTCCAAAGCAGCACAAATTACATAATGTTTGTTGTGTCAAAACGTACTAGAACCAATTGCGAGCGAAGCGAGCCGGATGCGAGCAAAGCGAGCTATGCGCGAGCGAAGCGAGCGCGAAAATTTTCACCGTATTTGTTCGAACCGTTTGAGCATAAAGAAGTCCAAAGCAGCACAAATTACATAATGTTTGTTGTGTTAAAACGTAATAGAACCAATTGCGAGCGAAGCGAGCCGGATGCGAGCGAAGCGAGCGCGAAAATTTTCACCGTATTTGTTCGAACCGTTTGAGCATAAAGAAGTCCAAAGCAGCACAAATTACATAATGTTTGTTGTGTCAAAACGTAATAGAACCAATTGCGAGCGAAGCGAGCCGGATGCGAGCGTAGCAAGCTATGCGCGAGCGAAGCGAGCGCGAAAATTTTCACCGTATTTGTTCGAACCGTTTGAGTATAAAGAAGTCCAAAGCAGCACAAATTACATAATATTTGTTGTGTCAAAACGTACTAGAACCAATTGCGAGCAAAGCGAGCCGGATGCGAGCGAAGCGAGCGCGAAAATGTTCACCGTATTTGTTCGAACCGTTTGAGCATAAAGAAGTCCAAAGCAGCACAAATTACATAATGTTTGTTGTGTTAAAACGTAACAGAACCAATTGCGAGCGAAGCGCGCCGGATGCGAGCGAAGCGAGCGCGAAAATTTTCACCGTATTTGTTCGAACCGTTGGAGCATAAAGAAGTCCAAAGCAGCACAAATTACATAATGTTTGTTGTGTCAAAACGTAATAGAACCAATTGCGAGCGAAGCGAGCCGGATGCGAGCGAAGCGAGCTATGCGCGAGCGAAGCGAGCGCGAAAATTTTCACCGTATTTGTTCGAACCGTTTGAGCATAAAGAAGTCCAAAGCAGCACAAATTACATAATGTTTGTTGTGTTAAAACGTAATAGAACCAATTGCGAGCGAAGCGCGCCGGATGCGAGCGAAGCGAGCGCGAAAATTTTCACCGTATTTGTTCGAACCGTTTGAGCATAAAGAAGTCCAAAGCAGCACAAATTACATAATGTTTGTTGTGTTAAAACGTAATAGAACCAATTGCGAGCGAAGCGAGCGCGAAAATTTTCACCGTATTTGTTCGAACCGTTTGAGTATAAAGAAGTCCAAAGCAGCACAAATTACATAATGTTTGTTGTGTCAAAACGTACTAGAACTAATTGCGAGCGAAGCGAGCCGGATGCGAGCGAAACGAGCCGGATGCGAGTGAAACGAGCCGGATGCGAGCGATCCGAACTATGCGCGAGCGAAGCGAGCGCGAAAATTTTCACCGTATTTGTTTAAACCGTTTGAGCATAAAGAAGTCCAAAGCAGCACAAATAACATAATGTTTGTTGTGTCAAAACGTACTAGGACCAAGGGCGAGCGAAGCGAGCTGGATGCGAGCGTATCGAGTAATGCGCGAGCGAAGCGAGCGCGAAAATTTTCACCGTATTTGTTCAAACCATTTGAACATAAAGAAGTCCAAAGCAGCACAAATTATATAATATTTGGAGTGTCATAAGCCCAAAACATCCTGGGGGAAAGTCGAACGAAGTGGGATAACTCCTAGAGAAGCGAGCCCGTAAATATTTTTTTTATCCGTTCGAGTGTCTAGTCTATTAATATATTATCAAATTTTACATGAGTGAAATCTGTATTGCCGTATGAGCGCGAAGAAGTGAAATAGGTTATCGAGTTATTTGGGTATCCCAAGGGAATAGCAATGACTTTTAAGATAAAAAGTAACCTTCGTGTTATACAAGGTCTAGTCTACCCCCATATCAAATTTATGCGAAATCAGTGTGTCATGTGTTATTTGGTGCATCCCACGGGAACAGTAATTATTTTCGGGATAAAAAGTAGCCAATATGTTAACACATAGTCTAACCTATCTTCATCTCAAATTTCATCAACATCAGTACAGCCGTTCGGGCGTGAAGAAGTTATAAAGATTTATGTGTTATTTGGTGCATCCCACGGGAACAGTAATTATATTCGGGATAAAAAGTAGCCTATGTGTTAACACATAGTCTTACCTATTTTCATCTTAAATTTCAAGAATATCAGTACAGCCGAACGAGCGTGAATCTCTCTTCGGGCGTAAACATAACCTAACTTTTTAGGTTTTCCTTCGATTTCCCTAGGAATCCATCATCAGATCCTATTTTGGTGCCAATGGGACCAATTCAGAACCATACTCTTTCAATTAAAAAAAGAATTTTGAGAATCGATCCACAAATGGCTGAGAAATCGGTGAACATACATAAAAAAAAAAAAAAATACATACACGTCGAATATATAACCTCCTCCTTTTTGAAGTCGGTTAAAAATGGCGCAACTTATTTAAACGTACTCAAATGATTTTTCTGAATGAACATAAATACACAAAACAACGGCGCGCGCTTATAGCAATCAATTTGAAAAGAATTACAAATAGAGCAGTTTCGTAAGTGCAGCCGAGTACTCGGCGAATGTTTGAGATATAAATTCGACACAATAAAGCACGGACATCAATCCGGAGTAGTAGCAATCATTCAGGTGTGTTTTTATTTCTACTTCAAATTGATAGTGGTAAATCAAGACTCGTTAGTCGCTCGTATGCACGTATCGAATTTTACTGCCGCTTCGACCGCGCCGTAAAACTTAGAAAAATGTTTTATGTATTCTTATAGATGTATGATGCGGCCGAATGGGAGAGAAGCCTGGCTCCATACGCTTCGGAAGAGACTCTCTGACTCTCTTCCCTGGCGAGGCACCACGTCGGGCGCTCGTCATAAATTCCGGTTCATTCATGGTCCCTAAGAATGCGTCCGTGCGTTTGTTTCCCGACCATAAATACTAATAAAGCGGCCTCGTTACGGGGACACTTCGAAAATCGGGCACACGACTTCTTAACGACACCTATTAGGGATCTTCTGTCTGGTCAATTTAATTGAAAAATTGTATCCAGAGCGTTGCAGGAGTTAGTGTCGGATCCGAGAGCTCGCCGGATGCGGGCCCAGACGACCATTATTCCATTTGCCCATCCGCATGGGGACAGCGACGCGACGCGGCAAGCGCGTGTCAATAACACCGATACGACAACCACCTTTTTAATCACTGGCAACTCTTCAACGTTCTAAATTCGAATCGAAATCTCGTAGGGCCCGGTCTAATTTCGAATTTGGAAGGCTGAGCCAGCTGCAGCGGCGCCGCGTGAGAGCTGGAGTGTTTTTCAGATTTTAATAATAGAACGCGAGATGTTAGACGGTCGAGCCGGTCGATTCGCAAACGGATTTATCGCTCGGAAAGTATCGGGGGAACGTTACTACACGTTTTAAGGCCGCAGATGAAAGTTTTACTCGCCATTCCAATTTTAATTTGAACTTAAAAATAAATAACAAACCGTAGACGCGCCTCTAGTTCGAAATCAGAATCAGCTGATCGGTACCGACGCCATTTTTGTTTTACTCGCTCTCCGTATCAAAGGCTCATTATTCTCGTTAATTATCAAAATTACTGTATCTAATTGATTTTAAGAGACCATTAACCTTAGACTCTAGATTATGCTTACAAATTGAAACAAGTGTAGTTTTATCGCGAATTCTGCCTAGTTGTTGTAAACAAAGAGAGGTCGACAGCTGGCCTCTGACCGACAGACGGCCTTATCGCTGACACTTGGAGACTCTCTCTCAGATTTCACGTAAATACTCGCTCGTTAAGATAACGATTTCCTCTCGTGGCGGCCAACGCTCGCCGTATCTTTTTGCTTTTATTAAAAGTATCAATATCTACTTAACTACTTAAAGGATTCTCGTGTAGCCAATAAAATTGGAGACGTTACAGTTTCACTTCTACAATCATTTTCGAATTTAGAACGCTCTTCATACGCTTTTAAAATAAAATTGCCTCTCAAATGCAACACGCAATCTTTATACAGTTCTGAATTCGAAATTTGAATTTGATAATTTTCGTTCACGTAGGTATTATTTTTTTCTTTTCTCAATTCCGTGTAGCTAGAGTTTGAAAAATGTGAAAAAAGGTTGTGGATCATAAATAACGTTGACATAAAGCCGCCTACGCGCGTCTTATTAAACCGTCTGTCCGTTCGTCCGTTCGTTACCTCTATTGTGGCCGTGAATGCGAGATTAGCCACACCGGCACTCGTGATTGACTATTTAAACTTCGAACGTTCAAAATGTACCTACGTTAGAGATCTATTTAAACATAGAACGTTCAAATAGATTCTACGTAAGAGAATTTTGAACTCCGAATGTAGTCATTTATCTGCGACTTATTTCTGAATAAAACATTCCATGAATGAAAATCTGTGAGCGTGATCAACTTAAATTTATTTAAAGTACATCGAAAAAGAACCCACAAATCTGGTTCCCAAATTACAACAGCAAAAACGAAAAGCTAGTTTCGCAATTCATTTTGTTCTTAATTCGAATTTAATATTAATTTTAGCGTTTGACATTCAACTTTTGAATCTCCGCGTTCGTATTTCGAATACGAGCCGCGTGTTTTCGTCCGGCGGCAGGTGAACGACCAAGTGATCGCCAAGAAACGAGTCCCGATACGATCCCGTCTGTAAATATCTAAATTAATCTTGATAAAACTCTTCCGAAGAGGCACGGTACATTCCCCGCCGCCTAACGATGACACCGGCCGATTTAAAAATAACGAATATTACGAAAGATAGTTAATTAGCTTTGAGTCGTAGAGGTTACCGTGGTCACACGCATCAAATTGTGTGTTTAAACCAAATAATTTTTTAATGCCAAATAGATTTAAGCATCGCAATGTTTTGGAATTCAGCCTGATATCGAACTACATTGTCCGCAGTATCATGCCGACTCATCTCACATCGATTTATATTGTTTAATCTATAGCTATGCTAGTAGGCGGGAGTAATGTACAAAATAAAGCGTATTTTACTTTACGTCGTCGTGTCAATAAACTCTAGTCCTTGTTAATCGTAACAAATATTATTAACTTCATTTTATTAATCGCTTCTTTTGAAAAACAATTGAGGAAAACTAATAAAAATAAATTTAAAAATAGAACAACGTTACTTAAGCATTTGCAAAGATGTTTAAGATTCACACAGCGTTCGATTTTCAAAATATAAAAACAAAAACGCTAACTTTTCGAATTACGAAAAACGTTTTTTCAAAAACGGAACGTGTTATTATTAGTATTGCTATTTACACGCGCTTTTAAATAGTAAGTTCATTTGGCACGAGTTTTTTTTAAATTATAGTGACACGAAAATGCGTTACGGAAACATATTTCGAAACGCACATCTCGAGTCTAAATAAATCGCGAGATGAGATACAAACTATCTATCTAACTCCACTATCTGATTTACAAGTGTTTGGAGCACTATAAAGTTTTCGAGTGCAGTGCGGTAGGTTGCGGCAGATTAATTTATTGTAATTTTGTTGCCAGATAAAAAAAACGCTTGTAATTTTTATGACTAAAATGACATCAGAATAATTGTTTCGTGAACAGTGTTAATAATTTTCTGTTTGTCTTGTTTGTTAGAACAAACATTAAAAATTACATATATATTTTATGTGGCCCAAACGTATAGAAAATTTAAGCTTTATTGGATTAAATAAAACAGAAACTAAGTATTTCCATCTAACGTGGCAATGCTGCTAGCATTTTGGGCACTTTTTCTTCTACCCCTGGACTTTTTAGGCAAATTTTTAGTGAGTTATGTTTAATGTAAGTATTTTTTATGTTTTAATCAAACTTTTTTTCATTAAAAAAAGAATAAAAAGTAAAAAATAATTTTACAAACATGTGTTACAAATTAAATTTATTTTATTTTATTGTTACAATTTTAATATGATGTCTTAAATTAAATATCAAACCAATTCAGACTAATAATAATCAATTTGCTTATTGTTATTATAATGTATTATAATAATAGTTGTTATAGTCTTTTAAATGTCAAAGTCTTAAAGAAGGTATCTATCTACTCTTTGCCGCCAAAAAGTTTGATTAACGACCTCCTTCCAGACAATACGCACTACGCAAATTTTATTGCGCCGTACGCACTAAGTCGGTGTCGTGTGAAAATGTCATTAGTATTCTGATCAGTTCTGCTTGTACACTTTGGTTAGGTAAAGCGACTGCCTAGTCCTTGTTGTAACCTCTTAGTACCTGGATACATTAATATATTTGTTAATGTAATTTGTTATATTGTTTTGATCTCTGCTGTTTATGAATAAATGAATAAAAATATTTCCTATTTCATGTGCAACATAAAAGTATTAAAAACAAAACTAAACTCTGTTATATAATTTGATTGCGATTATAAGACTTTTTACAATAGAAAACGTATTTTTACATACTCTCTTAACAATAAAAACGCTTTTCACAAACAATTAAGATTGTATACTATTTACTAGAAAAATAATTAAAATACGTACGTGCTAAGCATATAAAGAAATTGTAGCAGCACCTTTATTAACTATAGTATTAAGGAATTAGTTTTAAGTAGTCTTAGCCATGCCCTAATAACGAAGCACAGGGTGCACATATTCTGTATATTTGTGTTGCTAATAAAAACATTTTGAATTTGAATTATTAAGCCACTTTTGTGTGTTTGTGTCTAGTAAAGAATTTTCTTCCTATCTATCTATCAAGCATATAAAAACTAATTTTTTTTTTAAATAAATTCTGTATGTAAGGCTAAAAAGAATCAAATTGCAAACAGATTAACCAGCCAAGTAGCGTTCGGTAATGAGCTGCCTCACACTATAAAGAGCGTTATTAGGTATTCCGCGGTCTCGTCTAAGCTCACTGTCAATCCGGCAACACAATAAAACCTCAAATTAGTGACCTCGCGAATTACAACTGAATGTAAACGGCACCATTACGCAGACTGCGCGGAATGGGACTCTATGTTTAAATTGAAAGAGTACGCGCCTAGAATGAAAACTTTTTGGTCTCACCAAAAAGTTTGGTCTCAACATTGAGTGTTAGTCTTAACAAGCTGTTAAACCAACTCAGAGGCTTGAAGCCAGAGCTAGAACACTTAGCTCATACGAAGAAGAAGACCAAAAGGTTTAGTCTCAGTTTAAAGTTCAAAACTTTAAACTGAGACTAAAAACTTTGTATTGCAATAAAAACTAATGAAATATATACACCATAATTATCCTTTTTGTTGCTTTATTTTGTCAAAAATAATACCGACGTACACAAAAATATTTTCAGAGATTTTTTTATTTTTATCTTAATTTTAAAATACAATATATCTAAACACTTTGTATTGCATTGAGAAATACACCATATCCATATGCTTTTTTTCTAAAGGCAAACCTGCCTGCACTAAAATATTTGCAGGTTTTTCTTACTTTTATCTAAGCTTTTAAAATAAATGTAATATTTTTATATTTACGGGAAATAAAGCCATTCAATTCACATAACTTTAACCCCTAATCTAAAGTAACGTAACATTTACTCTAATGAATTTAAATATATTTTATTTTTCCTATAACTGTTTTAACCAATTCGACAATTTGCCATAACTTTAAGGCCAACGAAAGTTACAGTTATTCCGTAAGATAAGAATCTACAATGACATTAAAAGATTTCGGTTTAGAAATTAGCATTTTGTCATATTATAAGCTGGCAATATCCGGTGGGTTATTACATTCTCATTTCGGCCATTCTGTCGCTTATCAGCAAATATTGCCGTCTCAACTGGTATTCAAATACAAAAGCTTACATAAAATTATATAATTCCTCTCAAAATACTTTTGTATAAACGTTTTATGCATAATTTTGCTTTAACACGATCGGAATTTGAATCTTTCTTGAAATTTTTGGTAATAGATTCACTTTTGAGATACAGGGAAAACTAAAGAGTTAAATGGACATTTTATACACTAAAAACACATATTTGTACGTCCTATAGTTATATATCTTGTTTTTATAAAATAACATGTATCATCATTTATATTTTCACTTATTTTACAGTAATTATACGATGATAATAAGAAGTAACTAAATATTTCTTTAAACTTAAAATAATGATCGTATTTATATCATCTTCTTATATATAAAATTTCCGTGTCACAGTGTTTGTTACCGTACTCCTCCGAAACGGCTTGACTGATTTTTACCAAATTTTATATGCGTATTCAGTAGGTCTGAGAATCGGCTACTACATATCTATTTTTAAGGCAAAACAGCGTTTGCCGGTCCAGCTAGTATGGCTCTATATTTTGCTTTAAACAGTGTCATAATAAAAAAATAGTGTTCTTATATTATATCTTAAGGTATGTATTGATCGCGTAGTACTATTAAATAAGTTGTTATTGCTTCAATGTTGGATTTATTAGTTATTTATTAGAATAAACCCAACCGATCGCCGGCAAACCTACAAGTTATCAAAGCTAGTTTCTCTATCTATCTCAAACCGCTACGAAACATGTAGGTACATAGATAGAATCTGTAGCTTCCCACGTCGATACAGAATTTACGTTTCTTTATTTTTTTCTAATCAATTCTCTAATGGCATTAAGGAACTCTTGTGAACACCCACGGCTTCGTGACGTATCGGCCATGGGGCCATAAACTTACTAACTCACTTGAGAAATGTGTACCTCTAATCACTACGGCATTAAAAACGTAATGTCCGAGACAGGTCTCAGTTTTATTGTAATAATATATCATTTTGTCGTATACTGTTATAGTTAGCTACGATATATCAAAAGTTATTTATCTGGTCACCGGCCGAAGTGATTCGCTAGTTCGGATACGCAAAAAATTTGAACTTCTGCATTGACGTCATGTTTCCGAAGCTCGATTCGACTAATAATCTAATTAATCGCGATTTAGATGTTTTTGGTTCGGATACAAAAGCTTTGACGTTGAGTTGACAGATGTCAGTGGGAAGCAAAGAGGCGAGCGCGCGGAGGTCGGTAAACACGGCGCGGCCAGCGGCCAGGCCTATGTCATTTATATTCCAAATGGAGTTCCACATTCGAAATTAGAAATGCGATAGGCGCGCCCGTTTTTAATTTGTGAACCAGCGTTCCGTTTACGAAGATTGTTCGCCTCGATAATAATTAGATTTGATTTCGGAAAGTCCACTTTGTAACCTTTAAATTAGACGGTTTATGAGTTACGAGCGCACGAGAATGAGTGTAATAATAATAACGGATTGATATTTTGTTACTTATCTCAAATTATAATAGAACTTCCAATTGATCGATGAACTTGTCTGAAAATCTTGATTTATGTTTTTAAAATGATATTGGAGACAAAGGATTTGAAATGAATCTCTTGGACAGTTATGAATTGTACCGTATTTAGTTACACAGCTGATGAGGAGGGAAAATAATATCTACATTCGTCCAAATTTTAAAAATTTTAAATTGAACTTAAATACGAACAAATTATTTCTTTTGACTGTGTAAGCTGAAGACATACGCGAAGTAGGCAAGCACTGTTTGCTCTTGACTGTCTGTTCGCGACGCGTGACAAGCTAATGCACACAATAAATGTCGTAAATCGCCTCGATTGTTAATGAAAAAATAATAGTGCATGCACAGCGATAATTTTATCGCTAAGTGGAAACACTTAATTATATTTTACTATCTGCGCTTCCGCAACTTCACACATAACGGGGAAACGCTTGCGCCATCTTTAAAAATATATATTATATAAATAATTGGCCAAGTGCGAGTTGGGCTTGTGCATGAAGGGTTCCGTACCCTCAAATAATTATTTTATTTAAATTTAATAATTTAATTTGATAGCTAATATACAATAAAATATTTTGTGTTTTTTTTTAGTGTCTTGCACCTACCGTTATTGATATAAGTATAGCAAAAAATTGGAAAAAACACGTATAGTATATGGAGACCACCCTTAGTATTTTTATTTTTTTTATTTTTAGTATTTGTAGTTATAGCGGCACGGGAAATACATATCTTGTGAAAGTTTCAGCTTTCTAGCTATTACGGTTTCTGAGATATAACCTGGAGACAGACAGACAGCGGAGTCTTAGTACTAGGGTCCCGTTTTTACCTTTTAGGTACGGAACCCTAAAAAGAAAGCATCGGCGATGTTGTGTCACCTTATCTGTTTCGTGAAGCAATAATGCCGGGCATTTTTCAACACTTAAAACATAAAATCGACTTGTTTTATCGAGAAATGTGAACAGAATCGCCTATACAATACCGGTATTATCTTTAGTGCGGAAAGTAAGTGGCTATAATAAGTTTAATGCGTTAGGAACGGTCGCAAGACGCGGATTGGCGCCGTATTAGAAAAAAAAGTTTAAAAAAAAAAATCTCGTACGAACGTAATGGCGGCTGGCAATCGGATGAAATTAAAATTTAAAAATACGCAGCAACGTTTTTAGCTGTTTTAGTGGTTTTGTGATCCAACATCGAGTTTATTTTTATTTTTTGACACATTCACACACGTCTGGTTAGCCCCATACTGAACCATTTCTAGCTCGTATTATGGTTGCTAACACAGCTGATATACTACATATACATACATACATACATATAACATATAAATACATATTTAACACCCAGACCCACAGCCAACAAATTTAGTTAAGCACAAAGATGTTGACCGGGCTGGGAATCGAACCCGGAACCTCCTGATTAGCAGACCGGCATGGTAACCTTTACGCCAACGAGGTCGTCATTTTAAAGTATTAAGTGCTACAAATGTTTTATTCTATCGCCTCACCGCTTTATGTGCTGTAAAAATCTGTTTTGTTGGTTTTATATAGTCACTTTATTGTACAGAGAGTTTTATTGATTGTTTTACTAAACTGTTACAATTATTATTATGTTCTACATTAAATATTATCGCAATTTATGTGTTATTTTATTTTTTTCTTTTTACAGATTTCTTCATCAGCAATAGTGAAGCTGATCTGAAATTTCACTTCATTTGGAGTTGTAAGATTAATTTTGAATTTGTTTTCGCTTTTATATATTCAAATTATGTTACTTAACTTGTGATATTAAGTTCTGTATTAATTTGCATATGCTTCCAAGCTTTTTAATATATATTTTGATGTAGAATAGAATAGAATATAACTTTATTGTACAACTACAAACAAGAAATATGTAAATATATAAAATTAAAAACTTAAAAGTAGAGTACAATGGCGGCCTTATCATCCATGGTGATTTCTACCAGACAACCGGGAATGGAAAAAAAAATATGAATGATGTACTTATGTGTTTTAGTTTTGCGTGCATTTTACCTAGGTTTTTATATAAGCAGGTGAGCTAGATTTAAACCTAAAACATCCTTAAATACAGAAAGGTTAATCCCCTTTTAAAATATAAGTGCCTAAATCGACATTTACGTCGCTCGTACTTTTAAAACGCTGTAAAAATCCATAATAAAATGTGTTTTATGTTATCAAAGTTAAATATCAAAATAAAGGGACGAAAAGCAAATTAAATCTTTATGGACCGTAAAAAAATTGCAAATGTAAGGAAACTTTTTTGGCCAATTTATGGTTTTTGTTATTTAAATTAAACGGCTGCGTCAAAATCTGTCAGTTTTGGTTTAAAACAATTTTCAATTAGTACATACATTTATAATAAATTAAACCATATCAAATACTTTGACTTTGGTACTTATTTATGAAACACTTTTTTAGAATTAATTAATATTTATACCTACTTATTATGTTGTTGTTAGTAAAAACATCTAATAAACGTCTTCAAAAATGATACGGCCTTCGGAGATATTCACTAAAACCTTTTCACCGTATTAGATTACTTAATTTTAGTTATTTTTACATCAAAATAAAAGTTTACACAATGAAAATGATATCAGCACCGGTTATCGTTATAATTCAGTGATCTACATCCAAAAACTGTCCCTTTACTACGTAGATAGGATAATACAGTGCGTGAACCGATAAATTGCACATCTAATGCATTTAAGTAGGTACTTAGTTTCTTTTTAATATAATTTTATTCTTATTTTACTATCCATTTTTTTTTATTTAACACTTCCACAAATAAGTTGAGAGATATAAAGGTTACAAAAGGACCATTAGTCCTTATTTTGCCGTCTATGTTTATATTTGTATTTACGCGCAGTCTACCTATTTTACGTTTTTATCTACATCATATATTATTATTATTTTCCTACTGTAAGAAAATGCTATGTGTTTCGTAAAATAACTTATTTTCTTTATTTTTTTCTTAAAACTCTAAGATATATTTTAATTCACTGTATTAAAATTTTCGTAAGGCATATTTGAATAATGTTATATAACTGGCTATCATTTACGATTATTTTGTCGGTATAAGCGGGACATGTTTCAGCACAATCAGTGTGCCATTCTCAGGGGCAGGAACACAGCCAACGTACGCAAGCGACGACGGCTGCGCCTGAACTTTTGTTTACTCATATTTTAATTATTATTTCCCGACGGGTATAATATCTCGGCAGGTGTTGTACCGTCTACCTACTGAACCGTATCAGTCAGATTATTTCACAAATTGATATCCGTTATCAGTGTCATAAACTCAACACGTTCACAATGCTCGAACAAGTATTTGGCAAACAACATTTTTGGTTAATAAGTGTTTTATGAATTAATTTCGGACATGATAGCTTTTGGGATTATCGCTTCGTATCACGCTAGTGTTACTTGAGTAAGTAACACTAATTGATAAAACCTCGCCTTAACTAGTGTTAAGGTTTTATCCATTTTTATCCCGCCTTGCAATTTGAGCGTAGCGCTTGAACCGCGGAAGTAGGTATTTCACGTAAATAAATTCTCATAAATCAACAGTTAACCTAAGCTTTTTCAAATCTAGAGTTGATAGGTATTTTCTAAGTAACATCGTATACCATGGTATTGTTTAACAAAAGTCAAGCTGTGGTCAAACGCAAACTTATTAGTTGAAATAAAATAAATACAGTGTAAACTCCATGTAACGTCACTCGATTTAACGACAAACTCTCTAAAGCGTCAAAATCAATTGGTTCTAGTTGGTTTAGTTTGTATTCCATACAATGATACATTTCTTAATTTAACGACCACTCTCTATAACGCCATAAAATGCACAGTCCCTTGAGTCTTTTTATTTAGAGTTTACACTGTAGAAGTACGATGCTAAGACTGAAAAAATATTTAACACCACTTGATGTTTCTAAAATCAAAACATAAAACCACTTCTAACTTGTAAAACTAATATGCATAAAAACTCGATTTAGGTAATTTAAATTTGTACAAAAATTACAAATGAAATTTTATATAAAAAAGAAGTTCCATTACAGACAACAAAATAATAGGCAAAGATATATTACAGTGTCACTTCTAGGATCATGTTAAGAATAGTTTAACATTATCATTTTAATACCTATTATTTTAATTGAAGCGAGTGTGCTTCGGTGGGTAAAACGTCTGCTTTTAAATCAGACGGCCGCTGGTTCGATACCGGCCACATACCAATGACTTGTTTTTCAAGTTATGTGTGGATTTGCACTCGCTTTACGGTGAAGGAAAAAATCGTTAAGAAACCGACATGTTTGCGGACTACAATATCCGAAGACGTGTGTCATCCGCCGACCTGCACTTGGCCAGCGTGGTGAATTATAGCCTATTTGTCTTTCCTCGTGAGAGAAGGCCTCAAGTCCCAGCATTGGGAACGTATAGTGAGCTGCTTATGCTGCTATATGCTTATTTAATTGTAATAAAAAATATCAGATAAGGAGTTTAGGTCTCATAAAATTACATACTGATTAATAAATAATAGGTAGGTAATTCATATCTTTTAATTTGATAGTAGCTCGTCACATATCATTCAGTTGTTTTTATCATAATTACTAAATAGTAATTAATTTATGAACCTTGTTACTGAGCGTAAATTATTATCGCTTTTTTTAGGCACTTGACCAGTATGACGCGTAACCACACGGTATGACGCGTAACTAGACGATAGGACGCGTAACTAGACGATAGGACGCGTAACTAGACTATAGGACGCGTAACTAGACTATAGGACGCGTAACTAGACTATAGGACGCGTAACTAGACTATAGGACGCGTAACTAGACTATAGGACGCGTAACTAGACTATAGGACGCGTAACTAGACTATAGGACGCGTAACTAGACTATAGGACGCGTAACTAGACTATAGGACGCGTAACTAGACTATAGGACGCGTAACTAGACTATAGGACGCGTAACTAGACTATAGGACGCGTAACTAGACTATAGGACGCGTAACTAGACTATAGGACGCGTAACCGCATGAGTTCGACACACTCTAGCATAAGGTGTAGCATGCATAGTCTGGAATAGCTGTCTTTCAAGGAAACTGCCGGACTTTCAACTTCAGCTCGTGGCTTATTAAGGCAGGCATATAAAAAAATATATTTTATTATTATATTTGCATACTTTTTTATTTTATTTATTTGCACATATATAGTTCTTAATTACAACCAAAAACATGTTTTTTTTTATAAATCTTATTTAATATAACAACGCAATGATATTATAACTTCTAATTATTTCATTTTATTAACCTTCGCTATATTTAATTAATTTCTAACGCTTGCTATCTCATTCTCAGAGCTATAAAACGCATTTTTACAACCTACCTACCACTTAACTATGTCGGCCGATGATTTATATTGTTTTAGTGTAAAATTAAAGTTACTTAACCTATTACGAATGTCTTAGATATTTTTGCTTTACGCGTCAGTGTGTTTCAAGTTTATTTTGATTTTTGCTATATTATAAGTATATTTACCTAAGCTTTTGAGTCGTGCATGATGGGCACGTTTGGGCGGGTTTTATTTTTTTAGTTTATCTACTAAATTTTCGTCTTTTCTAAGCTTTGTAAATATTCTTAAGTCCTGTAAAATATAATTATTTATAATAAATATATATTTATTGTTAATTATTATAAGTATTATATATTATAACCTATGATTCAAACGCTACTTTGCGGAAATCCATTGTAAATAGAAGACAAAATTAGATATTATCACTATTATATATTATCACTGGTTATTATTTTGTCATTATAGGCACTGAAGATAAGGGAATAAATAATTTATGATAGACACTTATTTTTTTATCAACCATGATGCTTTATACATTATTAAACTGCTTTAATATTGCGACCGAAATCAAATAAAATCAAATTCTTGGTGTACGGTTAATATTATTACAATTTGTAGCATATGTTTCTCATATACTTATTTATTGATTTTTACATATTTGGTATTAAATATAATTGAAATTACTAAGGTAAATAAATTTTATCGAGGTGTCTGATTGTATTGTTTATATGTTAGGAGTATATTTGTATTTTATTCTTTATTAATCTTGTTTTTAGTATATTAGACAATAGAGATTTTATTTTTTAGTTGTCTGTTTTCTTGCCAATATTTAATTGTGTACAGCGTCGCTAAGGCCTATAAGAATATTTAAAAATATATTGCGACGGCTCTATCAGTTACTTTTACAATAATATGAATGCTTCTGTGTTTATCCTTTAATTCTAAGTTAAGTATAATATATTAGAAATATACTTATCATTTCATATTTTATGTTAATATTCTATATATAAAACTATTTTATGTTTAAATTTGCTTGCACTTTAATGTATAAAAACGTCTACAATACTATTAGGACCGTCAGTTTTTATTCCAAATATATTATTAAACCTGTTTTATCGAACATTTAAATAAAAAACCAGGTGAAATGGATTTTTAAACGTCGCATTCAAATTTAAATTCGTAGCATATAATAACTTATCAGGTTAATAAACTAAATCCAGATCAAACATATGTAGATGGTATTCTCTTCTCAAATAAGCCGGCGATAATCTAAAGACCAGCGTTGGTTGCTCTCCAGCAATCAGCATTATGCTGAGTTGAGGCTGTGTTGTGACAAATTAAAGTTTATTATGTGTACTATTTTTATTATTATATTTTGTCCTGTGTTTAATTTGTCTCAATAAATAATTTTCTTTCTTTCTTTCTAAAACGCGTTTATTTAGCTTTATTAGACACACAAACACGGGTTATGAATAATAATACAAATTCCCCGGAAAAGGATTACAGTGTCCCCTAAACCAAAAACAATGCTCCCCTAAATCTTTAGAAAGTCGTCCCTGAGATTCCGTTAGAGACATCTTTGTGTCCCACAATAAAAAAAAAAACTTTTCTTTCATTGTCAATTGAATTTTATTGTTGGTTTCTGAGATGCGCTCTTTTGTGTGAAACCGTGCGTTTAAACCGCTTGTAAAGCTACAAGAGTTTAGTGTCCCTTCCCGGGGGCCTATAAGAGAGCAGCGGCCGACAATGCTCCCCCGCTGCTTGCCATTTTATCCCATTTTATTGTCACGAATCTCTAACACGGTGCCTATTCTATCTTCTTCTTCTCCTTTACCATTTCCCACTAGGTGGGGTCGGCACAGCCTGTTTTTTGCTTCCACGCCACTCTATCAGCCGTCATCTCCACATTCACGGTGCCTATTCTATCAGGTGGTCAAAATATTCAGACGTATTCATGTATTCGACGCTGAATATATTCACCGGCCGTTGCTATCCGTCTCAGACTCAATGTCGCATCTGTAACTAGCACTCTACTATTTATATATTCCTTCTTTTCTTCCGCTTTTATAACACGTGCTGTACTAGCGTTTATTGAGAGATTTAGATGTTGTAATAGATTCATTATCACTGGTAATACGGCGGTGGGTGTCAGACACATTGTTCTAGCATTATGTATGCAGGTCGCGTCTCCCGTGTCTACGTCCCAGTGCCGAAACGCGGCTCACTTATCTCGGCTGTCATGCTTAACGTCTCTATCCTGATTTACCTCTACTCTTGCGAAGATATCATGTACGTTACTGTCCGATACTAATTTTTTTGAGTTTGATCGCGTTGGAGGTTTGATTTGAGTTATCATTATCACTGGCGTCCCGAGTAGGTATGTGTGTGAGAACGCTGGAGGTACGTACCCTAGGCTGAGCCATCAAAGGCCGGCCCGAGCCCGGGTGCAAGGCTCCGCTGGCCACCACGAACGTTTTGGTCACGGGCCCAAGCGAACACTTCACTCACGCACGAGCACACATACACATGAATGGTTGACACCGTCACAGCGGCCCGCTAGCTCACTAGTGTCATAATGCACTCGCGGCGTCGGTACGGAGAGTGGTCGCGGTCGCGGCGGGCCGAGCTGGCGCGGGGAAGCGGGAGGCCCGGCGCGCTCGGCGGTCGTGCGGACACTGGCGCGGCGCGGCGCGCGGCCCCGCTCGGGGCGGGGCGGCCGGCCCCCGCCGCGCCGGCCAATCAGCGCGCGCCCCGCCCGCGCCCGCGCCCGCGCCCCGCGCCGCCGCACTCCGCGCGCGCGCCTCTCCACACACGGTCGTGCGCGTGTTTCTTCAACGGGTTTTTTGCGGCGATTACTGTATGAGAGTTTTCCTCCGTACGGATTTTCTGTTCCTCATCAAAATTGCTGAGTTCCTCTCGCACGGAACGCGAGCTAGCTATCGGTATGCTACCGTGGGATGCTTCAGTTTTTCTCCTTAACGACGTCTTTCTTTTAAACGCATCATAGATTTTTTTCTACAAATGTAGCCTAATATTGTAAGTAAAAACTTCGGTGATTAGAGGCGATGCAGGCAGCGGGCGCATGCGCGAGGCCACGTCAGGATGACGGAGCTAGAAAGTGTTTAATGTGCAAAGTTTGTACGAGCGGCAGTGACCTGAGTCCGTTCGTTTACACGCAATTTTCAATCCTTTAACTGAAACTGCTGAACGCGACAGATACAAAACAACGCGTTATTTATACTGGAATAGGGAGGAATGGAACGTAGCGATAGTTTTGGTAGGGTTTTTTGTTAAGGTAATAAAGATTTGTTGTAGTATTATGATAGATATGTTCTAACGCATTATGGTTTGTTATTGTTAGGTATGTTCTTATTTAACTAAGCGAATCGAATAAATTTGTAAAACACCGAAACTGTTGGACTCATTCTAACTTTTAATAAGTAAGTGTAACCGTTTTCTACGCGGAAATATTAAGATGCCTTACGTGAACAGTTTACAATGTTTAAATTTGTAAAGGTGAAATAAGTTTATGGGATACATAAATATGGATGGATTCTTTTTTTAATTAACAATAGTGCGGAGATGCATGTCACTAGGAGATGTATGGAAATGGAAGTGCAAGGAAGAAGGGCAGGAGGCCGACCGAAAAAGACATGGATGGAGTGTGTGAATGAGGAGATAAGAATACGAGTATGATTTACTTTTCAGTTTTAATAACATATGAGTTAAACCACCACCGTAGATCGCAATATCACTTACCATCAGGTGAATTGTGGTCAAGCACTGACTTAGATTAAAAAATATAATATAGGTATACAAATGATACATTTTATACAATTAAAATGTCAAAATTAAATTAAATTTATTATAAATGACTAAATTACGGTGACTCCCGCTCTGGATGTTTCCTGGTGCAAAGGATAGCGATTGCCATTCAGCGCGGGAACGCTGCAAGTCTGATGGGCACCTTTGCACCGGGAACTATTAGGGGCGGGTTATTTAGTTAGAATTAAGTCTTAGCTTAGAGCTTACTCTAATTAAAATTGTAGTGTTTAAGTTTGTATATAGTATTTTAATTGATTTTTCTCTAATACTTATTTGTAAATATGTCTCAATAAAGTTTCATCGAATTAAGTCATTTATGATAAATTTAATTTAATTTTGACATTATAATTGTATAAAATGTATCTTTTTTAAAAATATATTTACAAATTTAAATTTAGGCTTTTCAAATGCTCGTCATTCACAAATTGAATTTATCGCCATGCTAGAGTTCCAGCTGCCATCTTGAGAACCAGTAATTCCAGATTATCATAAGCTCCACCTTATGGACGTGTTTTATACAGTAAGGTAGTATTTTTACAATGATGCTCGGTGAAGATTACATTAACAAAATGTTACTTGTAAATTCCGGTTGTTAATTTCGGTATGGCAGTATTCAAATTCAAATTGTCTTTATTAGCAACACAAATATACTAAAAACGTGCACCCTGTGCTTCGTTATTAGGGCATGGCTAAGACTACTTAAAATTACTTAATACTATACTTAATTCTAGTTATTAACATTTAAATGATTTTTAATTATTTAAGCCGTGAGTAAAAGTTAAACCATGATGAAACTCTGGGATTGAAAACACACGACACTGGAGGTCAGCCACTTAGCTCATTGTAGATGGAAGAAAATTTGAAATATTATTTTAGTTTGATAGTAAATATTTTAGTTTTTATTTTTTAAGGATCGCGTAATTAAGCTCAATGAATGAAATAAAAAATAACAGAGGAATTTTATTAGTACTTATGTAAGGAGTAAGGATAAGAATATTTGACTGTTTTACATTATAACGATTTTATGGAATCACTTTATTTTTCAATCTTTTATAACTTTTTGTAAAAGTTCTTATAATAGTTAATTTATGTAGGTAAGGCTAATAGTTTTAATTACAATGTAAACTCCATGTAGGTAACGTCTCTCGATTTAACGAAAAACTCCCTATAGCGTCAATTGACTTTAGTTGGTTTAGCTTGTATCTATACAATGATACATTCTCTCCTTTTAACGACCACTCTCAATAACGCCATAAAATACACAGTCTCTTCAGTGTCGTTATATAGAGTTTACACTGCACTTTAATTTGTATATCACCCATAACATAGTAGGTAGGTAGGTACATAATATGTAGGCTAAAATATTTTAAAACTTCATGTACTTTAATTTCTTCAATTGATAAAATAAAGCTTTTCGGGTATTTTGTATCGAGGTAGGGCATTTTCTAAAAGGCTCGCCTGGCTAGGAACAATTCTCAAGTGTTAACAAATAAATACAATATGTTTTGTTTATTGACAAAACTAGTAGTAATGATAAAAACATAATTTAAACATAATTTAAGAAAATTTACAAAGCATAATACAAACGAAAATTTTGTAAACTATTTTTTTTTTACTCATAATGGGCTTGCGCTCGATCGCAGTTCACCTGATGGTAAGCGAAATTGCGATCTAAGGTAGAGCGCGCTTGCCCAGAAGAAACCGGTTCACTCTCGCCTAGAAAACCGCTAGATTATAGTTATCAGGGAACAGGGAATTTGGCAAAGAATTCCACACCTTGGCAGTACAATGAAGGTGGAGGCAAACCGCTTAGTACGCGACTTAGGCACCTCCACAGTATAACGGTGCCGCCTTGGTGTTTCCCTACTCGTCCGATGGTGGAATGGGGCGGGGGGGATCAAATCAAACTAAAAAATAATAATAATAATAATCCTCAAGTTGAAAAAAATCTGTCATCAAGCACCTAACAGTTTGTCCTGAGAGTTATTTCAGACTAGCCATACTCCGCCTTAAGCCAGTGTCGCTAATAACTCAAATGCCTAGTTAAAAGGAGGAAAAATTTAATGCATATAATATTTGTTAATAATTTAAACTTAATTACTGTAAGAAACTAAAAAAGTATAATAATATTTAAAATAGCAAGCTAATTTTCGTAATTATATCTATACATCTACAAAATCTCGAGTAGGCTATTAAGAAAACAAAAAGCAACAACTGCAAATGAAGACTAACTAATGCTAACTAAGTACATATACTATAATGTAATTTGAAAAAGTTAGTAGTTAAGAAACTAAAAAGAATTTAACTTACAAAGTATGTGCGAATAAAAAACTGAATAACAAATAGATTTTCAAAATTAAAGTAGTAGAATCTAGGAATGCTTTCAAGTTAAGACAAAGTATATATATACATAACTAACTGACCCGGCAAACGTTGTTTTGCCTCAATTAGGAGTATGAAAATAGGTAGATAGTAGCCGATTCTCAGACCTACTGAATACGCATATAAAATTTGGTAAAGATCAGTCAAGCCGTTTCGGAGGAGTATGGTAACTAACATTGTGACATGGAAATTTTATATATAAGAGAAGAAGATTTTGACTATTATATATTAGATTTTGACTAGCTACATCCCGCAGTGTTATTCTTTTTTTTTTTTTTGACACATTCACACACGGCTGGTTAGCCCCATACTGAACCATTTCTAGCTTGTATTATGGTTGCTAACACAACTGATATACTACATATACATACATACATATTATATATAAATACATATTTAACACCCAGACCCACAGCCAACAAATTTAGTTAAGCACCAAGATGTTGACCGGGCCGGGAATCGAACCCGGAACCTTCTGATTAGCAGACTGGCATGGTAACCTTTACGCCAACGAGGTCGTCAAATTGAGGTAATGCAACGGTCGATGCGGACAGTATTCAGATGGGTGACTATGCACAAGAATTTATTTGATAAAGTGGCAACATCTGGTCACTACCGTGGGTCGGATGGCACGTTAAATTGATGGACTTATAGGTTCCGGCTGTGTACAAGCAGTCGTTAAGCCAAGTCAGAGGCCTTCGGGCGGCTTGAAAACTCTCGACACCAGAGCTTGGCCACTTAGCTTATACGAAAAAGAAGAAGATCATACAATTCAATTCAATTCAAATCATTTATTTCAAGTAACAAGGACTCATAAATACAATATGTTAAAGAAAATACCTACATAATGTCAAAAACTATACAATTATAAAATGTCAAAAAAAAAAAAAATAACAATGTACATGCATTTATACTTTAGGTAATTTTAGAATAGGTCATAACGAAATTAACATTATAAATAAAATAGGCATAAAGCTACTTAATTAGGTTCTTAATAAGGCAATGAAATAATCAGATAAAATTGCTAAAAATTACAAATTTAAGTAAATAAATGAGAATAAAAAAGCAATTCACAATTAACAACGTCTTCTTAATAAGTGTTACTTATGTAATTAAATTTATGTTAAATTTAATGAACTTACATAGTTACATAAAAACTTTGAATTTTCATTCCAAAACTAAATTCAAATTTTTTGTAATATTTAAAGTTAGTGAGTTTGTTAGTTAATAAAACAGATTCCTACAATACTTTTTATTTATATAAACTCTATGCTACGTCACTAGATTTAACGACAAACTCTATAAAGCGTCGAAATCAATTGACTTTTGATGGTTTAGCTTCCATCTTCTTCCTCCAGTCTTCATAGTCTTCCATACAATGATACATTCTCTCCATTTAACGACCACTCTCTATAACACCATAAAATGCACAGTCTCTTCAGTGTCGTTATATAGAGTTTACACTTGTTTAAATGTTATAGTAAAAGTAAAAGAGCCTTTATTTCTACTGCACAATCAAAAATTCACCGATTTTTAACAAATTTCATATGCGTACCTATTCAGTAGGTCTGAGAATCGGCTACTATGTAATTTTCATACCCCTAAGTGATAAGGGTTGTTCACCTTTAAATGTTTTTAACTTTATTTAAGACAAAACAACGTTTGCCTGGTCAGCTAGTGCCTACCTATTATATAAAATCTTATAAGTTTTAAATGTTTTGAAACAGTGCTTGCAGTAAATTTTCAACGGGCTTTATTAATATTGCTATAATAACGATTTTAATTTCTATTAGGTATAGAATCGATATGTATAGGCATAATAATAATATTAGATTACAGCGAGGTAATGCCCCCAGCATTTTAAGCACCTTACCCACGGACACTGATTTAGGTTTAATTTACAATTTGTAAGTTCTTTGAATTTATAATTATTGTGTAGTATTTTTTTTCATGTAATTTTTAATATTAGTGTATTATATTAGTGTATTATATGTATAATTTAGTATATTATATTAATATTATATTTATTGATACTTTAACAAAATATATTTTGTTATTATCAAAATACTTATATTAATTGTTCGTATTTCAATAATAACTATAAATAACACTGCAGGACGCAACCTGTATTTTTATAAAATTAAAATATTCAAAACTGAGGTCATTAAGATTTAAAATAAAATTTACATTACAAGCACCCATTTAATTTTACAAACCATCTCGCGTGAAAAATAATTTCGTATTAGTCCGTAACTGAGATTGATACTACTAGCGCCATCTGTTGACGAGTAGCGGAACCACGCTTTATATGAAATAAATTTACTCAGTTTTTTTAGCAGCTATAGTTATTTTTAAGAATATGCGTTTAAAAATTACTCAACAGTTTGGCATATAAAATATTAATTAGAATATATATATTTTTTTTACCAATCATTTTTGGTCATTTTGTTTCATGATAGAATAAAATCATTTGATTCAAAGATATTAAGATAATCCAATCAGAATGTACCTCTTCTTGTCTGTTCTTTACTTGAAAAAATATTAACGTTTTTTAATAAAGTTCATATCAAATCAAATAATCGTTTGCTGCGGCAATTTTCACTTGCAATACAGCGAGGAAATACTGCCAGCGTAATTGGTGCGTTTTGGTAAGAAGCTTTAACGTCTATTAGATAAAATGTTATTTTTGACATTACTTAACTTTGAATTTGACATGGTACTATAACACTGGTCTACAGTGGTTTTGTTGCCTTTGATATGATGATGATTTTGGGTCCGTTTATACACAATATGTGAAAATATCAATAATTTTGTAAGATTTGCTCGGATTTTTTTCAACAAATGACTGAAAAATTTAATTTTGACGATAAATCGTTCAAAATTCAATTTGTAAAAATGAGCAAATTTAGTACTTTTACGAATATATTCGTAATCTGGGCACTTAAAAACGTAACAATTTGCAATGATAAACAGGGCAACAAAAAAAAATTGATTTTTTGTAGAGCTGTGTAATTTATTTGCACATCTTCTTCTTCGTAAGAGCTACACTCTGGTGTCTAGAGTTTTCAAGCCCCCCAAAGGCCTCTGGCTTGGCTTATGGACTGCTTGGAGGTACTAAAATTCGAGACTTACAATTTAATGTGTCATCCGACCCACGGCAGCGTCCCAATGAAATTGTCACCTTTTAAAAGACAGTCTTCTATATCACCCATCGACCGTTTGCTTAACCTCGATGATCGCGTTAGATCACCTTAGTAAGCCTAGCTACTGGCGCTACTCAGTTATTTGCACAATTGAATTGATTTTGACGACCTCGTTGGCGTAATGTTTAACATGCCAGACTGCCAATCAGAAAGTTCCGGGTTGGATTCCCGCCATGGCCAACATTTTTGTGCTGAACTAAATTTGTTGGCTGTTGGTTTGGGTGTTAAATATGTATCTAGTATCGTACTATAATATATCAGTTGTGTTAGCGACCATAATACAAACTAGAAATGGTTTAGTATGGGGCTAGCCAGCCGCGTGTGAAAAGGTGTAACAAATTGTTACCTTTGCAGGTCCAAATATAATGGTTGCAAAGAATTCAACCATTATATTTGAAAGAAGTTATTTTTCAAGAAATTTTATTATTTTCGACATATTGTCATAACTGATTTGTATTTATGAATGCTGTAGAATGTATTTAATATATTTTTTTCAACATTATTGTAATATAAATTTGAAATAAAATAATAACTTTGAAAAAGAATTATAAGATATGTTTGTTAGTTTGAAAGAAGTTTCTTGAGGTCGGGTGATGGAAGGAAATTTAGATAATATATATAACATTTGCCAGAGGACATATGGCTTCGGCTAAACTAGCAAGGATACTGCTTTAAGATATTTTTTAATTTATAAAAAATAATAAACACGTAACTCGTTGAATTCAAGTTAAATTTATTAATCACAGTAATATTTTAAGTACCTACCTACCAATGCGTTTAATAATAAACTTTAATATAAAACATTTAGGTATTTCGGTTTATAACGATTAGTATTATTATACCTAAAGATTTCTAGACGCTTCAAATACTCATAGAATATTTTATTATAAATTTACTTTCAAAAATAAATAATTAAATAAAAACAAATAGACATATAAAGTGAATTCCAAACAATAAACGTGTTTTTTGTTTTATTATCTTTTAACAGCATTTTTCATAATTAATTCGCTCGCTCGACTCGCGCTTGACCAATTATAACTTTAATGGTTAACTCACAAACACGCGACAAATACTTAAATTTACAGAACAAATTAATTGTTTAAAAAATAAAGCTATGTCTGTACCTATTTAAGATGATCTCGTTGTTAACCGACTTGTAAAAAGGAGGAGGTTATATTTTCAACTGTATGTATTTATTTTGGAACTCTTATATATATTCTTATATCATAAATAAATTTTAAAACACATTTCAAACACAGCTTGTTAGCTCTATACTAAACCATTTCTAGTTTGTATTATGGTTGCTAACACAATTGATATACTTCATATACACACGTAAATATTTGAAATGGATACATATTTAACACCCAGACCGGCAGCTAAAAAATTTAGTTGAAAAAAAAAGTTAATTACAAAGATGTTGGCTGTGCCGGGAATCGAACTCGGGACCCTCTAGTTGGCAGTCCGTCATGGTAACCATTACGCCAACGAGGTCGTCAAAAAGTAAAGTAAATAAATAAATACTAGTACACATTTCACACACGGCTGGTTAACCCCATACTGAACTATTTCTAGTTCGTGTTATGGTTGCTAACACAAAAGACTCAATAAGCTCTCTCTACACTTTTGTTCCCCAAATCTCCGCGACTAATGCGTACGAGGAAAGGTATAAGCTCAGATAATTATCGTTTTTTCCTTCCCGACGAATATTAATGATTAGGATTTACTTTAACCCGCTTTTAATTAGAAAACACGAAAAAATCGAAAATCTCATTCTAACAGACGTAATAAGTTCTCGGATTGTTTTGAATATTTTAATCTGAATAAATTTGTAAGACTGTCGTTTGGGAATGGGCGCATAAATTACAACGGAAGCTGTGTAAGATACAAAACAGTTTAAGCCTAACAGTGTAAGATACAAAACAGTGCAAGATACAAAAAAGTGTTAGATACAAAATTTAGGTAAGATAAAAACTAACTAACTCTTTTTCTTCTAAGAAACTATCGAAGAAGATGTTGTACAACACTTTTTAGGGTTCCGTACATAAAAGGTAAAAATGGGACCCTATTACTAAGCCTCCGTTGTCTGTCTGTCTGTCTCCAGGCTGTATCTCAGAAACCGTGTTAGCTACAAAGCTGAATTTTTCAGAAGATATGTATTTCCTGAGTCGCTATAACAACAAATACTTTAAATAAAAAATAAAATAACAAAAGGGGTCCCATACAATAAACGTGATTTTTCGTATTTTTTTGCTATATATCAATAACGGTAGCTTGTAGAAACGTGAAATTTTCACGAAATGTATAAATGTACATTACTTTTCAACCTATCTACTTTTCAAGGGTTCACCATTAATTTTTTTACGTCGTTTTTTATTTTTTATTATAAAGTGGCATTAACAATACATACAATTATTTACAACCAAAATTATAAAAATTAAATAAACTAGATACTTAAGTGGGGCTCCCATACAAGGATTTTTTTTTACTTCATCTTTATAACAATATTTAGTAATATATACCTTCTATAGATTCACAGAATATTTAATAAGATATAATTTGATATTAGCAATAAATTATAAAAAAAAAATTAAGGAAGGGGGGCTCCCATACTACAATTTTACGGAAATCCAAATTCAAAATGTCAAAGTCAAATTCTTTATTCATAAAATTGAAATTTACTAGTGAATACCTTAGATAAATATAATATTAAAATTAGTTTAGATAAATATAGATAAATATAATATTAAGATTTATTTAATGCGCAAGCCTGATTCGCACTTTGCCAATTTATTAACTTAGACAGAGAACTTTTTTTTATTATACCCACGAAGATTGAATACAATCCTTCACATAGGTAATATTGTTTGATAATTAATAAGTAAATAGTATATTATTTTAGATAGTCGTCAAAATTATAAAACAAACGGTCTTGTAACCAGAACCTCTAATATGTATAACGTGTTGTGACCCACGGCAGCAACCAGATGCAAATGCATTTTAAAATGACAACCGGCAAGCTGGATCGATAATACCTAGATATGATGGTACAGGATCGAGGTGGATTATTGCATGACAGAGCGAGCCGCCTATCTCAGGCGTGACAGTGTACCAGTTGATGATAATGATGATGCTTCAAGTGCTTAGAAATTAATAAAAAATACCAATTACGCCACATTGCTAGTTTAAGTGAGTCATAAAATAAATGACACCATAAAAAGGTAGTTATATTTTGAAACACATTGAATTGTATTTGAAAGAACCTAGTTTTATGACTGAGATAATAAATTACCGAAGTTTTATAGTTTGTAATTAATTGTGGTCTAATTATGACGTTTATTGGTTGTTTTAATCGATTTTATTTCGTACAATAGGAAGAAGAATGTGGTGTAAATTTATATATTAAAAAGAATTCAATAATTAGGTACATTTTGGTTGTTATATACTTTATTTTATTTCAAATTTACAATACAATAATCTTTACAAATTTCATTAAATACATTCTACAAAATTCATAAATACAAATTAGTTATTACATGTCAAAAATAATAAAATTAAATAACATTAAGTCTTAGGTTGAGGATTTTAGTTATTTTGTTTCTAGTATATTATATTCTATTTTTGGGTTTTGACTTCTAATTTTGTTATTTTTCTATGAATAAATTTTTATACTATTTACATTATGTGTACTAGGTGTTGCCCGCGGCTCCACCCGCGTGTGTTGATCATTTTAAGAGGAATAATTCTTTTGTACATATTTTATTGATTTCTTGAACCGTTTTCGTAGCGCACGCAACGGAAGCCCGCAAAGCTGAACAATTCGCCTCGTTTTTTTCACATTTTCTTTCATTTCTTCGCTCCTAATAGTTGTAGCGTGATGTTGCATAACCTAAAACCTTCCTCGATAAATGGTCTATTCAACACAAAAATATTTTTTGAATTCGCACCAGTAGATTCTGAGATTAGCGCGTTCAAACAAACAAACTCTTCCGCTTTATAATATTACTTAGTATAGATTTGTTAACGAATGATGATTGCAAGCTGATAAAGAAAACGAATACCATCAGATGTCACGAGAAGCGATTAGAAGAAACAATTATTATTCAATCAATGGTGTCCTTAACAACCTGTAGAAGTCATTTTATGTTAATAGGTAAGTTAATTATCAAACAATATTACCTAAGTTAAGGATTGTATTCAATCTTCGTGGATATAATAAAAAAAAAGTTCTCTGTCTAAGTTAATAAATTGGCAAAGTGCGAATCAGGCTTGTGCGTTAAATAAATCTTTACTTTTAAGTAAACTAATTTTAATATTATATTTATCTAAGGTATTCACTAGTAAATTGAAATTTTATGAATTAAGAACTTTGACTTTGACATTAAGGGTTCCGTTAAATTGTAGTATGGGAGCCCCCCTTAAATACCTTTTTTATAATTTATTTTTTAAGTTAAAAGATATTTGTATTTGTATTAAGTTGTAGGTCCTGTTTGTAATTGTAAGGTCCAGCAGTTAGTCGTAATACAAGAAATCGTTAAGCCAAGGCCTTCGGGCGGCTTGAAAACTTTCGACACCAGAGCTTAGAAACTGGTCATCTTGTCGACGGATGACAGACTTTCCTTTTTACTATGTAGCTATATATATACCTATTTCCATACAAGTCTTACTTTTTAGGGTTCCTTACCTTACCCCATTAGTCAGACCCAAGAATCCTGCAAGTTTCTCCACAATCTATTCTTTCTCCGAAACCTCTAACTTATTAGCGGGGATCGAACCAACAATCTTCAGATCGCAAGGCAGCCGCGCGCCCAACCGAGCTGTCATCGTTTCAAAACTAAAATTGCTCAAGTTACGTAAAAAACATCAGGAGATGTGAACACATGTTAATCATTTCAAATAGCTTTTTGCCTCAGTTTTTGTTTTAGAAAATATTGTGAATGCAAAATATTTATGAGCTGCTAAGCTTCGCGCGTCGATTGACAGAAGATTTTGAGGAAAAAACGCCAACATTTCTAAAGTGGGCACAATCTTTACACCACATGTAATAGTAATTCCTGTAATAATAATACTAGCTGACCCGGCAAATGTTGTTTTGCCTCACTTAGGGGTATGAAAAATAGATAGTGTAGCTTATATGACACGTTCGTAGATTTACCGTAGCAGCGCCATCTATTGATTACTTACTCAACCCAGTCGAATGGTATCGACATCTGTTAGAATCATTTGGAGTTAACAGATAATTGTGACTGTCAAATAATAACAGACAATAATTAGCAATAAATTAAAATTGCTACTATAACTTAGACTAAGATTTAAACTATGCTATTTCTCTAGTTGGATCGAACTGCACATGGAGTGCGAATTTTATTATAATCGGTTAAGTGGTTTAAGAGCCCATTGAGGACAAACATTGTGACACGAGATTTATATATATTAAGATTGGTACACATTTCACACACGGCTGGTTAACGCCATACTGAACCATTTCTAGTTCGTATTATGGTTGCTAACACAACTGATATACATAATACATATACATACACACATATTTTAAACAGATACATATATAACACCCAGACCACGGACACCTTTTTGCGCGAGTACTACACTTGACCAATTACAATTGGTCAAGTGTGACTTGGACTAAAAAAAAATAAAAAAAAAAAAATAATAATTTAAAATTATTATTTTTCTTGAGGGTGGTTGCTGGCTAGTCTAGTACTAGGAAATGCTCTACCACTGTGCATTATCACGACCTCGACTTATTATGACGACCTCGTTGGCGTAAAGGTTACCATGCCGGTCTGCTAATCAGAAGGTTCCGGATTCGATTCCCAGCCCGGTCAACATCTTTGTGCTAAACTAAATTTATTGGCTGTGGGGCTGGGTGTTAAATATGTATTTATAATATGTATGTGATAAAGATGTATGAAGGCCCATGATGATGAATATATAATATATATGTATATGTAGTATATCAGTTGTGTTAGCAACCATAATACGAGCTACAAATGGTTCAGTATGGGGCTAACCAGCCGTGTGTGAATGTGTATAAAAAAAACCCATCTTCTTAGGTCGTCCTCTACTTCCACTACCTTGTACAATCATATTCATACATCTTCTAGTCACATGTTCCCTTAGGGTACGCAAATTACTTTAAAATCTATGTTACTCCTTCACGCCACGGCTGGGCACGATTTTGATGACATTTACTATGAAGGTAGGTTAGACAGATTTGTAATCACATACCTACAAAATTTACATACGTTTTCGTTTGGACTATGTATTAAAAGAACATCAACAAACAAGTAAGAAACAGCCTATAACAATTATAACACCGCTGTTTGTCTGTCTGTCTGTCTCCAGGTTTTATCTCCCAAACCCATACTGTACTGTTGTACTGTTTGAAAACCAGACAAACAGACAAACATTTGCCTTCATAATATTACAAGCTGGATGTAATTTAACATTAATTGACTTAATTATGTAAACAAATGTCTACTTGGATAGACCGTTTGCATTAACCATGGACCTATGTAGGTAATGCATTGCTTACCTACAATCTAAATTACTAGGCGTTTTGCCTCTATCTTCATTCAGCGAACTGCTAATAATAGAATACCTATAATAGGATATTTTTGTTCGGCATAAGGTATTCTAGTTACTAATTAAACATATGTATACTAGCTGACCCAGCAAACGATGTTTTGCCTTTACTTAGGGGTAAAAAAAAATACATAGTAACCGATTCTCAAACCTACTGAATACGCTTATAAAATTTGGTAAAGATCAGTCAAGCCGTTTCGGAGGAGTGCGGTAACAAACACTGTGACACGAAAATTTTATATATAAGATTTAAATAAAAAATAAAATAGAAGTAGAACCAGAAAAATTAAAACTATTGTGGTTCCCGTGGGATACGCAAATAAATTAAAAATCTATGTTACTCCTTAACGCTTCAACGGCTAGACCGATTTTGAAATTTGCTATAAAGATAAGTTGGACCTTGGATTAAAACACAGGCTACTTTTATCCTGAATTGAAGCGCTTGCAGCTTGGCTAGCTAAGGTGATCAGACGCGATCATCAAAGCTAAGCAACGGTCGATGTGGACGGTCTTTGGATGGGTGACCATGCCCAAGACAATGGTAAAGCCAAGTCAGAGGTTTTCGGGTACCCTACGCCATGCCACGCCAAAGTAAAACTAAGGAGGGAAGTTTACGTAAAAGTGTTTTGAAACTCTAACGAGTTTTAACACTGAATTAAAGATAATAAAACTGGAAAACCCCTATCATTCACGGAGGATTTTACCGAATTTTCTAAAATATGTTATTTTGCTCCCAGACCACTTTAATTTACTCGTAGGTATATATTTGTTTAACTATTTACAGCTAGACATTTGACCATCAGGGCGCGTAACCACATGAGTTAGCGACACTCTGGTCTAGGTGGAGCATGCCTAGGCTGGACTAACTGGCTCTCAATCTTTTACTAGTCAATGGAAAGTAACCAATGATAATAGCTAGCACTATAAGAGATTGGATATCGATTACTCACACACCTTCCTACATCGCAGGGCTTTTACCGTTACATTAACATACAAAGAACCTGCCATTAAATACTGTTACAGTGGTTGCTATTTAATGCTATTACTTCATTTGATGGCGTGGATAGTTTAACAAAGTTTTTTTTGACGTGACAACGTCTTAAATTAGGTTGCGGCTGGGAGTCACTTATGAAAAAGTGTAACGCCCGGTAACGTTACGATGAGTCACCGAACGAGAGAGAGGCCCGCCGAATGCCTTGCGTCTCTCTCCCACTCAACTATGATCGGATGCCGCGCGCGCAGCACGCGGCAGACGTTGTCACGTAAAATCTTCGCCCGTAAAACCGACTTTACAGGCAACCATTTTTTTACTAAATAGCACTGAAATTTAACCACTTCATTCACTAGTAGTTTTATTTTTATTTTTAAGTAATTGATTAAACCGATTTTAATAAGATTTCTTCTAGGCAAGCGCGCTTCATATTAGACTTACCATCAGGTAAGTTGTGGTTAGGCACAAGCTTATTAAGCGTAAAAAAATGCGGATGTCACATTCTCTTTTTATTTTGAAATCAGTTAAAATACGAAATGTATGAGTAGAGAAATACTAAATTTTATAAAGACACAAAATTAAATATCACTTAAATCACATAAATGGTGATTTCTTAAATTAACAAATCACCAGTTGTACCTAGTGTTAACCGCGTTAAACCAGGATAAAAAGAAGTCTGCATGTTAATCCAAAGTCAAAACTATCTTCATGCCAAACTTCATGGAAATCAGTTCTTTTGAGTCTGAAGAAGTAACAAACACACACACAAATTTTCGCATTTATGTAAATTCATTTCAAAGTAAGCTTTCCGAATAATAAAATGTGTAAAATTTTACGATTAAAATATGTCAAATTGTCATATTTCTGTGCCACGGTTCGAGATAACCATCTTTTATGGACTTTATTATACTTACAATAAATCCGCTTAACATTTTGGTCTTTCATAACTTACCTTCATACAAGACAACTTAAGTTACCTACATGTAATAAAAATCGCATATTTACAACTTCTTGTTTGAGTGACCTAAGCGCCTAAGGTATGGTGTCGAAGGTTTTCAATTCAAATTCAAATTCAAATGTATTTTTATTGTTCTATAAACTTAAGGCTAAATATATACACCATTACTAGACTAAAAATAAAAATTAAAAATTAATACTAGGGGTAGGTTGGTGTGCCGCTGAATATCCCTCTAGGCAAGCCTGTGTCGCGAGATCCAGGGTCCCTTCCCTTCTTAGAACTAATAAGAAATACTTAAGACTAATCTACGTAAAGTTTTATATTTTTAAATTTTTTTCAGAGACACATACCTTATATACAAATTATATTATACTTTTGTTGATTTATAAGATTTGTAAGAAATCGTTAATTTCCGATTCAAATGCTATGCGACCCTGGCGTCACTCATATGCTTAAATATGTATATATTTTTATTATATCATTATATTATTATCATAACCTAAAATAAAAATAATTAGAATCCCAGAATAAAAGTAACCTATAAGTTAAGCCTATTTGTAGCAATTTTATTTTATTTATCACACAAAAACCTATTCACACCAAATTTCATAGAAATCGGTTAAGCCGTATGAGCGTGAAGAAGTAACAAACATAGACACTTACACACAAACTTTTGCATTTATTATATTAGTAGGATTTAAAACTACGTGTATTATGATAGTAGGTGTGATATTGTAACGTCTTTTGCACGAAATAATATAAGTGAGTGACCCGGAGTTTCTTCTAGGCAAACGCGCTCCATCTTAGACAGCAATGTCGCTTAACATCAAGTGAAGTGTGGTCAAGCGCAAGCCTATTATTCTACATCTTCGTACGAGCTTAGTGGCCAAGCTCTGATATCGAGAGTTGTTCAAGCCGCCCGAAGGCCTCTGACTTGGTTCAACAACAGCTTGTACTAAGACTAACAGCCGAAACCTACAATTTAACGTGTCATCCGACCCATGATAGCGCCCAGATGAAAATGTCACTTGTAAAACGACAGTCTTGAGCATGGTCACCCATCCAAACACCGTCCGCATTGATCGTTGCTTAGCTTCGATGATCGCGTCAGATCGCATTGCCAGCCGAACTACAGGCGCTAAAATGTCTATTACACTGGTCTACAGTGGTTTTGTTGCCTTTGATATGATGATGATTTTGGGTCTATTTATACACACAATTCGTGAAAATATCAATGATTTTGTAAGATCTGCTCGTGTTTTTTTCAACAAATGACTGAAAATTAAAATTTTGACAATAAATAGTTCAAAATTCAATTTTTAGAAACGAGCAAATATAGTAAGTACTTTTACGAATATATTCGTAATCTGGGCACTTAAAAACGTAAGAATTTGCGATAATATCCAGGGCAACAAAAAAAATAGATTTTTTGTAGAGCTGTGTTATGCATAATTTAAACTAAAACTGATGTTGATTTAACTTAAACTATCAATTTAAACCTCAAACCGCAGGCTCCAGTGTGTCTATGGCGCCCCTAAACCATAGATAACTGATGGTTTTATAATTGACATGTCATGCTCCATAGAGCGGTCTCTTTTCTTCTTTTTGCCTTTATAGAGCACTCATTTCCTCCATTGTTACGCGGCTTAGTCAAATAATGTAACAAAATTAATATAATAATTTTCGATACTTAAAACTAGTGATTGATTACAATGAGTATGCGTTTTTTAACACTCTTCAGCCTAAGAGTAAAACGGCTTTAGAAAAAAATAGAAGGCCAAGTGCGGGTTGGGCTCGCGTGTGAAGGGTTCCGTAACATTGTTGTTGTTTTATGGGAGCCCTTCTCAAATATTAATGTAGTTAATATTTTTTTTTTATTTGATAGCCAATATACTTTTGTGTATTTTGTGAAAACTTCAAGTGTCTCGCAGCTACCGTTATTGATATATAGCAAAAAAATAGGAAAAAAAACATTTTTTTTAATTATAGTTTTTGTTGTTATAGCGGCACGGGAAATACAAATCTTGGGAAAGTTTCAGCTTTCTAGATATTACGGCTTCTAAGATACAGCCTGGAGACAGACAGACTGACAGCGGAGGCTTAGTAATAGGGTCCCGTTTTTAACTTTTAGGTACGGAACCCTAAAAAGGAATTAGAAAAAATAATTGTCTATAAAAAGTTCTTTGGAGTGTCGATTTGGGTTAAGGCGAAGACAAAAGCAAAATCTTGAATTGATAGTTTTTTCACTACTTATATAAATCGTAAACGGAAGAAAAATGGAAACAATAGCTTAAATAATATTTACACTTAATTTAGCACCAATCAGACTTACCAATATAAAAAAAAATGGTCACCATGTCGGACTGCTAATCAGAAAGTTCCGGGTTCGATGCCCGGCACGGCCAACATCTTTGTGCATAACTAAATTTGTTGGCTGTCGGTCTGGGTGTTAAATATGTATATATACTTATAAAGTATGTAGGTAAGTAAAGTATGTAGTAGATATGTATAGGTATGGAGTTTATCAGTTATGCTAGCAACCATAATACAAACTAGAAATGGTTTAGTATAGGGCTTACCAGCAGGCTTTGAAATGTGTTCAAGAAAATAGTGCTTCTTTAGACGGTATTTAAGCTATTTATTCCATATTTATTTTGTATTTGTATAGTATATTTTATTTTGTTTTTTTTTGATTGTGTATATGAATGTTGTTTATAAGTTTATTTAAATTTGTATTAATTGGTGTATTGTATTAAATTTATCATTAGTGTAACTCGTCTGTGCGGTGCTAATTTTATAAATAAAATAAATTAATAAATATTTTTACCGTTAACGATTTCTAGCGAAAACACTATAAAATCAAGAATTTCCTTATCTTCTCGCCTTAAGTTTTGAATGCGTCCAATCGCAAGATGGGACCGCGCACTGCTGTGTCATGTCATGACAGAATGTCAAAGAAGTTTGACGTTAAAATAAACGTTATACCTGCTTATGGGCGCTTAGTGCGTTCATTTGTTTCAATTTGATTATGGAATGTTTTGAGATTTTCGGTTCTTTTTTTGCAACTGGCAGCAAATAAAAAAAAAAAAATTGTCCAAATCTAAGTTATTTTAAAGAAATTGTTGAAAATGAATAATAATAAAGTTATTTAAAAAATATATGTTCTTTAATCAAAACTTAGTTTTTATTTTACATGGTGGCTGTATAGAAAGTAAAACCTTTTTTTTGCTGTACTATTTTTTAAATCATTTTACAGATGTCCGTTGAAACCATCCCGTTCTTCTGAAGTTGACTGAGGAGCGCCTAAAAGTAGCCTAAGTAATCTAGGGTTTAAGCTATCTCTGTTATGAATAGTATCGTACAAAATTGATTTATGCATGTTTTATTTTTATTTATTTATTACAATTAATTTACAGCTATGACATTGAGCTATTATGAACTACATTTTACAAAACAAATATTCCAGGATAGCATATTAGCTGTGTGAATAGGCTTAGCGGCAAAAAGTTCAAGTTTTATTTACTTACATACTTGCTCTATATCAACTTTTAATTACACTTTAATTAATGACATGTAGCTTGAAAACATATTTATACAACAGACATAATAAAATTAAATAAATTACAAAAAAATACTATGTACAAACTCAAAGATAAAAAGGTAAGATAATGATATGACATCTGCATTGCTGTTGAATTTTAGAACACTATTTTTTTATCTCATTGAGTACGGCAGCCATTGAAAAAATGTAACGTCTTTGTGTTCTACATGAAATTTAAATAAACAAACAGAGCATCTCTCATAAATTACACAAAAGCACTTGAAATTCCACCTCTGTGCCATGTAACGCCCATTTGGCAGATTCCGTAATAAGGAAGGATCGGTCGCATAATAATAATAATTTCTTTTTTTATTACAAGCGAAAGCCATGCCGCCCGCTGGCTCATAAGCCCATGTGGTCGAAGCCAACTTTAAATTTCGAATGAACAAAAAAAATACACCTATCCGCACATGACGCCTGTTCCAAATCCAAAATTCCCTCCAAAACGATCTCACGCTGGGCACCAAAAAAAAATTTCTCCGCTCGTTCTTTTTTCAAATAAAACTTTTTTCCATCCATCCATTGTGAGAGACGCACCCGAGGCCGACCCTAGACTCTTTATTAACAAGATTTTGAATATTCCATTGTCGCTAACACTTTCTACGTTCGAAATTTAATTTTTTTCATTCGTCGTTTGGACATTTCGCTTGAATTATCGCCGGCCAGTTTTGTTAAAAGGTTTAAGACGCCGATTGCTCTTTTTTTTCATAAATGTCAGTGAATGGGACGTTTTTGACGTGGGTGAGCGCATGTATAATTGCTATCAGGTAGTTTGGAGGTCGGATACTGTAATATATGGATAATTAAAGGACGGCTTAAGGTGGAATTTTTGTCAAACTTTATCGGCGCTTTGATTGAGGTTACGATTCGGGTCGTTATACCTCTTTACTCCGGGAATATGTTATTCCGACGCCGGGCGGTAGCTTTACGGTCACATATTAAAATATTCGATACGCATAGAGTTTCATGGTCCAATCGAGAGTCGATTTGTCTTGCTGCGTTATAAAAACATCGAATGCTAGCCGTTAACTCGTAAAATAGGATAGGACCTCCTTGATTGGATATTATTTTTAATAGTCTATGTTTTATTGCTAATGGACGAGGTTTTAAATATGGAATCGAGCGGTGACGCGGTTTGAGTTTGGAATAAGCCATAAAAAGTGTGTGGTGTGGGAATAATGGTCGAAAATAGCCGTTCAGACAATGTTTGACGTCGGATCAATCATAATCTGATACAAAGATGATGTTGCTTGATGGGCCGTCAATTTGGTATTGGTTACCATTTTATTGTTATTGCGGCAGTAAAAATATAGTAAACCGATGGTTAAGCAAGGTTACAGCCGTGTTATAGGTTTAGTTAACTTCCGTTTTTGTAAAATGTTAATACGCTTTTATTGAGGGACGAGTAAATATTGGATGAAGAGAGTGAGAAAAAAACTGATTATATTTTATTTTATCACTTTGCTGCTTCTTTTTTATTTAACTAAAGTAGTTAGATAGAAAAAATACTTTTTTCGTCTCTAGAAAGTATGAATGAATTATAAAGTCATCAAGTATCAAATTTTGTTCTATTTTTGTGACCTGAAATTATTGAAATAGATACGAAGAACTGTATTGAGTTTAATTTAAAGGACGGTTAACCGTTAACTGTATTTAGTTTTTATTGCATTTAAAATAAATGTTCAACGTGGATTAACTCTGAAACCGCAATAAATTATTGTCTAATAATTTATCTAGTAAATCTAATATAAAAATGTATCTAAGAAATATAGGATATCACAAAATAGCTTTTGTCTCGAATATACATATACATAATATTTTTATACATATGCACATATGTGTGTCTATTATGTTAAAATGTCATACCGGCTAGAATCTTGAATAATTTCATCCCAAAACAATAAAAAATTAAGCAATTTTCATAGAAAGTCATAGCGGTCTATTAGTATTCTTATAATCATAAACAAGAGACTGCATATTTAACATGCCTAACAACGATCAAACTTAAAAATGTATTAGCTACCACTAAAGCGTACATAAAGTATAATTCAAATAATGTTACATTAAAAACAAACTTATTGTCCGAGAATTAGGTACTAAACATGAATGCAATAAGTTTTAAATGAGCAAACGAGCTTGCGAAACATTTTATCAATAATTATGGTGTAATATGTTAGGTTAGGTATAAGTACACTAACATTGTTACTCCAAATATGTCATAAGTATATAAATAAAGAATTTTTGAAAAAAAAATCATCAAACTTAGTCACCATCTCCACAAGCCTTCACCGGCGGGGTCATCGCCCGTGTAAACACTGACTTAAACTAAACTAAATCCAAGAGATTACAAAGCGGAGGCTCACTTCACATTCTTGTCCCCCGCTGCGTTCCTCTACACACACACACACACACACACACCTAGTAGATTTGTATGCAAAAGTTAGCTTTAATAAGCACACAGAGGTAAAGCCGCTAGATGAGCAAAGTAGTAAGTAGCGTCTGTAGCTCGGCTAGATAAGACGATCTGACGCGATCAACGAAGCTAAGTAACGGTCGATGCATAAATAAATAAATAAATATCAGGACACATTTCACACACGGCTGGTTAGCCCCATACCATTTCTAGTTCGTATTATGTTCGCTAACACAGCTGATATACTACATATACATAGATACATATTATAAATAAATACATTTTTAACACCCAGACCCACAGCCAACAAATTTAGTTAAGCACAAAGATGTTGACTGGGCCGGGAATCGAACCCGGAACCTTCAGTTTAGCAGTCCGGCATGGTAACCTTTACGCCAACGAGGACGTAAAAATAGCATAGCTTCGTTGACATACACAAGTCTGTCGTCTTAGTACAAGCAGTCGTTAAGCTAAGTCAGAGGCTTTTAGAGGTCTTCTATTCGGGTGGATTGAAAACTCTCGACACCAGTGCGAAGTTGGTCAAAGTTTTTCTAATTTTTTTTTCACGTTTTATAACAAAAAAGAAAGAAACGATAACAAAGAAGTTAATCCGGGATCAAAAGCCTATGTATTAATCCAAGGTCTAACCTATCTTCACAGGTATATCTCATCAAAATCAGTCCTGCCGTTGGATAGTGACGGAGTAACTTAGAATTTGAAATTATTTGCGTATTCCACGGGAACTACAACTATTTTCGAAATAAAAAGTATTCTATGAGTTTACCCAAGGTCTAACTTATCTTCACACAAAATTCATTAAAATCAGTTCAGCTGTTTTATCGTGAAGAGGTTACAAACATACACAACTACACATAAACTTTCGCATTTATTTATTAGTTCATGAGATATTTGCAAAAACCTAAACCCCTCTTTTTTTTAGTTAATTGTTAATAACTTTTGTAATTTTTATTTGCGGAACTTAATTTTTTTTCGAAAACTATCTAGATGCCATTCCGAATCGAATGACACCTCAATCATAATTTTCGGAGACTGCTGAAAAAAGTTGACCAAAAAGGCACTTGTTGACTAGACTGCGTTATTATTATTAGTAGGATTCTTGTGTAAAATGATGTCTTATCCAGTCGCTGTATATCTTAGTTTAAAGTCCGGTAATCATTCTCCAAAGTAATATCTAATAAGCAGTAATTCTAGTTAAGTGTGCACTGACCTGTCCAGTTTGTATTAAACCTGATCACTTTGGCCTCTTTGCTTTATTTCCATACCTCTTCTACTCAAGCTTCTATTACTGGACCAATGACGTAACATTTTATTGTTTTTATAAGTTAAAAAACCACTTTCAACTGCAAAACCTCTTTTTTACACGCTTTATATTAGCTTCACCTGTATGTTTGTATGTTTGTAACCGACTTCTTTGGGCGCGATTTTGACCCACTTTTAACGGCCAGATTTCGTTAAAACTTTGTAGATTTATTGAGGACCGATGACAATACACTAATTTGATAAAATTATTACATTTTTTTGTATTTTTGTTTGTATGTTTGTTTGTAACCGACTTCTTTGGGCGCGATTTTGACCTACTTAAAACGGCCAGATAAGCGTGTTAGTTTTTTTAAACTACTATTATTTCTTATTTCTATTTCTATTCGCAATCGGCGATGCCATAACTGTTGTAAAGTGGTCGTAAAACTTCTAAAATAACTAAACCATTTTTTTCCGGTTATAGATTTTGACTGTAATATATTATATATTCGAAGACCACGCTGATTACCATACTCGACTGCCAACCCTCTGATTCGATTCCCGGCACGGCCAACATCTTTGTGATGAACTAAATTTGTTGGCTGTCGGTCTGGGTGTTAAAACAGGCTACGAAACTACTACTACAATTTTTAAAAGTTTAAAAATTGTAGTGCCAACTAAGCATACAAAAATATAAATGTGTGTTTTTAGTGAAACTACTGGACTGATTTGAAAAATTCTTTCACCGTTGGGTAGTTACATTATTCCCAAGTAACATGGACTATACATATATACATATATATATATACATATATATATCCATGGGCTATACTTTGTTATATATAGTCCGTGCGAAGCCGGGACTGGCTACTAGTGTTTAATACATTTTACATCTCATAATAGGCCTTTCCCTCGTTGTCCAAATCAATCACTTAGATACCTAAGTAACGCACGGCTGAGTAATGGATAGTAAAAACATTTACTCCTTCCTCGTAATGAACTTGTTTAAGAATATTTAATATGTCTTGTCAGACATTAAGGTTTTTACTACCATCTTACTTATATAAACACAGGGGTGGAATTACCAACAGATTGTGCAGGCATAGGGCGGCATATTTGAAAGGGCGCCATTTTATTTTTGATTCTATATATCTACGCTTGGCCATCAAATCGCCTGATGATAAGTGAAGTTGTGGCTAAAGATGTAGCACGTTGATCTAGAAGAAATCTGTTCACTCTCGCCTTGAAAAGCTCAAGTTGTATTAGTAACAAAAAAATATAATATTCACGTCAAACAAACAAACAAAAAAACTTTCCCCTTTATAATTCTTCTTCTTCGTATGCGCTAAGCCAAGCTCTGGAGTCGAGAGTTTGCCACCCAGGCCACTGACTTGGCTTAACGTCTGCTTGTACTAAGACTAACAGCTGGAACCTACAATTTAATGTCTTATTCGACCCATGGTAGCGCCCAGATTACTTTTTAAAAGACAGTCTGATACATGGTCCATGGATCCAACTAAAGACTGTCCGCGTCGATCGCTGTTTGACCTCAATGATCACGTCAGATCACCTTAGCTATAATAACCGAGATACAGGCGCTACTTCTTTATAATATTGGTATAGATAATTACGAAATATAAAAACATCAGTAGGGGCGGCAAAATTTAAAATTGCCTACCGGCGGCAAAGTTTTAACTCCGCCCCTGCATACTATCCATGTAACTTGGAAGCATTGCGGTTTGATATCCGGTTGCGGAAAAACTGATGCCCTGTTTCCTTCTTCGTTTGTTTACGTTCCAGTATGTTCCATTCAAGACCCAAAGATCCAACTAAGTAAGACTTTAATAAACTGCCACTATCGATAGTAGAACTGCTGGCTGTCCCGTTTAGAACAAATATGAAAAAAGAAACTTTAAATTCTTTGAGAGCACTCCATTTTATTTCCTAAATGAGTACATGGCAACGCACCTTTCAGAACCTTGTTAATTTTCTCTAATGTGTTTATTATTTTTATTATTTTTGTATTTAGACTTACAATACATATCTATACTTCTATACTATATCTATACTAATATTATAATTATAAGGCGGAATAGTTTGTTTGTTTGATCGCGCTAATCTCAGGAACTAACGGTGTGAATTGAATTCTTTTTTTGTAGTATAGAACATTTATCGAGAAAGGCTTTAAGGCTATAAAACAACACGCTGCAATCAATAGGAGCGAAGATACAATGCGAAAAAAAATGCAAAATGTGAAAAAACGGAGGAAAATCATCTTCGAGGGCTTTCGTTGCGTGCGTTGCGAAAACGGTTCAAGATATCAATAAAATATATTATATAAAAGAATTATTCCTCTTGAAATGATCTAAATGTCCGCGACAAGCGACACACACGCGGGCGAAGCCGCGGGCAACTACTAGTAATTTATTATGATTGTCTAATTTTAAGTGATTTTTATGAATCTTATGTAATTCGACTTGCCCTATGACGCGATGTTATGAGGCTAATAAATATTTATTATTCTTTTATTGTTTGTAAACGGGAACTATTATTTTGAGCCGGTATTTGAATATTCAAGATGTTATGATGATCAGTTGAAAAACATGAAGAGACGTTGAGTCATGAAGACAGACTGTTTTCCTTGTTATTCCTAAGACGCGGCTTGTAAGGACCCAAAGACATTGTATATAATTATACGAAAATTAAAGTTTATAATAAGTTGCCACAGCCTTTAACTAAATTAAAATATAACGAATTTAAATGTAAATTTTAATCATTCTTGACATGTAATGAGTTACATAAAGTAGATTAATACCTGGACATAAAGCTCACAGAGGGAACTTCAATTGAAGTTATATTTAAAACTACATAATTTAATTCTAATTTTGACGTATACACTTTCTCAGACCTTTTAATCTTACATCTAATCTTACATGTAAACTTTTCATGTCACAATGTTAGTTACCGTACTCCTCCAAAACGGCTAAACCGATTTTTACCAAATTTTATACGCATGTTTAGTGGGTCTGAAAATCGGCTACTATCCATTTTCCCTATCCCTTTTATTTTGTTTTCATTAAAAGAAATAATTTTATGGCATACTTTTTCCGGGTTAGCTAGTTATAGTATATATATTTAGTATTAAGACATATCAGTGTAAATGACGTATTAAAATTAATGGGTGTTAAAATGGTTAATAATGTATGTGAAATCTGTACCATAAATTATTTTTTATTTAATTATATTGAGCAGTTATTTAATGGCGGTTGATTAATTATTGCGACAGTAACACAAGAAAAGTAATAAAAAATAATTAATCTATTATTTTATCACACAATGTAAATTCTAAAAATAACTGAGCAGTCCATTAAGGTTAGGTTAGGTTACGATGATTCTTTGTCAGATGCTGTGATATTATATTTACCGCCCATTTATTTTCCTGCTCATTTATATATTCACTAATACAATTTTTTTTTACTACTCATTTTGGTGTACTTTACTTCGTTTTAACTGCCGAAGTAGGTATTTAACGTGCCATTTCTAATTTTGAACTTACCAAAACCGCCCTTTAAAACTGCCTCTTTAAATCAGTGCCTTTCTAAACCCGTAGGAATATAATCTGTTTTCAGCAAGAATACCTGTAATTTACAACAATGATCGTTAATTAACTGCTTTAGCGGACGCCATTTTGCAAAAATATGTGCCGTAAATTAAAATTCGAATTGCTCTTTCAAACGTCGAACACTAATCGAACGCTGCTAACAGGCCACTGTCTCGAAAAAAAAAAGAGTTAATTTCATACAACCAACCTCTTTTTAGCTCGACTAAACTTTTTGTTTTTAACTGCCGGTGCTACTGTTCGCATTTGACTGTCAAATTTGAATTTGGAACAGAGCAGATTGATTTCTGATTGGGTTCATTCGTCATTCTTCAGTTTGATAGCTCTTGACAGATTGGTGTTGGATTTACATAACCGCTATTAGTCCTACATAATTTAGTAAAAGGCTTTTTTAAAATACAGGTTACACCAAGCAAAATAAAAGTTTGAAAAAAAAAACAAAGCTAAAGAACTCCATGGACATCTTCATCTGAAGAGAAAACAATGCGCCGTAAACTTGCTTGTTTCATTTAGTTACTAATTGTTCGTCTTGCTTTAATACTTATAAAATGCGCATACTCCTCTCTTAACGACTCAACGGAAATTAGTTTATTTAACCGACTTCCAAAAAGGATGAGTTCTCAAATCGACTATTATTTTTTTCATACTCAAAAGTTACCAAAAGGACCTTTTTTAAACTGAAACTTCTTTATGCTTGTGCTCGGAATACTAGAGCGGCAGTGTATATAATAAAGTTAGTCTTTACCAATATTATAAAGAGGAAAAATTTGTTTGTTTGACGCGAATAGGCCCTGAAACTACTAAACTGATTTGATAAATTGTTTCACCGTTGGGAAGCTACATTATCCCCGAGTAACATAGACTATATTTTGTTTCTCTTTACAACTTGAATTATTTTATAGTCCGTGCGAAGCCGGGACTGACTACTAGTATTTAATAACATAGGAAGTATTTCTTAAATTTATTGTATTATAAACATAGATATCTACTTTTTGAAATTCATTATATCGTCAAACAAATATTACGGCGGTTCGATTAGCCAATTCTTTATTTTTCGTTTAAACACCGCTCGTGAAGATGCATCTATACAGCAAGACAAGACATGCGTTAAAACTAGCTAGTAAATGCAGACAAACAGTCAATCATACAGACATACATACATTCATATTTTACACATATAATGTACCTAGTTGAAAATTAATCAACTTTAATAGATATGTATGTATATAATATGCAACGGCCAAGGTAAGTATGATTGGTAATATTTTGACAACCACATCCCGTTTGAAAAAAGCTTTTAACCTACTTGAAAATCTATAGTTAGTATCATTTGTAAAGTTATTTCGTTCTTAGTTAAAATAATCATTGAAACTGTTGTTTTGTGTGCCTAAGTGGTATTGAAAACTATACACTAATATAAAAACGTTTTGTGTCCGCAAAAGTCTTTGCGCTGAAATGGAAAGGCTGCGTCATAAAACATGCGACTTTAAGGCAGTACAATTTTCTATTTTATTGACTACTTGTTAAGTAAAACAAAAAAATGTTTTATCTATATTTTAAAGTGTTCTTTTTTTAAATTAGAATGTAGTTGAAAAATCAATGTTGTTCAGTTGCCAGACTGGCCAGTCGAGAGTTCCATTTTCGAATTCGTATTTAGAATTCCGTCGGTGGCGGGCGGTGCGCGCGGAGCGAAGCAAACAGATAATGTCTGGAGACAACGCGGACGCATGTTAAGCCGCTGCTATCTCAAATCTCGTTCCGTCTCTCTTTGTTTTACATCTTTATCTTACCTTTTAATAACAACTTCAAGTTTGTTTACTCACTAATCCCGCCATCCTCGGTTTGTTGGCCCACGCCAAACGGTAGCTACAAAAATTATGACATACGGCTCTATCTTATCTATGGCCACTCTGCAACATATGTTGCACGGCGCCTAATGGAATACTCTAATTTAATACTTTTGTCCAACAAGAGATATCCGTTACATTTGCACAACTGCGTCATCGCAGAACGCACAGCGTGTTCTAATTTTGAATGATCTAATTTTCAAAATCCGAACGTGTTCTTTTTTGGAAAATTTTCCCGCGACCAGCTCGGGAATGTTCGGGTCCGTTCGGGGTCGATGGTCGCTAATTTGGCGCCCTTTCTCCTGTCAATCAAGCATCACGGCGCGCGAAACTAAAATTAGCAAGCGTCGGCTCCTCCCGCTGGAACGACGCAAATTGCTGCGAATTCGAGTTTAATAAGACCTTTATATACCTTGAGTTAAATAAATAAAAAGAGGCGCAATTTAAATAATTGGTAAATAAAATTAAAATGGGTAGTCGTTTAAATACATAGTTTGTACTTGAAGCGCGCAGTTTCACGCTTGCGTGTAAAGTTTCCACACAACATTGCAAATTAGTATTAAGTAGTTATTTCACCAACTAGCTTTAGCAAAATAATGACGTACAAGTTGAAAGCTAAATGCCAACATTACGAGAAAATAAAAATATTAACTCTTTTAAGATTGTCAAAACCGTTTTGAAATTGGAATCTCGTTGAAAGGAAAACTTTAACCGCCAATTGAACATTTCGCGCGTGCGTTTGTCACAATGACATTTAGTCCGCGCGTAATTTTCACTTTCACGAAATGTTTATTTTGTTAATAAATAAACTGTTTTGGGAAAACATTTACCGCTTTTTCTAATTAAATAATATATTTGCAATTAAATATATGTACATTTACAATGTAGTAGATAAGTTCTGTTATAATTTGTTTTTTTTTGTCATATAAATGTTTCTTATGTAATTGTTTTTCTGTCTTTGTTAATCGTGCAACTAAATAAAAGTTTCTTTTCTTTATTTTTTCTCAGATAATACATATTTACAGTACTTTTTATAAGTTGAAACAAAAATGATGAAAAATTACTTTTATGACAATACAAAAAATTGCTAAAAAAATCTTTGAATAGGTAAATAGGTGAATAGTCTTTTAATAGGTGACCATGCACAAGACTGTCATTTAAATACAATTGTTTTAAAAAACAAACAGCCGACTTCAAAACACAACTAAAAAGGGAAAAATAATTTTAAGCCTACATCAAATCAAGAATATATAAGTAGAATCGAAGAGTTTATTTCATGTACTTATAAAAAACTATTTAAATTTTTTATGAATCCTGTATTCTTGGAGTCGGTGCCAGCAAAGAAAGACAATTGAAATTAGTTTTTTTTTAACAAACATTAATTTGTTCTTCTTAGATGGCACCGACTTCAAGAAAACAGGATTAATAAAAATTTCAAATAGTTTTTTATAAGTACATGAAATAAACTCTTCGATTCTACTTATATATTCTTGATTTGATGTAGGCTTAAAATTATTTTTCCCTTTTTAGTTGTGTTTTGAAGTCGGTTGTTTGTTTTTTAAAACAATTTTATTTTTACAGTTTTAGTGGTTAGTCATGATATTAATATATCAAATTTTACATGAGTGAAATCTGTATTGCCGTATGAGCGCGAAGAAGTAAAATAGGTTATCGAGTTATTTGGGCATCCCACGGGAATAGCAATGAAATCAGTGTGTCATGTGTTATTTGGTGCATCCCACGGGAACAGTAATTATATTCGGGATAAAAAGTAGCCTATGTGTTAACACATAGTCTTACCTATTTTCATCTTAAATTTCATGAATATCAGTACAGCCGAACGAGCGTGAATCTCTCTTCGGGCGTAAACATAACCTAACTTTTTAGGTTTTCCTTCGATTTTACCTAGGAACCCATCATCAGATCCTGTTTTGGTGACAATGGGACCAATTCAGAACCATACTCTTTCAATTAAAATAAGAATTTTGAGAATCGATCCACAAATGGCTGAGAAATCGGTGAACATACATAAAAAAAAAAAAAAAAACATACAGTCGAATATATAACCTCCTCCTTTTTGAAGTCGGTTAAAAAGTGGCATTTTCAACAGAGTCGGCTGTCGGTTCATCATACTAGTACAGACAAGTCAGGTCAGGCCGCCTTTCAAGCCGCCAAAAGGCTTGAAAACTCTCGACATCAGAGCTTGGCCGCTTAGCTCATAAGAAGAAGAATTCTGAAGACAAATAATTGTAGAAAACAAATCCCATGAATAAATTTAGAATGTGAGTAAAATTTAATATTCACTTCGTCATATAATATTACCAAATATTTCAGAATAACTTACGAGTAACTTATTGCTTTAAGTAATTTTGTAATAAATACTTACTTTTTGTAAGAAAACTTGCGTTTCACTGACAAATAAATAAGTAAGAATGTAACTTATTTAAGGACTAGCAGCGTCCTGCGGTGTCGTCTGCGTTACTCCGGGGTTAAAAGTAGCCTATCTTTAATCTGAGTCCAAACTAAGCCCGTAACAAATTTCATCGAAATCAGTTCAGCTGTTTGAACGTAATGAATTAAATAATAGTAGTTTAAAAAAAAATAAAAAACACGCTTATCTGGCCGTTTTAAGTGGGTCAAAATCGCGCCCAAAGAAGTCGTTTACAAACAAACATACAAATAAAATTACAAAAATATTGATAATTTTATCAAATTAGTGTATTGTCATCGGTCCTCAATAAATCTACAAAGTTTCAACGAAATCTGGCCGTTTAAAGTGGGTCAAAATCGCGCCCAAAGAAGTCGGTTACAAACATACAAGTGGAGCTAATATAAAGCGTGTAAAAACATACACACTCACACACAACCTTCGCATTTTAATATGGGTTTATTTTTCATTTTGAAACAAAGTTCCTTATCGCGCGTTGTGAAAGGGGGCTAGGCGGAAAAAAGTCTTACGAAAAGTTGTCACGACACTTTTTGCTATAGTAAGCTATTGTAAGCTGTGCGGCGTGCGCATGTTTCTCTTTCTGTCTCTCTCTCTCTCTCTCTCTCTTATAGAAAGCAAGCCAGATATTTTCATTTCTATTTCGCATTGAACAGTGTGGTGTTGCGACGATGAATGAGATTATAGATTATTTATTTAATTATTAATGAGATGAATGAACTTCGCTCCATCCGGGTGTCCCTTGGACAGCTCTCAAGTTTTTCCATAATACGTTTATGTAAACCACATTGAAGGCTGTTTAAAAGTTTAAGTGTTCAACTGACCATAACTTCTATTAGCCTAAACCAATTTTGACGAAACTAAACAAAGTTTTGACAATGCTCCTAATTATATATACCTAATCTATTTGTAAAAACTGCATTGAAATCCGTTTAGTAGTTCCGAAGTTATACCGTACCAGACAGTTATAATAATTATTTTTAGTATATGTAACATATTATTTTATTTATTGTACACTACGTCCATTTTTAGTCGTTTATTAACTTCTTTCCATCCAAAGTTGCCTGGAAGAGATCGAATTAAGCGATAAGGCCGCCAATTGTGGCAGACTGTTTTTGTTTTTAGTTTATCTTTAGTTTTAGTGTAAATTTGTCTCCAATAAAGAATTATCTATTCTATCAGACAGACAGACAAAAATAGAAAATAAAAATCTTTGGTTTTCATAACTCTTTTATATCTTTTATATCAGTTTTTTGTAATAATATTTAATGTACAGACACTCAATTTTTACTCTCTTATTATATGTATTGATTACAAAAATGTTGGCACAACCAATAACTTTCCCGGACCATCTTAAATTCATAATTCCATTGACGTGTAATTATAAAGATTTTAATCGAAACATGTCATGTCCAACAATTTTATTATGCCCCTCATTACAAAACTTTTAATATATTATCAAACAAGCCGTGCCCGTTGGAGTTACCTGCGTTAATCCGGGATAAAAGCCTGTGTGTTCATCCCGGATATACAGAAGCTTTCTCTATACCAAGTTTAATCAAAATTAGAGTACTCGTACGTGGTTGAGCGTGAAAAAGAAACAAAGGTACAGAATACAGAATACAGACATTTATTGATAAATAAATATTTACAAGTCAAGATAATAATATAAAAATATAATTACTTACCATATGCGGTACTCGTATCATTTTTAAATTCTCTAAGAGAATAATAAGATTTGCCGACTAAAAATTGTTTTAATTTAGCTTTGAGTATAGAGACAGAAGCTGCATCTCTTATACTACTAGGTAGTTTATTATATAGCTTAGGGCCACAATGTAGACCGATTTTTCAAATTTGGCTATCGGTACACACAAACTTTCGCATCTATAATAGAAAGTACCTCGATCATAAATGTACTAGATATAAGGTGGTGTCTCTAAAAACGGCGAGGAAAATAAGACCACAAGTAAGAGTGTGGTCTTATTTGAGTTTGAGGAATTTAAGCGTTATTAGTATTGTAATACAGTTGAGTTTACTAACGCTCACTGCGTACGATCATAAACATTTATAGCTGTTATCGCGGAGCAAGATAGCTTATGTTTATTACGGCACTAGTCAAAACTCAACCTTAAGCTACAGTGCTAAGGTTGACTGGAATTGAAATATTTTGTGACGTGGTCATATTTTGTATATAGTAAACTCATGCCATTTTTTTGAGCTGTGTTTGTATGCAACACTGAATGTGATAAAGGTATCGATGATTAAGTAGGATCATCATTAGCCCATAACTTCCCACTACTGGGTATATGCCTCCTCGCTCTTATGCATATAAAGTTTACATGCCTCCTATCTCTAATGCATTAAAATGGTTTAGTATGGGGATAACCAGCCGTGTGTGATATGTGTTTTTTTTTTATAATTTCTTGATATAGTCCCATACCGACGAGTTGTTGACAAGTTCTAGAACACTAGTCGTAACTTAAACACTTTACGATCTAGACTTTGATATTTTTAATAACAAGTTTGAAATTGAGAACGGATAGAAGATTAAAGAGGTTTCTTAATGGATATTGGAACGCTTTTGTGAGGACGCCGATCTTAACGTTCCTTTTTTGAAAATGTTCTTTTTTTATTGTTCTTAATTTTAAATTTAGAAACGGTTTTAAAGATTCATTTGGATATTAGGTATAAAAAGAATAACTATTAAAAGAACACCAATGGTGAAGTGGCAAATTCGAGTTGGTTCCTAATTTACATTTATTAAGTACATAATGTCAAAACCATTTCGACACTGTGCCATTATTTTGTGTCAATTTGAACATACATAGGTACATACCTGAGATAAATTATGATTAATGAATACAATAACTAAAATAAACATATAGTTTAAACTTAGAGAATTAGGGAAACATTTTCTGTAGGTAATGATAATATTATGAAAAAAATACATATCCCCACTTCTTCTTATTCTTCGTATGAGCTGAGTGGCCAAGCTCTGGTGTCGAGAAGTTTTCAAGCCGCCCGAAAGTTTCTGAATATAACATTATAGATTTGAGAAAGATACGGTAGCTAGCCAGGCGAGCATTAGAAAATGCCCTACCACCATGACATGGTTTCCTCACGATGTTTTCCTACACCAAAAGCTTAAGCTCACTGCTGAAGAACCCGTGACTTGCAAGACGTAAGGCGATCATACGTCCGACAGACCTGTCACCGTTTTCAAAAACTAAATTGGTTGCCTGGAAGAGATCGCTTTTAGCGATAAGGTCGCCAATTAAGGCACTAGTTTTAAATAGCTTTTTTTTGTTTTCTGTAATTATTTTTAGTATGTGTTTTAATAAAGTGCTAATCTATCTATCTAAACTAACGCATGCAAGAGTTTCTATTAAGTTTCTTCGTACTTGTCACCAACTTGCATAAAGATATCATCCTCTATATGGAACTATAAGTCCACTCGAGGTGTTTATCCCTGTGATTAAGCTGTACATTAGGTAGCGTTGACACAGAGAAGGTAACATGTCCAGCTGTCACTTTGACAGTGACACAGTCACATTATTAGGTATAAGTAGGTGCCTATACTTGTAGTACCTATACAGTACTATATTTATTGACATATTGACATAAGGTACAAGTACACAATAATAATAACGAAGCTTCTGGTCTCGTGCTAGTCGTTAGACTGTGTTACGAGACCAGATTCCTCTCCCAAAGTTTACTTTAACATATTTCTTACGTCTAAATTTACTAGTACATATTTAATCTAATATATATATATATATATATATACACACAAGTTACTATGTTATTAAACAATAATAATATATTGTACAATGCCAAAAGAAAAATAATAAATTCCAAACAATACAATATTTGCTAAATGCATACGTTAATAAAACAATTTAGAAAAATAAAATAATAATTATGTTACTTCAAAATAAAAACATTTACTAATCTACCCTACATCAAATTGTCTTTAGTAGTAATAAATATCATAGATTATATTATATATAAGCATAGCATAAGTAACCCACTATACGTTCCCATTGCTGAGACTTGGGGCCTTCCCTCACTAGGAGAGAGATATAGGCCATAATTCAGCCCGTTGATCAAGTAGGTATGGCGGATGACACACGTCTTCGGATATTGTGATCCTCTAACATGTCGGTTTTCTCATGAAAGTGATTTTTTTCTTCACTTTTGTGCATGGACTAAATGCAAAAGAGTGCAAATCTTCGCATAACTTAAAAAATAAGTAATTGGTGTGTGTCGAACCAGGGGCCGTATGATGTAAAAGCTGACGTTTTACCACCGAGCCATACTTGCTTTTTTAGTCACACTCACTTTTTTCCGGGACATAAAAAAATAATCCGGAATAAAAACTGACCTGTGCTAATCTAAACTCTCATTTATCTTCATAGTAAATCTCATCAAGATCGGTCCAGACGTTGGAGCGTGAAGAAGTAACAAACATACATACTTACATACAAATTTTCGCATTTATATATAGGAAACTGCCAAAATGCATACAAATGTGTAAGGTTTTATAAAATTTTACTGGCAAACCAGACGTAAATGTCCTTGAGAACCTGAATCATCTACGTCTTTTCAGGGCAAGAGTGAACCGGTTTCGTCTGGGCATAAGCACGCTCCACCTTAGATCGCAATATCGCTTACCATCAGGTGAATTGCTATCAAGTGCAAGCACATTATGAGTAAAAAAACATTCTACATCAATTAATTGAAGAAATTAGTTTTTTCCTTTATATTTTTTCCTTTATATAGGTAGTAGTAGGTGATATTTATATTTATAAATAGGTATATTCTCTGTAGCCGTTCTAGTCAGGACCTATAGGATACCTAGTGCACGGCTAGAACATGTACAATATCTATCTAGCTCATAAGTCAATATACCCAAAGAGGCAATGCGGCAAGCCTGACTGGCACGTTTGGGAGGGTGGTTTAATTTTGTCTTTTAAAATTTTGCTATGTTATTTATTTATTTTTTTAGTTTACAAAATTTTCGTTTTTACTATGCTTTATTAATTCTTACGTTAAGTTTAAATTATTTTTATCATCACTTCTAGTTTTGTCAATAAAGTATTTACTTCACAAAATAAAAATTAAACATTACCATATACCCAAATAAATGATTTTTATTATTTATTTATAATTTTGTTCTATAGATATGCATTGCTTAGGTCAATTAAAAATAAGTATGAAAACTTGATAACTCAGAACGGTTAGCTAAAAAGGACAGTAAAAGCACTGATAGCTCGTGCCACATTCTCCAAATCATCAACACATTAGTTTTACCTCCGACTTTAACCAACCACTTAATCCTATCACCAGCCCTGTTAAAATTAACATCGCATTCTCCAGTCTCATCAAACCATCACCACCGACCGTCACCGCCCACCTTCGAAGTTCGCGATTAATCGCCCATTCACACCGCGTCATAAATCCATCAAACATCCACCAAATAAACTCATAAATCTCACATATTTACGTTAGACGCCATTTTACACGAGCTAAACAAAAAAGCTAGCACACCGACAGGTGTCGCTAGGCCTGAAAAAACATTTCTTTCAAAAATAGAATTCGAATTCCCGCGCCTAATTGCGTCCCGGCCAATGAGAGGGGCGCGCGTGCGAGCGGGAAGACTGACGTTTTGAGTGAGATGGAATGACGTGGGAGTGACGGCTCCGCCCCGTTAACAATATGGCGGCCGTGTTGATTGGTGCGGGTAGGCGCCGCCCGCGCGCCCGGTGCGCGGGGAAAGCGCGGGAAAACGTCACGTGACAACGTTCCATTTTTGAATCGCGTTTTCCATTCTAGAATTACTAACTACCAATGGTAATTAGAGAATTCTAAGCTGCGGGTTATTAATGCGCTCTTTCACTCGTGACGATGCATGACGGGGTTTTAACACTAGAAAATACGCTTTCGTAGAAACGATGGTGGTCATGTTTATAACATTACCTACCAGGTTATAAGCGAGTGTGGCTCGGTGGGAAAACGTCTGCTTTTCAATCAGACGGCTTCTGGTTCGATCCCGGCCCTACGCCAATGACTTGTTTTTCAAGATATGTGCGGGTTTGCACTCGCTTTACGGTGAAGGAAAACATCGTGAGGAAAAAAAATTGAGGACCACATTATCCACAGACGTTGTCATCCGCCAACCCGCACTTCGCCAGCGTGGTGGATTATGCCCTATATCTCTCACTTCGTGAAAGAAGGCCTCGAGTTCCAGCAGTAGGAACGTATAGCTGCTTATGCATATGTTTACCATTATCTAGTCTTGTCCTTATCATAACAAAAATAATTTTGATCCAAAGGTTCAATACAGAAAGGATCTTAGACCAATAGAGAATTTTTGTACCGATATTTCTATGTTGAACTTAAGAGTTGATTTACGAGTTGATATAACTAAGTTTAATACGTTTTATGGGCAAGCGCGCCAACCTTAAATATCGCTTACCATCAGGTGAATTGCGATCCTTTATCTCTTTTATAAACAATACAGCTCGGCATTTGATCAGCAAATGGGGCCCCGCATTTTCGAGGTGGGGGGGCTCAGTAACCGTGGCCTGGTCACCCACGGTGAAGCGAAGAGGGTCCCTGAGGCGGGTCACTCCCTACACTTGTATTCCCAGTATGCAAGTGCTAGATGGAGTGGTACCTGTAGGTTGCGGAACCTCGTTCCGGGGGGTTTCGCAATCGCTATCCGAGGTAGGCGGGGTGGTGGGTCAATGCGAGGAGCGGAACCTCACCCCGCCCTTTCCGGTGAGGAGGCCAACGTGAGGTTTTAGTCGGTAGTGATGCCCTTCTGGCATCGAGCCCGACATACCCCACCCACCTCCCCGAGTGTGGTGGGCATGCGTATATGCATTTACGTATGGCCCTCCCACTAAGGCGCGTAACCACAAGAGTTATACACTCTTGCCGGAGGAGAAGCATGTCTAGTTTGAAATATTTGTCTCTCAAAGAGGGTGTCGAAACATACTGTTAGATGCTTAGTGTTACATTTTATTCTTGTGAATGGTTGCTAGCCAGACGAGCAATAGAAAATGGTTATGATGGTTACGTTATATGATACTAGCTGACCCGGCAAACGTTGTTTTGCCTTAAAAATATATAGTAGAAGATTCTCAGACCTACTGAATACGCATATGAAATTTGGTAAAAATCGGTCAAGCCGTTTTGGAGGAGTACGGTAACTAACATTGTGTCATGGAAATTTTATAATTCTTTATTGGACACATAAATAAAAAAGGCACAGTAAAAGACAATTAACTTAAAATTACCACAATTGGCCTTATCGCTTAAAGCGATCTCTTCCAGGCAACCTTTGGATGGAAAGGAATTTATAAACGACTAAAGAAGGACGTAGTGTACAATAAAGAATAATAAAAAACATACATATAATATTAATAATCTTATCTTAATTTATATAATCTCGTGTCACAATGTTTGTCCTCAATGGACTCCTAAACCACTTAACCGATTATAATAAAATTCGCACACCATGTGCAGTTCGATCCAACTTGAGAGATAGGATAGTTTAAATCTCAAATTATAGTCGCAATTTTAATTTATTGCTAATATAATTTGTTATAATTAACTGTAAGTAACCTATCTATATAGTAATTGAATTATCAATGAAGTTATTTGTAAAAATGAAGTATCTTTTTGTACGTGTTACTCCTAACCAAAAAGAAACCTGGCAATAACTAACCTTAGGCCTATATTACTTAAAGTAGGCGACCATACGTTGTTATCAAATCGCTAGTGCCTTGAAAATTCGCAAAACGGACACAACCGTCAACGACGTCTGCCCTCATGCGTCTGCCCGCGTTCGGGTCGCGCACTCAGCTATTAGCCGCTTCTTCCCCACCGCACGCCCCGTTCGCCTGGCGCCGCTGCATTTTAAATCTGTGATATCTTCGAAAATATTTATTTAATTTACATGCTGCAAAAAGCCATATTGATCTTTATTAAATGCACAATGTATTTAAGATACTTAATTGGATAAGGATTTATACTGTATTGCTTAAAATCGCTTCGTAAATAAGCCATTATTTCTCGTACAAAGTAAAGGATAAAAAATGGTTATTGTGGGTTATTCCTAAGAGATAAACATATACCATCACGGACTTTTTTGTAGACCTTTTTAAGTTGTACAATACTGTAGTAAATTGTTTTGATCTATCTTGTAGGATACAGTCAGCGTTTGCAATGTAAGCGCAAAAAATGTGTTTTTTTTACGACCTCACATTAAAATCCTCAAAAATTGTAGCCTATGTGTTATTCTGATGTATAAGCTATAGCCTATGTGTTATTCTGATGTATAAGCTATATTGTGGTAAAGTTTCATTCAAATCCATTCGGTAGTTTTTACGTGAAAGAGTAACAAACATACATCCATACATACAAACTTTCGCCTTTATAATATTAGTAGGATGATTTCTATCACCGAAAGATTGGCCGAAGATGGACCATGCCTAGTCTAGAATAACCAGCTCACAAGGAGGCAGCCGAAACACACTGATAAAGGCTTATGGCCAAATTTTTCAAATTGAGGGAGTGCTAGCTAGGCTGGCATAAGAAAATGCCCCCTACCACTATGCAAAAACCATTGCTTAAGGAAGAAAAAAAACATTACTAGGTATATAAATGTGAAATGAATGCATGATCAAACGCAAGCCTAAGTACGAAAAAAAAACTACAACTAATAATAAAACGTGAAAGTAATAATTGGCCAAGTGCGACTCGGGCTTTCCGTATCTTAAAAATTGGCAAAAAATCGCGTTTGTTGTATGAGAGCCCCCGTTAATTATTTGTTTTATTATTTATTTCGAATTTATATTTTTTGTAAGTTTTAGGCGTCTACATGTCACCATTATATAACATCATATACATATAACATAATTTTTTTCAGTATTTTTTGTTATAGGTATTGGCTCAGGAAATACATAACTTCTGACAATATTTAGGTACCTTTTATATATATTTATTTATCTGAGATACAGCGTGGAGACCAACACGACAGCGGAGGCTTAATATTAGGGTCCCGCGCGTTTTTACCACTTAGGTAAATTCTGTATGTATTTAAGTGGCATTTTTATGTTTCTCTAAACTCAGTCAATTTTTTAGCTGCTTACCATCAGACGGGTCATCTGCTCAACCTAACGGTACCAAACATCATCAGACCACACACAACCTACCCTGGATGGTGTCATGCAACTGTCAAAACAAGACTTCAGATTGATTTATTGGCGACCTCTTGTCGAAACCTCGCCATAGGTGGCGTAACATGTGGGGTCTATAGGTCACATGGCTCAGTGGCTTGCTCTAGTAGCAACTTTTAGGCTAAAAAAAATTGAGAGCTTTTTACTCCTTATTTTTTTATTTATTTTTTTATCAGGACACATTTCACACACGGCTGGTTAGCCCCAAACTGAACCATTTCTAGTTCGTATTATGGTTGCTAACACAACTGATATACTACATATACATCTTATATATAAAATTTCCGTGTCACAGTGTTTGTTACCGTACTCCTCCGAAACGGCTTGCCCGTTTTTTCCAAATTTTATATGCGTATTCAGTAGGTCTGAGAATCGGCTACTGTATATTTACAAATAATTATTAAGGCAAAACAACGTTTGTCGGGTCAGCTAGTATTATATATAAATACATACATATTTAACACCCAGACCCACAGCCAACAAATTTAGTTAAGCACAAAGATGTTGACTGGGCCGGGAATCGAACCCGGAACCTTCCGATTAGCAGACCGGCATGGTAACCTTTATGCTAACGAGGTCGTCGAAATTAAATCAATTATTAACTTTAACTAATACTTTTGTCATACACCTGATCACGACCACTCCATTGACGTAACGGTTACCATGTCATAATGACAATAAGATAGTCCCGGGTTCGATTCCCGGTACGGCCAACATCTTTGTGATGAACTAAATTTCTTGGATGTCGGTCTGGGTGTTAAATATGTATCGATATAAAGTATTTATGTATATGTATATGTACGTAATAATTATACCAGTTGTGTTAGCAACCATAATAAAAACTAGAAATGGTTTAGTATGGAGTTAATCAGCCGTGTGTGAAATGTAAAAAAGAAGTGTAATTTATTTTTAATTACGAGTAAATTACAACAATGTAGATTAATATTAAATATTTACTTAGTTTTATTTTATTACATAGATAATCAAAGTAAAAATAAAATGAATATGAAAAAACTAGTTAATGTCTCTAGTCGATTTTTCATGTTATCTTTAATTTTGTAGGTATATAGTATTTTAATTGACAATAAAATTAACTATTAACAACCAATATAAAAAAGTTAATGTCACTGAATGTAAATTATATAAATCTCAAAATGCTTTGTTATTAATCTTAACTCCATGTCCTAATTAATTACTACTATGTACATCATGTCAAATTATAAATTACTGCAATGTCAAATAAACTAAAATGTCAGATTCGTAAGGCAATATTTTGAATTAACAACTTGTCGTTATAAATCATATGTGATCAGTTGTTATAGCGGCATGGAAAATACTCAACTTGTAAAAATTTCAGCTTTCTAGCCATCACGGTTTCTGAGATACAACCTGGAGACAGACAGATAGACAACGGAGGCTTAGTAATAGGGTCCCGTATTTACTTTTAGATACGGAACCCTAAAAAAAATAGGTAGTGAAAAATACATTCTTGATAATAATATGCTTAACGCCTGATGTAATTTCTACTATAATATTAACGCCTGGCAGTTTTTTCTTTTCTATCACTATAGTGTTTTATCAAAACTAGTTATTATTATTACTCTCTGCGGTCTAACCAAATGTAATCCTGGATAAAAAAATAGATAAGTGGCAAAGCTCAGGTGTCAAGAGTTTTGAAGCTAATGGTAAGTAATATTGAGGTCTACGGTGGATCGCGCTTACCTAGAAGGAACCGGTTCACTCTCGCCTTGAAAATCGCTAGATTGTAGTCGTTGAGGAACAGGGAATTCGGCAAGGACCTCTAAAGTAACAAACATACACACTTACACTCAAAGTTCCGCATTTATAATGTGGAAGATTGAAGTTTTTTTTTTATCCTTGATAGGTTTGCGTTTGACTACAGCTAGCCTGATGTCAAGCTGCGCTGCAGTCTACGGTGTGGCACGCTTACCTAGAAGATTCCTATTAACTCTACTTTTGAAGACCCCGGATGATAGAGAGATGAGGAGACCACTCAGTAAACAGAGACTCAGGTAGAGAGTTCCAAAGCTTCGCAGTCCTAACAATAAAGGTTGACGCGTTTTGTACGAAAGTTTGGAACTTCAACTCTGTATCGGTGTCTCTTCACTGACTCTCTGCTCGTTCTGTAGTAGAACGTAGAATAGAAAACATAGAATAATAATAATAATTAATAGTTAAAAAAAAAACTAAAAAACACGCTTTTTATAGAAAACCGTAATTTTATCAAATTATTGTATTGTCATCGGTCCTCGATAAATCTACAAAGTTTGAACGAAATCTGGCCGTTTAAAGTGGGTCAAAATCGCGCTCAAAGAAGTCGGTTACAAACAAACATACAAACAAACATACAGGTGAAGCTAATATAAAGCGTGTAAAAAAAGTATGATAGAGACATCATTATAAAATATTCCCTATGTTTCATAGACTCATCGCATCTGCTGTATAATGCGACGTCAACTAATTGGCACATCTTTATCTACGTAATGTATTCTACCGTTTTATAATACGTAATTATTAGCTATATGTGCCTAAGCGTTGCCAGTGCGGTGTGAAATGTAGCGTAGATGGTATCATTGGCAGGATAGGAGTTAGGGTGGACAATAATGTATTATTCGATGGACTGTTAAATAAAAATAAATACAATTTCACTTTTGAAATCGATTACGTAAACGCAGTTTTTCAATTTTAAGTAGAATGAAAAATAGTTCCCATACCATTCTTCAAGTCATAAGTAATAAATACAATAGCCCATTTATGAAACATTGTATAGCAACAATAATACCTTAAATTGTACATTATTTATACTGTTGTTATGTAAAAAGAACTGTTTAGTACTATTTTATATTTTACCTCTACTTTCATATTTTATTTATGATTTGAACACCTTGTATAAACATTGTGGTCTATGGACTGTGTGGCTGATAATAAAGATTTTATTAATATTATTATTAATCCCAAAAGTGTGTGTGTGTGTGTGTGTGTGTGTGTGTAGTATCCGAACAAATTCCATAGGCGCGTACTAAGCGGTTTTCCTCCACCTTCATAGTGCGAACCGCGAAGGTGCGGAATTCTTTGCCAAGCTCCCTGTTCCCTGAGAGCTACAATCTGGTGGTTTTCAAAGCAAGAGTGAAACGGCTTTTTCTAGGTAAGCGCACTCCACCTTAGATCATAATGTCGCTTGCCTTCAGGTGAATTGTGATCAAGCGCAAGCCCAGATTGTTTTTTTTTTTAATGATGAATAAGGCTCACGTTTGACCGCAGCTTGCCTGATGTTAAGCTTTACTGTGGTCTACGATGTAACACGCTTGTCTAGAAGGAACCTATTTACTCTAGATTTAAAGACCCCCAAATTGTACTTGAAAAAATCGGAAAAAAGAGACTCAGAAAGAGAGTTCCAAAGCTTCGCAGTTCTCACAATGAAGGTCGAATCAAAACACTTTGTGCGAATCCTCGGAACTTCGACAGTGAATCGATGTTTCTTCGCTGTACCCCTGCTCGTTCTGTAGTGGAATGGAGAAGCGGGAATTAAATTGTACAGCTCCATTGCACATTCTTCAAACTGTATCAGATAAAATACAGAAGTTTTTTTTCGTAAAAAAATACAAATACAAATAATTTATTGATAACACCAAAGTTACAAGTCAAATAATATGATATCATTACAAAAGTATATGATATGTATCCATGTCAATTTTCAATTATATTCTATTACTATTGTAATGATATTAATCATAATGTCAATTTTCACTACTAATTCTAGTATCTAATATAATATCAACCGACGACCTCGTTGGCGTAATGGTTACCATGCCGGCCTGCCAATCAGAAGGTTCCGGGTTCGATTCCCGGCACGGCCAACATCTTTGTGCTGAACTAAATTTGTTGGCTGTCGGTCTGGGTGTTAAATATGTATCGATATAAAATATGTATGTATGTATATGTAGTATATCAGTTGTGTTAGCAACCATAATATGAACTAGAAATGGTTCAGTATGGGGCTAACCAGCCGTGTGTGAAATGTGTCCTAACATTTATTAAAAAAAAAAAAAAAAACAATACAAAAGTATATGATATGAATCAAATGTCAATTTTCAAATTTAGATAATCATTTATATTGTACAAAGTTTTATCTAATAGCCAAACCCTGAGTCTAGTCTTAAAGGTGGCGGTGGAAGGTGCATCCCGGACAGTCGCAGGTACGCGGTTGTAGATCGCGGGCCCCAACACGTAAACGGACCTCTCCAATTTCACAAGGCGATGAACCGGCGTTTTCAGTTGCATCTTCTTCACATTGCTACGTAGATCCCACGTTGGCCCACATAGACTGGCTGGCTAGTAAAATATAGATAAAATAAAGATAAAATATAGTTTTTTTTTGTAAAAAAAAAAGATTAACGCGGGTAGCACCGCGGACCGCAGCTAGTATTAAAATAAAGTGAAGGTACTTGTTATTAGAGTAATGAAAGGTTCGAGAGGCGGAAGACACTCTCCGGAAGGTAGCTTGTCTTGTCTGCCGACATCGAGACCAGGGCGGCTGGGGCAAGCGAATAGAAAAGAGCGATTTACTCAAAAACAAAATAAAGTATCTTCTTCTTCCTTGCCTTTCCCACTAAGTGGGGTCGGCACAGCAAATTTTCCTCTTCCACTCTCCTCTATTAGCCGTCGTCTCTACACTCACTCCTTTCACTCTCATGTCCTCATTCACACAGTCACACACGGCACATCCATGTCTTCTTCGGTCAGCCTCTTGCCCTTCTTCCTTGCACTTCCATTTCCATACAACTCCTACTAACATGCATGTGATGCGTAGAGAGGAGTCTCTACGCATCACATGCCCACACCACGCTAACCTCCCACTCTTTAGTTTCTCACTCACTGGTACTACTTTCAAATTTCCTCTAATATACTCATTCCTTATTTTGTCCATTCTTGTCACTCCACACATCCATCTCAACATTCGCATCTCTGCCGCATGCACTCTTCTAACAAAATAAAGTATACAGTTAGGTATTTGAGCAGCAATCGAGTCACATCTCTACCTAGTACCTTACGAGTTATTGACACACTATATTTTTTGAACTAATAATTGCCATCCAACTTGCGATAGCGATTGCGATACCGATTGTGATAGCTATAGAGATTGGTATAGATAGATCGGAATTGCCATCGTCTTCTTAGGTTGACCTCTACTTCCACTACCTTTTACAATCATATCAATTCTCCTAGTCACATACATTTTCCCTCTACGCATTACATGCCCATACCAACCTAGCCTCTCTGCTAATATTATAAATAGCAAATTGTGAGGATTGTGTATTGTGAAAAAAAAATCGCAGGAAAAGGGCGCGTTGGACGTAGAAAGAAGTCGTGGCTACGAAATATACGGGAGTGAACAGGAATTGCCAGCGTTGAGAAATTATTTCGCTTGGCAAAGGATAAAACGAACTTCAGTAGGCTGACGGCCAACCTCCAGTAGTGGAGAGGCACTTGAAGAAGAAGAAGAAGTGTATTTACACGAAACAAACGGTCACACTTACTTAAAAACGTTGGATATACGTCCAACGGGTTTCAACGTATTAAGAGCGTCATCATCGGGGACGAGCTGCACACGGACTGTCACCGACGAGATCCGCGCACAGACTGATCCAACGTTTTTAAGTAAGTGTGACCGTTTGTTTCGTGTAAATATATAATATGCCTTACGATAACAGTTTACAAAGTAAGAAGAAGTGTGTTGTGGTAATGGGCCGGTCAAATCGCTCGTCGCCTGTGTCTTGCGCCACAGCCTCTCTCGGACGCATGTTTTTTGCGATGCATTTCATTGCGTCAGCGCAGCGAGGCGAGCGGTGACCTGGGTTGCCAGGGTTCAAATATGCCCTGAAAATTGGGAAAAATTATATTTAAATTTCTACCTCTGTGTGTTTATAATAAGTTGTATGTATTTGAATAAGCATTTCATTTTCATTACATAGAGTTAATAAAATATATTTGCAATTTTTTTTAGTTTACATTACAGAAGATTAAGTTTTTTTCAAGAGATACGTATAAGAATGATCGATCGTACGTTATTAGGTCAGGATGACTAGACTTAAAAACTTGAAGTATTTCTACAACAACAAGAGAAAAAGTGTGCCACATAAATACAAATATTTATTAATTAAATAAAATAAACTATTAGTTACATGACAAAAAAATAAGTGACACATGCGTTAAGGGCGTTAAGCCCGCTACCAATCAGAGCGCTCATCTCTGAATTGTGCCAACAAAGTTTTCACCGCACTTAAGACCGGTCCTAGCTTAAATATAAGATATCGCTTTGCTAAATGGCCTTGACCTTCATCGCTCCATACAACTATTATGCTTACCATCATTATAGACACTTGCTTTCGAGACACATCCATGAGCAAATAAATAATCACTTTCGTGGATAGCAGATAAAAAGTATCATTATTATAATCATCAAAAAACTTGTCTTAATATATTATTTTATTATTATTATTTTATCACCTAATTGTATAGGAGAGTAGACCAAAGAAGGCGTGGATGAATTGTGTGAAGGAGGATATGAATGAGAAGGGAGTGAATGTGGAGATGACGGCTGATAGAGTGGCGTGGAGGCGAAAAACAGGCTGTGCCGACCCCACCTAGTGGGAAATGGTAAAGAAGAAAAAGAAGAAGATTATGTAGGAGAGTATACTAGAGGAAGTTTGAAAGTGGCACCTGTGTCAGAGAATGTTAAGAGTGGACGGTTAGCGTGGTACGGACATGTAATGCGTAGTGAGGAGATGCATGTCACTAGGAGATGTATGGAAATGGTAGTGCAAGGAAGAAAAGCAAGAGGTAGACCGAAGAAGACATGGATGGAGTGTGTGAATGAGGACATGAGAAAAAGTGTGAGTGTAGAGATGACGGCTGATAGAAGAAAGTAGAAGAAGAAAGAGTTTTGCTGTGCCGACCCCACCTAGTAAGATAAGGCAAGGAAGAAGAAGAATAATTTTGTTTTTATCCGATCTACCTTATCCGAGTAAAGTGTAGTGAAAGGAAATTTATATTCTTGAAAAGAAGTTAAACAAGTTGAGAGCAAAACGTTCATATTGACACTAATAATATTTTTATTTTTATTTTTAATTACCTAAATTAGATATTTAATTACATACATAGTAATAAGTAAAATACAGGGTTATTGCGGATCCTGATGATGCGAAAAAGTGAGTGTGGCTCGGTGGTAATAACGTCTGCTTTTCAATCAGACGGCCCCTGGTTCGATCCCGGCCCTACACCAATGACCCATTTTTCAAGTTATGTGTGGATTTGCACTCGCTTTACGGTGAAGGAAAACATCGTGGGGAAACCAGCATGTTTGAGGACCACAATATCCGAAGACGTGTGTCATCCGCCAACCCGCACTTGACCAGCGTGGTGGATTATGGCTTATATCTCTCTCCTTGTGAGAGAAGGCCCCGAGTCCCAGTAATGGGAACGTATAGTGGGCTGCTTATGCTGTGTATGTGGATCGTAGATTAAACCTATAGGAGGTCAATGCACTCGTCAATACGAACTATTTTTACTATCTCGATCTCCCATTACAGAGTTGGTTAACCCCAAAATAAAACTGGCCAAGTGCGAGTTAGACCCGTGTATGTATACGGGTCTGATTCGACTCTCTGACTGTAATTAACTTAAGTTGGTCACCCATCCAAGCACCGGTGATCTGATACCGATGTTAAGCAACGGTCGATGCGGACAGACTTTAGATGGGTGATCGTGCCAAAATTTTCATTACATTGTAAATCCCGGATGTCCGACTTGTAAATGCTTGAACACCAGAGCTCAATCACTTAGCTCATACGATTATTGTAATTAATATCCAAATACATGCTTAAAAAATATATTTGTCCCTCTTACGTAAATTAAATCTTCATTTACTTAATCTTTAATTAGTAGTCAATTTAGCGCACTTATCAAATCTCGACAAAAATCGCTCCACTTTCTATCGCTTTATAACTACGCCAGATAAAATAAAAAGTAAAAAAAATATCCTGCACATGTCGAGTTCAAAAACAAAACCGAACTTGTTCAGATTTTGTACTACAATTGCCCTCTTTACCACGAAAACGAACTAAAGCGACCAATCTCTCATGCTACCTAACCATTGCTGGCTTTTAAAGCACTTTCACAAGTTCTTTGTTCAAAAATCCAGCAATGTATGCGTAGGTGTTCGATAAACAAGCGATATAATGAACGGCTAGGCGGGTCGTGGTACAGAGACCCTATCACTGAATGGAAAGGCGCGCAACACATTTCACCAAGTATAAAATGCTCGTGGGGATCCGAAGAGACACATTCACCGCTAAGATACCAACGACAACTCCTAAACATTGCAACATGATCGCCTTTGTAAGTTTTTCCATCAGTTTATTTTAAGTGCAGTGATATAATCGGAAATTTTGCAACGGAAGTGACCCTATAAATTTGAAAGTGGAACACCAAAAAAGTGTAGTCAATTGTCTTCGATTCAAAATTGTGTCAAAAGAGTTCGAAATTCAAAAAGTGTGTCGTCATTCCTGTCACTCGAGAACGTGAATTATGTTAAATAATAACTCAAATTTTCAGTCGATTTTTTATCTTATATTCGTATTTTGAATTATTCATAAAGCATTTGATATTCAGAGCGTAGCCAAAAAATATAATAGCTTATTGCCATTAAATAATAATAAGTTTGCTTAACCAAAAAAATACATTAATTTATTATGGCACACCAAATAGAATTCAATCGAAGCGTAATAGAAGCAAAAAGTTTTTATGCAAAGCATCTGTTCTAGGTCGCATTCTTAAATACTTAAAAATGTCTTAACCTCCTTCCGTACAAATGGTGCACATTTATGTCATAACACGTCTTGTGTCATAATTATGACTTCCCTGCTGCATCTCTGTTATTATGGTGAAAGGATTTAAATTGCTGTGGTTCAAGTACCAAGTCTAAATGGTTCTTAGTGCTTCAAGCGAGCGGTTAACTGGTTGAAGCAACTTTCTGTTACGAAAGTCAAATAAACATTCTATTTTTGTACCTTCTAATTCCAAATGTCAAATCAAAGCTTTTTACAAACAAAACTCTTGTTCATCCCAAATGTCAAATCAAAATTCTTATTTATCCCAAATGTCAAATCAAAACAACTAACAAATAAAATTATATTATTAAAATTGCAGAATTCTGATTCTTAAATCTATCTTACATATTTTTCAAAGTCCTGTCATTTATGTTTTAGTATGCTATTTTTTTAAAATAGCTAACTTTTTTAGATACAGTAATTTATACTTAAGTATTCAATTTTTTGACAAACAATTGGCTATTTTTTTCGTGGTTCTGCTATCCAAATTCGGGTTTTGCTTAGTCCATGTTATACATTCTAGAGTTCAATCTATAGATTCTCATGTACTAGCGTAGCATATATAATTATAGTATAAATGTATATCCAGCTTAGTAGCTCACTCCACGTTCTTTCTGCTAGGTCTTGGCGCCCTTTCTTGCAATTATCATTATCATCAGCCTATAACCCACTACTGAGCATAAGCGTCTCTTTTTGTACGCTCAAGGAAGAGGCTTATGCTGACTTAAAGTCTTTCCACCACTTCTCAGCAAAAGTCTCTCTTCTTAAGCGTATAAGAAGAGATGCTTATGCTGAGAAGTGGTGGAAAGACTTTAAGTCAGCATAAGCCTCTTCCTACGCTTAAGAAGAGAGACTTATGCTGAGAAGTGGTGGAAAGATTTTAAGTCAGCATAAGCCTCTTCCTACGCTTAAGAAGAGAGACTTATGCTGAGAAGTGGTGGAAAGACAGCATAAGCCTCTTCCTACGCTTAAGAAGAGAGACTTATGCTGAGAAGTGGTGGAAAGATTTTAATTCAGCATAAGCCTTTTCCTACGCTTAAGAAGAGAGACTTATGCTGAGAAGTGGTGGAAAGATAGCATAAGCCTCTTCCTACGCTTAAGAAGAGAGACTTATGCTGAGAAGTGGTGGAAAGATTTTAATTCAGCATAAGCCTCTTCCTACGCTTGAGAAGAGCGACTTATGCTGAGAAGCGGTGGAAAGACTTTAAGTCCTCGTCGTCCCGTGTGAACCCCGCAGAAGTAGCTAACAATGTACTACCTGTTCCAGAAAGCAGCAACCCTCGTCCTCCTAGCGGCGCTGGCCGCAGCCCGCCCTTCCGAAGAGTGGGAGCCTGAAGGTCACTCTCACTCAGAGCACACCAAGCCGTACCACGTAACGGTGGTGAAGAAGATCGGAGTCCCGGTCCCGCACCCCGTGGCGGTCTCAGTCCCGCAGTACGTGAAAGTCCCGATCCCGCAGCCCTACCCCGTCCATGTGACTGTAGAGCAACCGATCCATGTCCCTGTTTATAAGGTAAGATTACTTTATGTTACTGTCACCAACTTAGCTGTTCAGGTGGGCAAAATTGGAACTAAAAGTTCGAAAGCATTCTTAGGGGGCAACAAATCTCCAATAGCGAAGCCGTCAACTGAACAGCTAAGTTGGTGGCACTGTAAAGCATAAACTTTATGTTCCGGTATGTTCTGAAGCGACGATAGCTCAGTGGGGCGTGCGGTCGAATTACGTCTCGCAAGTCGTAGGTTCCATCTTCGCTGAAGAAGTCGTTGAAGGAAAACATCGTGAGGAAACCATACCATGGTGGTAAAACATTTTCTCGTACTTGTCTTGCTAGCTACCACCGCCAACAGTTCTTCCAAACTAGGCATGATTCACCTTGGGCCTAAGAGTCGATATCACGTGTGTGGTTACGCGCCATGCTAGTCAAACACTAAGTGAAAACTGTATAGTAAATTCTTATTGTGCAGTAACTCCATACTATGCATTCTACACCTTCTCTAAGCGTCGGTAACTCGTATAACAAAGACATAATTAAATCGATATTTTTAATATGACTTGCCAAAACTAAAAAAAAGCACTAGAACTGTAAAATGAATTGATTCAATCACCTGGTTATATAAACATAATCGAAGCACTTATAATACTACAATAATATACATTCAGATGTAAAAGATAAAAGTGAATGTTGTCATAAAAGGAAGATATTTAAAAGTCTTCCGTATTACGAGAAATGCTGCAAACCTGTTTTATCAAATTTGTTTACACATTCTGCGTATATGACAACCTCGTTGGCATAATGAATATCATTCCAGACTGTCAACCAAAGGCTTGGCTGGTTGCTAATAGAACTAATATACTACAAAATATACATACAATACTTTATATCGATACATATTTAACACCCAGACCCACAGCTAACAAATTTAATTCCTAGTTGTATTCTTCAAACATTTCAGTTTCCTCACGATGTTTGGATTCACCATCTTAAAAAAGTTATGTGCAAATCTACACATAACCTTTTTTTATGATAAGCTTGTGCTTGATCGCATATCATCTGATGTTAAGCGATGTTGCGATCTAGGGTGGGGTGAGCTTGCTTAGAAGGTACCGATTCACTTTCACTTGAAAAACAAGTCAGGTGAATTGCACTCAAGCGCAAGCCCATTAAGAGAAAAAAAAGGGCCAGGATCGAACCAGGACCTGTCAGATTGAAAGTGGATGTTTTCCCACCGCTCCATACTCGCATTTTTAGCATACCATAAGCATTTTCTCCGCTCAATTTTGTCAACAACAAATTGCAGATAGAAACCCGTAATTCGCATAACAACAACAATGACTCAATTCACATCAATTCCATTGTATTATTTAAGAGCTATCTCATGACATAATGTGACGGTGCACCGATTTATCATTATGTAATGCAACCGGCCATAACGAAAGTAAAAGTACGGCCAGCGAAGCGTGCGCTGAAAAAAAAAACAAACTCGTTTCTTGACATTTGTGACAGATTGCGTCAAATTAATCGAGCGTTCCATTTTTAATTTGCTCTCTTTACAATAACGAGATTGGCTTCTTGTCAAATTGAAAATCGAACGTCCGTTTTAATAGGGTCAGTGATACCTCGATCAATTAAATACTTTTAAATCAAACGTGGAAGCAATAACGTTTCAGACAAGTAACTTTTATCTGACACACATGTGTTAGCCAAAAAAAAAAACTTTCAATATATTTTGTATGCGATTTCGTATAGTGACGTCATTTATCCAATCTCATGTGATGCATTCCCGTTGAATCCATCACATGAGATTTTGTATAACTCGAGTCTAAAAATGAAACTTTTGAAAGTTCATGTCGTCTCTATTTCATTGCCAAATAAGTGTGTGTAAGAGAAAATTAACTTTCAAATGTTTTCTTTATTGATTCGACTCAAGAACAAGTGAGATAAAGATAATGTAGCCTTTATTAATGACTCAGTCATCATGATTATTGTGAATCTAATCGAATTTGCCTTATTAAAAAGAAAGAAAAATACTTTTAATTGGGACAAATACAAACTTTAAGCCTACATTTTTTTGATGAATTAAACCATTACAACAATTCTAGTCAATATAATTAATTTTACATAGGTTAAACCCATATAGTCAGAAACAAAGCAAACGTAGGTCTGCGCCTTGTCGAAAATGCCACACCGAAAAGCATGTCCAAAAGTGCCCATTATAGCAGCCTTGTGTGTGGCTTAACTTTAAATATAAATATGAACAATATTCAACTAAATATTTTTTTTTTTTTTAGTAGGACACTTTCACACACGGCTGGTTAGCCTCATACTGAACAATTTCTAGCTCGTATTATGGTTGCTAACACAACTGATATACTACATATACATACATACATATTATATATAAATACATATTTAACACCCAGACCCACAGCCAACAAATTTAGTAAAGCACAAAGATGTTGACCGGGCCGGGAATCGAACCCGGAACCTTCTGGTTAGCAGACCGGCATGGTAACCTTTACGCCAACGAGGTCGTCAAATATTATTAATAAACAGTGTGTTAGAATACAAAAATAAACTTCTACAAACTAAAAACATTTCTATACAAAATGGATTTAAGCAAAATCACACCTGAATAGGTGTGTGTTGGTTGTTTTTAACCCTGTTTTCATTTGTTTTTGTGTCCTCTTACAGGTAGTACCTCAGATCATCGAAAAGCCCGTACCCTACACCGTAGAGAAGCCCGTCCCCTATGAGGTGGAGAAGCCCTACCCCGTCGAGGTGGAAAAGAAGGTCGAGGTCCCTATCCCCAAGCCTTACCCCGTCCACGTTCCCGTCTACAAACACATCTACCACCACAAAGGAGGCAAACACTAAATTCAAAGAACGAACGCGATTCAAAGCTCGCTCTGTGAGCTCCTCGCATTAAATGTCACTGTCATCTGTCATGTTATGTCATCTGTCATTACATGTCTTGTCAGTGACTAGGGTTGCCCCGTGTAAATAGAAATACAAATATAAGACTAATGTAGATCTGATGGAGATGTATTTCCATTAGTTTTGACTACAGTTGGTAAATGTGATAATTTATTGTGTGTACAGTACAATAATGTTTTGTTTGTTTGTTTGTTGCTGTTGTTTGCAATCGTTGTTGACTATTGTGTAATTGTTGTTGATTTTTTTAGTTAAGGCATTAAAAGTATTATGTGAAATAATGAAAACTGTATTTTTATTTGTTTATTTACCCAAAACTTTTTAGGTCAAAGTCATTGGTTGCTACTTTTAGATCTCATATTTTACAATCTAACAAATTTTTCAATAATAAAAAAATATCGTAGGTACAACACTTCTTCAGTAAATATAACTATAGAGTTTTACGTAATCGTGTTTAAGAATTCTGACGATGCTTAACACTGAATCAAAGATAGTTATACCAAAAAAACATAGGCCTATCATTTAAACAGGATTTAATAGGTTTTTTTAAAATATGTCGATTTGCTCATTCTAAAACGTTAACACATACATTTTAATAATACGCCAATTCTATTTTCTCAATTCTTTGACGGAAACTAATTTATTTGTCAACTAATTGACTTAACTAGTACTTTTTCACGTTCCAAACCTAACCAAACAAAAACTATGTAAACATTTCTCACGATAACTAGCTGCGACCTGCGGTGTTACCCGCAATAATCCGGGATAAAAAGTATAATTATGTTTTAATCCAAGGTCTAACCTAGCTTTACACCAAATTTCATCAAAATAGGTTCAGCCGTTTATGTGTGACAAAGTAACAAGCATACACACTTTTTTTATTAACACTTACACACAAACTTTCGCATTTATAATATTAGTGGCTTTACAGAGCAAGGAAAAGGTTTATTTTTCTTAACCTGTATTTTTGCAGATGACGCAGCGCGACTTAGCTAGTCTTACAACAATTTAATATCATTGCACTTTCACTGGCTAGGTCACAGAACATAGTCAATGACTTGAACACTACTTGCTGTTAATCTGTGACATTATCGAGATATTTGTGAACTATTACTGGCTTTCTACAGAAGTTCCACACGATTTTCGAAGCAAAGCAGCAATGTATAAATAATTTTAAATGAGAAAACAGTTGCTTTGTATTACGTGGTACTACTATTGTAGTATAATATACACAGTTATCCTTTTTCTAAGTGAAGCAGCAAGGCATGTAATATAATAGAAATAGATATTTATGAGCCTTATGACATCGCGTCACATAGAGCAAGTCAAATTACATAACATACATACAATCAATTAAATTAGTAAATTATAATAAATTATATATATTGTATGTCTAAATACAAAAATAATAAAAATAAAAACACATTAGAGAATATAATTATGTAGATGAAAATGAATGAGTAAATGAAGATTCTGCAAGGTACGTTGCCATATTGTACTCATTTAGAGAATAAAATGGAGTGCTCTCAAAGATTTAGTCTCAATTCTCAATTTTTCGAAACTTTGTAAAAAAAACTTTGAAAACTTGAGTAAATTTTATTTGGTATATACATGACTACAATTATGATAAGATAATTTCATATAAAGTTTATGGTAAAATTAGAACAGTTAGTTATAGTAAGTGACAGGTCTAAGTAAAAAAATAAATAAAAAAAAAACACTTTTTTCTTTTCAATACTTAAGTTAATTTTAGTTATTTCAATTTTACATCGTGGCTGTAAAGTAGGAACATGGTTCAATAGATATCGAAAAACAGCTGTCAGTTGAAAGCGATTCTCCCTAGGAATGAAAAGTATTACTTTCATCCCGCTCCTCAGGCAACTTCAGACCTACTTTCGGAGTATGAATAATGAAAAATATGTTAATAAATATAATAAAACCCTTCTTTGCACATGGCTAATCCTATAAATAGGCATAATATAATAATTCTCAAGACACGGAGTTATAAGAAATAATAATGACACCGCGAGCCGGCCGATTGGTTCCGCCTACACGCGGTAGGGGGCAAGACATCACCCTTTTTAGGGTTCCTTTGTAAATCTAATACTATCGGAGCCCTAAGTTTTAGGGCTCCGATAGTATTAGATTTACGAATGTATTTTTTAATATTTCACCAGTTTTATGATACTGGTTATATGGTGTTGTTAAATCATTTTTTAAACTTAAATTGTCATATTACTAATATTGTAAATGTGAAAGTTTGTGTGTGTTTGTTTGTGACCTTTCACGCTCAAATGACTGAACCAGTTTTGAAGAAATTAGGTGTGAAGATAGGATCAACACTTTGGATTAACACATATGCTATATTTTGATCCCGAAAACAATTGTGGGTCCCGTGGGATACGCAAATAACTACAAAATCTATGTTACTCCTTCACGCGCCAACGGTTGGACCAATTTTGATGAGATTTACTATAAACTAGGTTAGACCTTGGATTAACACAAAGGCTCCTTATTATCCCGGATTAACTTTAGTCCTGATTAGTAATTTATAATTAAGCAGATCTAAATTATTGATACATATTAAAATTAATGTCATATACCTACTTACATAATTTTACTTATTTATTACACTTAATTTTACCTAATTTAAAATCACAAAATAGCTTGGAGTCAAAAAATAAGTTTTCTAAACAAATATATAAAAAGGATAAGTTTGATTTTTTATTTGTTTGTTTAATGCAAATAGGCTCCGAAGCTACTGGACCGATTTGAAAAATTATTTCACTGTTGAGAAGCTACATCACCTATCCCCGAGTAACATGGGCTATGTTTTGTTTCTCTTTCCAACTTAAATTATTTCACAACCCGTGCGAAGCCAGGACGTTCCGCTAGTTCTTATATAAAAAAAAGTAAATCCGCACTTTACAATACAGATTTTACAAGCGCTTCTTCACAGACTCCACAATTAAAATAATTTCCTACCAGCTCGCTCTTGTCCATTTTGTTTTTTTTTTTGTTTTTTTTTTCCTGCACAGCACCTGCCAGCCCCCCGCCGAGAACCGCGCTGCCCTTTCATACCGACGGATTAATGCCAGCTTCGCCTTAAGAAAAAAACAAGAAAAAAACCTCGGGTCAACTTGTTTTGTTGTAGGTCGAATTTGGAATCGTAAGTTTTGTTTTTCTTAAATTGTTTTAGGTGGCCAGTGAGCGCTATTATTGTGTCTAGGCAAGGAGGTTTAATTTTTTTTTTTAGAACGAAGTTTTATTTTTTCCTTATCGCAGAAATACAGAACTTTATTAGCCCTAAATAACATACGTTAAAGGCAAGTCATACTACAATAATTACTTAATACTTAAAAACATTAGTTAGATTAAATTAAATAAACTTACAACTTACTCGTGCGTTGTGAAAGGGTGCTAGACGGAAAATCGTACGAAAAATTGTCACGACACTTTTTGCGCACGGTATGGCAACGTCGCATCTCCAAAATTTGTTCGGAAGTCAAATACGGCTATCAATAAAAGTATTCACTAATTGACAACAGCGCCATTCGTTTCAGGTGGAGTTGCGATTGAGCCTACTGATTAAGTTTATATTACATTATATTTGTTAATATAAAAAAAAAATATTACTTAAAAAAAAAATTACAATTCCTTCAATCGAAACGAATTTCGTTCCAACCGGGTTTCCACACCTCTCAAGATTTTTCATATTTTTTTTTAGTAGTTTATGTTAAATTAATGCTATTTATTAGCTTAGTAGGCTAGATTATAGTTTTATTGAGGGATAACATCACGCTGTCCCTTAATTTTTTTTTCACACACGGCTGGTTAGCCCCATACTAAATCATTTCTTGTTTGTATTATGGTTGCTAACACAATTGATATACTATATATACATACATACATGAATACTTTATATAGATACATAGTTATGTAACATCCAGACCGACAGCTTAAAAATATAATAAAGCACAGAGATTTTGGCCGTGCCGAGTATCGAACTCAGAACCTTCTGATTGCCAGTCCGGCTTGGTAACCATTACACTAACGAGATCGCTAAAGCGCTAGCCTATTTTATGCATAATATGCTTGCGCTTGACCACAACTCACCTGATGTTAAGTGACATGGAAGCTGTTGCGGAAATAAATTATATATTTCAGATTTTCTTCTATCTACAATTGATTTCCGCAAAGTAACGCCCGAGTCAATAGGTTAAATAAACTAGGTACATCTTACTCACTGCTTCGAAGAATTCGAAAAACGTTTTAACTGAAAGCCTAAACTACTTTAGCTGTAGTAAACGTTATTATTAGTCTAATATCCCACGCAACGCTACCATCATCCATTTATCTAAGTGCTCGCATCATAGCATCAATCTCTGAACACGTATAACAGCTCTCTTACAAGCCGTAAACACATTAATACAACAATAACTGTGGCATTCCTAAATTTATATCAAAACAAGCCTGAAAGCGCTAAAAGCGCTGCAGAACGCAACGTGAGTTTACGCGGCAAAAGTAAACATTTCTCAAACAACGTTTAAAACATTTAATCCGACGTTAATAGTCTTTAAAGCAAAGTAATACAGCTTAAAATCAAACAAAAACACGCTATTGTGGATATAGCGAGATTTATAAACAAATGTTCGCACGCGAAATCTGGATAATTTCCCGCGTTTTGTCAACAAACATGGCGGCCGGGTTTGCGCGATGCGATGTGTCGAAATAGCGAATTAATAACGTCATCCCGACGTGGTGGTGAAGGAATAACGGGTGGTAATAGTGCGGAAATGCAGTTAGACTAATATCTGAGCGATGAAAGATTGATTTATGGTAGTAATATTCACAGTTGTCAGGTAAAACAGGAAGATGGAAATACTATAATAAGACATTTTTTTTACACTTGTTTTCTAACACTCTGACCTATGTAGATACTTAAATAATTCACATTATTAAGTACTTAATTTGACCTCAAATAAACTGTCGAAAGATGTTTTTTTTTTATTTATTCTTTTTATATGCCATTTTAAAACATTTGATTCCAATTATGAAATCATCTCACAAATAAAGACCTATTTTGATGACCTCGACAATGTTTTTTTTTGGAATGGATAAAAAATTGGAGAATCTATGGACAAAGTGTATTGAGCTCAAGGGAGACTATGTCTTTTTATCCTTGATAGGTTTGCGTTTGACTACAGCTAGCCTGATGTTAAGCTGCGCTGCAGTCTACGGTGTGGCACGCTTACCTAGAAGATACCTATTAACTCTACTTTTGAAGACCCCCGGATGATACCTCTCAGGAAACAAAGACTCAGGTAGTGAGTTTCAACCCCCCCATGGGGCCCCGCATTGTCGAGGCGGGGGGGCTCAGTAACCGTGGCCTGGTCACCCACGGTGAAGCGAAGAGGGTCCCTGAGGCGGGCCACTCCCTAGACTTGTAATCCCTGTACGCAAGTTCTAGATGGAGTGGCACCAGTAGGTTGCGGAACCTCGTTTCGGGGGGGTTTCGCAACTGAGGCGGGCTGCGGTGTGGTTTGGGAGGCACCGCAGCTGAAGATGTGGGGCCGCGGCAGGAGAGAAGTGTCGGTATTACGATGCGCCGCTCTTCCTACCTGCCGCGGCCTCGACGGGGTCGCCACCGTTGATGGCGGACGCGGTGGGGCCGCAGGGAGAAGGGTGTGGTAACTGGAGACTACCACTTTCCCTGTTCTCTGCGGCCGTAGTGGCATGTGACGGGGCCACAGACCTGACCCGTCACGGGGGACCTAGGACGTCGGACTGGGGTTGTCCGGCGTCCATTGCACTCACGGTCCCCGAGGTGGTTGCGGTGCACTACGTGCACTGCAAGGGGAGTCATCCCCTGAGGAGGAGTCTCTCTCAGGCTAGCCGAGGTGGGCGGGGTGGTGGGTTAATGCGAGAAGCGGAACCTCACCCCGCCCTTTCCGGTGAGGAGGCCATCGTGAGGTTTTAGTCGGTAGTGATGCCCTTCTGGCATCGAGCCCGACATACCCCACCCACCTCCCCGGGTGTGGTGGGCATGCGTAAATGCATTTCCTCACGTTAAAAAAAAAAAAAAAAAAAAAAAAAAAAGGTAGTGAGTTTCAAAGCTTCGCAGTCCTTACAATAAAGGTTGACGCAAAGCTCTTTGTACAAAAGTTTGGAACTTCAACTCTGTATCGGTGTCCCTTCACTGACTCTCTGCTCGTTCTGTAGTAGAACGGAGATGGTGGTATTAAATTATGAAGTTCCAGAGCACACTCCCCAAGATGTATCCGATAAAAAACCGCCAAACTAGCAAACTTACATCGTTGCTCTAGGCTTTGAAGCTTCGCCTTCGCAACGTAAAAATAAAATGGTTTTTTGACGTGACAACGTCTTAAATTAGGTTGCGGCTGGGAGTCACTTATGAAAAAGTGTAACGCCCGGTAACGTTACGATGAGTCACCGAACGAGAGAGAGGCCCGCCGAATGCCTTGCGTCTCTCTCCCACTCAACTATGATCGGTCTGCCGCGCGCGCAGCACGCGGCAGACGTTGTCACGTAAAATCTTCGCCCGTAAAACCGACTTTACAGGCAACCATTTTTTTTTTAATACAAATCGTGTGTTATTTTTTTCAAAAGTCACGGACTTATTGACCCGCCCTCGTATCTATGTATCTAACTAACAACAATGCAGGTGTAGTGGTACTCACGCCACGTGATGTACGAGGGGGGTGTGTGTGTAATTAGCGGTGGTGAGTGTTAATAACATAGCGTACATAGTACTATAGCGTGCTATAGAGAGTGCAAATGCTCGCGCTGACAAAGGAGTTTTTAATCGACTTACTTTAAGGTGGCTTTCTATAAATACTTTTTTGAACACAGGCTCTCAAGAAGGTCAGATCACACCGCTAGGTGCATTACGTTTTTTTTTTTTAATTTGAGGGTGTTTGATAGTTAGACTTCTTTTTCTTCGTATCAGCTAAGTAGCCGAATTATAGAAAATACATAGTTTATATTGTATGCTCCCATTCTCAACAAAAAACTGTCCATTAAAAACCATCATTCCCACCTAATCAACCTACAACAATCTATAAACACCGGCCATACCCCAGCACCTTGACTAACAAACAAACGACTCACAGTTGACATACCAACCTTTGAACATTCTTCCTGATAACCCATCTTGTACCTATCGAATAACCGATCGACAAAACCATAGACAATATATCACTCGTTAAAACTTTTTAAACTTTATGACGTTGACATAAGGAGCTTTCAAAATGGCGGCGGTGGAAAACGCGTGCATTCTCGGTGTCGAAGCAAGACGTCTCAATCCCTCTGTTATCTGGCATCATAACTATGGCATGTTGGTTTGAGATGTCGGCGTTGCATGACTGGTATCTTGAGGTACTCGACACAACTATGTTGCTGTTAGGTTAATATATGTATGTACTTAGCTACCTACTTAGGTATGCGTAATTCTTTTATTTAGTCATTGAAAACACCTAACATGCCATAATCATAACTTATGGGGAAAAGAAATTAGCACACTCTCTTGCTGGTTCCTTTTGGCCAAGTGCATTTCACCTTAAATCACAATGTCGCTTACCATCGTAAACTGTGTGTGTGTGTAAACGCAAGACGTTATAGCGTAAAAAAATATGAAAGGTTGCGGATTAACATTATCTGATAATGTCTTTCAAGTGGCTAACTTAAGTGGATCAATCCTACAAAACTAGAGAGCAATTACGATAATAATAAGGTACTCGTAGTTATAATCTACAATTATATCATTATTCAGTTATACCAGCATCAATCTTCGTTTCTAATTTAAATAATGATTCTCGCCACCACATCATCAAGTGTCACGTCACATCAGCTACCAGTCTCGCAGGACCAAATTTCCAACACCATGACGGAAGTCCTATAAAAAAAAATGTCAGACAAGGCGCACAACTCTCATCAATCCGCCGTCAACACCCCTTAATTCCGCCTCATTCAGACGTCAAACGCGCTAAACACACGGAGCATTAGTCAAACTGTCGAACTATCAAATCGCCCGTCGATTACTCATCCCCGGACCGGGTGCCGAATTAAAAAACTACTCAAACGACAATGATCTCATTCTTACGACCTCGCTGATGTATTGTGACACAACTGAATGATGGGCATAGACAAGACAACGGCCTCAGCGGTGCCAACATTAAAACCTTCCGTTATTTTGACAAATTGACAACTACCGCGCGGCGTAATGACATATTGTCGATTTCGCCGCGATTTGGGACATAATTAATCGCCGTCCGATCGGAGGCCTAACGTCGTTTATCACGGTAGATAAGTCGCGGTTTAAAAATGGAAATAAAACGGTCCGCAGACAACAATGACGGCACATTTGAATTGAATTCTTTGAAGTTTCGCTCTGACATCTATCCTTTTTCAAGCGTTGTTTCAATGGGAAATAAACAAACGTCGGATTTGCGTTTGTATTTATTTCTTAATTTAAATAGCTGCGGTGGGAAGAGGCCGTGAGTTATTCCACTCCCAGTGGAACGACGTGGAAACGTTTTCACGTCGGAAATAACTCACAAACCATGTACATACCTACATACTGCCGTTCTTGTGAAGAGTGCAGTAACAAACTTGACTTCTTCTTCTTCGTATGAGCTAAGTGGCCAAGCTCTGGTGTCGAGGGATTTCAAGCCGCCCGAAGGCTTCTGACTTGGCATAACAACTGTTAATACTAAGACTAACAGCCGGTACCTACAATTTACATCCGCCATCCGAAAAAGACACTAGAAAAACAACAGTCTTGTGCATGGTCACCCATCCTAACATTGTCCGCATCGACCGTTGCTTAGCTTCGATGATCGTGTCAGATCACCTTAGCTAGCTAGCTAAGTTGACTTTAATTCATATTCAAAATCACGAAAACCTAACTTTTATTACAATCTATAACACTCTTACTTATTCAGAAATTATAACCGCAGTAACTACGGGTTTAGTTATTAATTTTCTTAACAAAAGTGCAGTAGGAATGGTTACCTAAGATTTTTTGTTCAGTGGCAAAAATAACTGCATCTATACACTAGTAATCAAATATTATACATATATACTAGCAATCAATATAAACATCATACATACTAGCAATCAAAACTATTAAAATACATTCATTTGAAATTAGTAGCTCCCCGCTACTTCTTCACACACAAACGGATGTATTGATTTAGTTGAAATTTGGTCTGAAGATAGATTGAAGAGACCTTGGATTAATACAAAGGTTAACGTGGCTAACACCGCGGGAAATAGCTAGTGAACATATATTATGAAGACACGATTATATGAATGACAACATGGCTAATGGTTGAAAGAAAGAAATATAGAAAAAAAAACATACATAGTAGGTGCATTGAAACTAACGCAAGCTGAAAAATATGTAAACTAATAAATTGATTACAATTTTATAGTTCCAAAAAAAATATCGGGAAAATAGCTTTAAGGACGTTCGACTTAAGAACCACTCTCAGAATATTTATACTTATGGTACCAATCAGACTTGCCAATTTGAAAAAAAAAACTCGTTCAAAAAACTTATTTTTAGATTTAATGAACCAGTTTTATTTCTTTTTCATACATAAGTCTCATTTGTACCATAAGTATAAATATTTTAAATATTGGTTCTTTAGACGGCCTTTAAGCTATTTTTCTATATTTTTACTGTTTACAATTTAACTAAAAACTGTAAATTCAAAATTTTGCCTTTAACGAAGCGCTTGCTTTCCCAGACAGTCACATATAATCCTCTTATCTTGTCTTATATATAAAATTTTCATGTCACAATGTTAGTTACCGTACTCCTCCGAAACGGCTTGACCGATTTGTACCAAATTTTATATGACTATGCATGTGCATATTCAGTAGGTCTGAGAATCGGCTACTATCTATTTTCCAATACATTAAGTGATAAGGCAAAACAACGTTTACCGGGTCAGCTATTATACTATAGCTATGTATCCTCTGTATTTGATTGCCACATGCACTTAATAAATTAAATAAAGTGGCTTTCTAAAAACCGTTGCCTTTTATTATTATGAATGTTTGATATCTAACTTGGCATTAACTATATCTATGACAGAAAATGCTATCTAGGAATAAAACTATTTTACACCTACATTCTTAACCGCTATAGCCACGGAACTTATGCGTCAAGAGTTTACTAAATTTGAAAGATATAAGTACTTGTGTAATACTTATATCAAGAAAATATAAAAAAGAAACTCTATATAATGTTATCAAATTATACGTCAACAAAGAAACAATAATTGCTAATTATGAATTCAGTGCCTAAATTATTATTTATCTATACCAATATTATAAAGAGAAAAAGTTTATTTTTTTTGTTTGTTTGACGCAAATAGACTCCGAAACTACTGGACCGATTTGAAAAATTCCTTCACCGTTGGGAAGCTACATTATCCCTGAGTAAAATATTTTATGTTTTGTTTCTCATTTATTGATAATATTATCAAATTATACGTCAATAATGAAACAATAATTGCATATCAATTCAGTGCCTAAATTATTAGTACCAATATTATAAGGAGGAAAAGTTTGATTGTTTGACGCAAATAGGCTCCGAAACTACTGGACCGATTTGAAAAATTCTTTCATCGTTGGGAATCTACATTATCCCTGAGTAACAAAGGCTATATTATGTTTCTCTTTGCAACTTAGATTATTTTATAATTAATTATAGCCCGTGCCGGGACGATCTGCTAGTTTTTTAAGTAGGTATTGTAAATTTATGGATAAAATCTGAAATAAATATAATTCAAACAAATTAAAAAATTACAGTGTCTCACGGTTTATCTTTAGCCTATATCATCATTCTAGGACTTTAAAACTTCCCTGGCCGTAACAACAAAGTAATGAAAAATAATAAATTCAAAAGAAGCGAATGATAAATTCAAAGTGGGCGCAAATAGCGACGCGTGCGCAGCTTGCTCACACCTGCGATACAGACGCCATTCGTCTTTTTAATTAGTTCGCTGACTTTAGGCAGTAAAAGCTGATATTAACTACTAGTGTATGTTACTGGCAGGTCCTAAGGTCAGTGGAATACACATAGTACTAGGTGACCCGGCAAAAGATGTTATGCCCTATACATTATTTCTATGATTTTAAAAAAATATTTAAGGGTGAATCACTTTATGCAAAATAGATAGTAGCCGATTCTCAGACCTAGTGACTTCTCAGTTCTAGACGCATACTATAAAATTTGGTAAAAATCGGTCAAATCGTTTCGGAGGAGTACGGTGACTAACATTGTGACATGGAAATTTTATATATTAGATATACAAAAACTAGCAACAATTTCCGGCTTCGCGCGGGCTATAAAATAATCCAAGTTGTAAACAGAAACACAATAATACTAATGTTACCCGGGGATAATGTAGCTTCCCGACGGTGACAGATTTTTCAAATCGGTCCAGTAGTTTCGGAGCTTATTCGCGTCAAACAAAAAAACAATCAAACTTTTCTTCTTTTTCATATTGGTTTATTTGTTTTTAATAGAATAGAAATAAACTTAATTAATCCTTTTTATATTTTGTAATACAAAAGAATAACAAGAAAACACATATTAAACAATAAATTAACATATAATTAAATTTGAAAGACATTATGAATGAAGTTACAGATGGCTGCACAAAACCAGAGATTAGAGGAACAGAGAATACAATACAAATACAAATCGAGGTTAAAAAAACGGTCGATGCGGACTGTCTTTGGATGGGTGACCATGCCACAAGACTATATTCTTTACCAGTTGCGTCTCGCGGTGTTAACCGTGTTAATACGGGATAGAAAGAAATAAATGACGACCTCGTTGGCGTAAAGGTTACCATGCCGGACTGCCAATCAGAAGGTTCCGGGTTCGATTCCCGGCCCGGCCAACATCTTTGTGCTTAACTAAATTTGTTGGCTGTGGGTCTGGGTGTTAAATATGTATCTATATAAAAAAAAATATGTATGTATGTATATGTAGTATATCAGTTAGCAACCATAATACGATCTAGATATGGTTCAATATGGGGTTAACCAGCCGTGTGTGAAATGTGTCCAAATAAAAAAAAACGAGTTAAAAGTAGCCTATGTGTTAATCCATCCTATCTTCATAGTAACTCTCATCAAAATCGGTCCAGCTGTTGGAGCGTGAAGGAGTTACACAGATTTTGGAGTTATTTGCTTATCCCACAGGAACCTTAGATTTATACATAGACTACTTTTCATCCCGAAAACAATTGTGGATCTTGTTTCAATAGTCTAGTCAACAAATGCCTTTTTGGTCAACTTTTTTCAGCAGTCTCCGAAAATTATGATTGAGGTGTCATTCGATTCGGAATGGCATCTAGATAGTTTTCGAAAAACAATAAAGATCCGCAAATAAAAATTACAAAAGTTATTAACAATTAACTAAAAAAAAAGAGGGGTTTAGTTTATTGCAAATATCTCAAAGTAAAGCTAAATTATAAACCAACACAGTAATTAGTAAAACAACACAAAAATAAAACATTTTCAATGATTTTCTATTGTGTTCTACCTACCCTGATCTCCGGGTACCATAAATAAAAATAATCCTCTTAGACTTCACAATACTTTCATTTTAACCATTTAACAACATAATTCCTAAAGTTAAAATACTAACGGTAAACGGCTTTAAGCGATAAGACAGCCAATTGTGGCACACTTATTTCTTTTTCTTTATTAAATTTCATGTTTGTGTCCAATAAAGAATTTGCTATCTAACTATCTATCTAACGGTACTTAGTAATAAGATGCTGTTAGAATATACAGTGTAAACTCTATATAACAACACTGGAAGGTTCTGTGCATTTTATGGCGTTATAGAGAGTGGTCGTCAAATGGAGAGAACGTATAATTGTATGGAATACCAGCTAAACCAATTAAAGTCAATTAATTCGATGCTTTAGAGAGTTGTCGTTAAATCGAGTGACGTTACATGGAGTTTACACTGTATATATATAAAATACATGTGTGTATGCATAAATTATTTCTTCATATTGTTTATGAACTTGGCATGTATTTTGAAAGAAAAAAAGTATTAAAAGTTCAGAGAACTTCTTATTCAATGGACGTAAAGTAATTTTTTAATACCGAAAAAAAAAATTAGAATATTTTTTAACATGTAATTGTATTATTTTATTATGTATTAATATTGACATCTCGTATTGATTGTACTACTTATTGATATCTATTTTTAAATTTTTGACGTATAATTTAATAATTAAGTAAATAAATGGTTTATCTTGTTAGCACAAAAAAAATCACTTTATATTTTTTAAACTGTTTATAAATTCACGAAAAGACTATGACCTCCTTTGTCTGAAATTCAAATACAGAACGCCCCATTCTTTCGTCACCCGCACTTCGGACCTTCAATCTGGTACGGTAGTACCAGATTTGCATAGTCCCTATACAAGGGCAAGTTGTTCTTTTCAAAAAAATATTTTAAATTAGGAACGAGATATCTAAAGGCGACATCTAAGCGGCGGCATCTCCAGTAAATTACATTGAAACTGGAGCGTCGCACTCATTGTATGCAGATGCAGCCCCGACGGCGGACTCGGCGGATTTGCATCAAACCTCGACACAACCACCTCCTTGCAAAACACTGCCACATACCTAATTACCAAAGAGGTAGAACAGCAAAAGAGAATTAACACCGTTCTCTCGAAAAGTATTGTACAAAAAAGGGTTTTACGCATCTCGCAGACATTATTTTTTATTTTTATTTAATAGGTTTGCGTTTAAACTGCAGTTTGCCTGATGTAAAGCTGCACTGTAGTCTACAGTGTGGGACGCTTACCTAGAAGATACTTATTAACTCTACTTTTGAAGACCCCAGGATGATACCTCTCAGGAAACAGAGACTCAGATAGAGAATTTTATAAAATAAACAATGCGATAAGCAGAAAATATTGTTCAATTAAGCTTCTATTTTATAAGCAGGTGCCAGAACTTATATTACACGGGCGTCGTTATCCGATATCATTTTCAATAATAGAAACAATAGCCTCCTCTAGCAGCCATTGTTCACAACAATGGCGTCGATGATTACTCAGGCGCTCGTTAGCGCTCGAAACACTAACTTTATCAGTCCCCACGTCAAATATCTGCCGATCTCAAACTATATCTTCTCTGGACACAATCGAGCTAAAATAAAACCTCGACTGCCAGTAGCCAGATGCGTATCGATTCGAAACTCGAAATTCGAAATTCGAATCGACGATGATATGACATTTCCCGCGTATCCCACGTTCCTTTTTCGAAATGCCCGCGAATTGTCAACAGTGGCATAGACAACGAGCGGATTTGAATGCGGCCGATTTGAATATAAAGGTCGGCATTCACGTGTCGTGGTCATACATCAACCGAGGAGGTTTTAAGTCTCGCGAGCGCGTTTCGGACGCAAATAAGCTTCGGATGTTTGACAAGACGACTTGTACCTATATTTATTTATTTATTTATTCATATTACTTCACGGCCGAGACCAATTACAAATTAAGGTACATTTCAATTACATTAAACAAATATTTTTGCACACAATTTAAGGTCAAGAGAAGTTGTTTTAAATTTATAAAGCGCTGTTAATTAAATGTATGTATCTAGAGAGGATTCAAGCGAGTGTGGCTCGGTGGGATAATGTCTGCTTTCAATCTGACGGCCCCTGTTTCGATCCCTACACCAATGACTTGTTTTGCAAGTTACCTATGTGAAGATTTGCACTCGGTTTTATGGTGAAGGAAAACATCGTGCGAAAACCGATAATTGAGGACCACAAAATCCGAAGACGTGTCACCCGCCAACCCGCACTTCGCCAGCGTGGATTGAGGCCTATAACTTTCCTGGTGAAGGCTCCGAGTCCCAGTAATAGGAACGTATTGTAGGCTGCCTATGCTTGAGAAAATTCACGAATGTGTGAAATTATAACATAACTCAAGCCACGTATTTTATTTTTAAATTTTATAGCTAATATATATTTATATATTTTGTGAAAATGTCAAGCGTCTGACAGCTACCGTTATTGATATATAGCAAAAAAAATACAAAAAAACGCGTATATTGTATAAGAATCCCCCTTAATATTTTTTTTAAATTTTTAGTATTTGTTGCTATTGCGGCACGGGAATTACATTTCTGAAAGTTTCAGCTTTCTAACTACTACTATTACTATTACAAACAGACAGAGGAGTCTTAGTAATAGGGTCCCGTTTTTACCTTTTAGGTACGGAAACCTCAGGATCCCGTCTGCGGTGTGTTTCACAATCAGTCGGATATGATCCGTTCGGTTCACATCCGATTCACGGAAAGATGAAAATATTTCCGATCGATTGATAAAACGCGATTCACAAATTCCGTCGGAACTCAACATCAACCATAGATTAGCCTTTCCGACTGCGGATCACAGATTAAACAAGAATGGGCGCGTTTGGTGATGGTAGAAATTAAATACCTTGGTAGAAAATTAAAAATTACATTTGTGTCAATTTTTATTCAAAGTCAGTGTCAAATTAGAAAAAATAAGGTTGAAAATCCTGTAAAAGTGGAAGTTTTAATCCTCAGACGAAGACGAATCACATTGATTTAGATATTTACTCTGAGTTTGAATCATACATGAAAGGGTATATGGATATAACCCATTCCTATACCCGTCAAACTATGTTCTAGGTGCGTGTTTTAGCTATGCTATGTTTTAGCTCGAAACCAGTCGCTTACACGATTTACTACAGACCACAAGATTTTAAACGGCATCAATGTCCTTGTCTCTGAAGTGACTCGGCCGTTGGTACCAGAGCATCGAGCGAGATACCGGAGCAGGCGTGTGCGGCTGTTCTCCCCGGAGCCGCCGCGCACGGTAGCGCGTGCTCAGCCACCGCTGCTGAGAGCGCATCACCACCTTAACGCACTAGCTTGCTCACAACCACCTAGACATATTCGCGGACAGTTGGCGCAAGAAATTACTCTAACGTACTGTGAAAAACAGGACAATATTAAGAGTAGTATAAGTAAACAATATCCTCCTCCATCTCCAAGCCGGCCAGTCACCGAGGAGATGTCAGACCGAAACCTCATGAAGATACCGTTAAGAAATAAATAAAATATATGAAAATAATGGCTCTAAATATATATTGTAATATGTATAAGCTAACATATAAGAAACAAAGGAAAGAATTTAGAATAACAGTCACGCACTATGTTGAATAAACCTATAATTATTAACTGTACAATATATACCTATATAACCAATAGTTGAAACAAAGAAAACCTACATGTAGAATAAAGATTTAGTTTTACACTGCAATGAATATCTTAAAGGGGAGGCCTATGCCTTTCAGGCAACTTCTGTTTACAAAATAAGTATAGAAAAGCATGTATAACAGTGATAAATAACTAGTATATGAACTTATTTGTAACTGTAGAATAAAAGGTTTTTTATTTTATTGAGTGAACAATAATTTAATATCTTTTAGTAATATTAATTTGTTTTATTTCATTAATTTTCAGTCCTTTTATATGTTTATTTAAGTCTCTTTTTCTGTGTAGTAATTGTGTTTGTATATTGATATAAAATTTGTTTGTTTATCAAGTTATGTATTGTTTTTTATTTTTTACTGCCTGACCCGGCAAACATTGTTTTGCCTTAGAGATTATAACTATTCATTAAAAAATGAATGGTGAACAACCCTTATCACTTGGGGTATGGTAAATAGCCAGTAGCCTATTCTCAGACCTACTGAATATGCATATAATATTTGGTAAATATCGGTCAAGCCGTTTCAGAGGAGTATGGTAACTAACATTGTAACATGGAATGTTTATATATTAGATTTAATTTAATCTATAAAACTAACAAACATACAATTTACAATAAATTATTAAATTAACAAAACTAAACCTTTGGACAGTTTCTTGTTAATGTATTATACAAAACTTTAGTGTTTATGCATTATTTTTTAAGAATGTAGCGCTCAAGAGACTATGTCTCTGTTATGCTATATTAAGAAATAAATGAATTTGAATACTGATTCAAATTATTAGGAAGAAATGCTAGTTTGGAACTAGTTTCAATTTGTGTTTGAAATTAAAAATCTTTTTATTCTAGTCTGTTAATTGTTTCTTTATGATTAAGTTTACATGTTGTAGAAGATACTGCTGTAGTATTCTCAACATTGCTATTAATGATCATATCTGTGAATTGTTCCTAAGATGTTAAAGCCAAGTAGTCTAAGAGCTCGTTTTACTCTTTTTAGAATATATCAGCTTCTCTCAACATTGTTATTATTGATTATTATATATGTGTATTGTTTGTAAGATAGAGAAGTACTTTAAGAACTGATTATTATTTCAACGGAGACTGAATAAAGGTACTAAGAATCAATGCAATATTTTACTTTTAATATAGAGTGTTTATTTTACAAGATGGCACAGCAAATCTACAGCATCACTTTCAGAAATAAAGTATAATGATCCACTAATATTACACAACAATATTTCTGTGTAGGTGGTATATTATGCATGAGGATGTTTGTCCTTTTTTCACGGTCGAACACTTGCATTTTGGTATGGAGATAGCGTGTGCGGATAGTACGGCTGCCATTCCTCAATCAAGCACTTTGCCACCTCGGGAGTTAGCCGATAGGTGAGCTTGAAGTGCGGTTCGTTGAATGGATCAGTTACGTCTCGTATGGCGTTGTGGAGACGTAACGTTTGCTGTCGCTGTAGTTCACTGAGTCTATTGCGGCGCGAAGTTAATTTCATAAAAAACTCCATCAATTTACCACTGAAATTGGTAAACACAAATCAAGTTAACCTCAAAATAAATTTCACAACAGAAATATCATAAAAAAAGAAATAATAAGCTTAATTCAAGCAGATATCCTATACTTTTCTTTTTGGAATCTTCTGTAATATATTTGGGCTTAATTAACTGTGTGTAACACACAAATTATTATTCTCGGAAACGAATCCGGCTGCTTTTGGCTCGCGGAAACCAACCGATCGAAAATCAGCTGTCAATCCGAATATGAATGACAAAAGTTTCCGTGGCCGGCATTGTGAATCGCCTAAAGACTTTTCGAATCGAATATTCGGCCTGAGTCGATTCGGATCTTGTTTCCGTGTCATTGTGAAACACACCGCAGGATCGGACTCCAAGTATCTCTATATTTATATGTCTATGTTATGTCTCTATCCTAACTCTATGTTCTATGTTATGTCTATATCCTAACTCTATGTTCAATGTCTATATGTCTAACTCATTAGAACTAGGTAACAGATTATAAACTAATACACGGAGTGGAGTACCTACCGATAGTAGAGTAGTAGTAGGTACTCCGCTGCTGTACCACGTTACTCCTTACCTACATACTTTTTCTGTCTGTACGTCATGGATATTAACGGGCAGACACCCACCGCACTCCGGAGTCGCCGACGCCATATTTCATACCGCCGGGGCACGGAGTATCCTCAGTAGATTCTGTAGAACGCGCAAGATGACTCTGCGGGCGGCTGAAATTAGAATTATAATTTGTGACCATAAGTAAAATTGAAGAAGTAGTTCCAATTTGGTGAAATCAATTGGCTTTAGTTGGTTTAGCTTGTATTCAATACAATGATACTCTCCATTTAACGACCACTATCTATAACGCCATAAAATGCACAGTCCCTTCAGTGTCGTTATATAGAGTTTACACTTATGTAATAAGAGCGCATTATAGACATATAGGTAAGTTTAAGAGTAATCTATACTAATATTATAAATAGGAAAAGTTTGATTGTTTGTTTGTTTGACGCAAATTGGTTCAGAAACTACTGGACTGATTTGAAAAATTTTTTCACCTTGACATGCCTAAATGTATTTTGTTATTATAACCTATTTACTCTGGCGTTACTTTGCGGAAATTCATTGTAGATGGAAGGAAAAAATATATATTTATGTACTTCCATCGTGATTATCTTTTATTGTGTTATTTTTTTGTTGTTGGACCTATATTTAAAATATTATGTCCAATAAAGAATTTTCTATCAATCTATCTATCTGTGCCGCGTTTTTTCATTAATTAATTTTTTTTAAACATAAAATACATATAGTTCATCGATTGCTTACATATATTTATTTAACTATCTATCTTACTCCGGCTTGCTTGAGGCATCTATCAGTTGTAATCCGCGGCCACAATTACAACCATTATACGGGGCGCAACTCTTTGAAATATCCTTTTTATTTATTGTAGCGAACTTATTAGGATACTGGTGCCTTAATGATGACAGACGACGCCGGGGGAGACCACTATATAATATCTTACCTATTAAAGTCCGAATATTTTCCGTTTATTTTAAACGGAACCCAAATTAATATGAGCAAAGTAAAAATTAAAATATTTAAAAAAATTTAGGTGTGTTCCGCCGATCGACACCTCCACTACAATACAATATATTTTATATATTAAATTTTTTCCTTTCCTTATCTTAATTTGGGTTTCAGATCACAGTGGAAGTACATACACTAAATATTTAATTTTGTCTTCTTTTTACAACGGATTTCCGCAAAGTAACGCCTGAGTCAAAAGGTTACTTAGTATCTAAAGCAAAACTTTTTATGGTGAGTCGAGCAGGATGGAAGTAATCCCTTATCTTTTTAAAAGCATCAACTCAATCAAAGAGTCAACTTCAGTGCGCATTACAAGGTAAACTTATCACTATACTGACTTAATTAATCCATTTATTTAATTTTTTAACACCCTCGCTACCACCTTTTTGGTGCATCTGGTCATAGACAAATTAGCGCAGATCAAAATCACCCGAATTTAAATATCGAACGCACGGAGCGGAAACCCGTTGTTTTCGTTTTTACTATGTTTTTAATTTAATTTGAACTTGGAATGTCGTACGGCGCGGCCCCCTGCCGCGGTTACAAATGGCGTCAATACATCAAGCCGATGATATCTCTTTCAAGTTTTGAAAGAGGCCCGGCCAGTGAATTAATATACGTGGACACATTAAAAAAAAACAACCCGAGAATGTATTAGAGGTCAATGGAGTTGAACATTTGTTGCCAATTTGATATACAAATGCCGTTGAGAAATGACAGAGGCTACTTTGTAGGTCTGATATACTTAAAGTTTCGTAGATGAAGTTAGCTATTGAGTGTTCGGATTATTTTAATCTAATTCACTATTCCAAACTTTACTAAGCTGTAACAGAAAAAAGACGCTAGACGAAAACTTACAGCCAATGATAATTATGGTCGTTGCCCAACTAGACATAACGCCTGCTTTGAATTAATAGCAATGGATAAAAACGACACAGCCGTTATGTGTGTTAATCTTACAGGCGTAATGTGCTACTAAATAACAAGTAATTAACGCTATTATAATAATAAATACTTTTAAACTAATCATATTAATACTAGTAATTAAATAGGTACTAAGCTATTTTTGATTTTGTCAGTATTCCAATTGTTTGGAATACAATTTAACGCGTGCTATATCTACGGTAGAGTAAGACCGCGGATTTACATTTAATAGAGTTCTTTGTCAGCTTCTTTAAAAATTATAAGACCAAACATACGTTACGAATTATTGAAATCAATGGGTTAGTTTCAACACGATACGTGAAGTAGTATGCGATCGAAAAAAATGTAGTCGCACCAATGTGAAAGCAACTTGTGAAAATCTGAACGCAGCGATATAATATTTTTTACTGGCAGCACCATAACAAACGTCAAAAGTGTCAAAATCAAATAGAAATGTCAATCGAAAATGACAGCCATGCAAACAACTTGTGGAACGGAGGAGGCTCATCACGAAATTATACAATCCCCACCACCTTTAACCGCTTTCACCATGGTAATTTGGTTTCCGAGTCACTATTGAGGCTTCCTATGTGGCGCGCGGTGGTTTAGGCCAGCTAGTGCGTGACTTTGTGTAACGGGCGCGTGTTTTTCACAGGGAACCGCGATGTTTGCGAGGGTCACCTTCTATCCCACATTACTGTACAATGTGCTGATGGAGAAGGTAACCAGCCGACGCTGGTACGACAGGATGGATGATACTGTTATCCTGGGCGCTCTCCCTTTCCAGAGCATGACAAAACAGGTCAGTTTTCTAGGCCAATCTGTAAGGCAAAAAATAGTTCCTTTCCGGTTTTGAGACCAGTTTTTGCGTATTTATTGAATTAAATCACCATTTATAATAAGTTTGAGATGACTCAATGAAGGTGTAGTTTTATTTAAAACCAAAACTTCCTTGTAACTTGTTTGTTGACAGCCAACAGATAGGTAGGTATCTCTCATTTATAAAAATAACTACTTTAATCAGTATTTATATATTTTTTTACAATTTTAAAAATTCGTAGTTATTTTACCGCGAAGTTGGACAATTAATAAATACTTTACATATTTTTATTTCAGTTAAAAGAAGAGGAAAACATGAAAGGTGTTGTTTCGATGAATGAGACTTATGAACTAAAAATCTTCTCCAATGATGCAGAGGTAAGATGAAATTAATTATATTAATATTTCTTATTGTCATGATGAGCCAGCCAATTAAAAAAAATAAAAATGAAAGTCTGAGGAAGAGGATGCAAACTCTCAAATGTTTTCTTTATGTAATTGAGAAGTAAACATGGCCTATTCTAATTGCAGCAAAATCAAAATTGTTGCTCAAAATATTTGTCACAAACTCAGTTTACAATATGTATATAACTGTAGATACAAAATTTAGCTTCAAGTACAAACCTTAACACAAAACTGAAAAGTACCTATAATAATGATTAAAGTTGTACTATAATATAATGTACTTAATATAAAATAATTCAAGGGGTAAATCGAATATTAAGTTACTGTAATTGAAATGCAAATCTGCATTGTTGATAAAATGATGTATGAAGGATAATTTTTATGAGTACATTAAAATTATACCCAGAGGTATATTTTTTGTAGGCCCGTTTCGTTAAAGTGGTTTTAGGTCATCTTCAAGCCAAACCAAAGATTTATGAATTGCTTTTAGACAATTTTGTGCTGAGCTCAAACAAAATATGTAATATTTTAATTTTGAGATTTCATTAATTAAACTATTGAATTAATTTTTGGTAATAGTGTTTTGGAATTACTAATAATTCTACAAAATTTAAGATAATAAAATTGGAAAAAACTCTTTAGCTTTTAAATGATAGGTCATTTACTCAAGATTTTATATTTTTTTAAACAGGTTACTTTGCTTCTATACTTTCTTAGCAGATATTGATAATATCCGGCCTAGTGTAAGTTAGACTCAAGTGTTGTAATTAAAGTAACAACTAGTTCTTAGAATAGTAGACTTTTCTTGGAACATCATTTGTAGCATATCTAATTTGATTTATATTTTAAAGATTTGGTATTTAATTACTTTACCAAATATAAGCACACAAAAATATAAGCAAATAAAAAATCACTTTTCCAATTATTATTAAAATTAACCAGTAAGTTGCACTGCAGCAAATTTCCCCTTTTTTGTGGGAACCATCCCTCCAATCCATTTTTTTTTTAATTTGTAAGGTGAGGTAATCATCAATGACTAACATATTCTTTTGAGATTCACGATTAATTCGAAATTGCGCCCTCTATTTTATTTTGAGGATTGAGTCGCCTCCGTCCGTGGGAGAATACCCCGAATATGTAGCCCCACACGTGATCCTCGGGTGGTGCGAATCAGGCGTCACATACTGGTGGTAGGCTTCGGCCGTGGTTAGTGACCACCCGCCGGACTAAATCTCGCCGCCAAGTGGCCTAGCCACGTTCCGGTGTGTAGTCCGGTGACACCGTTCCGAGAGGTCGGGTCAGAACAGTTGCGTGCCACAGTCTGATACCGAACATGAGTCACGCTGAGCCACAACATCGGGAGACTAGTCGCGGAGGGTAGCGGGATCCGAGGCACGGTGCACCGCTGGCCGACCGCAGTCAGTAGGGGACCCAATCGTGAGTTCGCCACTCACGTGAGGCTGTCCCGCCAACTCGCGAAAAATCCCGGGAGTGCGTCATCGTGCCGGTTGGCTACCGGAAGAGAGGGCGCGATGAACACTTTCGGGGGGGCTCCCCGCAGTCTCCAGGCTAGTCCCCCTTCGGTGTGTGTGGTCCTGCTGTGTCTCACTGGTCACACGACGTGAACGCCTCGTTCTACTGCCGACCTCTTACCTTACCTCAACTTTTAATTATGGGAAGCAGAAAATGGAAAAGAGCTCCACAGCGGTTTCACTCCCTCTCTTTAAAAGTGCACCTCATAAATATTAGAGGGCTGCACTCTAATATCGTACCTGTCCACTACCACCTCGAGACAGATAAACCGCACCTCCTGTTTCTCACGGAGACGCAGATCAGATGTCCATCCGATGTGTCGTACTTATCTTACCCAGGGTATACCCTGGAGCACAATTTTAAACCACATGCGGGCGTATGCTTATACGCTCGCGATGACATCTGCATTCGGCGTCTCCGGAGATTTGAGGACCCCTGCTTCTCAGTGCTATGGTCACTGGTAGACACAGGCATTGAGAAAATTCTTTATGCCTGTGTGTACCGGTCGCACAGCGGAGATATGGAGACAACTCGGCTAATTGATTACCTCAGCGAGAAGGCGGATGAAGCTCAACAGATGTACCCTTCGGCTCAACTGGTGTTACTAGGGGATTTTAATTGCCATCACCAAGATTGGCTACATCCATACCTGGACACCAATCATGCTGGGAAAGAGACGCGGAAGCTTGCTCTCAGTTTAGGTCTCACCCAGCTTGTCCATGGAGCCACTCGGGTACCAGATGTTGACTCGCACACACCTTATTGCTTGGACCTTCTGCTGACAACTGATCCGGACAGGTACTCGGTTTCGATTTCATCGCCACTGGGTCGTTCCGATCACTGTTTGGTGAAATCTGTATCCGTTTACTCCCCGCCCGATCCTAGTCCTAAAGGTTCGCGGCGGATGTGGCGATACAAGTCAGCAGATTGGGATGAGATGCGGTCATTTTTTGCATCTTTCCCTTGGCGGCCAGTTTGCTTCTCTTCTAGCGATCCCAGTGTCTGTGCTGATGCCGTAACTGATGTGATACGGAAAGGGATGGAATATTATATTCCATTCTCTGATGTTCCATCGACTGGTATGACTCGCCCATGGTTTGGACCTGAGTGTGGACGCGCAGAAGCGTGCAAACATCAGGCATACCAAGCCTGGGCTGAAGCTCGACAGCGCAAGGCATCTGATATTCGTGAAAAGAAGAGAGCTTTTAATAAGGCCGCTAAGTCCTGCAAGAAGGTCTTACAGAAGGCTCGTTTTGACCATATTGGTCGAATAGGGATCAAACTGGCTTCATACCCGTCGGGGAGTAAAGCGTTTTGGTCCCTAGCTAAAGCGGTTGAAGCGAACTTCTGCCGCCCCTCGTTGCCTCCATTGCAGAAGCCTGACGGTTCGCTGGCACACACTGCCGAAGAGAAGGCAAACTTGTTTGCATCTCTGTTTGCGGAGTCTTCACGTCTAGATGCTGGTAGCGCGATTCCTCCAGTTATGCCCGGTTGTCCGGTGGTAATGCCAGAAATCCGGATTCGCCAGGCTGAGGTTCGAAAAACGCTGCGCAATCTAGACGTGAATAAGGCCAGTGGACCAGATGGTATTCCTGCTATTGTACTGAGGACATGTGCGCCCGAGTTGTCCCCTATATTGACACGCCTCTTTAGACTCTCTCTTGAGACTGGATTAGTACCGAAGTCCTGGAAACTTGCTAACGTGCAGCCAGTGCCCAAAAAAGGTAGTCGAGCCGACCCTGCCAACTACAGGCCCATTTCGGTCACTTCCATACTCTGCAAGAGTATGGAACGTGTCCTGAACAACAGGCTCCTGGCGTACCTAGAATCGAACGACCTCCTCAGTGACCGACAATATGGCTTTCGCCGGAACCGGTCAACTGGGGATCTTCTAGTGTACGCCACGCACATCTGGAGTGAGGCCATCGAGAAATTCGGAGAAGCCCTAGCGGTTTCTCTCGATATTTCTAAGGCCTTTGACAGGGTTTGGCACGACGGCCTTATCAGCAAGCTTTCCTCCTTCGGTTTGCCCACTGGTTTTTGTGCGTGGATATCAAACTTTTTGAGGGATCGATCAATCCGAGTAGTCATAGATGGCTGCTCGTCTGATCGAATGGCTATAAACGCCGGTGTCCCTCAAGGTTCAGTGCTCTCTGCAACTCTCTTCTTGCTGCATATTAATGATCTGCTCAAGCCTGGCATCATAGGGTATGCAGACGACAGCACGGTTGTAGAGAGCTATATGTCCAACGCACGAGCCAGTGCGGCTGATATCCAGTTACTCAGAGAGGGCATGGTCGAGCGCATAAACGACACCTTACAGGCAGTCTCCGATTGGGGCGATGCCAATCTGGTTAAATTTAATGCTGCTAAGACTCAGGCGTGTCTATTCTCCGCCAAGAAGAGGCCATTTCATCTGGCCCCTACTTTCCGAAATGTGTCCGTTCCGATCACAAACCAGTTAGAGCTTCTCGGTATCACCTTGACCTCGTCTCTCAATTTTGGTTCATATATTGAATCCAAAGCGCAAGTGGCTGCAAAAAAGCTGGGTATCCTCTCAAAGGTGCGACAGTACTTCAGGCCTGAACAGCTGCTCACCTTGTATAAAGCGCAAGTTCGGTCGTGCATGGAGTACTGTTCGCATCTTTGGGATGGTTCTGCCAAATATCAGCTAGAAGCACTTGAGTCCATTGAGAGACGAGCTAAGAAGCTCATCGGCAATTCTTGCGTTACGAAGGCGAAACTTCAGAGCCTAGAGCACCGACGCAAGGTTGCTAGTTTGTCGGTTTTTTATCGCTTACATTTCGGGGAGTGTGCTATGGAACTTCATAATTTGATTCCACCATCTCCGTTCTACTACAGAACGAGCAGAGAGACAGTGAAGAGACACCGATACAGAGTTGAAGTTCCGAACTTTCGTACAAAACGCTTTGCGTCGACCTTTATTGTTAGGACTGCGAAGCTTTGGAACTCACTACCTGAGTCTCTGTTTCCTGAGAGGTATCATCCGGGGGCCTTCAAAAGTAGAGTTAATAGGTATCTTCTAGGTAAGCGTGCCACACCGTAGACTGCAGTGCAGCTTAACATCAGGCTAGCTGTAGTCAAACGCTAACCTATCAAGGATAAAAAAAAAAAAAAAAAAAAAAATCTATACGAGAACTAACGCACAAACATACATACAAACAGACAAAAGAAAAATAGGTCAGTTAAAAAGTAAAGTTCAAAATTTCAAATAATTTGTTTCAAATCGAATAAATTATTCAATCCAAAATCCATAGTTAATGAAGAGACTTCACACGCTTTTCTTTATTAGTAAATTATTTATTAATTAAAATAATTTGTGTTACAAATAAGGAACCCAAGTAAATATCTGTCAAAAATCTGTCTTGCAAATGTAAATATGTAGCATGTACTTTGTCCGCATTTGCTTATCAAACATCATAGATGTGTGTTAACATCATACCTAGAGAAGGTTCAAGGTCTGTCTCTACAGAGTTAGGTACTGGTAATCTGTAAACATTTACTGAGGGGCATTCATACAATGATAATAGACCTTTATTTTTATGTTGATGAGGGGACCAGGTGTTTTCAACCTGGCCACGATTGGGCGCAGCCAGGTTTTGTGGGATTTGTACCCACTTAAACCCCCTCAGTGCGGACTCTGGGTTCTTCCGGGAAACATCCCGTAGACCTCCTTGCACTGCGCTGTGACCCTTCCCGAATTACTGTCCAAGCCAACGACGGCGACGGTCACACACCGCCGTCGTTCACCACGGACTCGATGAAGCGGGTGTCGGAACCCCATCTCTGAACACCTTCGAGTCTGATCCTCCTTTAAGTCGCCTCTTACGATAAGCAAGGGGAGATCCGCAGCCTTATTCTTTCTCCCAGGCCGTAGGGTTAACATTGATAATAGACCTAGGTATAAACAATCTATTCAGTGTGCCACTGATGGCATAACGAGACAAGTCTGCCCACAATTTTTGACCACAATATAAATGCAAGTTTACTAGCAGATATTACAGACTCTGACGTCACTTTGCGATTTGACAATTTATATTCGACTCGATTCAATACAGAAAACATTTGTAAGTTAGTTCCTTCTTGCTTACACAAGTTATGCAAGCAAGAAGACATGCTCTATAAAATATTTTCTTTATTGAAAATCATTCCCGTTCTATTTTTTTACAATATCTAGTACACACAAGTTTTTATATGATTCCTCTTTCGTCAATATTTATCAACCCATAAATTTATTTTACATACATAGCTCGATATACACAGACTTCTTTAACAGTTGAGTAAAATAGAGCATTATTCTTTTTATCTTTATCTAAGGCTATCAAGTTCAAGTTTTTCTAAACACCATTGTTATTTAGATTTTCTATTACAAATCGTCAATAGCTGTTATCATTCATCAGTGACTTTGAATATAAAATACTGCTACATATCTATTTATAGAATGGATAATGTTTTTCAATTGTGAGTGAGTAAGGGGAACTGTGGTTTTCCATCTCTTTCAGCCTTGGATTTATCAGACCAGGTCTTGCCAATTGTTTTAACTTCGTCCATAATAGAACATCTCCAAATTCTCCAGGTTTGATTCGGTTGGCCACGTTTTATCTTGCCTTGAGGATTCCATTCCTGTTTAGGGATGTGGACCGGGCACCTCCGCAGTGTATGGCCGATCCAGTTCCATGTTCATAAAAAATATTTAAAAAAATATAATATTATTGATTTTATATTTCAGAAATGGCGGGCGCAAGGTGTGGAATTTCTTCAGTTACCGACTACGGATATCTTCGAAGCGCCAGACCAAGACAAACTATATGAAGGAGTCACATTTATAAACAGGTACGAGTAAGTGGCCTAGTTTTGGTGTCTAGAGTTTTAAGTGTCTCTCTGACGTAGCGTGCCGCCTAGCTGCCGCCAAATTCCGCAAGGCGCTGTAGTCGCATAGTTGATATTACTATAATAGATTGCGTGACTCGGGAAAAGTCGTTTCAAGAAAATACGAATAGATGGCGTTACATGTATAGAACGAACGATACACGAAGTACAATTTTCAACAAGAGGTTGAGCGTCTATTATATTTTATTAGTCTATGTGTATGTTAAAAAGAAATTAACACTACTAGCTAAGTGGCCAAGCTCTGGTGTCGAGAGTTTTCAAGCCGCCCGAAGGCCTCTTACTTGGCTTAACGCCTACTTGTACTAAGACTAACACCCGGGACTTACAATTTAACATGTCATCTGATCCACGGTAGCGCCCAGATGAAAATGCCACTTGAAAAACGACACTCTTGTGTACGGTCACCCATCCAAAGACTGTCCGCATCGACCGTTGCTTAGCTTTGATGATCGTATCAGATCACCTTAGCTAGCCGAGCTACAGGCGCTACTAGCCATTAATAAACAACAGGTAAACAGAAGTAAGGGTGTAAAGGGCCGGCTGAGCCAAACATGCTGTTGCGTCCTGCTATACCTACGACGTTTTTTAATGTGTCCTGGCTGCATCACTCCACGAAGGTAGAGGAGGTCGTGGAGTATTTGCAAGTGAAGACCTTCTGGAATTTGAGAGTCGAGAGGTTGGAGCCTCGTCTTGAAACCAACTTCAAGTCTTTTGTGGTGCGAGTACCGACGCATTGTCTCGAGAGATTCCTCAAGGATGAGTTCTGGCCGAAAAGTGCCGTGTACCGGCGTTTTCGTGGCCAGCTGCAAACACGACGCCGCCTCTTGTGTAATATTTAAGTTTGTAGTTTGTTTGTTTGTTAGTCTAGTTTTTAGGTGATTGATATGTACATACAGTAATACCCCGGACTTACGCGATAGGTGGGACCGAGCGCTATCCGCGTAAGTCGGGGTACAATTTTGCATATACATATACCTATAAAGTCATACAAAGTATGTTTAATTGGGACCGGAGATTATAATTTAGGAAATAAATTTTAATTTAATTCTAGATAATATGACAAACTATATTAATAAAATGTATAAACACAATCTGAAGTGCGCGGCTTTCAAACAAAAAACGTTAAAATAGACGAGAAAATTAAATCGCGTAAGTCGGGGTATTACTGTATTAAATTATTTATAATTATTACTTTAATGGTATGTATTGTATATTATGGGTCATAGTGCCTGAAATAAAGGTATGAATAAATATATATAGTTAATGTATTGCCCCAGGTTCCTCCCGCAGGGCGCGAAGCTGTCCGGCGTGCCGCGCGCGGGGGAGCAGGAGAACAGCGGCTCGGTGTACGTGCACTGCAAGGCGGGCCGCACGCGCAGCGCCACGCTCGTCGGCTGCTACCTCATGATGGTCACTATACATCATACACTTATATAATAAATGCCAAACTTTGTGTGTATGGAGCGACGTCGGTCTGCTTCCATCTAGCAAAGGGATATCCCCCGGACAGATGTTGTGTCCGGAGACGGTCTTCAGGCTGCATTGTAGCTAGGAGCGGTCGTGCGCGCGATGTAAATGCCGCTTACGCGCTTCAGAACGAGCGCTCTGATTGGTAGCGGGCGGTGAAGTACGACATAGACGCCGTGTGTGTGTGTGTGTAGGGGGGGGGAGTGTATATTATATAGAAATTTCTTAGTATGAGGCTAATCAGCCTTGTGTGATATGTGTCCTAATTTTTATTTATGGTTTAATGTGTATTAATATAAAGTATTTATATGTAGTATATCAGTTGTGATAGCAACCATAATACAAACTAGAAATGGTTTAGAATGGGGCTAACCAGCCGTGAGTGAAATGTGTCCTAATATTTATGTTTTTTTGCAGAAAAACGGGTGGTCTCCATCGGAGGCGGTGGAGTATATGCGCACGCGCCGCCCGCACATACTACTCCATACCAAGCAGTGGGAGGCTCTTGATATATTCCACAGGAATCACGTACACAGGACATAGGTTTTTTTAATCTGAGGGAAATATTCAATAAGATAGATAGATAAATAGTATATATAGGCGGTGGAGTAGCCAGTGCAGGGCCACCCGTCGCCGCAGACGAACGTTGGCTGTGTTCCTGCCCTTGAGAATGGCACACTGATTGTGCTGAAACATGTCCCGCTAATACCGACAAAATAAACGTAAGTGATAGCCGGTTATACAAACATTATTCAAATATGCCTTACGAAAGTTTTAATACAGTGAGATAAATAGTAGTGCATTTGTTACTTAAATCATTAAAAAATATTTATTCTTCCTCTTCGTTTGGGCTTAGTGGCCGAGCTCTGGTGTCAAAAGTTTTCAAATCGCCCAAAGGCCTCAGCCGGGACCTACAATGTAATGTGTCATCTGATCAACGGAGAATATTTTAATAGAATATTTATTATTATCAATAAATAAATTAAAATATATAGTTATAAATATGAATTATTTAAAATTTAATAAGTATTAATTATTAAACAATTAATATTTACTATATAATATATACCTGGCTACAATGGGACGCAGCCAGGTTATTAGATAGACAGATAAACACTTTATTATAACACCAGTAAATATAAAAAAAAAAACTTCAATGCTAGGTCATTGTCGACTTTATCGCTAAAAACCAATTCTAAGAAATCACAAAGAAAGAAGTTAAAGAGGTGTAATAACATAAGTGCCTATGAGAAATCTAATAAATACATAATATATGTGGTATAGAAGACAACATTAAATATTTAGTGTACTTCCGCTGTGATCTGGAACCCAAATTAGGATAGATTCAGATCAATGGATTTACGCAAAGTAACGCCTGAGTCAATAGGTTATTTATATGTGGAATTTATACCCACCAATATCCACCTACGGTGACCTACCTCTGTGCTTAACATAGGACTCCAAAGACCTGACACTGCGTCCTGCAGACCTTCCCGGTTATTGCTGACCTATCCGCCAATGGTCACCTTCCACCTTCGTCCACCCCGGACTCGATGAAGCGGGTATCGGAACCCCGTCTTCGAACACCCTCGTGTCTGATGCCCCTTTTAGTCGCATCTTACGACAGGCAGGGGCAATTCCGCAGCCTTATTATTACACACAGGATTCAGGGTTAGCATAGAACATAGCCTAAAACATTTATTTATTGATTAGTTTTTTTAGTAAAATAAACCAAGTTTTAAACTGAAGTCAGTTACAAAATGTATTAAAGAAAAATGCCTTCAAATTTTTTATGAATAAATTATTTATTTGTATTAAGATATTACTTTTTTATATAGTTTGAAATTGAATTTAAGTTAACTGACCAATATTACTATGACAAAATTGCAGGTACGAGTAAAATAGCTTATGTCTAATTTTGTTAATAATCTTATGATGTAAATAGATAGTAAATGAAAGTATGAAAAATACAGGTTTTTATCATTCTTTCCGCGTAGAAAACGGTCACATTGTTATTAAATGTTGCAATGAGTCCAACAGTTTCGATGCTTTCCGAGCACCATCTTCAGAAACTGTTGGATTCATTCCAACTTTTTAACCGACTTCATAATAATAATATATGACTGTTTTCTGCTCGGGAATTATTAAGATGCTTGTCTGTGCAAAAAGTACTTAATTTGAATACAGAGTTACCTCATTATTCATTGTAAGATCATATAAGTTTATGATTACTTATATTTTATTTATTTTTGAATGTAGTCACAATGGAACATAAATATATTTCTTTTTGTATTAGTAAGGTGTTAGAATATGTAATGCAATAAATATATTACTATAGTTATAATAAGATTGCTTTTCTTTTTAATAATACCTTATAATGATCTCCCAATTTATTTTATTAATGAACTATCAGATCGTCCCGGCTTCGAACGGGCTATAAAATAATTTAAGTTGAAAAGAGAAACAAAATATAGCCTATGTTACTCAGGGATAATGTAGCTTCCCAATGGTGAAAGTTTCAAATTGGTTCCGTAGTTTCGGAGCCTATTTGCGTCAAACAAACAAAAATCAAACTTTTCCTTTTTATAATAGTTGTAATGACTAGCTTTATTATAGAGCTAATTTATAAGATAAGGGTTAGCCCCTTTTTTGGTTTTTTGTTCGCTTCTTGCTCATATTAATTTAGATATGCAAATGAGAGAATGGATTTTCAAATGATTTCTTTATTGAGTAGAGTTATACTTCGCGACGCCATGATATTTTTATTATTCAATCAAGAATCAAACCCGGTATCCTCTGGTTGGCAGTCCGGCATGGACTTGTTTGGCATCCTTATACTTTTTAACTAGCTGCGACTCGCGACGTTACCTGGAATACGTCGCGAGGCGCAGTTATACGGGATAAAAATATATGTTTTAGTACAGGGTCAAAGCTATCTTCATGCCAATTTTTATCGAAATCGGTCCACTTGTATGTTGTGAAAAAGTAACATATATACACTCAAACTTTCGCCAGTATTCTATCATTGGAATTCATGTGTTATACAGTTTAATTTAATTATTTTATATGGGATCTCTTTAAATATTGTTATTATAAATAAATAAAATACCAAATTTTCGTTAACTATTTCGTTTATTACTACATAACAATAAATTAATACAATCCAAGCATTCACAATTTATTCGAAACCAAAAGGTATTCTCCGTAAAAATATACAATAATACTTATATCCAAGGACACAATTTAGAAAAAGAAATTCATGCTTAAGTACTCGGTATTGTCAATTTTTTCGTGTTGCCACGTTTTTGAAGTTGAAGGTTTTATTGGGTGTAGAATAAAAAAAAAGCGGGCCACGTGACCTTGTATAAATAAACTAAAAGATTCCATACGGTTTTCTTAATAATACAATACAAAGCCTACCAGTTTAAATCAACATGTATTTGATTTAAAAACGTGTAGACACAACTTATTTTAATTTAATAACTGTATCACTACGAAAATTATTAGCCTGTCCCCCACATGATTTTTTGTTGCTATATTATTATTTACATTTAACTGCCAAAAGGTAAGGTGCAATTTTAATAACGGTAAGGTCTCAGAAAAAATCTATTTTGAGGATTTTAGCACATTTAGGTTATAAAATCTTTTTTTTTTTCGATTGGCATCTCACTTCTTGTATTTGGCAGTGTCAAGTTGAACTCAACCTATTTTACCAAGAAGTTTGGATATAGTAGAGACGAAAAAAGTCCTTAGTAAACATTTCGTTCAAGAAGTTCACATAACATTTTGCTTTCCCAATTCAAACTTCAAGAGAAGATCGCCAAAAAGCGGCACATTTTTCGTACAAAATGGCTGTCGGTCTGGGTGTTATATGTATCTATAAAATATGTATGTATATGTAGTATATCAGTTGTGTTAGCAACCATAATACAAACTACAAATGGTTCAGTATGGGGTTAACCAACCGTGGGTAAAAAAAATCTTGTCCATAGAGTTTTCTGTCAGCCATTTCTCTAGTGATACATTTACCAAATTATTGCCAGTCTCGGGAAAAAAATCTACGCTTTCTGCTCGGGTTTAATGGCCCAGACAGCGCGTACAGTGTTGGCAATACCGATATCGTTGCTGATGACGTAGAAGAGACCGCCCAATGTTACAATGGAGAGGGCGTAAACGAGTGCAATAGCGATTTTAGGGATAACAGGGCCGAATATACTCGCGCGAACGTAGTCCACTGCTATCGCTTCCAAGCCCCTGTGGAGAGAATGAGTTAGATTAGTCGCCAAATATAGAGAAACATAACACATCTATAATATAGCTATATTTATGCAAATAAATATTTTGATTTAATTTATTTTTCACTAGCATCCCAATTCGGCTTCGCACGGGCTCTGAGTAGCAATTAAAAACAAAATATAGCCTATGTTATACCTATGTTACTCGAAGATAGTGTAGCTTCCCAATGGTGAAGGAATTTTTTAAATCGGTCCAGTAGTTTCAGAGCCTATTCGCGTCAAACAAACAAACAATCACACTTTTCCGCTACACTAGCTGCGTCCCATGGTGTAAAAGTATCCTATGCGTTAATCTAGTCTTACCTATCTCTATGCCAAATTTTATCGAAATCGATTCAGCCGTTCGAGCGTCAAGAAGTTACAATCATACACATTTATATTAGTAGGAAGTAAGATCATTAAAATTTAATACGAAATATTATGTCATATTTCAGTGTACATCTATGCAAATTTTAATATTAGTTTCATATCTATACTTAGGAAAATCTACAACTAATATTTACAAACTAAACTATTAAATTCAAGCAACATTTAATATAATAACCAAAATTAAGGGTCGCAATATTTAAACCCGCTCCTCTTCGGCTTTTGCATATTATTCCAAATCCGCCAAAACGCTCGCGCCATCCCGATATCGTTGTAAATGAGGTAGTACAGTCCTCCAAGCATAATCACCGTGACAGCGTACACTATTCCCATACAGATCTTGGGGATTATAGTGCCAAATATGATGGTGCGAATGTACTCGACCACTATTGCTTCTAGACCCCTGGTAGGGAGAAAGGAGGTTGGGAGTAAAGAGGTTAAAATATTAGTCGGCTTTTACTTATTACATTAGGATTGCATTTAGGGTCGTTCAGAAAGGTTCACCTTGGCAGTTCGCACCACACATTGTGCGAAACGCCAAGGTATGGAATTCTTTGCCAAATTCCCTGATAACTATAATCTAGCAGTTTTCAAGGCAAGAGTGAACCGAATTCTTCTTGGCAAGCGCGCTCCACCTTAAATCACAATATCGCTTACCATAAGGTAGATTGCGATCAAGCGCAACCCATATAATTTTTTTTTCTTTTTTTTAATTTCTCTCTATCTGCGATCATCTCTTATATCGCTATAAGCAGATGTGATCAGTGCAATTGTCTGCAAAGAGCACTATACAAGCCAAAACTAAAGAGAAAATTGGTAGCCCTTTAAAATGAAAAAAAAAAAAACATTCTTCTGAAATATTTGTACGCACCAGAAAGTATGAGCGGTGATGAGTATGGCCATGGCGGAGTCGAGTATCTTGCAGGGCATGAGGAGAGCCAGCGGCACGAGAGGGACCAGCGCAGCGGACACCGCCCGCTCCATCACCCACAGCTTGGCGTGGTCGTGCCCCTTCTCTTCTACTGCCTGCGCTAGCGCTGGCGATGTGCGGAGCGCGCGGATCTAGAACGATAATCATGTATAAGTTAACAATAGGTTAGTTATATCTTTCTTTCTTATATATAAATCTCGTGTCACAATGTTTGTCCTCAATGGACTCCTAAACCACTTAACCGATTATAATAAAATTCGTACACCATGTGCAGTTCGATCCAACTTGAGAGATAGGATAGTTTAAATCTCAAATTATAGTCGCAATTTTAATTTATTTCTAATTATTGTCTGTTATTATTTGACAGTCACAATTATCTGTTAACTCCAAATGATTCTAACAGATGTCGATACCTTTAGACTGGGTTGAGTAAGTAATCAATAGATGGCGCTGCTATGGTAAATCTACGAACGTGTCATATAAGCTACACAATCTATTTTTCATACCCCTAAGTGAGGCAAAACAACATTTGCCGGGTCAGCTAGTTATATATTAAAATATAAAATTATTAGGATAGCCCCCTGTGTCGGGGATGTATGAAGACAGACGAGACTGTGGAGCATGTGCTGTTGCACTGTGAATCCACAAACCAAACAAAAGAGAAAACCGGACTAGCAAGGGAATCTCAACAAAACATGATGCTATACTCGGATGCCTGTTTTAATAGAAGTACACAACATCTGACACAATGACAGTGGAACAGGTATGCCAGCGACCCAAAACCGAGCTCTGCTATTTTAAGGAACTTGGATGCCTTGGGTGGCACATTTCTGCTATACATCTTAGACAACTTGACAGCTGTTTGTTTTTGTCTGTTTTCTAGGAAGTATGTACTGTATAATTTTTTAAATGAACAATTATACTGTAGGATGTTAAATCCGAACTAATTGGGGAAATTGTTGTAAATAGTTTTGTATAAAAAACACATAAATTGTATTAACATGTTACTCCTTACTCCTAGGATATAAATTACTACATTGTGTTCAATGTAATATTATTAAGTTAAATAAAGATTATTTATAATTAAATTGAGTGACATTTACTCTTTGGACAGAAACTTTTTACTACTAATGCATGGCATGTCTTTGGCATACTTTGTAGAAAATTTGACAGCATTTGTATGAAAAAGAGCTCTCTTACTTTTAAGAATCTAGGATGGCTTAGGTAGGCTGGTGGTGGAAAAATGCACAATACACCTACTGTGGGTTGTGAGGACTGCCATCATAGAGTAAGAGTAAGAACCATTTATGTTTTACATAATGATAACACTCTTAATAAATCAATTTGCCATGTCACTACCTTAATAATTTATAGTATATGATGAGTTTTGGATTCCAAACTCTGCAAGTCAATCAACTGTACATGTAAAAAAAAAATAACTCACTGCTGTGATCATTGGGGTGGTGTTAACCTCTTTCAAAGCTAAGCTTCTGGGGAGAACACTGGCAACACTACGCTGAGCCAGTGGCTGTGTTGCCAGCTTCATCATCTGTTGCCTGAAGACAGAGTTTGTGCATGCTGCAAGAGAAAAAAAATAACTATGGGCAAGCAGCAAAAGTCTGGTAGAGAAGTCTTTAATTACAGGAGAGCATCATTATGTTGATAAGCCTAATTTAATATAATTATGTCAAAACTTTTTATTAAACTTTAAGTTTAATGACATTACTTAATTATCTCTAACTTTCAAACAAATTTTCATTAAAATATTAGTTCCCAATTTTTATTGCATTGTCAAGTTCAAATTCAAAAAATCATTATTAGCAACATAATTCATGTCTAACATAAAAAGTGCACTCTATGCTTGGTTAATAGGGCATGGCTAAGCCTGCTAAGTATGAATTAAGTTATTAATTTGAGTTAATAACTAATTCTAATTATAGTATGAATTAAATTATTTACTTAATTCATACTATGATTAGAATTAGTTATCTAATAATTAAGTTATTAATTCAAATTAATAACTTAATTCATACTTAGCAGGCTTAGCCATGCCCTATTAACCAAGCATAGAGTGCACTTTTTATGTAAGACAAAAATAACTTAGACTAATTCTAATTTGAATTAAGTAAATAACTTAATTCATACTATAATTAGAATTAGTTATTTACATTCAAATATTATCAATCAAATATTATTACTCTCTCTTATACAGTCTAACTTATAATTAAATAGGAATAAGTTGGTATTATTAATGTCAACCAACTTTAGCATAAGTATACTGATTAAGTTATGGAATAATATAAACTTTTTTATTAAGTTTCAGCAAAGTAAGTTGGATGCAAACAACAATGCAATAAAGTACCAAAGACCTGATCTCATGGTAAAGTCAGAACCTGTGAAGGTGAAGTGAGGTGAAGGTGACCTCAGTATCTCTACAAAATCCCATTAAGATGGGGCTTAATTAATTTGACTAGAAGTTCACTTGACCACTAGATGATATCTAGGACCTCATACTGCTTATAAAATATTTTTTTTATCGGGGCTCAGTTTTTTCCCAAATTTTGAATACATCTTCAACCTCAAACAACTGAATAGATATATACCTCAGACTATTCTAAACTCCATAGTCTGAGATATATACTTAGACACCAAACATAACCTAAAACATAACAATTTGCCTTTTCTCTGATACATCTAATTAAACATTATAAAAAAAGTTATATAAAACTAGGATAAAGCATGAAAATTTGTACGAAAACCCAAGAAAATAACAACTTCTTGAGTTAAAGAAGCCATCGAGTTTATCAACAACTATTATGTAACGCTATATTTCCTTAGAGCTAACTAGATAAAATACCTGATTTACGAAGAAACATGGAAAAAGACATTTTATTTCTTTATTTTCAGCTGAAAACAACAATGATGCAAATATTTTCCAAAAAGTGTTTAAAAACGATTCTGAAATTCGCCAACACAAGCAGAGACAGATGTCAAGTCTAACATGTGATCAATATATGTCAATGTCTCAGAATCAAATGCGTCGTGATTGTCATTTGTCAATTAAGGAGGATCACGCACGACAGACCCAGAAACAAACTAATCAATCGACTCGATTTCATTCTGAATTTCAAAAGAATGCACGATGGGAGAAATTGGTACATATGATGAATACAAGTGCGACATGAGCGAAACGCTAATAAAGCCATTTTGAATTTGATTTTGAATTTAAAACCTTCGTTTGTAATAAAAGTGTTCAGTATTATATTTTTTGTTTATTTGATTTCATATCTACGTTGTAGTAGAATTTTGAGTAGTGCCAGTGAGCAACCCCAATTCGCCATGACAATTCATTTTGGTGACTTGTGTTTTGTTTGATACAATTTCATTTTCTCTCGTATAATCGCTACTTTTCCTGCAAATTGTAAATTAAACAAGAAGCCATGACTACTCTGGAAGACCAGTCCATCTGGGAAGATGGCGAGGAGGCGCTTAGCGAGGAAGTTCTGCGGATGCCGACCGACGAGATCATCAGCCGCACGAGACTCCTCGACAACGAAATCAAGATCATGAAGAGCGAAGTGATGAGGATTTCCCACGAACTGCAGGCACAGAACGAGAAAATTAAGGAAAACACTGAGAAAATCAAAGTAAACAAGACTTTACCGTACCTCGTATCCAACGTGATTGAGTTACTTGACGTAGACCCGCAGGAAGAGGAAGAAGATGGTGCTGTAGTGGATCTCGATTCTCAGCGTAAGGGCAAATGCGCTGTGATTAAAACCTCCACGCGTCAAACCTACTTTTTGCCAGTCATTGGACTTGTAGACGCGGAAAAACTGAAACCTGGAGACTTAGTTGGAGTAAATAAAGATTCTTATCTGATTCTGGAGACCCTGCCAGCGGAGTATGACGCTAGAGTTAAGGCTATGGAGGTGGATGAGAGGCCAACAGAGCAGTACTCAGATATAGGAGGCCTGGATAAGCAAATTCAGGTCAGTGTAACAACAAAGAAAGCGTACTTAGTTGGAATTAAAACCATACAAAAATTTCTAGATTTTAATCTTTTGTAGTGGCCTCAACATCTTACAAGCAAATTGAGATTTGGATGTTGTTTTAATTGTTTTGTATCATGTTTATTCTCACAAACATAAACATATATAACTCACATCAATAAAGAATGCATTTGAAAGTTGTTTCCTCTTGCTCACTCATTTGGTTATGCAAGTCAAAGGACAACTTTCAAATGTTTTGTTTATTGACTCAAGTTAAATTAACTATTATGTTACCTTCTGTTGTTATTTGTTTAAATCCAGCTTGTAATATGTAACTTCATCCTACTAATATTATAAATGCGAAAGTTTGTAGGTATGTTTGGTACTTCTTCACACTCAAATGACTGAACCTATTTTGATGAAATTTGGTTTTTTAATATAGGTTAGACCTTGGATTAACACATAAGCTTCAAAATCTATTTTACAACTTCGTGCTCCAACGGCTGGACCAATTTTGATGAGATTTACTATAAAGATCGGTCAGACCTTGGCCAAATACATAGGCTACTTTTTATCCCGGATTAATATGATTAACACTAGTTATAAATAACAGCTAGTATATAATAAACTGTGGAAGTAGTAAGTTAGTATTGTTATGTTGGTACTAAACATCTACAATATTTGTATTTCCAGGAACTGATAGAAGCTGTAGTCCTGCCAATGACTCATAAAGAGAAGTTTGTGAACTTAGGCATCCACCCACCCAAGGGGGTGCTCCTGTATGGACCACCAGGTACCGGCAAGACCCTGCTAGCGAGGGCCTGCGCTGCTCAGACCAAGTCCACATTCCTCAAGCTGGCTGGACCACAACTTGTGCAGATGTTTATTGGTAAGATTAATGAAGAGTTTAATAACCTGTTTATGTAAACAGCCAGTAATTCAATTAAGTTATTCATTTAGACAGGGAGCTTTTCGGGTTGCCATATTTGACAATGAGTCAGCCTAGGTTTTGTTACTGACTATATGGGTTCAACCTATGTATTGTTATTAAGGAATATAATTATTTTTACAGTATGATTAAATTATATGCCTGATTCATTTATTTACCAACGAATATTAATATAACAAAAGTTAAGATACTTGGACCATAATTTTTTTTACACTATGATTAAATTATATGCCCGATTCATTTATTTACTAACGAATATATTATATAACAAAAGTTAAGATATTTGTAAAAAGTCAAAGTCTACATTACCTAAGAAATATACATAAATATGAATATTTACAAAAGTAAATAAGTCACATTATTGTCACACTATTTCCAACTATTTCTTTTTTATTTAAATTCTACTATTTCCAACATAATTAACAAATTACATGAACAAATCAAATTATATCAACAAAGTAAACAAAACTTTAATAGGTTCAGTACATATTTCTACCACATCCTCACACCATGCTTATGCATCTTTGAAAAAGACTGCCATTCAACATGGCAATGTTGCCAGTTGGCAATGCTAAATTTCTTGCTGAGATGTTCTAAGCTAGAACTTACCATACACCTCTACTAAACTTTTTAAAATGATCAGGTGACGGAGCCAAGTTAGTTCGCGATGCCTTCGCCCTAGCCAAGGAGAAGGCCCCTGCAATCATCTTCATTGATGAGCTGGATGCTATTGGCACCAAGAGGTTTGACTCCGAGAAGGCTGGAGACAGGGAGGTGCAGAGAACCATGTTGGAACTGCTCAACCAGCTTGATGGTTTCAGTTCTACTTCAGATATTAAGGTAAGAGAAGTAATACTCAATAGTGTTGTTGACTATAGTGTCAACAATTTATTTGATTTATTACTCTAGTCATCATCAGAGTTCACATACATATATATTTATTTGTAAAATTTAGACATTATTTGTCTCCAAAGATATCTCAGATAGATTAGATAGAACTTCAACTTTGTAAAATCACGTAAAAATCATGTTTGTTGGTTAGGAGCCCCCTTTTATATCTTTTTCATTTTATGCTTTAAAAGTGATGTAGTAACTAAATATCCTGTAAATTTTTCAAGTGTCTAGCATTGTTGCTTGAAAGAAACTCCATCAAAATCATGTCTGTTGTATGGAAGCCCCCTTAAAGAAGGTCTGTTGGTATAGCAGCATAGAAATACAATATGCTTACATTTATCAAGGTTCATGAGATACAGCACAGTGGTTACAGACAGACAGGTGGACAGATTGTCAGCAAAATTTTTTGTAATATGGCAGAGTAACTTTTGCTTAAGGTCCCTAGTAAGAAAAAGATTTAGTTGCTTAGCAAGTTAACATAACCTTATTTAATTATTATTTTAGGTTATAGCAGCGACCAACCGTGTGGATATCCTGGACCCTGCATTGCTGCGCTCCGGTCGTCTCGACAGGAAAATTGAGTTCCCACACCCCAATGAAGAGGCTAGGGCTAGGATCATGCAGATTCATTCACGGTAAGTTGTTGATAAATTCATGCAAATAGAAAAAAAGAAAGAAAGAAAGAATAATTTATTTTATGACACAAACAACAAAGAAAAAAAAAGTAATACACAAGAAACATAAAAGAAAACATTGACGAGCCACTAATGTTCATAAGTCAGTCAGTGTGCCCCAGACAACAGAAATTCATCATTAGATATAATATAATAATATAACAACAGAAATATCATCTGTAAAATTTTTACCTTAGCCACTGTTTTTTAAGGTGACAAGGGCAAATTCATGGCTTAACAGTTTTTTTTTATATTTATACATCATAAAGGGTACATAATGTTGAAAAAATAAATTTAAGACCATCTTTATAACCACCCTAAGAATATTCAAACTTTTTTTGGTACCAAAATAAGCATAAATTTTGTAAGGGTTGTTTACACTGTCTTCAAGCTATTAACTAAACATTTTTTACCAATTATGATTTGAGAGCGTCCGATGTCGCGGCATGCCCAGACGTAGATGGCGGGACGAACTGGATAAACACTGCAAACACTGGCAAGAAATAGCAATAGATCGTGATAAATGGAAAGAGGGTAGAGAGGCCTTTGCTCTTCAATACGACAAAACAGGCACATAAAAAAAATATGATTTACAATGAAAAAAAAACAGTAAATCCAAGATTTTGCTCTTGTCAACCTCAATAGAATCGATTTATATTACAAATTATGAGATGCAGCTAGGTGACAGACAGACTTAGCATTAGGCAAATTAAGGAACGGAGCCCTGACAACATAAATTAACAGTCTTTTCTTCCTTCCAGTAAAATGAACGTAAGCCCCGACGTGAACTTCGAGGAGCTGTCTCGTTCCACAGACGACTTCAACGGAGCCCAGTGTAAGGCTGTCTGTGTAGAAGCGGGTATGATCGCTCTCCGCCGTTCCGCTACCGCGGTCACACATGAAGACTTCATGGATGCCATCCTAGAAGTCCAGGCCAAGAAGAAGGCAAACCTTAGCTACTACGCTTGAGTTTGCGCGTTTATTCTATTTTTGTGTGTAAGAAATTAAAAATATAGTCCAAATGATGTTTTTTTTATATTTTAGTATTTCCTATTTTTGGTACAAGTGACAGACAAGAGCAGACTTATGTAGGAGTGCCGCAAGACTGCCTAAGTTTTTTCGTTTATCACTATTCAGCTTATATGAATGTAAGCTAACTTTTATGACAGAATCAGGTATCATTATTTTTAATATAAGGTACAGCTTTCGGTGGAAGCAGAATGTATGGTACTAAGCTAAGACGACCTAAGTCATCTTAGACATTAAGCTACTTCACATACAAAGTTAAAAAATGTGAAGCATCTTTTGGTGTATTTTTTGAATAAATAATGAAGGAAGATTAAAGTTATATAACCTTAAACACATTTTATACTTCCAAACATACATAAATATAAAATATTTTTTTGTGAACGCATCGGTAAAAATGACACTACACTGACAGACCGTGACAGCTGATTCGCGCGTGCGTGTGCGAAAATTTGAAACATGTAAGAGTGGTTTTTGTCAAAATTTTCATAAAAATTGTCAAAGTAGATAGCTAAATTTACAAAATCCTATTAAAAACCAGAAATGTGAAATTTATAGTGTTATTTAAATTCTACTCCGGCCGAAATACCACCGGGAAAGCAAATTAATCCGTAGTCGTGAGTACCTACTAATTTGTTATTACAAACTGCAGAAATGACTTCTTGCAAAAATATTTGTTGTGTTATTGAGAATACCGCATTGTTATCGATTTATGAATGCTGCGATGTAATTACTGTATGCAGAGTGTTTGTGTTACAGCTTTGGGCTTCTGTAACTAACGCTTTATTATAATTAATTTCCTAAAATATTCTTATAATACTACCTTAATAAATTCCGCATTGCCGGCAATAAGCTGTAACTAGGTTTTCCTGCAATATATAACGACATCTTTCAAGTATTTCTATCTATGTTGTTATTTGCTATTATAATATATGTTGAGCATACTTTCAATAATAATGAGTACCAAATTTCTGGAATATAAATGGAATTATAACTCAAAGAAATGACTTATGAGTGTGTTAAACGTTATTTTTAATGTTTGTACTAGTATGCAATGGAGCTGGAAGATGAGGACCGACCAGGTCGTAAGATATCATCTGCAGATATACCTAAAGTACACACTAAATGCAATCATATCCGTCCACACACAAGGTCCTTATTGTAATGTATTTAATTATATTTATATATTTTTATCAATACTGAAAACCCAAAAAAGGCTTGTAAATAGAAAGTACCTATATAAAAATATTTTCATATGGAAAAAGATTAACATGGGCACAATTAATATAATTACAAAGATATTGGTAAAAAAAACAACTACCCAAGCCAAGATAACTTAAGAGAATTTAAAAATCTAATGATAGATAATTAAAATTAAATTGGTACAAAACTAAATCAATATATCTTTTGCCCCCTGTTACTTTTTTGTACCACAAGAGCAAAATCTTGTTTACAGTTGTTTTGTTATAAACCATAAAGGGTAAAAAAAAAACGAAAAACTTAGACTGTCTAAAGAAAACAACTCTAAGAATATTTATTTTGGTACTAATTAGACTCATGAATTTGAAAAAAAAATGGTTTAAAAAAATATTTGCAGATTTTTAAAACCAGTTGTATTCATGATTTTGCCCATGTTGCCATCACCTTAAACAAACTACTCATGAACTTGTTTCAATGTGAATTCTACAAAACTATGAAATTGTCATTTAAATAATTCCTTAGCCTCTTTGGGTTTTGAGATAACACACAAACATGTCTTAAAAACCATATCCACCAATTTTTTTTTTCTATTTTTCACTAACACGGAGTTTATATTCTTATTTTCACTGCTTATTTATGCCACATATATAATAATATATCAACTAAGCTCTGCTTAACACGCCACACATTTGACCATGGCTATTTATTATTCACATTTACATAAATATATGACGTTATTAAACATAAATAGGCTGCTTATTATCTGCCTGATTAGCTAGCATTTGTAAAACTTATTGCTATGCTAATGCTATTAAAATCATAAAATTTTGATTCCTAGTGTAATGTATAAGAGAACTTCTGATATGTTATCTATAAGACATGAACGAACATGAAAAGACATAAGCTGCATTAGAGGCGCGGAGAAGATGGTTCCTGTCAAACACTCTCTCGCCAAGTCATCCAAGCTGACTCATATTATGGGCCCGCGGGTATACAATTGCTTACCCGAGTTAGTGGTGAATACCACCACTACAGCTAACTTTAAAAATAAGCTGAAAGGATGGCTTATCGAGCAAACCTTTTATTCAGTTGTTGAATTTATTAATTGTCAAATTAATTAAATAACCAGTGTTATCTTCGGATCCTTTATAATTAAATATATACTGCTTGTATATTAATTTATAATTTGTAAAATTAATTTTATTTTATTATACTATGACTGTAAATATTTTAATGATGTGTAAACTTGTGTTTATGAATAAATTACTTATGACTTATGAACCTACTACAAATGTGTGCCACCATTATGGCATACTTTTTTTTAGGAAATTTGTCAGTGTATCTTTGAATAATAAGTATACAAAATTTAAGCACTGTTTACTTTATCGAAAACATAGCTAATGGCAGCTTCTTTTACTTCCTTTCTCTCTTTTCTTTTATTGTAAGTAGGTTTAGCACTTGTCATTATTTCACCTAATAATAAGTGCTATTGTATTCTTCCGTGGAGTGCGCTCATCTTGAAGAAACAGGTTCACGCTAAATTGCTGGATTCTAGTCATTGGGGAATAGGGAATTTGGTAAGGTACTCCCAAAGTTTGGTAGTTTGAACAACAAAGGTGGAGGCAAATGCACAATACGTCTCCTGCGGGTTGTCAGTGCAGGTCTGATCACCCTCGTCATAGAATAAGAATAAGAAAAGTAGAAGGCTTTGTTCATACCTTTGGTACCTTTACAGTATACCAATGTCATTTTGGCATTTCCCTGCTCGTCAAGCAGTGAAAGGCGGTAGAGGGATATCACAAGCAAAGCAACACAAAACATTCATTCTTCATCATCTTCATATGAGCTAAGTGGCCAATCTCTGGTGTCGAGATTTGAAGCCGCCCGAATACCTTTGACTTGGCTTAACGACTGCTTGTACAAAGACTAACAGCCGTGACTTACAATTAAACGTGTCATTGGACCCAAGGTAGCGCCCCGACGAAAATGCCACTTTAAAAACGACAGTCTTGTGCATGGTTACCCATCCAAACACTATCAGCATCAACCGCTGCTTAGCTTCGAAGGTCGCGTCAGATCACTTTAGCTTGCCTTGTTATAGGCGCAACTAATATTATACAAATGAATAATCTTATAATATATAAAATTTCCGTGTCACAGTGTTTGTTACCGTACTCCTCCGAAACGGCTTGACCGATTTTTTCCAAATTTTATATGCGTATTCAGTAGGTCTGAGAATCGGCTACTGTATATTTAGATTTTTTTTTTATTTAGGCAAAACAACGTTTGCCGGGTCAGCTAGTAATATTATAAATACATTATTCATTATTGGAATAAGTTGCCCGAGGAAGTAGCCAGTGCTACATCAGTGAATAGCTTTAAAAACCGGCTTGATAGCTGGTTGCAGAAATCAAAAAATCTCTTGCTAACCTGTGATCAGTGCACTAGTGAACTTTAAACATTGACATTGAGTAGTGGACATTATGTGAACAATAAAAAAAATAATTTCAACTCAGTGTGATATAGGCATGGCAGCATAATGCTGCTCGCCTATAAACCAAATAAATAAAATAAATCATAATGACATTTTATAAAACAATTGATAATTCTTTGTAAATACTAAAACCTTGACATATTATTATTATTATTATCATTTTTTGATATTGTATACTTATAATCTTTTGCATTTCTCTGAAATATTATTGCTTAGCTGTAAATCGTAGTGGGAAATTAATTTATAAACCTATTAATTAATTGACATTTTGCACACTGAATATGCATTAAATTTATTACATTTTATAATATTTTTCATGTTTTTATATTACCTGTGGCTACGCAAATAAATTATTTCATTTCATTTATTATACTAATGAATATAGTATAATACAAGGTGGGCCATTCAGTCACCTGTGTTCAGTGAACCGTTCACTGTGTGTGTTCAGTCAACCTTGACTAACGTTTCGATTGTGCTTTTGTTGCATTGAGCGGCGTAAACTCGTGGATTTGTACCGGTAACGACACTCGGACGTATTAAGAAGCGGACAGGGCTAAGAAGAATACTATTGAAGCTAAATAAGTAATACTAAATTGAACCTTCTTTAATCTTAATAACGTTCTCAGTACGATCGTTGTATGGTGCGACTTAAACTCGTGTATTAGTCGTGGTAACGATACTAAGAGGTATTAAGAAGCGGACAGGTCTAAGAAGAATACTATTGAAGCTAAATAAGTAATACAAAATTGAACTTTTCAATTCTTAATAACGTGCTGAGTGCGATCGTTGTATGGAGCGACGTAAACTCGTGGATTTGTACCGGTAACGGCACTCGAAGGTATTAAGAAGCGGACAGGGCTAAGAAGAATACTATTGAAGCTAAATAAGTAATACAAAATTAAACTTTTCAACTCTTAATAATGTGCTGAGTGCGATCTTTGTATGGAGCGAAGTAAGATTGTGGATTTGTACCGGTACAACACTCGGACGTATTTAAAAGCGGACAAGGCTAAGAAGAATACTATTGAAGCTAAATAAGTAATACAAAATTGAACTTTTCACCTCTTAATAACGTGCTGATTGCGATCGTTGTATGGAGCGACGTAAACTCGTGGATTTGTACCGGTAACGACACTCGGAGGTATTAAGAAGCGGACAGGGCTAAGAAGAATACTATTGAAACTAAATAAGTAATAGAAAATTAAACTTTTCAACTCTTAATAACGTGCTGATTGCGATCGTTGTATGGAGCGAAGTAAATTTGTGGATTTGTTCCGGTAACGACACTCGGAGGTATTAAAAAGCAGACAAGGCTAAGAAGAATACTATTGAAGCTAAATAAGTAATATAAAATTGAACTTTTCAACTTTTAATAACGCGCTGAGTGCGATCGCTGTATGGAGCGAAGTAAATTTGTGGATTTGTACCAGTAACGACACTCGGAGGTATTTAAAAGCGGACAGGGCTAAGAAGAATACTATTGAAGCTAAATAAGTAATACAAAATTGAACTTTTCAACTCTCAATAACGTGCTGAGTACGATCGTTGTATGGAACGACGTAAACTCGTGGATTTGTACCGGCAACGACACTCGGAGGTATTAAAAAGCCGACAGGGCTAAAAAGAATACTATTGAAGCCAAATAAGTGATACTAAATTGACATTTTCAATCTCTTGTAACGTTCTGAATGCTATTGTTGCATTGAGACACGTAAACTCGTGGATTTGTACCGGTAACGACACTTGGAGGTATTAAAAAGCGGACAGGGCTAAGAAGAATACTATTGAAGCTAAATAATCAATACAAAATTGAACTTTTTAATTCTTAATAGTAGCGCCTGTAGCTCGACTAAGTTGACCTGACGTGATCATCAAGGTAAGAAACAGTCTATGCGGACAGTATTTGAATGGATGTCCATACAAAAGTCTCTCATTTAAATAGCATTTTCATCTGGCCGCTACCGTGAGTCGCGGATGACACGTAAATTGTAGGTCTCGACTATTAGTGTTAGAACAAGTAGCCATTAAGCCAAGCCATCAGAGACCTTTGGGTGGCTTTTAATCTCGACACCAGAGCTTGGCCACAAAGCCTATAAGAAAAATAACTATAATAATTTTGAAGCTAAATAAGTAATACAAAATAAAAATGTTTAACTCTCAACGCGCTGATTGTTATTGTTGCTATTGTTGGATTAGACGGCAACTCACCTAAACTTAATAATATAGGTACTAGAGCTTTAAAATATTTCAACAGACAAATCTCATGCGACCCAGGATACGCTATCCATATTTTTTTTTCTTCAAGGTACACAGCCCTGACCGCGACCGTATCTGAGCCATATTTTCGTAAACAATACTCGTTGAAATGGAGAGTTGTTGAGTAATTTGTAAAAACATTAAAAATCATATTCGAAAAAAAAATCTAACTATCGCTATTAATTATCTCAAATTAAATATTAACATAATGATATGTCACATTATACAATTAAAATGACAAAATTAAATTAAATTTATTATAAAATTTAATTTAATTTAAAATTAAATTTAATTTAAAATTAATTTAATTTTATGACAAAATTAAATTAAATTTATTATAAAATTTAATTTAATTTTGACCTATTTAATTCCTATTAATTATATTAATTAATATATCCGGAATTTAATATCCCTATCCTACTTCCAACTAATGTTATAAATGTGAAAGTTTGTATGTAAGTATGTATGTTTGTTACCTCTTCACGCTGAAACGGCTATACCGATTTTGATGAATTTTGGTATGGAGATAGATCTCTGGATTAACACATAGGCTATTTTTTATCCCGGATTAATGCGGATAACATCGCGAGGCGCAGCTAGTTGTAAATGAGATAAACTATATTGGGATCTTGATGTACATCTTCTAACACATAAACCTTTAGAAATTCGATATTATTTACTAGTGACCCTGTATACAATCCATTTCAAATGCTATACGACCGTAGCCCGTGACGTCACTAATGTCATGATGGTACTATTTACAAACAAATACATATATAATATTTTAAAATATAATATGCTTTAAATTATAAATTAACTAGCTGACCCGGCAAACGTTGTTTTGCCTTAATAATTATTTCTAAATATACAGTAGCCTATTCTCAGACCTACTGAATACGCATATAAAATTTTGAAAAAATCTGTCAAGCCGTTTCGGAGGAGTACGGTAACAAACACTGTGACACGGAAATTTTATATATAAGACTAGCTGACCCGGCAAACGTTGTTTTGCCTTAAAAATAGATATGTAGTAGCCGATTCTCAGACCTACTGAATACGCATATAAAATTTGGTAAAAATCGGTCAAGCCGTTTCGGAGGAGTACGGTAACAAACACTGTGACACGAAAATTTTATATATAAGATTATCAGTCGTATTATTCAATCAATTCAATTTAATACGGAATGTTATATTTTTTGAACGTTTCTTGAGCGAGAAAATAGTCTATAGTTAACCGTTTACTCGCCGTTGGTGGGACCACTGCCTGAAAAGTAGACGTTTATCCCACCGAGACACACTAGCTTTATATGTCATCTGTACATGACGTATCAGCTGTTCGATACTCAGTTTTCTCACCCCTGACTTTCCACACTCGCATTTCCTCCCCTCCCCTCAACTAGCACCAGCCGTCACTCTATCAGTCGGTCGCCGGCAGCGGGCCGCGGCGGTCGTGTATTCGGTTAAATCGCGTTGTTTATTTACGTAGCGCCGATGCCGGTGACTCAACCCAACAGTACGCACGTGCTCAGATTTTCACACAGCATGGGCAAGGTTTTCGTGTGAGTAACTTTAGAAAGAGATTTGTTTTGAAATGGTTGGTCAGATGGTTTGTTGATCTGGCTTGTAATTAGTGTCATTTATTAGACAATTAAGAAAGAAAGAAAGGAAAATGTTTTATTATGCACAAAAAATAATTCTTAACATACACACATGATATAAACAATCAAATTATCTTTGTGCACAAAAGGCGCAAGTTCAGCATAATGCTGAGAGTACCTACTCCAGCGCAAATTATAATAAAGCAAATTATATACTATTCAGAGGCACTAGTTCTCAGGAAAAGCCAAATTAATCCCAAGATTGTACATGATCTGAGCTTTAAAATGTAGCTCAGTTGTACTAAGAATAAGTAATTAAAGTAATTATGTCATCAGTGATTTTAAAATTCAAATTAACAAGTACAACTGACAGCTGCAAATTACATACTACATTACGTTATATGAGTAATGTGGGTTACTTGCCATTGTAACTCATATTGAGTAATTATTTCCTATTTGTATTAAATTAACAAGAATTTTATAACATACACTAGCAGAACGAAAAAAAAAATTTTTTTTTCGTTATAATATGGGTATAACATAGATATATTGCTTCACAGTACTTTATTGTAGCTCGGCTAGCCAAGGTGATCTGACGCGATCATCGAAGCTAAGCAACGTTCGATGCGGACTGTGTTATGATGGGTGACCATGCAAAAGACAGGCGTTTTTAAAGTAGCAATTTTATCTGGTCGCTACCGTGGGTCGGATGACACGTTAAATTGTAGTTCCCGGCTTAGTCTTAGTACAAGCAGTCGTTAAGCCAAGTCAGATGTGGGGCAGCTTGAAAAATCTCGACATTAGAGCTTGGCCACTTAGTTCGCACGGAGAAGAAGAAGAAGCACTTTATATTTACATACAATTACAAATCATTTATTGATAACACCAAAGTTACAAGTCAAATAATATAATATCAGTACAAAAGTATATGATATGTATCCATGTAAATTTTCAATTATATTCTAGTACTATAATATCATTACAATAGTATATGTATGATATTAATCAAAATGCGTAGAGTATAAGCAAATCTTCTACTCTTTTCGTGACTTTCCTTTATTTTTTTTTTTATATTTTGATACACAAAACAAACATACAAAAGTCTTTATAGAACACATCAAATTAAAGCTTAAGTTTAAAATTGTCTATTACTGAGCCCAAGCCCCAAAAAACATAGATATTCGAAATCTTTGCCCAAAAAGTTAAAACTTAAAGTGAAATGTTAAAAGTTTTACAAAATCTAAAATTACTTTCTCTTAAAAACTTGTAAGCAAACAAAACGCAGTGTAAGCAGTTACTAGCCCAATATTTGGCCAAAGCTGGCGTGCTCGCACAGTCTTGTTAATCTTTAGGTAATCCACGGTGATTTATGCATCTTAGCCAAAGATTCAAGAAAAATGTATAGAACGGAATTGAAACAAGAGTTATTATGAACATTATTATTTCGGCAACATATTATTTATATTTATATATGACCAATCACAGGTAAAAACTTTACTTCCAAAGTTAGTAATATCATACATGTTTTGTAAGCAAACAGGATTATTTTGTAAAAAAAAAACACAATTTCCTATTAGAGTATTGAATACATAGTAGAAACAAAAGACTCCAATCTTATGTCTAAGAAAAAATGTTCTTTAAATAATGGATTCAAAATTAAACAAGCTACATATTCGCCAAATTAAAGAGTTGACAAAAAATTTCAAAATAATCGTTAACTTACACTTCCAAAAGATCGATACGCTCATAAAACTTGTTAGATAAAATGCTCATACTTATTGTCCCATTGATAGCCATTCTATCTACATCTTTCCGATTCCACTATGATTTATATACGTAACCCAATTTATCGGCATGGCATGTGCATGTCCTTTGATGGAGTGCTGTCTTGCAACGCTATCGCTGCATCCACATTTATGGGTTCGAACACGGAAACTATAGAACCCCTTTCACGAAAGAATTGCCTTGGGAAACAGCTGCCTTCTACTTTGCCTTAACGTAACGGGGGTATCTGGTGCTGTCTTGTGGCTTCTTTAGTGAAACGGGGTCTATTTGCACCAGTGTCCTAAATCGGTTTTGTTGTTTCTTATATCGATGTAGGTGATGTCTTCAGATTGGTTGTCGCATGTTTGGTTACAAGGTGAGGTCTCGGAAGAAAGTCATATTCGAATGTAGCATATATGGCTCTTATTGATGTCATTCATGCATTGTTTTTTTTTACTGCCAGTTTGTATGAGCGTAGTTCGTTTGGTGGCAAGATGAGTCGTTCACATTACAGCTGTTGAACCTGGACTAAATTGGCATAGGACCGAGACAGATGACAAGACAGGACAGAGCCTTAATCCCAATAGTGGGATAGAACTGGCTGCGGATGATAACTATTACAGTAGCCTCTCCATGGGTCGTAAAATTAATAAATTGTAGGTCCCGGCTGTTAATCTTAGTACCTTAGTCGTTAAGCCAAGTCAGAGGCTTTCGGGTGGCTTGAAAACTCTTGACACCAGAGCTTGACCACTTAGGTTAGGTTAAGGTGAAAAAGTTGCCTCTTGCAGGGACCGCCCGGGGAAGTACAAAACAAACAAATCAACAAAAATCGCCGTTGCCTTAAAATTCTATTGAGTAGCTGTTAGCCGAGTTTAGTCAAGATTGGTTCAAATTTATGACCTGTGCCAACGAGAACCAACATACATACAGACTGACGGAAGCAATTTTGACCAGTTTAGGCAAAGACTTCGCTCAATCGGACAAAATAAGCTCTGAAACAATTAAACTCTCTAGTGCAGTCCTGTCATTAGTCACTGCTACGTCCGTCAGTGATGTCGCAGTCTATTCCGGGACCAAGTTCAACACCAAATATAGATTCCATACATTCCATTGGTGGGGCTAACTTCGCGGACGGCTTACAAGAGACTGTCGCGAAACGTTTCCAAGAATGACTAATTTGGTATAAGCTTTGTTTCTTTCTTATATTGAACTAGCAGATCGTCCCGGCTTCGCAGGGACTATAAGATAATCTAGAAAGAAAGAAAGAAAGAAAGAACACATTTATTTCAGACACAGAAGACACATACATATACATTATTTTAAATTACATATAACCAACATGAAAAAAAAATATATAAGAAAGACAGCATAGTATGTGTCCCCTAGCGTCCGAAAAGTCAGCCCTCAGTATAAACGGATTTCTCTGCAGCACTGATTTTCAGGACCAACCTTTAGTGACGCGTGGGGATACAGATGAAGTTAACGTGAAGAAAAATGAAATAGCAAACAGATAAAATATATGAATAAGACAATAAATAAACGAAAATAATAATAATAATAAAAATAATAATGATGATGAAACAAACAGACAATTGCAAAAATAAAGAATTAGAAACACCACCAAACACAAAAAAACCAACGAGAAAAAAAAAATCATAATAATAAAGATTAAAAAATAAAATAATAACTAGCAGTCAGGGTGAAGCAGCAAGAGCGGCAAAACCACTACAGGTACAGAAAAACTAGCTACAGTTATTCTGTAACTGCAGCAGGTGTCCCCTAAGCTTGACCCTGAAGTTAAATTTGTTTTGGAGGAGCCGTATTGGTGGTGGTAAGGAGTTCCAGCATTTGGTGGCGTTAAATCTAAAACTCCCTCTAAAGGAGGATGTGCCATGCCGAGGTACACGCAATAAAACTTTACGGGTATCCCGAGATATATAGGGATTTTTGTCACGTATCCAAATGAGCTTACTGTATAAGTACGGTGGTAGCTGGTATTTTATCACACCAAACAGCAGAGTGGCAAGATGAAGATGACGCCTGTGTTGCATCTTCAGTACTCTGTGCTCGTTATAAAAAGGAGTGACGTGACTACGCGGAGGCACATTGAAACAATAGCGAGCACAAGCATTTTGTACTCTTTGTATAAGACGAGAGGATTTTTCTAAAAGACAGGGACCGTACACCACGTCGACATAATTAAATCGCGACAGAACAAGTGAGTCAGTAAGCATTATACGAAGATCTGTGTTGATGTAATTCCTAATCTTGTAAAGAATTTTCAGTCGATAGAAGCAGTTTCTAACTATTTGTTCGACATGTTCCTCGTACCTCAGTCGTTCATCAAATATAAGACCAAGATTTCGCGCAGAACAGACCCTGTCGATCGTCTCACCGGCTATGTTTAATGCCGGTTTACTGATAATCACATTTTGTATTTGATGTTTGGTCCCGAGGACCATAAATTTAGTTTTCTTAGGATTTAGAACCAGGGAGTTTTCTTGCGCCCATTTGTATACTCTATTTAGGTCTTCGTTAATCTTAAGCTCTGCCTCTCGGATGTCTTTGGGTTTGAAAGAGAAATACAATTGTACATCATCGGCATATATGTGAAATTTACAATTCTTTATACAACTTGTAATGTCAGCACTATACAAAGTAAACAAGAGAGGGCCTAAAATAGACCCTTGTTGGTACCCCCCTTGTAATCTCACGAAGACTTGAGCGCAATACTTCTCCGTTATCTTTTTTTATCTCGAAAATCTAAGTGCAGAAAACAAAAAAATCTCTTGCTAACCTGTAATCAGTGCACCGGTGGACTTAAACATTGACATAGAACAATATACATTTTATGATCTGTTAAAAATTTAATTTCTACTCAGTGTGGTGTAGGCACATCAGCATATTGCTGCTCGCCTATAAATCAAATAAATAAATAAGTTGCAAAGAGAAACAAATTATAGCCTATGTTACTCGGGGATAATGTAGATTCCCAACGGTGAAAGAGTTTTTAAAATCGATCCAGTAGTTTCGGAGCCTATCTGCGTCAAACAATAAAAAATTAAACTTTTCCTCTTCATAATATTGGTGTAGATTTAAGTATATTAATAGTATAGTTTATACTTTCTAGTATTATTATTTTCTTAAAAGTTAATATATGCTGTTAATAATTTCAAGTTTACCTGTTTATATTTGATCTGTAAATCTTTATTGTTTATACAATGGATGTGTCCTACTAATATAATATAAATATGCCTATAAATGCTAAAGTTTGTGTGTAATTGTGTACGTTGATTACTTCTTCACGCTCAAACGGACCTACAATCTAACGTGTCATCCTACCCACGGTGGCACCCAGATGAAAATGCCACTTGAAAAACGACAGTCTTGTGCATGATCACCCATCCAAACACCGCCCGCTTCGAGCGTTGCTTAGCTTCGATGATCGCGTCAGAACACCTTAGCTAGCCGAGCTACAGGCGTTATCTTTAAACTACGAGTATATTCTAGCACTCGCCTATCCTCACGCTGAAGTTGTAAAATCTGTCGCCAAGTAATAAACAAAGTTTTCCGGCAGCCTCCTTAAGAGCTAGTTATTCCAGACTAAGCATGCTCCACCTTCTGCCAGAGTGTTGCTAACTCGTGCGGTTATGCGCCCTGCTAGTCAAATGCCGTGTAAAAAAAAAACATCAATGCCTTGTACACGTTCCGTTAATTGTATACTTTGACAATAGCAATCAATAACACCTTCTATGTAAGTGAAAACGATCGATACGTTATGGAAAACGTTTTGTCAGCCCCTCACATTAATAAATTACTGATTAATAGCTCTCATATCGATGAATAAGTACCGTGACATCGTTAAAACTGGATTGAAAAGATAAATTCGAGTTATGGTAATCCGGGAAAGTACAAGAATTTGTTTATTATCCCTTCGTCCTTATGCCTTGGAAATTAAAGACGGTTTTTGATGAGCACAATGTGCCTGTCCATTTTCTGGTCCCTTCTATTACGTTCACTCAAAGTCTATATTTGTCTTGTGACTTTTGAAGTGCTTTATTCCATGCAAATGTCATTAAAAGAAAAATCCCGGAAATCGTTCCTATTATCCGGAATTAACCCTGTTTTGACATTAGAGGGGTCATAAAAATGCGGTATCGTGCGTAGTGTTTCTGAGGGTAGGTTGGGGATAGGGGGTCGCCCTTCCGGATGTGTGGAGGAATCGATACAGCGCGCGTTGTCAAGGATACCCGCATTTCCCCTTTTTATTATGCTCTCCGTTATTCGGGAATAGCCAGAGGGCTAGGTGTTGTTTTGTTTTCTTGTGCAATTTTTGAGATGAGTCTAGACTTTTTGTGAAAAGTTTTTTGTGAAGGGTTTTCCACCTTTTTTTCTCGGCTGATTAACATGAGAGCTTTATTCGTATACTCGTAGATAGTTTACTAAAGGAACAATAAAGTAGCCTATGTGTTAATCTTAGGTCTAACCTATCTTCATAGTAAATCTCATCAAAATCAGTCCAACCGTTGGAACGTGAAGGAGTATCTAACATAGATTATGAAGTTATTTACGTATCCCACGGGAACCACAATTGTTTTCGGGATAAAAAAACAACTTATGTGTTAATTAAAGTCTAACCTGTCTTCACGCCGAATATCATTAAAATAGGTTCAGCCTTTTGAGCGTGAAGAAAAGTGACAAGCACACACACTCACACACAAACTTTCGCATGTATAATATTAGTAGGATTTCTTTTATGGATGAAATAAATAAATATTAGGACACATTTCACACACGGCTGGTTAGCCCCGTACTGAACCGTTTTAGTTCGTATTATGGTGGCTAACACAACTGATATACTACATATACATACATACATACATATTATATATAAATACATATTTAACACCCAGACCCACAGCCAACAAATTTAGTTAAGCACAAAGATGTTGACCGGGCCGGGAATCGAACCCGGAACCTTCTGATTAGCAGACCGGCATGGTAACCTTTACGGCAACGAGGTCGTCAAATAAATAAATAATTAAAAAATTAGTTGAAAAAGATAATATGTACGTTATTTTATGGTTAGGTGGGCAGACACACTTATTAAAAAATAAAGATGAAATTACCATAGTTTCTTCAGTCGCGTCTAATGACATAACCATACGGAAATGGTAGTGGAGCCTCGTAAAATATTAAGCACGTCCATCCATATCTTTGTTCATTTGAACTCGGTTTATTGCAAGGGTTCAACAAACTGTGCTGTTTAGGGTTCCGTACTAAACGTTGACTATCGGACCAATCCCTATTAGGACTGTCTTTAGTTTAATTTTCAACCCTAAATTGATCTAAATGTAACCAATACTTGGCAGAAAATAATAAAAACTATACGTTGTAGTTTTCACTCAATCGATTCAATTATGTTTATTTTTATTATTTTTTATAGCGAAATAAATTCATATAAAATCAACAGTAAAATTTTAAGCTGTAACGATTCTAGATAATTAATACCATTACCTACAGAATAAAGTAAGATTTATTTAAATTTATTTATTACTTTAAGTGACACGACATTTTTAAATTTTAAAACTACTATTTCAAAAAGGAGAATTTTACGGAATCGTAATTTAGTACTTGTAATTTAGATTCTTAACACTGAATTAAAGATAATAAAACTGAAAAACTGCAGCCATATCGTTTACGATGGATTTTATAGGTTTACTAGCTGACCCGGCAAACGTTGTTTTGCCTCACTTAGGGGTACAGCGCCATCTATTGATTACTTACTCAACCCAGTCGAAAGGTATCGACATCTGTTAGAATCATTTGGAGTTAACAGATAATTGTGACTGTCAAATAATAACAGACAATAATTAGCAATAAATCAAAATTAAGACTATAATTTGAGATATAAACTATCCTATCTCTCAAGTTGGATCGAACTGCACATGGTGTGCGAATTTTATTATAATCGGTTTAGGAGTCCATTGAGGACAGACATTGTGACACGAGATTTATATATATTAAGATATTTTAAATGTGCTATTTTGCTCAGAATTCTTTCTCATTTACCCATTTATTTATTTAAGTACGGAACCCTATGTAGAATTGGCCGCGCACTTGGCCTGAGTTTGTGTAATTTCTCCAGACTTCCTCCCACGTACAAATTAGGATTGCTCGGCGCTCGCTGGAATTTTGATAAGCTTTGTTTTCAAGGACTTAGCGCAAAATGTACTTTCTGTTAAGCTAAGGGCAAAATGTTGATTTTACAGTTTTTTTCTCTATACATGCAAACGGAAAAAAACGATTAATAGCTTAAAGGTAAAAGTAAAAGGTAAAGTTTTAATAATATGAAAAAAAACTATAATATCTTAAAGGTAAAGATTTAACAATAAGAAAAAAATAACTAGTTCAAAAACTGTATTTTTGATTTTTTTAATCAGTTTTATTTCTAATTCATAAGTCAGATAGGTACCAAAATAAGTATATATATAAATTATATTCTTAGAGTAGTTGTTAGACAGCCTTTAAGCTATTTATTTCGATATTTTTTTTCCTTTTATGATTTATAGATTAAAAACTGTAATATTCAGATTTTGTCCTTGTTCTGAAAGTCAGCAGTTGTCAAGCTAAGAAATCACCGTATTAAAACTTTCGTAAGGCATATTTGAATAATGTTTGTATAACCGGCTATCACTTACGTTTATTTTGTCGGTGTTAGCGGGACATATTTCAGCACAATCAGTGTGCCATTCTCAAGGGCAGGAACACAGCACACACAACGACGACCTCGTTGGCGTAAAGGTTACCATGCCGGTCTGCTTATCAGAAGGTTCCGGGTTCGATTCCCGGCCCGGTCAACATCTATGTGCGGAACTAAATTTGTTGGCTGTGGGTCTGGGTGTTAAATATGTATTTATAATATGTATGTATGTATATGTAGTATATCAGTTGTGTTAGCAACCATAATACGAGCTAGAAATGGTTCAGTATGGGGCTAACCAGCCGTGTGTGAATGTGTCCTAATATTTATTTATTTATAACGGTTACACAAACATTAAGCTAAGAAATGTCCAATTTTCTTTAATACTTTCTTGTTTAGGTGAGGTATGATGATGCAGGGTTTGCCAAACGCCCTTTTCCCCGAAAAAAAACCAAATAAAACAATAATTTAACAGTCTTTAAGGCACGAGTGATCCGGGTTTCTTCTCGACAACCGCGCTTCACAATATCGATTACCAAATTAATTTAATAATTAGTCCGTCCGTTTTACGTCCGTTTTTATAAGTAAACTAACTAACCTTTACGTTGTTTTGCCTGTTTAAAACACATAATTGATCAGCTACTGAGCGGGATGAAATATGATTAAATTACTTAAATTGCCTTAAAAATAGAGGTTGGTGATAAAAAAGTTAAAGTTTAGGGTTATTTGTGTTTTTAATGCTACATGAAAAAAAAAAATTTCGTCAAAAAAAAATAAGGATGAACAACCCTTATCATTATAGGGTATGAAAAATAGATAGAAGCCGATTCTCAGACCTACTGAATACGCATACAAAATTTGATAAAAAGGTCAAGCCTTTTCGGAGGAGTACGGTAACTAACTTACATTGTGACAGAACTTTTATATATAAGAATAAAAAACCAAAATAGGTTTATCCGTTCGGGAGCTAAGATGCCACAGGAAACACTCACACACACACACACACACACACACACACACACACACACGTCATTCTTATAAAATCCCGTCGTTTTTCTTTGGAGGTTGATAAGCAGATCTTCAATGTTACGTTTTTCTATCAAGTTATAACTTTTGATGTAGCTTTTAGGCGATTACTTTTATCTTGGTTCATGATGGTCTGACCTTTTCTTTATTAGATTTGTATATCCTCTGGTGGAATGTAGTAATTTGATAACGTTAGACTTTGTGGAAATAAATTGAATAAAAGAACATAAGTTTATTAATATTACTGTTCCTTGTTTTTCTGTTGCATTATGATCACCCTTAATTGATCACTTCTTTCTTCCTCCGCTAAGTGAGAGCTAAGTGGCCAAGCTCTGGTGTCGAGAGTTTTCAAGCCGCCTGAAGGCCTCTGACTTGGCTTAACGACTGCTTGTACTAAGACTAACAGCCGGGTCTTACAATTTAACGTGCCATCCGACTCAAGGTAGCGCCCAGATGAAAATCACTATTGAAACGATAGTCTTGTGCATGGTCACCCATCCAAACACCGTCCGCATCGACCGTTGCTTAGATTCGATGATCGCGTCAGATCACCTTAGCTAGCCGAGCATTGATCACTACTGAGAATAAGTATCTCTACTCGTACGCTTTTGCCCTTCTCCTTTCTGCTATATTAAGTGCTTATGTGTTAATTGAAGGTCTAACTATTTGAACATCTCATGGGAACCAAAATTGTTTTTGGGATAAAAAGTATTCTATGTGTTAATCCGTGATCTAACCGATCTTCGTACCAAATTTCATCAACATCAATCCAAGCGATTGAGTGTGACGAAGTAACATACAAACATACACGCAAAACCTTTCGCATTTATAATATTAGTAGGATTCATTTTCTTTAGTTTACGTGTTCTACGTGTTTTGTTTTGTGTACATGTAAAGCCTATATTTTCTTGTTAAAGATGTAATAAACTTGTCCGCATATTTCGTTATGTCTGTTCCTATGGACTTCTACTCGTAAGTTAGGTATTGATTTTGGGTAGTAGGCATGTCGTCTTATCTATTCGTAGAATCCTATTTGGCTCCCGTATTTCTGTGATATCATAGCCTTCGTCTAATATTCTGAACATTCGTATTTCTGTCCCTGGTACATATAGTTAGTATTTCTTACAACTTTCAATTTCTTCATATAATACAAAAAACCCTGACAAATAGTAGATTAAATCTAAGTCAGTGTCCGCGGGTAAGGTGCCTAAAATGCTGGCGGCATTACCTCGCTGGATCGCCAAGCTATAACCGCGTGTTCCCCTTCTTAGTGTACCGTGCGTGACGTCACAGCCAACCTCAACGGAAGACCAGCGTTGGTTGCTCTCCAGCAACCAGCATTATACTGAGTTGAGGCTGTCTTGTGACTAATTAAAGTTTATTATGTGTACTATTTTAAACATTATATTTTGTCTTGTGTAGATTAATTTGTCACAATAAATAATTTTCTTTCTTTCTTTCTTTCACAAACCTATCTATGTTGGTGTTCATGTTTTACTAGTTTCGTCCCGCGGTGTTACGAGCGTTAATCCGGGATAAAAAGTATCGCGCTGATATCGCGTCGTTTCCTTTATACCAAACTAGATGTTGCCCGCGGCTCCGCCCGCGTGTAGGTAGATTTTTTTGCAAATCGAACTTTCCCTGTAAACGATATTTTGTTTGCTATAACTCACGGATCTTTCCAACGAACGCAAAACCACAGCTCATGAAGCCCAAGACCTCTCCAACGAATGCTGTACCGTGGAAATCGGTTTGTGCGTTCTGGAGTTATAGCGTCAGGATGGAAAACCCCACTTATTTTTATACTTATTATAGATTTTATGCAAATTTCTTTATCCAGTTATAACCCAGAGCGTTATATTACAGAGACAAATTTTTGTCTGAGATTGCCAGTTTTAGCGTTACAGTTTTTTCGGCAAAACAGCTTCAAATTCTCAATAAAATGTACTCTATAGTGAATTTTTCACAGCCCATAAGCCCGCGGCTCCGCCCGCGTGAAGGTCGATTTTCGCGTCTGCTCCACAATGCAAAACCATATCGGTTGTAGTTCATGCTATCAGAGATTGCGCTGTATATAAAAAATGATTTTCCCTGTTTTCCTTCTTTTCTGTTGAAATTTTCCTTTCCAGCGAATGCAAAACCGTGGCAATCGGTTCGTGCGTTCTGGAGTTGAAGCGTCAGAAAGGAAAACCCGACTTATTTTCATATTACAGATTTCAGCTCTTCTCACTGCCTATCTATTTTACTTTTTTTTACTCTGAATAGGTCAGCGCTTGACCACAATTCACCTGATGGTAAGTGATATTGAGGTCTACGGTGGATCGCGCTTACCTAGAAGGATCCGGTTCACTCTCGCCTTGAAAATCGCTAGATGGTAGTCATTGGGGAACAGGGGAACTTATTTATTTATTTATTTATTCATATAGAATTACAGATAATTACAATAACTTATTAGCTAATTCATTATTGTACCCTGTACATAGGGTGTAGCTACATCTAACTTAATCTACGTCTACTTTTAGTTAAAAATTATTAAAAAAAAAAAATTATATCTAGTTGAAAAATCTAAAAATACTGGATGATAAAATAAATGTAAACTGTAAATATGTAGCCTATTTTATGTCATCTTCTAAAAATCTGATATATTATAATAGCATTTGGCATTGAGGTATTTCTTTAGCTGGTTTTGGAAGTTAATGAACTTATTCTTCTTCCACGCTTCTCCTCCTTGGTATGAGCTAACTATGAGCGAGAGTTACTCACTAGGGAGGTATGACAATATTTCGTGCCTTTATACAATGAATGCCATCACTCGAGTTAACGGCTATTTGTTATCTTTGAAATACTAAGTGTTCACAGCGACTGTCCGTCGTGCTAAAACAACGAGTTTGTGGCGCGAATGATGATACAATCTTTGTATATTTTATTCTATGTTGGAATTGAATTTCTTTTTCAGAGTGAAAAGTTGAGAGACTTTTCATTACGTAGATTGGAATTATTAAAAATTTAGAATTTATATTTCTTTTTGAATTTAGTTTTTTTTTTAATCGACTTACATATAAAATGTCCATGTCACAATGTTAGTTACCGTACTCCTCCGAAACGACTTCACTGATTTTAACAAATTTTATATGTGTATTCAGTAGGTCTGAGAATCGGCTACTACGTATCTATTTTTCATACTCCTAAGAGAAGTAAATCAACTTTCGCGGGGTCAGCTAGTAAGTGTATATTTTTATATGGGTATATACTATTAATTATACATTTTTTCTGTTATATAAGAGTAGGTATTATTGCTACGTAAAAATAATTTAGTTACCAGTTATTTTACGTGGGCTTTGGCTGGTAGCACATATAACTTTAAATAGATGACAAAATTAAATATTTAGTGTACTTCCGCTGTGATCCAAAATCCAAATTAAGACAAGTAAAGGAATTTTTTTTTTTTAATAAACGTCCGATTCAATAGTTTATTTTACAAGCTATAAATTGTAAAACTTATAAAACCACCAGTTTGGAGTAGATCATGGTGAAATATTTATAGTGACGCCATAGCAAACACTGACCTAATGCCACAGATTCACTCGTACGGGGCTATTTTGGGGTTTATATCTCATCACCGCCACAAGGGTGTATCTCGTTAAATGTAGGTCTCTGACGCCATTTTTGTTTATCTCAGGTCAGGCAGGTTTTTTTACTTTACATCTCTAGTAGTAGCCACACGAGCTAGCGATACTCCGGCCTAAGGTAGAGCATGCTTAGTCTGGAATAACTGAACTCTCAAGTAGGCTGCCGAAACATACTATTACTTGCTTAGGAATTTGATTTTTTAAATGTTTTATTTACCAACTCCAGGTCGATTATGTTACACTACTCTTCAGTCAGTAAATGCACTGCTACTGCTAAAGCGTGCATAAGATAATTTAGATGTCGAGTAAATGGCTCATGATCAATTCTTATTATATACTATCCTTTAAAATTTATAAACTTTAAAAGAGGTTCTTAAGTAACCTCGCGAAGTACATCTTATATATAAAATTTCCGTGTCACAGTGTTTGTTACCGTACTCCTCCAAAACGGCTTGACCGATTTTTTCCAAATTTTATATGCGTATTCAGTAGGTCTGAGAATCGGCTACTGTATATTTAGAAATAATTATTAAGGCAAAACAACGTTTGCCGGGTTTCAGCTAGTATTTTTGTAAAATCATTGTTTAAATTGCTAGGTTAATATTATTGTAAGTACACTAGCTAATTTAATGTTTCACATTTTCAACGAGAAATAAAGAAATTTGGAAACTGAACTGACTTGCTTAGGAGGTTATAACAACATAATGAGGTTACATAAAGCAGAACAATTCAGTCGAAAATGTTGTAATTGTAAAGTTATTCCACTTGCTTGTGTTATGAGACCTTGTTTACCATCGAGCCCCATTCTGTAGCGCGATGAAAAATTGGGTCACAAATTCAACAATAGCTTTGTTACTATTATACTTATTTAGGGCATTAATGTTTTTACTTTGCCAATGACTACTTCGACCTGACGACCTCGTTAGCGTAATGGTTACCTTACCGGACTGCCAATCAGAAGATTCCGGGTTCGATTCCCGGCACGGCCAACATCATTGTGCTTAATTAATTTGTTAAAGACTAACAGCCGGGACCTACAATTTAACGTGTCATCCGACCCACGGTAGCGCGATGAAAATGCTGCATGAAAAACGATAGTCATGTGCATTGTAACCCATCCAAGCACCGTCCGCATCGACCGTTGCTTAGCTTCGATGATCGTGTCAGATCACCTTAGCTAGCCGAGCTACAGGTGCTACAACAGATAAAGATCTAAGCATAGTTATGAGACTTTTATATTGAAATATCGAATCTTTAAAGAAATAACAGATAAAAATCTTAGCATGAGACTTTATTGAAATATCAAAATTTGGCATAAAAATATGTTTAATTTCGCGGATGTTATGCGCCTTAAAATAAAGTCAGTTTCAATTTGTTTTTTTTCTTTGTAGCCTCCGGAATAAGTGCTCCGTGACACGGGACTCATTGTTATAACCTTATTTTATGCAAGTTATTAATTTAATTTTGAACGGCCAACGTTTAAGCTTGGCGATCCAGCGAGGTAATGCCGCCAGCAAATTAGGCACCTTAGTTTAAATTTAAAATTAATTTAAATTTCATTTTACTAAAAAAAACTTACGGTATACTAACCGTAAGATTTTTTTTAATTTTTAATTTTTGTGTGTTTTTTTCATGTAATTTTTAATTTTAATGTAGTCGAATAAAAAAAATGTAATTTGTATATCAGTCTATATCAGTCGATAACTGTATACCCATAAATCTATGTGGTTTTTTTTTCGCATGGTCATCCATCTGAAGACTGTTCTGGTCAACCTTTGCTTTATTACGGTGATCAAGTCAAATCCTCTTATTTAGACTAGCTACAAACGCTACTAGAAGATAATAAAAAACTACGACAACGCGCAGTACATTTTATTTAATTCACTCTCAACATCGCATATGCATTTTTTTCCAAGCGATAAAATCTTATTCATTATGTATGCAAATCGCTCGAATAAAAAGGTGAAGATAATTTCAGCCGTGATTTCATTTATGAATATTTTATAAGTTTTTGCTCGTATTTTATCATATTTAGAAACCCGTGGGTGATTCTGATTCAAATTAAATTATGAAGAAAGCGCAAGTTCTGTAATGAGTACCTACGGGTTGGTGGATGACACTCGTAAATAACTTATTGACTCAGGCGTTACTTGGCGGAAATCCATTGTAAATAGAAGACAAAATTAAATATTAGTGTACTTCCGCTGTGATCCGAAACCCAAATTAAGACAAGTAAAGGAAAACTTAACTAAAATCAATTAACTAAGATAAATTAACTAATATTAATTAAGATTAACGTTACCTATCACAATCCGAAAATTCTTAACTCAACACGTGTTTCGCCTTTCCACAAGGCATCATCAGGAGATGTTGACTCTTCGAACGACGAATCGAAAGCCTCGGATGACACTCGTCTTCAGATAAAGCGGTCCACAAAAATATGCCGGTTTTCTTCACCGTAAAGCGAGTGCAAATCCACACGTAACTTGACAAGTCATTGGTGGGCCGGGATCGAACCAGGGGCCGTCAGATTGAAAAGTAGACGTTTCCCCACCGGGCCACACTCGCTTTTTAAGGCGCGTCGACCTTAAAAAGTAGAATCGAACCAGGGGAAGTCAAATTGAAAGCAGACACAATCGCTAAATCGACCACCGAGCCACAATCGCTAAATCGACCTTCAAATTATTTAATTATTTTTTGTCAAATGTAACCGCCTAAAACGTCCTTCGAAACACCTTTCAACCGTTTAAAGAAACAATAACTGCCTAAATTTATAACGTGATTAAAACCACAGTTTGCCTTGAACCTGTTACTAAAAACTTTCTAGTTAAGGCGACGCTATACCAAGTTCAACCGACCCATTTGAGCTAAGCTCTTAAAGCGCGACAGTATAAATTAAACGAAATAAATTCATATAAAATCAACAATTTTCATTATTTAAACTATAAGCTCTAACGATTCTAGATAATATCATGATCCAGAAAAAAGTAAGATTTGTTTTTAATTTCTTTATTACTTTCAGAACAGAAGCACAACATTAGTCAATTTTAAAACAAATAATTTTCAAAAATATATCTTATCTGCGTATTTTACGTTTTCGTGTTTTGAAACTCAACACTGAATTAAAGATCTTCATTTTCTTTCTTCTTCCTTACCTCATCACACTAGGTGGGGTCGGCAGCAAATTTTCTTCTTCCACTCTCCTCTATCAGCCGTCGTCTCGACACTCACTCCCTTCTTTCTCATGTCCTCGTTCACACACTCCATCCATGTCTTCTTCGGTCGGCCTCTTGCCCTTCTTCTTTGCACTACCATTTCAATACATATCTTAGTAACATGCATCTCATCTCTACGGAAGATAATAAAAAAACAAAGACAGAGTTTTATAGATTTTAAAAAAAAATTCTTTACGTGTCTCATACCGCCTTAATGTAATAGCAAGTGGGCCTTTAATCCAATGGCGCCTGGTAACAATCTAACAACCACTTGTTCGATAAATTCCTAATGAAAATTGGTCTAGGGAAACTCTATTTGCAGTAAGTAAACTCAGGAAATTACATTAAATATGACTCTGGTAAAAAATATACATTATTAGCTTACTTATTTGTTATTTCACTAAGAAAATATGTAATTCTACAATTACTTAAATAATTAATTGCTATTTATTATTTACATATTGTTATTGTTTATACTTATTTGCATTATTTATCAAGTTTATTGATGAGAATGAAAATACGGAATGAGTATGTATTTGTTAGACCAGTTTGCTCGAACAAACACAAAATCATCACAACTATCATGTTTAGCCGTTTCGGAGGAGTATAAATAAATATTAGGACACATTCACACACGGCTGGTTAGCACCATACTGAACCATTTCTAGCTCGTATTATGGTTGCTAACACAACTGATATACTACATATACATACATACATACATATTGTTTAAAAATACATATTTAATACCCAGACCCACAGCCAACAAATTTAATTAAGCACAAAGATGTTGACCGGGCCGGGAATCGAACCCATGGCATGGTAACCTTTACGCCAACTAAGTCGTCAAATGACTTATGACATTATGACATGGAAATTGTATATATTAAAAGAAGATAGAAGATTATACTACTTGTAATAATAACTTTTATGTATATGCATTTGACGTGTCTATTGTCACGAAAAGAGAGAAAGCTAATAAACATCTATGAATCTCTATGATTCACTACGACATCTAGTCAGTAACAAATGAAAGACGATGGGCAATTGATGTTAAGGTTCCCTTCCTATTCTCTATAACCAAATTTAAACCAACAATGGCTCTACAATTTTACGACCACCATTTCGCGGTCGTGCGTGTGTTTGTGTGTATCTATTTTACTGTTCCCATTATATACTGTAGCCTTGCCAAACCTACATAGGATTTTGTACCTTAACCGTTTGTAGGTAAGGTTGGTTTTCGAATAAACTCCAGTTTGGATTCGCGTGTCTATCACACCGTAGTGTAATAAGTTTTGGGAACAGGCATCGTTCAATCCGTTTAATAGTTTGAGTACTTGACTAAAGTTAGAATAAGACCTGTGTCACGAACTTGCGAAAGAATGCGTTCACACCGATAGTGATTTAATGAGGTTTTTATGAGGTTTGCTGTTTCTTAGCGATATTTTATGGGAGTATAGACCTCAAGGTTTGTTGTGCTGTAAATGTATAGCGAAGTTTGTAATAGCATGCTCGGTTAACGTTTTGATTATGCGTGCGCTTTCAGCGTCAATGTTGCTTTTGATTTCGCCTTGATTGATGATAACGTCTCAGCTGCTTGTATAATAAAGTTTTCTTTCCCGTACGAACTATGTAGAGGTGGAAATTGAAAAACAAATCAAGATTTAGACTAATTTAAAATATATTTTTTTTAAATATTAGGACACATTCACACACGGCTGGTTAGCCCCATACTGAACCATTTCTAGCTCGTATTATGGTTGCTAACACAACTCATATACTACATATACATACATACAAATTATATATAAATACATATTTAACACCCTGACCCACAGCCAACAAATTTTGTTAAGCACAAAGATGTTGACCGGGCCGGGAATCGAACGCGGAACCTTCTGATTAGCTGACCGGCATGGTAACCTTTACGCCAACGAGGTCGTCGAAAGAAAGATGAATCGAAATTAAAATGCTATTTCACATGGGCACTAAGTGGTTAATCATTAGGGTTGGTCGTATCTCTTAAACCACTTTTAATTTCCCTCTATTAATTTACTTCAAAATACCCTTGGCACCGTGGTGGTCTAATAATTATATTGACATGTTCTTTATGTAACCATACTATACGTACAAACCTGTCAAAATTCTATGCCACTTGGGCCGTGACGTCAATAATAACGTTTGGTGCAGAAATACACGTTATATAAAATGTTGAGTTATCAAATTATAATGATTTTTATGATGATAATATAATAAATAATGTGTTACATAAAAAAACTTATATTTTAGCCTTTAAGTTGACAATGTACCAAACGTCACCAGTGATATCACGTCTGAGGTCGCATAACATTTGAAAATTAATTGTATCTGAAAAGAGGTCGTCACGAGTACAAATATAAACATTGTGCGATCGGTGAGTGGGTCTATAACCATAGGTTACCATAGAAGGCTGTACAATCGAGCTATTCACCGACCATATGGGCTTCATGTGTAATGCATCACTACATACAGCTTGCATACAGGCTTACTCGAAAATAATAATCATACGAGCATCCATTCCATCCAAAGGTTGCCTGGCTGAGATCGCTGTTTGCGATAAGGCCGCCGTTTGTGGCACGTTGTAAATAATTGTATGTTTGTTACTTTTTTATTTTAACATGTAACTATAATTTGCCTAAATAAAGAGTTAATCTATCTATCTATTTTTAGTTGATATAGACCATAACTAGTTCATAAAATACTAGTATCCTGTCCCGGCTTCGTACGGGCTCTGAAATAATCTGAGTAGCAAAGAGAAACGAAATATAGCCTATGTTACTCTCGGAGATAATGTAGCTTCCCAACGGTGAAAGAATTTTTCAAATCGGTCCAGTAGTTTTGGAGCCTATTCGCGTTAAACAATCAAACAAAAATGAAACCTTTTCGTCTTTATGATATTGGTATACATGACTAGTTATTATCTAGACCCATGACTAGTTTATAGTTTAGTTATTTGACGTCCACGTTGGCATAATGCTGGACTGCCAACCAGAGGGTCCCGGGTTCGGACACGGCCAACATCTTTGTGATGAACTAAATTTAATGGCTGTCGGTCTGTGTTTCCAATATGTATCGATATAAAGTATTTATGTATGTTTATGTAGTATATCAGTTATGTTAGCAACCATAAAGCAAACTAGAAATGGTTTAGTATGGGGCTTATCAGCCGTGTGTGAAATGTGTCTTAACATTTATTTATTTATTATTAATGAATAAAAAATATATATTTTTAAAGAATAAGGTTAAGATAGACTTTTCTTTTTTACAAAACGACGTGTTTCTATAGTTTCATTTCATTATTATTTTGTGTATAATCTCAAGAAAATTTGCTCAACAATAAAACTGATAATTCACGCACAGTCGCAAATCAAATCAAATTATTTATTGCATCATTCAAATGTTATACAATATTATATTATCATAAAACATGAAATGTACCCCAATCAGGATGGCGCAATGCTGGTTTGAAGCGAGTCGATTTATTTTTTCCAGTAATTAGTCGCTTTCATTGTATGTAGAGTTTCCACTAACCCTGTAGTTATTTTACTGCCTGCGCCTGCTATGCCCTATTTGTCTACAAAGTAAGAAACCTGAGATTTGGCTCGAGGTTAATCGAGAGTTAATAAAATATGTTTAAGGCGATGTTAGCTTAGTCGGGCGTGTGACCGCTTTACGTCCAGTCCGGCCGTGGGTTTCATCCCTGCCAATGAGTTCAAGCTTTCAGTAAAGAAGAATATCGTGAGGGAACCATATAGCACGGTGGTAGAGAATTTTCTAGTGCTCGTCTAACTTAAGTTAAGCAACCGCCTTCAAATTGCAAAATCTGTCGCCAAGCACCTAACGGTGTGTTGCGCCAGCCTCCGTGAGAGCCAGGTACTCTAGACTAGGCATGTTCCATTTTAGGTCAGAGTGTTGTTGTATGGATACATGGCCTGCTCGTCGAATGGCTGGATAGCTACCCTACCACTATGCTATGGTTTCCTTACGATGTTTATAATTTACTTTTTATAATCTACTATTTTCTTTATGACCTCCTTTTTTACGCTTAATAGACTTGCGCTTGGCCACATGTCACTTATTTCATTAATGAAATATTATTACTACTTTGAAATTTTTTTAGTTTATTGTATCTAACTTTAAATCATAATAAGATATTTTTTTTAATTTATGACATAATATGCGGAGTGCGATGCGGTTACCGCCTAATTTGCGGTATAATATGAATACCGCAAATTAAGCGGTAGCCTACAAGGGACATTTCTGAATATTTTTCATTTACCATGTTTATACATATATAACCTGTAACTAAGCAAAGTTTACAACTTTTTAAATTTTATCTTCATATCAAATTATTTTATTATACGTAACAAGTTAATATATTAAGTGTAAAAGTAATAAATAGAATGCTTAACTAATCTTAATTTAGTGGTTTATTTGATTACCTAATTTCTGTTCAGGTCCCAGAAAATGGTAACTTAGAAACTAAACAAATAAAAATCATTAATTTCATTTCAAAAATTACAAATAATTTTTTATTCACACATGTTCATATACAATTAAAATGTCAAAATTAAATTAAATTTATTATAAATTACTTAAGTCTAACTAAATAACCCGCCCCTAATAGTTCCCGGTGTAAAGGTGCCCATCAGACTAGCAGCGTTTACAAATTGTATTGATATTTCCCATTCGCAGTCCACATGTATTATCCGAGCCGTCGCATCCGTCTACATCGGGTCTGCAGAGCGACTCTCCAGAAGACAGCATGAGAAAGAATGAGGATGACCAGAAGGAAAAGGAAAATGAGGGCTCCGTCACTGACTGGATCTCCGGTGGACCCATGGGCTCTAAGGGAGCTGTTCTGGTCTTCAGATCTTGCGTGCTGGCTTCACGGTGATTCTTTTGCTACTTAATCCACCCCCCTTAATATTTAACCTTTTTAATTTTTAGTATTTGTTGTTATAGCGGCATAGGAAATGCATATCTTGTGAAAGTTTCAGCTTTCTAGCTATTACGGTTTCTGAGATACAGCCTGGAGACAAACAGACAGACAGCGGAGTCTTAGTAATAGGGTCCCGTTTTTAACTTTAAGGTACGGAATCCTAAAAATGGAACCCTATTACTAAGCCTCCGCTGTCTGTCTGCGCTAGGCTGCATTTCAGAAACCGTTATAACTAGAAAGCTGAAACTTTCACGAGAAATGTACCTATTTCCCGTACCGCTATAACAGCAAATACTAAAAACAAAAATAAAAAATATTAAGGGTGGACCCCATACAATAAACGTAATTTTTAAGCAATTTTTACTCGATCTTTATAACGACGTTTGGTAGACTCTATAAACATTTACAAAATATGTATATAATTATTAATAAATTAATATAAACCATACATTTATAAATATATTATAACATTAAAATAAAATTAATACCTATATCTGAGGGGCTCTCATACAAAAATCGTATTTTTTTATTGTTTTTGATAGGTACGGAACTCTTCATGCGCGGGTCCGACTCGCATTTGGCCAATTTTTATTAATCTTTTCTTTATTGAATCGGGTAGAGAGGCCTTTGCTCTTCAATGGGACAGAACAGGCTCATAATAATAATATATTATTGAATCGAGTTACTTATATACAATTCAAACTGAATTATCTTTTTTTCTTTTAATTTACAGGACCCCCTCCATGGAGTCGACGACGAAGACGATAGGGAACAACACGGGGACCTCCATCCTGTTGAACAAGGCGAAGAGCATGGCGAAGCGGCTGGTGGGGGACCAGCACAACTTCAACCCCAGACCGAAGAACATAATGCACGATGTCATGGAGACCTTCGGCACTAGTCACAAGTTGTCAGGTAACATACAGTAAACATTGTTATCATCGGGTATCAGAATACTAGAAAGGGCAATCCTTTCTAGTATTCTTTATTATGATTCCCATACCATAAAGCGTGGCGCGGAAGTCTGGCTGACGAAACCTGGATGGCGCTGCTACCCATATTATCCCATATTATGATTTCAGCATCATTGCTTAGCTGTAAATTATAGTGGAGTGAAATTAACTTATTAATTAACTAATTAATTGACTTTTTGCACACCGCATATGCGGTAGCCTACAAGGGACATTTTATATTATTTTCCATGTTTTTATATTACCTGTGGCTACGCAAATAAAAGTATTTCATTTCATTTCAGTTTATTTATTTTATTCCAAATAAAACTTTCATAAGTAGGTACACCGAGTCTTAAATTATCTATAAATTTAATTTGGGATATTATTCTGAACTTTATATTTAAAACACGGGGTCTAAACAACTCCACTGAAGGTTGAACCTGTGTCGTGGTGTTCAGGCTTTTCCATTTAACATTACATACATGTTTGTATAGTCAGAGGCTCGCGTAGACGGCTTCCACGCAATCATGCGCAAGCGGGTAGCCTCCCTGATGCGGCGGGTGCGGGGCAACACCAACACCTACCTAAACCTTATAGCTGATAGGATCGACAGTCCTCTGTTGGGCAGGGTGACACACCTACATGTGCTGCCGTGGCATCGTTGTGCCAAGTAGAATAATTTTAAGTGCCAAACATTGACATGCTAATAGTTTTTTAGTATAATTATGATTTTGATTATTAATAATTGTTGACATTTGTAAGTATTAAATTTAAATTTATTTGTTGTAATTATGTGTAATATGGATGACAATCTGAAGTAAATAAATAAATAAATAGTTAAGATAATAAAGGTGGCCTATCTATAAAAATTCGACGACCTCGTCGGACTGCCAATCAAAAGGTTCCAGGTTCGATTCCCGGCACGATCTTTGTGCATAACTAAATTTGTTGGCTGAGGCTCTGGGTGTTAAATATGTACCTATATATAAAATATGTATGTATGCATACATATGTAGTATATCAGCTGTATAAGCTACCATAACACAAACTAAAAATAGTTCAATACGAGGTTAACCAGCCTTGTGTGAAATTTGCCCGTGTAATATATATTATCACTAGCTGACCCGGCAAACGTTGTTTTGCCGATTCTCAGACCTACTGAATACGCATATAAAATTTGGTAAAAATCGGTCAAGCCGTTTCGGAGGAGTACGGTAACAAACACTGTGACACGGAAATTTTATATATAAGATTTATTTATTATATTTATATATTTTTTTTTATTATCAGGTCAGGCATACGTAGTTCGTCACGTGAGCGACGCAGAGCTGCCAGAAACAGCCTCCGTGGAGGAGCAGGGTCACGAGGTGGCTGAGCACCAGCGGAACATAGACGATGTGCTGAGTGACCTCAGCAAGGTCACGCTGAAGAGACATCTCAATGTGGAGAATACGACAGCCAATATCAAGCCGCCGGAAGATCCTCCGCCTCAGAAAGGTAAATACAGTGTAAACTCCATGTAACGTTTTCACGTAGAAAACGGTCACACTTACTTATTATTAAAATTTGGAGCGAGTCCAACAGTTTAGACGCTTTCCGAGCATTATCTTCAGGGGCGAGTGTTACACGGACCGTCGCCGACGAGATCCGCGCGTACACTCACTTTTAATAATAAGTAAGTGTGAACGTTTTCTACGCGAAAATATTAAGATGGCTTACGTGAACAGTTTACTATGTTCCATGTAACGTCACTCGATTTAACGACAAACTCTTTAAAGCGTCGAAATCAATTGGCTTTAGCTAGTTTAGCTTGTATTCCATACAATGATACATTCACTCCAATTAACGACCACTTTCTATAATGCACAGTCCCTTCAGAGTCTATATATAATATTCTCTTTGGTCAAATGCTCGAGACGCCAAACTACAAACGCGAGGTCCCGGATTTGATTTCCGTGGTGGGAGTGATCTTTCGCGAGGTAGTGCAATATTAACGATGTGCTGAATGACCTCAGCAAGGTCACGCTCAAGAGACATCTTCATGTAGAGAATACGACGGCTAATATCAAACCGCCGGAAGATCCGCCGCCTCAGAAAGGTAAATATTCTCTTAGACCTAGTGCTCTGGATGTCATAGTGCAAAGGCTATGTCCGGGGTTGGATTCCTGTGATTTCCTGATTATATTCACCAGGTAGCGAAACATAAGCGATATGCTCAATGACCTCAGAATAGATTATTTACAAGGGGAAGGGAATCAAAAGTATAAGTAAAAGTATGTAAATTATTTAATTTCACAGTATTCAATTTCAGTAATAAAAATAGGATTTAGAACAGTTAAGTCATAATAATTATAGCATTTTACTTAAAATAATAAAAAAGTTATAAAGAAAATTTATCTATTAATGTTAGTGTGTGTTTGTGTGTGTGCGTGTGAGTGAGCAAGTGAACGATAAAAAATTGGACAACCGTCTTCAACAAAAAAAAATTGTGTGTATGTATCTTACTTCTTCACGCTCAAACGGATGAACGAATTTTAATGAAATATATTGTAAAGATAGGTTGGACCTTGGTCATTTCTATTGTGGTTCCCGTGATATACGCGCCATCTAGGTTCCCTTGGTAATTATGGCAAATTTAAAAAAAAAGCTGTTCTAATTTCAATGAAAAATATATGAGATCATTTGGAGGTATTTATGAATAAAAAAAAAACTGGATGTCAAATACCGAGCTCCATTGTATAAGAATACCTTTCAACCAATCATCAACCTTCTCTCTTCCAGAGAACCACCAGCACAAGGAAGACAAGAAGAAGAAGAGCAAAGGGAAGAAGAAGAAGCATTCTCCTAGCGGCACCGGGCCGGCATCGAACCCGCGCCCTGCCTCGCCCGCGCCCGACAGTGATGACTCTGAGCATCTCATGGTGCGGGACGTGGATAGTATTAAGGTGAGAGGATCATCATTATCATCAGCTTTTTTCTGGCAGCAGCTAGTCACTGCCGACGTTTAAAAAAAAGTTGCATAACTAACAGATTGTCCTGGGCACGGGCTATTAAATAATAATCTAAGTTGCAAAGAGATACAATAGGCTATGTTACTCGGGGATAATGTAGCTTCCCAACAGTGAAAGAATTTTTCAAATCGGTTCAGTATTTTCGGAGTCTATTCGCGTCGCACAAACGAAAAATTAAACTTTTCCTAACTTAATATGTATTGGTATAGATTTCTGTTAAATTTTTCGAAATGAAAATCTGTGGGTAGTTAATTTTTAGTTTGTAATAAGTTTAATCACATTTTAAAATTTTGATATCACAAGCTTTTTTAGCTAGCTTCGATAAGAAGACTTTCACAGTTAGCCCCTCAGGCGAAAATGAACTTAGACTTGTTGACCGCATTTTAATTTAAATAACTTTCATCAAAATACTTAATTTTGATGAAAATGATACACCTATCAACCCAAAATAATACAACATGTTACAAATATTTGTTGTTTCCTGTATTATAAATAAACTATTTTCTACTCTATTCATTTTTTAATACCCCCGTTTAAAGTCAAAGTATTTTGTTAATACATTTTAAATTTACATGTCAGTTCATAGTTACAATGTACAAATCAATTAATTAAATTAATGTACTTAAAGGTACCGGATATCCTAAATTTAAGTTACTCAAAGTAATTATTTTTGCAGCCGTCAACATTTATTTCTCAAAAGTCGACTAAACTGTAGAATGTCTGCTCAATAAACCAGTTCTTAATTCCTAATTCTTTTATTCCAGGTGTTAGACAGCAACCACATGCCAGCCCGAGTCCTCAAAATCACGTACAAATTAGTGAACACTGAAACCAAGCTGCTTAACCGGCTGCTCCAAGCTCACGGCCTCATAGAGTCCGTGACTGACTCTAAAGACTTCAACCTGCTGTGGTCGGGGCTACATCCCAAACCTGATGTGCTGAGGTCTTTGTCGCAGTATCAGAGGGTCAACCATTTTCCAAGGTTTGTTTTAGTTTTTATTTGCTCAGTACTTAAAAATGGTAAACACTAGGACCTAGCCACTTGACCGGAAACTGCACGGTCTGAAAGACTTCAAACTGCTGTGGTCGGGGCTACATCCCAAACCTGATGTGCTGAGGTCTTTGTCGCAGTATCAGAGGGTCAACCATTGTCCCAGGTTAGTTTTAGTTTTTAGTGTTCCGTACTTAATGCGCTATTGCTCTGAGTTCAGCATTGGAAATTTTGAAAAAAAATCATTTAAAATCAACACTTAAGATTATTGAAATTATAAGCTCTAATAAAAGATTCTAGATAATATCAAATAATATCACCTACAAAAAAAAAGTAAAATTTGTTTTGATTTCTTTATTACATTCAATAAAAAATTTATATAATTAAACGACTATTTTTCCAAAAATAAAACTATTGAGCGAATTTTACGTAATCGTGTATTGGATCTCTGACGATTCCTTAACACTGAATTAAAGACAATAAAACTGAAAAATCCGTAGCCCTATAAAATTTCAAAATCATGTACGCAGAATTTTATAGGATTGTCGAAATATGCTATTTGGTTTCCATAGCGCCTTAAAATTTGTAGACACTAAGACCTAGCTACTTGACCGGATGCTGTTCGGTCTGATTTAATCTGGAGCTGACTTTTATCCACCTGCTGTGGTCGGGGCTACATCCCAAACCTGATTTGCTGAGGTCTTTGTCGCAGTATCAGAGGGTCAACCATTGTCCCAGGTTAGTTTTAGTTCTTAGTGCTCCGTACTTAAAAATTGTAAACACTAGGACCTAGCCACTTGACCGGATACTACACGGTCTGAAAGACGAAAGACTTCATACCTGCTGTGATCAGGGCTATATCTCAAACAGTGAAACTTTGGAAATCTACCTGAGTCTCTGTTTCCTAAGAATTTATCATTATCATCCCACGATCTTCAAAAGTAGAATATAAATAGGTATCTTCTAGGTAAGCACAGCTTTACATCAGGCATGCTCTAGTCAAACACAAACTTATCAAGGGTAAAAAGAAAACCTGATGTTCTGAGGCCCTTGTCGCAATATCAGAGGGTCAACCATTTTCCAAAGTTAGTTTTTGGAGTTCCGTGCCTAAAATTGGTAAACACTTTGGATCTTATGACTTAAAACTGCTGTGATCTTAGTGACAGAAAGACAACCAATTTCCCAGGCTAGTTTATGTGGTTTTTAATGGAACCCTATTTATTACTAAGACTCCGTCTTAGTATTTTTTTTTCTGATGGACTTAAAAACGTTATTGATTAACTTTTGGCCGGTCCAAAAATATGTATGTATTTTGAATTCAATACCTATACTATAATATATCGTTTTGAAATAAAAAAAAAATGTTGACCTCGTTACGTAGGCGTTAAGGTCAATCAAATCAAGGTCAAAGGTTAAGGTCGAGGCCAAAACTCCGCGTGTTTGGCGACCGGACTATATAGGCGCCATAATATTTTTTATCTACACTAGTGTTGTAACATTCTACTCATGTTTCCAATACTTGACTTATAATTACTACTGATATAGTGCAGACAACAAAACACTCAATTTAAGCAATTTCACATGATGGTATAATATCCACATCGATATCGTAAAATTTCATTATAACATCGCTCGCTCCTGATTGGCCCCGCGCGCGCAGCTGTGCTCTCATTGGTTAGATTTAATGGCGGCAAGTTCACTGTGACAATATACGTACGCTAATCTTTCGCAATGTGTTTTGTTTTTAACATACAAATTAAAAGTTAAAAATGGATAGCGACGATGACATTTGTTCGCCTCCGGATATTCTAGAATTGGCAACAAAAGTAACTCACAATCTTTTTCCAGAAAAATCTAGTATCATCTCGTTACATAAACTACTATTGTATATCATCTACAAGAGAATAAGTACATATATACTAAGTATTCCGTCGCTGGTTGTCCGCTAGGCTGGTCAAGGCTCTGCTAGAAGCTCACGGCCTCACCGAGGCGGGTCCTGAGGCAGACTTCAACCTCATGTGGACAGACAGCATCCCCAAATGCGAACAGTTCCAATACCTCCGCCCTTACCAGCGGGTCTGTCACTTTCCTAGGTGAGAATTTATATTCTTCTGGTAGAGTTCTGAGGGCATACTAGACATAAAAATTTAGATTGTTATTTAACTTGAAGTATTAAGTTTTTTTGCAATGATTCTCACCTATGACAGTGATTTCACACACGGCTGTTTAGCCCCATACTGAACCATTTCTAGTATTATGGTTGCTAACACAACTGATATACTGTTATGTATGCTTATGAACTACATAAGCAAACATAAATACTGTTATCTACACTAATGTTGTAACATTCTACTTATGTTTTCAATACTTGAGTTATAATGACTACTGTTATAGCGCAGACAACAAAACACTCAATTTAAGCAATTGCACATGATGGTATCCCATCAATATCGTAAAATATCATTATAACATCGCCTGCTCGCTCCTGATTGGCCCTGCGCGCGCAGCTGCGCTCTCATTGGTTAGATTTTAATGGCGGCAAGTTCACTGTGACAATACATGTACGCGAAAATTTTTACCCTTGTTGTTACAACTCATACTCGTGTTTTAATACCCTTCGTTATATGACAGTTGCATAAACTACTATAAATCAATACATACTTAAAACCCAGACTGACAACCAACAAATTTTAGTTTAGCACAAATATGCTGGCGGTGCCTGGAATCGATCCCGAAACTTTCTAATTGGCAGTCCGGCATGGTAACTATTACGCCAAAGAGGTCGTCGTTATATCAATCCAATTTGTATTTCTACTTACGCTTGTAGGTTTGTAGATATTTATTCTCACAAAAGATATTAAATTATCACTTACGTAAGAACATATTTACATTAATTTTATTTGTAACATTAGTCGCCACTATAAAATTACTAAGCAATTGAAATTTACATGTAAATAAATAGCTTGCCCGTCCAACGCATTCATAAAAATGAGCTATCCGTTATTACGTGCTGGTAAAGTCGACTTTTGAATGCAGTGAACGGGTTTACATTTTTTAGATCTGAGGGTAATTTCATCAAATCATTGATCGATTCTCATAGGTTTAAGCTTGGGGTTTGCCAAAGAGCAATGGAACGTAGTATACTGGGTATCAAAAGGACGGACAGAGTCCCCAACACAGTACTACGTTCCATGATAGGTGTTGCTGATGTAGGCCAAAAAGCAGCCAAACTAAAATGGGATTGGGCGGGTCATGTGGCTCGTATGCATTCCGAACGCTGGGCCGGGATCGTCACACAGTGGATTCCTCAAGCTCGGCGCAGTAGAGGGAGACCGAGGACCCGCTGGCGTCACGAGCTTGACCAGTTTTCCAATGCCTGGCGAGAGGAGGCTATCGACCGGGATTCGTGGAAGGAGTTGGGGGAGACCTTTGCCCAGCAGTGGGACAGTATAGGCTAAAAAAAGAGGGTAATTTATTATAACACTTGTCCACAGATCATACGAGTTGACTCGCAAGGACAAGCTGTTCAAGAACATAGAGAAGATGCAGTACTTCCGCGGCCTGAAGCACTTCGACTTCATCCCGACGACCTTCCTGATGCCGGCCGAGTTCAAGGAGCTGTGCTCCACACACTACCGGACCAAGGGCCCGTGGATTGTCAAGCCGGCTGCCTCCAGTCGCGGGAGAGGCATTTATATTGTCAACTCTGTAAGTCTATACAGCTTCTTTTTTTTATGATGGATAGGAAAGCGCTTGATCAAAACTCACCTGATGTTAAGTAATGTTGCGATCAAAGGTGGAGGGCGCTTGCCTAGAAGAAACCGATTCACTCTCGCCTTGAAGACAGTGAGGTTATAGTTCAGAGAGAACAGGGATTCCGGTAATTTGTTCTTGACACACTTCATTAAAAAACATCATTTGACATCTTCAATAATAAAATTTCCGCGTAGAAAACGGTCATACTTACATCCGTATTCATTTATTTCTCTAGCTTTTAACTTTTTTACAAATATAATTTATTATATAAAAAATAAAATACAAAAAATATTATAAAAAACTTAAACCTAAAAGATACCGTGCCACCGGCAGCGAGGCAAGGCCCAAAATACCTGCGGTAGCGACTACAGGGACAAGAACCTCCGGACAATGCGCGCCGTGTCGAGTATAACTGCCTTCTGTACCTTTGATCCATATCGCAAGATGTTGGTCGAAGCTCTTCGCTAAGAGGCCATTTACCACAACAACCAGGCCAGATACAACTATCGGGACAATGATCGTCGAGTCAACATCCCACATGGCGGTAATCTCGTGAGCCAAGCCAAGGTACTTGCTGAATTTGTCCTTCAAAAATTTACTAGATTTAAGGTGATGTTTATTAAAACGACAAGGAAAATAAGACCACAAATAAGAGTGTAGTTTTATTTGAGTTTGAGGAATTTAAGCGTTATTAGTATAGTAATACAGTTGAATTTTCTAAAGATCACTGCGTACGGTCAATCTGGTATATATTTGATCGAAGAACACACATTTTTTATTAAAAGTTAAAATGAGTCTAATAGTTTCAGTGCTCCGATATATAGCGTTTCTCTTTATTTGCAGCCGGAACAAATCCCCAAAGGCGAGAACGTGGTGGTAGCGAAGTACATCGACAAGCCGCTACTCATCGGAGGACACAAGTGTGACCTGCGGCTTTACGTGTGCGTCACTTCTATAGGTGAGTGTTTACTCATTCTGTAACGCCAAGCTCGGCTATCTAGGTGATCTGACACGATCATCGAAGTTAAGCAACAGCCCTTAACTATCTTGAAATGTGGCATTTTAGGTGACAGTCTTTGGATGGCTGATAGTCAGCCATCCAAAACTGTTATCTAAAATGCCACATTTTAAATGTCAGTATAAACTAGGCTTTCATGGCAGTTTTGTTACTCTGAACTAGGCATGCTCCTCATGCAGCGGCATAACGGGAAGTGGGCCTGCATGCCTGCCCATGTCTTGTGGCGGGAGATGCGTAAATGCATTTCCTCACGTAAAAAAGGCTACTACTCCATCATATTCCACCTTAGGCCAAATTGTCACCAACTCGTATGGTTACGCGCACGTTTTTAAAGAGTAAAAAAAAAACACCAGGGCACTACCGCTAAACAGATATAGGCTCTGGTTAGCCCCATACTAAACCATTTCTAGTTTGTATTTTGATTCTTATTCTTATTCTATGATGGGGGCGATCAGACCTGCACTGACAACCTGCAAGAGGCATATTGTGCATTTCCCCCTACCAGCCTACCCAAGCCATCCAAGCTCCTTAAAATAGCGGAGCATGGTCAGATGTTGTGGTACTTCTATTAAAACAGGAGGCGTCCGAGTATAGCGTCGTGTTTTGTTGAGATTCCCTTGCTAGTCCGGTTTTCTCTCTTGTATCTTGTATTTTGATTGCGAACACAACTGATATACTTACATATACATACATACATACAATATAACGATACATATTTAACACCCAGACCGACAGCCAACAAAGTTCATCACAAAGATGCTGACCGCGCCAGGAATCAAACCCATTACGCCAACGAGGTCGTCCAATTCTTTTGACTTATTTGTTTGTGTGTGTGTACACAGATCCGCTACTGATCTACCTGTATGAGGAGGGCTTGGTGCGGTTCGCGACCGTCAAATACGACACCACCAACAAGAACCTTTGGAACCCCTGCATGCACCTCTGCAACTATAGCATCAACAAATACCACACGGATTATATCAAGTGAGTTCATTTTATCAATTTTTATACAGTAAAAACTCGAACCGGGCTAACTGTTGTTATTGGGTATACAGATAATCGAAAGTATAAAGAAAAACGGGTTTTTTTAGGGTCCGTACCTAAAGCATAGACAAAATATTTTAGTATATTTTGTCTATGCTAAAAGGTAGAAACGGGACCTTATTACTAAGCCTCCATTGTCTGTATGTCTGTCTGTCACCAGGCTGTATCTTAGAAACCGTGATAGATAGAAAGCTGACATTTTCACAAGTCGTGTATTTCCCGTGCCGATACAAATACAAATCATCTATTGATAACACCAAAGTTACAAGTCAAACAGTGCCGCGTTAGCAAATACTAAAAATAAAATAATAAGGGTCTCCATATAATAAATGTATTTTTCTTTTTTTAGTATATATCGGTATATATAAAAGGTGTATGAATAGGTGGAGGATATATGTTTATCATATGGATATGGATGTATGTATATCAGTTGTGTTAGCAACCTTAATACGAACTAGAAATTGTTCAGTATGGGGTTAACCAGCCATGTGTGAAATGTGTGAATATTTATTTATTTATTTACTTATCTTCCAGATGTGACGACCCCAACGCTGGCAACATCGGTCACAAGTGGACGCTGTCCGCATTATTACGTCATCTTCGCAAGTCGGGGCGTAACACCACGGCCCTGATGGCCGGCATCGAAGACCTGGTCGTCAAGAGTATACTGTCCTCCGCGCAGACTATAGCCGCCGCCGCTAGGGTGTTTGTGCCTAACTTCTTCAACTGCTTTGGTGAGTCTACATATAACATAAAAACATCTTTATTTACCAAAAAGTTGTACATTTTTGTATATCAAAACAAACTATGACTAAAAGTACTAGGCTAAAAAGTATAAAATATGTGTTAATGTACACTTGGTTGATCCCAGAATCCCACACGAGGCAAATCCTGTGTTGTGGGATTCAGTGCCTTCCCTTAGCCTCTAATAACTAATTATTCTACAAGTACTTTAATAATTAAACATAAAATACAAATATAAATATCCATCCATTTGCAAGCGGGTAGGGTAGGTAGCACAGGTGATTAGGCGCGAACGCTAACGACCTGAGATTGTAAACCGTTGGCACAGTAGTTGAAAACTATAGAACTATTTATGGCAAAATATAAGTGAGTGAGTTTTACTCAACTACACTGGGTTTTATAAGTATGAAGTGTGAGTGAGTATGTAAGACAGTGAAATTAGTACTTCCAACATATGTTTTATTTTTGTTTTTGTTTTTTTTTTACTACTTGCATGTTGAAACACCGGCTCCCGGTATAAACACATTTTCGCCGCAACTGTTGACCTTCATTGTGAGAACTGCGAAGCTTTGGAACTCTCTTCCCGAGTCTCTTTTTCCCGAGAAGTACAATTTGGGGGTCTTCAAATCTAGAGTATATAGGTTCCTTCTAGGCAAGCGTGTTACATCTAAAACCACAGTTAAGCTTAACATCAGGCAAGCTGCGATCAAGCGTAAACCTATTCATCAAAAAAAAAAAATCCGTGAGCCGGTGTGGGTAAAACTAATACTTGGAACTTGACTTTTTTTCAACAGATAATACAAAATGGGCTAATAATAAATCTATGCTTTTTTAGTAAAAAAACTTAAGTGTCAATGAAAAAGAAGTCATTCATCGGTGGTAAAAATGAAGCTAAAAATTGTTAAGGTGATATCAAAAAAAATAGCTCAGGCAATGTTGACGAACGACTAGTTAATTAGTTAGTAAAAATTTGAAATAAATATCCAAGTTACTCAGGAAGATAATGAAAAATATAAAGAAGATGAAGATAGGTATAAAGATTATTATTTAAAATAATAATGTTTCTATAAAACTGTTTTTGGAAATAAAAAAAAAACACATTTACAGATATTTGTAATATTACACCTAAACACCGTCTAAATAGAGCTTTGGTTTCAGAGTTGTTCGGGTACGACATCCTTATCGACGACATGCTGAAACCGTGGCTACTTGAAATCAACCTGTCGCCAAGGTACAATCTACATTCTCATGTTATCTCTAATAAGTTAATAGACTAAAGCAATATAAATGAACTTAATTAGTAAAATAACTGCGAATTATTGAAAGAAAAACAAGAAAGAAAAATGTTTTATTATGCACAAAAAAGAATTGAAAACATGATATATCATACAATGAAATTATCTTTGTGCACATAATGCTGAGAAGTACCTCGTAGGTACTCCAGCGCTGGTTTCAACCTGGGCCGTTGATTACTATCTTACATACAAGATAAACAATTTATTGATAATATTATCCAATTATAATTCAGTATTGGACACATTTTAAATGTACTCGTAAGTATACATAATATAAATAGCATTTTATATGTCAGTCTTATACAATATTAAATTAATTAATTTAGTAAAATTTCGCCCGTAATTGTTAACGTGACATTTTTTCTCCGACTGTATATGTATTTATTTTTTTCACATTCACGTTAACCCCATACTGAACAATTTCTAATTTGTGTTATGGTAGCTTACCAGCGAACTAGAATAAATAGAATAGTAACTTGGCCGATAAACCTTGGTTCCACCGTCCAAGCGTAAAATTACGCGGTGGGAGGGCAAAATAGCTAACCGCGCGCCGCGTGATCTTGATGCGACCAATCGCGTGCGAGCTTTGTGTGCGTAAGTTTCGTTGGGATAGCAGTATAATTGTGTGCGTAGATGGATCCAAATTCTAAGCAGCAATTGTATGGAGTTACTCTTCCGTTTAGTCTAGTTCGCTGTAGTTAACACAACTGATATACTACATATTCATATTTTTATATAGATACATATTTACACGTGACAGCAAGCCGTGTGAATAATTTGACTTCAAAATCTCTTTTTTTTATACGGCAACATTGTTACAGTCTAGCGTGCGACAGTCCGCTGGACGCGCGCGTGAAGTCAGCGTTACTCGCAGACACGCTCACGCTGGTAGGGCTGCCGGCTGTGCCCATGTGCAAGACTGAACTGGCGCAGCAGAATGCCTCGCTCAAGATGAGGATAGGCGCCGTGAGTACAAAACTGTTACAGTCTAGCGTGCGACAGTCCGCTGGACGCGCGCGTGAAGTCAGCGTTACTCGCAGACACGCTCACGCTGGTAGGGCTGCCGGCTGTGCCCATGTGCAAGACTGAACTGGCGCAGCAGAATGCCTCGCTCAAGATGAGGATAGGCGCCGTGAGTACAATACTGTTACAGTCTAGCGTGCGACAGTCCGCTGGACGCGCGCGTGAAGTCAGCGTTAGGCGCCGTAAGTACAATACTGTATTGTTATTACAGTAGTAGAACATTTTCTAGTGCTAGTCTAGTCAGCTACCACCACCATGTTGAAGTATTTGTCGCTAAGTACGTAACGGTTCCGTTTCCTTAAGACCCAGTAATTCTAGAATAGGCATGTTCCACTTGCGGCTAGAGTGTCGCTGTCTGGTTAGCTGTATACTGTAAGGGTACTGGGGCCAACAACCCACTGGCAACAAACGGTCGCTCAGACGGCCTTATTTAAACGCATCTTTTCAAAATAAAAAGGTTCGTGAACTAAATGAAACATATAATTACAATATTAACTTTGCTAAACATTGTAAACTGTTCACGTAAGGCATCTTAATATTTTTGCGTAGAAAACGGTCACACTTACTTATTATTAAAAGTTGGAATGAGTCCAACAGTTTCGGTGTTTTCCGAGCACCAAACGGTCACACATACCATAAGTAAGCGTTTTCTACGCGAAAATATTAACTTTGCTTTTCTCGACTCGGTAGCTCTTACTTTACACGTGTTTCGCCTTTCCACTAGGCATCTTCAGGAGGTATTGACTCTTCGAACGACGGATTGAAAGTTGAAGAATTCTGTATTTGTCGTGTAGTGTCGTCGCGTCCACTCAGCGGAGAACGTGTGCGTGCGCAAGGGCACGGCGCCGGGCGGCGTGGGCACGGCGAGCGCCACGCCGGGTGCGCTCGCTTCGCTCACGGGCGAGGAGCTGCGGCTGGTGCGCGCCGTGCGGGCGCAGTACGCACGCCGCGGCGGCTTCGTGCGCATCTTCCCCAGCCAGAACTCGTGGCAGAAGTACTCGCAGTACCTGGGTGAGACCAGCTTACTCCATAGCACATTTTTTATACCAGTTAAAATAAATATACTTCCTAAAAGCTTAGGAAGTATATTTCTTTTTTTTTTTTTTTTTCTTAGCTTTTTTTTTTTTACTCTGAATAGGCCAGCGCTTGACCACAATTCACCTGATAGTAAGTGATATTGAGGTCTACGGTGGATCGCGAAATCTTAATCTTAGCTTTCCTTTTACCTTCCTAACTTTATCCCTCTTAAGTGAGGTCGGCACAGCAAATTTTCTTCTTCCACTCTCTTCTATCAGGCGTCCAAAATAAATAAATGAATAAAATAAAAGTTAGGACATCACTATTAAACTACTAACCCGGGAACTTGGAAGTCGGTAAGGACTTCCAAAGTTTGGCGGTTCGGACAACAAAGGTGGAGGCAAAACGTTTTGTACGTGCCTTAGGCACCTCAACTGTAAACAGATGCCGCCTTGGCGTTTCCCTGCTCGTCCGATAGTGGAAGGGGGCGGGGGGAATCACGTCATGTAATTCAGTCGCACACTCGCCGAAATGCAACCGATAGAATACCGACCGACAGACTGGCAACAATGCGGCGGTGCTCTAGGCTCTGCAACCGTGCTTTGCAAAGATTGTCGTTGCTGAGCCTCTTTGCACGCAGTTCAATTGATCCCAACGCCTGAAGCTGGTACTTTTACCTTACTTTTACTACTGGTTACCTTTTTACTATTGTACATTAAGAAGTATGCACTGTTCCCCGCATAAGAATCTCTGGATCCTGATTAGATGGTAAAGTGTAGTGACTGTAGTGATTTCTAGCCTCGCGAGTTTTAAAATTAGATTAAAGACCTGGCTTGTCGAGCAAACATTCTACAGCTTTGAGGAGTTTTTAAAAATCAATGTCGACGGCTGTCCGAAACGGTTACTATTGTAACATAGTATATACCTATTTATTACAAATAATAATATTTTGATTACTTGTAAGTTAGTAGGCAGACATTTTATTATTCTATGACATTCCTTATTTATTTTATTGACTTGTAAATTGTGAATTTATTAATAAAGAACTTTGACTTTGACTGTATCCGCAGACCCGGTGTCCGGCATCCCGGTGTGCTCGACGTCGCTGAACAACAACATCCCGTACCAGGTGGTGGCGCACAACTACAACCTGCTCGTGCACTCGCACGTGCTGCCGCACTTCCAGCACGCCACCGTCGCCACCAGCCTCACCGACACGCCGCAGCGGTACGCACACACCGCCCGCAAGGCTCTACCTTATTTGGTCACACTATAATATTTAAAAAAAATTGGCCATGTTATTTATATTACAGCTGCACGTAAAACCGATTTCTGGCGTGACAACGCGTCGCATGCCAGTCTATATGCAGTAGTATGTACGATGTGGCGACGCGTCGCCATGCGCAATCGCGTGATAAAAAACGCGTGTGTGTTACCAAAGCAAATACAGTGTAAACTCTATATAACGACACTGAAGGAACTGTGCATTTAATAGCGTTATAGAAAGTGGTAGTTAAATGGAGAGAATGTATAATTGGATGGAATACAAGCTAAACCAACTAAAGCTAATTGATTTCGACGCTTTAGAAAGAAAGAAACTTTATTTTGTGACACAAAGAAAAACAATAGATAAAAAAAAACAATAAAAAAACATTTACGTGGCAGTCATCTCAGTGTGTGCTGACTGCAAGCAATCAGCGCTGGTCTTCCGCTGGAGCCAACCGGTCACATACGACATTACAGGAAGGTTACAAATTTAAGTTTTAATATATACAATAACAAAACAAATTAAATAAACAGATAACAACAGAGCTTATCGTTAAAGCGAGTGACGTTACATGAAGTTTACACTGTATTTCTCAGACTGGTTTTCAAGGCAAGAGTGAACCGGTTACTTCTGGGCAAGCGCGCTCCACCTTAGATTGTTATATCGCTTACCATCAGGTGAATTGTGATCAAGCGCCAGCCCATTACGAGTAAAAATAATAGTAGTTTAAAAAACTAAAAAACACGCTTATCTGGCCGTTTTAAGTGGGTCAAAATCGCGCCCAAAGAAGTCGGTTACAAACAAAAATACAAAAAAAAATTATAATTTTATCTAATTAGTGTATTGTCATCGGTTCTCAATAAATCTACAAAGTTTCAACGAAATCTGGCCGTTTAAAGTGGGTCAAAATCGCGCCCAAAGAAGTCGGTTACAAACAAACATACAGGTGAAGCTAATTATAATATATATAATATATATATTATAATAATACACGCTTTATATTAATAAAGCGTGTAAAAAAAAAATGGTTGCCTGTAAAGTCGGTTTTACGGGCGAAGATTTTACGTGACAACGTCTGCCGCGTGCCGCGCGCGCGGCAGACCGATCATAGTTGAGTGGGAGAGAGACGCAAGGCATTCGGCGGGCCTCTTTCTCGTTCGGTGACTCATCGTAATGTTACCGGGCGTTATACTTTTTCATAAGTGACTCCCAGCCGCAACCTAATTTAAGACGTTGTCACGGGAAGGTTACAAATTTAAGTTTTAATATACACAATAACAAAACAAATCAAATAAACAACAGAGCTTATCGTTAAAGCGAGTGACATTACATGAAGTTTACACTGTATTTCTCAGACTGGTTTTCAAGGCAAGAGTGAACCGGTTTCTTCAGGACAAGCGCGCTCCACCTTAGATTGTAATATCGCTTACCATCAGGTGAATAATTTCTAAACGATAAGGATTTACTTTCTGCATGCAAATAAACCGGCTCACTCCTCTTGTGTTGCAATACTCGAACAGGGTCCATTATGAGATACCTACCTTTTAAATGTATAACATCTTAATTATGCCTTAACGAGGCAATAAATGTATTGCCTTTTGACTTTGACTTTGAATTGTGATCAAGCGCAAGCCCATTAAGAGTTAAAAAAAAAGTATTTTGTTTCATTTCCAGATTGCAGCGTTACGAAGCCGTGACGATAACATCGACTGCGCCCGCCATCTCCCTGGGCGAGCCGAGCGCCGCGCCGCGCCTCGACTCGCGGCGCGCCAAGGAGCTCGTCAAGCGGCAGCTCTCCGACGGCATGAGGCTCACGTCAGTGTACCTTCATATATCATACAGTAAAATCCATTTATTATGACTGTAGCAGCTAAGTGCTTGTTACCTGCTTTAGTGGCTACAGTGGAACTGCTTCGGGCGAACTTTGACGACCTCGTTAGCGTAAAGGTTACCATGCCGGGCTGCTAATCAGAAGGTTCCGGGTTCGATTCCCGGCCCAGTCAACATCTTTGTGCTTAACTAAATTTGTTGGCTGTGGGTCTGGGTGTTAAATATGTATTTATATAATATGTATGTATGTATATGTAGTATATCAGTTGTGTTAGCAACCATAATACGAGCTAGAAATGGTAAAGTATGGGGCTAACCAGCCGTGTGTGAATGTGTAAAAAAAAAAAAAAAAACATACGCCGCATGGTGGCCAGCCTTTCGGTTTTTCATAGGTTACATTTCGGAGAGTGTGCAACGGGATTGCATGATTTGATCCCCCCCACCCCATTCCACCATCGGACGAGTAGGGAAACACCAAGGCGGCACCGTTATAGATAGATAGATAGATTAACTCTTTATTGGGCAAAGTATAGGTACAAATTGTACAAGGTACAACAAATAAAAAGTAACAACAAAAAAAGATTTACAAAGTGCCACAAACGGCGGCCTTATCGCTAACAGCGATCTCTTCCAGGCAACCTTTGGATGGAAAGGAGTTGAAAGGACGAGAAAAAAAAAGGTGTTGCACAATAAAGAATAGTAATACTTATAATTATGATGGAGGACTTAAAATAAACAAATAAATAACATTATATTATGACTGTAATATATAAATACATATTATATATATATCATACATACACAAATAAATAAATACACTATAATATATTAACTTACCAGAAAAAAGCAACAATTTAGAAAGAAAAATAAGGGAAAACCTAAAGCAGTGATGACGTTATACCGTGGAGGTGCGGTTTGCCTCCACCTTTATTGTGCGTACCGCCAAGGTGTGGAATTCTTTGCCAAATTTCCTGTTCCCTGATAACTATAATCTACCGGTTTTCAAGGCAAGAGTGAACCGGGTTTTTCTGGGCAAGCGCGCTCCACCTTAGATTGCAATATCGCTTACCATCAGGTGAATTGCGATCAAGCGCAAGCACATAAAGAGAAAAAAATACAGTAGAAACCGATTATTAGGGTTCCTGTACCTAAAAGGTAAAAACTGGACCCTATTACTGAGCCTCCGGTGTCTGTCTGTCTGTCTCCAGGCTGTATCTCAGAAACCGCTATAGCTAGAAAGCCTATAGAGAGAAAACTTTCACAAGATATTAAAGAAATACTTACATATGTTATGAAACTTTTACAAGATATGTACTTGCTTCCGTGCTGCTATAACAACAAATACTAAAAAAAAAAAAAAAAAAAAAAATTAAGGATGGTCCCCATACATTAATTTTTTCCGTATTTTTTGCTATATATCAATAACGGTAGCTGCTAGGTACTTAAAAATTTCACAAAATATTTAAATGTATATTCGGATTCAAATTATAAAATTTGAGAGGGTTCCCATACAACAATGGCACAGAACCCTACATGCGTGAGGCCGAGTAGCACTTGCCCAATTATTATTTTCTTGTTACAGTCTGGGCGAAGGTCGACGCGCGTTTGGCCTGTACCTGACGCACGTTCTCAAACGCATCTCGTCCCCCCACAACGAGCTGGCGGTGTGTCACGCGGCGCTGGTGCTGCGCTTCCTGAAGCGCGCCTCCGCCTCGCTCCGCATGCCTTACAATGTAAAGGTGACAGTTACTATGCATGCTGCTTGCCTGCTGCATGAACCTGTCCAACACTTAAACTGCACGAAAATTGGTTATATTGCACACATTTATTGGGTTTGGTTGATCATTTAAACTGCACGAAAACTAGTTATATTGCACAAAATTAACCGGGTTTGGTTGATTATTTAGACTGCACGAATATTGGTTATATTGCACAAAATAAACCGGGTTCTCTTGATCAATTAAACTGCTCGAAAATTTGTTATATTGCACAAAATTAACCGGGTTCTCTTGATCATTTAAACTGCACGAAAATTAGATATATTGCACAAAATTAACTGGGTTTGGTTGATTATTTAAACTGCACGAATATTAGTTATATTGCACATAATTAAACGGGTTCTCTTGATCATTTAAACTGCACGAAAATTGGTTATATTGCACTAAATTAACTGGGTTTGGTTGAACATTTAAACTGCACGAAAATTGGTTATATCGCACAAAATTAACCAGGTTTTGGTTGATTATTTAAACTGCACGAAATTTCCTTTAATTGTACGATAATAGCCTGGTCCTGCTGATAATTTAAACTGCACGTAGTTTCACGAATTGCACGATAATAGCCAAAATCTGCTCATCGTTAAAACTGCATTAAATATCCTTAATTTTCACGAAAATAGCCGTTTTCTGCTAATCATTTTAACAGCACGTAGTTCCATGAATTGCACGATAATAGCCGATCTCTGCGCATCGTTTAACAGGTTACAGTTTGGTGAACGTATGGTTTACTGACATGCCCGTCAAATTTCTAGCTGTAGAAAGTTAAAAATATCGTGTGTGTACACGTAATCATTTTACTAATATTATTCTTTTGGTGTTCTTTTATTATTTAAATTTGGTATTGAATTCAAGTCTAGTTGTACAGCTAAGACAGTTACAAAAATTACATGTTTAAATTTACGCGTATTTACATGTAGTAAACATGCACACATACTTGCACGCTAATTTTCGCCTTAATACCTTATTATTGGTTGCCTTACCTTATTATTGGTTAAATTATCGCTTTTAGTGATAAGGTTGCCATTTTTGTAGCACTAGTTATATGTTCTTTTCACTCTGTTTTGTGTGGTCCTTTGTCTATTATCTATAATTACTAGCTGACCCGGCAAACGTTGTTTTGCCTAAATTAAAAAAAAAAAAAACTAAATATACAGTAGCCGATTCTCAGACCTACTGAATACACATATAAAATTTGGAAAAAATCGGTCAAGCCGTTTCGGAGGAGTACGGTAACAAACACTGTGACACGGAAATTTTATATATAAGATAATATTTATTGGGGTACTATTGAATTGGAACTGGACTTTTTTTTTCATGTTTTTTGTCCAGAAATTCCCATATGATCACCACCGTTCCGAATAACAAGAAGACCTTTATTTCTTTCCAGAATATTAATTCTCAAGCTAAACCTGCATCCGTCTCTTTCCCGCAGGGTCCAGCAGCCAAGATGTGCGACAAGGATAGATGCGCGGTTATAGCCAAGCAGTTGAACGATTTTCTCTACATGTACTATAGAGAGACAGATCTCTACACGGACAGCGAAGACAAGGACGGCTGCGTGTCCAATATTAACTTTGCACAGTTTTTGTACACTGCAAGGTGTGTAAACTTCGTTTTCGGTTTCTTGGGTACTTTTTGGAGTACAAAACCCAAAATTTTTAGGGTTTTGTCAGGGTACTTTTGGGGTACAACCCCCATTTTTTTTTGGTTTTCGTACTCCAAAAAGTACGAGCACTCAATACCCTATTACTAAGATTTGTTGTCCGTCCGTCTATTATTGTATTTTACCAGGCTATGCTAATTAAATATGATAGCTAGATAGTTTAAATTAAAACGATTAACATCTCTTGCCGCTATAACAGCAATTACTAAATACGGAATCAAGTTTATATGTAAAGGGCCTTATACAACAAACGTGATTATTTGAGATGTCATGTAGAAAATAGTACGGAACCCTTCGAATGTAATTTGCAGTAAACTACGTGGTACTTACGTTCTTACTATACATATAATTTAAAATTGTTTTATTTTATGTTTTGCTGTCACTATACATTTTTTTATAAATAACTTTATTTATATGGATTTCTCGATACATTTCCAGCGAGGCAGATCTAGAAGACGTCCTGCTCCTCCTTCTCAAGATGGAGAACTGGACGACCACTTTCCTGGGTGACACCCGGAACCCATACTGTGTGGACCTACCGGCGCATAAACTGACCACGGACGCACCGAGACACACGCTACTGAAGCATTTAGCGGCGCTACAGCCTGTTAATACTAGAAGATATAGGTAAGCTTATAGGGGACGCTTGTAACCCGCAGTTGGAGTGTGGGTGACACTGGGAACCCACACTGTGTAGACTTACCAGCTCATATCCTAACGGTGTTTCGGCAGTCTCCTGTCAGTAATTCCAAATTAGGAATGGTCCACCTAAGGCCAGTGTCGCTAGCTCGTGTGGTTATGCGCCCTGCTAGTCAATTACAGACCTTTGGGTGGATTAAAATCCTCAAATTCTGGATACCAAAACTTGACCACTCAGCTCAAACTAAGAGGAAGAAGCGATTTTATTGGAAATTTAATAATATTTTTGACTTGTTTTTTCATGGATTTGATATTTTTATAATTGTATGTATTTTTTCTGAATTAAATGATGTATTATTATTATATTATTATAATATACCTAACTTTAAATCATAATAAGAAAATAATTTCTAAATTTATGACATTATGCACACTGCATATGCGGTAGCCTACGAGGGACACTTTTGTATATTTACCATATTTATATACCTGTGGCTACGCAAATAAAATTATTTAATTTAATTATATTATATTTTTCATGTGATATTAATAGATGATGTCAAGACCAATTAAATTAATAGTTACCAGCATTATATATAAATTAATTCTCAAGTGTTAAATTAATATTCATGTTTAGTTGGGACACTTTTGTATATTTACCATGTTTATATACCTCTATTAGTTTATTTTCATCTGTTTTCTCTGTCGTAGTTTAGTTTACTTTTATTTTCATTCTTTTTGTGTATTGCTTTCTTCTTTCTTGTAATGTAAGTCTTTAATAAGTGTTAGTAAGTGTGTAGTGGCAAATGGTTTGGCGCCAGCGAACTAGAGTATTCTAGTTCTCTGTTCGGCGCGGATAAAACTGTAGCCCCGCAGCACAGGATCGAAAGATACTTAGCGCGGGGCACAGCGTCCCAAGAACGTACCACAAAATTTACTTACCCCACTGTGGAGACGTGCGCGATGTTCCCTACAAAGCATCGACCGACATGCGCGCGCGCCAGTGCCCCGGCGCAGACTGAAGGCGCGCGGCGCTGAAATGTTTATTTATAGGAACGGCGCCAACCAATGGTAAGCGCTTACCACAAGCGCGCATTTAGTTAGTAACAAGGTTAGGATATTGAGTAGTAGATAAGTGGAACAATTATTTAATAAAATTATGGAATTTGGATCCTGCCTTTCACTTGCAACTCAGACTTCACACACTAGTAGAAGACCATCCTACACCACTCTTAGCACATAATTATTGTACGTACACAACCTTATCGTAAATAAAATTATTTAATTTCATATTAATATTTAGTTATCGTTGCAGGCCATCAATAGACTCGCAAAGCCGCTCCGAAGCTGAAGAGTCCAGTTCAATCCAGCAGTCTGACGACTCGGCGCCTATCTTCACCAACTCGGACGTCGTTCTCAAGGAATCCCTAAAACAGGAGAAACCTCTCACGCAGGCCCTCAAATATGCCAGGTCATAGTACTTTGAGTAACTTTAGTCGTTTTAAGCCTAGACCAAACGGACGCGTTTTAAAAAATATATTCTATGCATAAAATGTTTCCAACGATTTTCATCGAGCAATAACTTGTAGCTTCGGGCAAAATTTTGATTTACGGTTTTTTTTCTTGTATAAATCATAAATCTAGAAGATCATATTTAGACCAAATTAAGGAGAAGGCGAAAGTCATGTCGTATAGGGAGGTCAAGGATTTGGCCGAAGACAGAACTACCTGGTAAAAACTCCACAGACAAGAGCCCAGCTCTTAAATATTGAATGAATGAAATCATAAATGGTTAAAATTATTTGTAAAATAGCTTGTAGACCGTCTAAAGAAAAATACTACTAATATTTATACCAATGTTAGTACAAATCTGATACATCAACTTCCGGTACTACTACTACTGTTCTTTATATATTACGTAAGGATTAAATATGTACACAGTTTTTGAATAAAGATAATTTTAAAGTAATTTTTTTTTTAATATTTTTTTTTAGATATTTGAACAACTTTTTTTTCTAATTCACAAATGTGATTGGTACCAAAATTGGTGTAAATTCTTAGGGTGGTTCTTTAGACTGTCTTTAAATTTTTTTCTTCCAATATTTTTTACAATTTATGATTTGTTTACGATAAAACAGTAAATACAAGATTTTGCCCATATCATAGTCTGGAAGTAAAAGTAATAACATGTTGATTATACTTAAAATTTAAAGTCTGTAGTTTTATAAGGTCATTCACCCTAAACATCGCGAAAAAAGTCTGCTCTATATCATACATTACGATACGCTTAAACATTTTTTTTCCAAAGCTAGTTCTTTAAACCGCTATTTGTGTTAGTTTTGTACATACATAAATACTTTATATCGATACATATTTATCACCCAGACCGACAGTCAACAAATTTAGTTTATCACAAAGATGTTGGCCGAGTCGGGAATCAAACCCGGGACCTTCTGGTTGGTAGGCCCGCATGGTAACCATTACGCCAACGAGGTCGTCAATGTCAAAATTGATGATTGATTAATTGATTGACGAATACCAAATGTTAGATTGTTCCTTTGTATGGCCACATTAATTTGTCTGTATGCCTGTATGTAGATTGGCATATATTAAGCAGTATTTTCTCCATATACCAAAAAACAAGGAATTCATCAAAATATATGTACCTGTTATCAACTCTAGGTGCTAAAAAAACGGTGTGTAGCTTAATAGTGTTGTGTAGAAAAGCCTTATAAAATTAGAAATAAGTACAATAAGCATCTTAAAAAAAATACATTTAAAATTTCCACAGATAACACACAAAAAGATTTTTCAAGACGTTCTTGGTATATCTAAAAAAAAAATTACTGATGTACTATTATTATGAGGAAAAAAACATTGTCTATAGTTTCTTATACATTTTTACGTGAGAAAATGCATTAAAACACCACACCCGGGGAGGTGGGTGGGGTATGTCGGGCTCGATGCCAGAAGGGGATCACTACCGACTAAAACCTCACGATGGCCTCCTCAGCAAGATATAGATGGTAACATTGATATATGATTGTTTACATTGGCTTCTACAGAGCCACAAATCAGTTTCGCATTTTCTCTTTCATTAAATATAGCTAATAACACTCTCTAGTTGAACAAACAAACTACAGTAGAAACTCGATTATCCGGCCTTCAGTTATACAGATTCGCGATTATCCGAACATTAGGTCAAAGTCGTATTTTTGCTAGCATGAACCTGTCGGACGGAACTGGCATCACCCCGTCCGAGCCGGCCTCTCATTAGACTAATATAAAAAAACTATATTTTCCATACTTTCGATTATCCGGATTTTGCAATTATCCGAATGCCTAACATCAACAATTAGTCCAGCTAATTGAGTTTCTACTGTACTTCTAAATAGGTTCATGCGTTCGGAAATTTCGATGACACGTCAAATTTACAAGACTCGATCCCTTTGCTTAAGGGATCAAAAAATTATCATTGAAAAATTGAAAAATGTTTTTAAATTTACTCTTAAAAGCACTGTTTATTCCAGTATTATATTTTACTCAGTTAAGTCAAAAATACGTACTTGCTTTTGGTAGGAATGAAAGAATTAAAATATATCATGAAATTGAAAGTTAATGTGTCAGAATAAGCGTTTAATTTAATTTAAATTGTCTAAATTATTAACTAAGTCGAAATACATTAAGCTGGCTTTCATTTGATTCGCTTTTTTCATGTTTGCTGTAATTGAAAATACAATGTAATATTAAATACGAGTTATGAAGTCAGATTATTGAAATATTTACTTATGTATGACGCTTAAGTTTAGATTAGAAAAAAAACATGTATTAACCAAGAATATAGTACCTTCTTACAAGCTATGTGGCCATGATCTGGTGTCGAGAGTTTTCAAGCCACCCTTAGACCTCTGACTTGGCTTAACAGCTGTTTTTTACAAAGACTTACCTGAACCAATCCAAGGCATGTAATAAAGCCGCAAAGTATTATAAAAATCTTATGTACTTAATCATAGGTATTTATCTATTTATGAAAAATAATTTATTTAAATAATCATTTAATTACTATAAAATTTGGTGATCCTTAGAACTGTCTCATCTCTAGTCTTCTTAGGTCATGTCTAGGCGCCAAAGGAATTAGAAATATATATTTATTTAGCAAATTATTTTCTTAGTTTGGCTGGTCCATTTTTGTTTAATTAGTAGTAATATTTTAAATTTTGATTAATTCTATTTCTCATAAAAAAACATTATCTGTAACTTTAAATTCATTTTTAAGCTAAGTAATTAAATCTTTGTCATTAGATAGAATTTGTGGATTTAAAAAAAATATATAGGTAATTTAAATCTCACCAAAACTGCTGGACAAATTATAACCCAATTCATTCACTAGGTTATAAATTTAGCGCTAGGAAACATTAGCTTCGGATCTAGGGCGGGGTTACTCGGGGCTCATGCTCCAAGGGGCAAAATACAAACAAATCCCCTCCTTGTTATACCCCCCTAGATGAAAATTTGATTTCCATTGTTAATCCTCAGACAAACAGACCAACGCAACATGGGTGGAACAGGTATGCCAGCGACCCAGGTGCTGTGCTTCGTTATTTCAAGGAGCTCGGTTGGCTTGGGTAGGCTGGTAGGGGAATGCACAATACGCCCCTAGCGGGATGTCAGTGCAGGTCTCATCACCCCCACTTCAAATTAGAATTAGAATACCCCCCTAGTAAAATTTACATTAGATGGTAACAGTAAAATGGGAGTCTGAATTGATTTCAAAAGCAGGAAGTTTATATTAGAAAGACGATATTAGAAAAACTAATAATATATAATTATATACAGTAAGTACATAGGGAGGGGAGAGGGGGTTTCACAACATATGGCCTGCTTTAAAACAACGGGGAGCTGCAAAATATCAATCAATTTCAACAGTTCAAATTTTAAATATATTAAACTTAATGTATTATCATTAAAATTCTTAGCATAATTGTGTGTTGAACTTCAACTGTTATAAGTCTCATGCTTCCCATCTGACTAAGCTTCATTCATTCAAGCAATCATATCGACATTAAATTTAATCTAATTATTAATTTTAATCGAATTACCGTCCATTTTAATATTTTGGCTTTATTAATTAGAATCTCGCGTTAGTTTAGATAGAAGTGGCAATTTTACTTATATTATAAACGCAATAGTTTGTGAGGATGTTTGTCACTATTTTACGCTGTAACAGCTGCACCGATTGAGATGAAACTTTGTATGGAAATGGTGTAGATCCTGGATTAACACGTAGGCTTCGTTTAATCCTGGATAAAAGTACTTACTTAAAAGTCCGTAAAATAGATTTGAGCTATGTCTAGTAAAGTTAGGACACAGGGTTACCGGACTTTTATTTTTTTCGTGCCAGTTAAGTTTAAAGCAATGTCATAACATTTTCAGCTATAGGCGATGTCATGGAAAAAATGTTGAATTAACAGTTGTATCGTCTAAAATCACAATCAAACGGTCTAAAGAGCAACCCTAAGATTTATACCAATCAGATAAATTAGTAAAAAAAATATTCTACAGTTTTGTTTTTATTTCATATAAAGCTCGTCACACACGTAACTATAATATATGTTTCTATGACGTCACCAACGAATATATTATCGCATATTTAATACATATTATTACGCGTGCAAACGCTAGGCAGACCATCAATTAATGAGGGGGAAAAGACAAAGTACTTTGTCTATATGATTAAAGCATCTTCTCCGTGTGTGGTAGCTTACTATAATTTATATTATAGCATCATCATCATCAACCTATATCTACCCACTGCTGGGTATAGGCCTCCTCCCTCTTATGCCAGTTTCTGCGATCTTGTGCTCCACGGCCCCAGAGCGTGCCCTCAATGGATCGGATGTCGTTGACCCATCGGGCTGGTGGTCTGCCTATAGGTCGCTTTCTATCCCGTGGAAGCCATTCAGTGTTTATTTTGATCCATCTATTGTCTTGACGTCTGGCAACGTGTCCTGCCCAGCGCCACTTGAGTCGCGTAACACGGTCCCCTACGTCAGCATTATTATAGCATATAGTCCCATTATAGCATAGCATGTTAATGTATATTATAGCTACGTGTGTGACAGGCTTAATGCAGATTTGTACCAAAATTGGCATTAAAATATTCACAGGGTTGTTCTTTAAATGCTCTGTAAGCAATTTTTTTCGATTATTTTAACTGTTATTATTTATAACGATTTAACTGTAAATTCAATATTTGGCCCATTCATTGCCTTAGTGTGGTTTATGCTCTCCAATGCAAATAATTAAAGTGACTCGCAAATTAAATAAAATTATTATAAATTTATTCAGTAAAACTAATTATATGAATAAAAACACACACACACACAAACCTTACAAGTAGTAAATTAAATCTAAGTAAGTGCCCGCGGGTAAGGTGCCTAAAATGCTGGCGGCATTACCTCGCTGGATCGCCAAGCTTATACGTTGGCCTTATAAATTATAATATTTTTTTTTATCTTACTTTAGTGTTAAGTCATCAAGTGATTGTAAGCCCAAAGAGCCGTAGGTTGTGTAAAGGGGATGAAAATTTAATTCTATTTTAAATATTTTATGTTGTACTTAGGTATTATATGAAAAGAAAAATACACATTTCAAATTACATTTACAAAGTACTAGTTTCTTTTAATCTAACCTATATTGTACCACTGTTGGGCAAAGGTCTCCCCAATGATCCTTTACTGACGACTTTTTTGACGCTTTTATATCTTTTTTTTTTGACTTGGAGGAAATGCAGTTACGCATGCCCGCCATTTCAACCTCAGGGGGAGGCGGCGGGGTATGTCGGGTTCGGTGCCAGAGTGGCGACCCATACCGACTAAAACCTCCAAGGTGTTCCCTCCTTGCGCCATCAGGCCGGGAGACTGGAACCATCTAGTACACTTCAGTCTACGCTTTTCTATCCTGGGCCAGTTCCTTCCAGTTGGTGTGGAAATCCACCAACTCCTTGCGCCACCAATTTGGTGGCCGGCCTAGTCGTCTTCTGCCATCTTCTGCCAATTCATTGGAAACCTTTGCCCAGCGGGCCAGGGCGCAAAGTTATAACAATTTATTTTAATAATAAAGAAATGCTATAATATAAATAAATAAACATTGTAAACTGTTCACGTAAGGCATCTTAATATTTACGCGTAGAAAACGGTCACACTTATTTATTATTAAAAGTTGGAATGAGTCCAACAGTTTCGGTGCTTTCCGAGCACCATCTTCAGGGGCGAGTGTTACACGGACCGCCGCCGACGAGATCCGCGCGTGCACTCCGAAACTGTTGGACTCATTTCAACTTCTAATAATAAGTAAGTGTGACAGTTTTCTACGCGAAAATATAAATAAATACTTGCTTTTCTAGTCTTCGTTTTATTTTAAGTGGTATTTGGCCCAATACATGTGGAGACATTTCAAATGTAAAAAAAATATATATAAAATAATAAATTACTTCTTCTTTTTCTTCTTCATCCTGAGTCGTGAGGCCAAGCTCTGGTGTCGAGAGTTTTCAAGCCGCCCGCAGGCCTTTAATACTTAATAGATTACTAACTAAAATAATTCGTATGTGTTTAAAGAAAGAAAGAAGAAAAGAATTTTGAATTTTGCATTAATCAATTTGAATCTTTGCACTTTGTTCCTTGTTAGTTATTTTTTAAACAAATATTTTTCCGTAGACACAACATTATTCGTAAACATATTATTATTTTATTTTTCTACGCCATTGATTTGTACGAGAGCTTAGCATATTGTCTCTGTATTTGAATATTTTGATATTGTACTTGTATTTAGTGCCATAAAGCAATAATTTTGATTAGTGTCTGATAATATAATATGTATGTAATTATGGATAATAATAAACCTGTTTAATCGGTGTTTTATATGCAACTCTTTAATAGGGCTAGTTTCTGATACACTGGGTTGACTAACGCAAAATCTTGCAGACAACTTTTTTTTAAAACTTTGGAAATTTGTTAAAAAAAAAAACAGCTTGCCCATACACTTTATCGTAGAACAAAAGTTGTTTTTTTGGGTACTGAATCCGCCCTTTAAATGTGTTGCGTATATTACCACTCTATATGTATGTACCTTTTCTTTTATTTCGTCTGCTAGTAAAACATAGTAAATGCACTGTTTTATCAACAATGACTTAACAATGCAGATATATGTAATTTTCGACGCTCTTTCTACTGGTAATATGTAAGTGATAGGTAGGACCGTTTAGTGGCAAATTCCAAAATTAAAAGTGTTATAAGTGCAGAATATGTTTTAAAACTCTACTGAGAAAACGACGTACATTCAAAAGGGGAACTCCGTTTAATGAAATATGCATTTACCATTTTTTACCAGTAAACAGACGATTTATTAGAAAAATGTGTGTGTAAGGTTGCCTGTCATAAATAAATAAGATTTTTTTAGTCTTTGTTTCATTTTTACGATGATAACTTTGTAATTTGTTGGTATTGCATTGAACTTTCTTTTGGTTGTTTGCTATATTTTACTGACAGAAGAAGACAGAAACTAGAGGTTACACTCATATAATCTGGTTTTAAATCCGAGACAAAAATGGTTCAATCTCGCCTTGAAAATCGCTAGATTGTAGTCATTGGGGAACAGGGAATTCGGCAAGGAATTCCAAAGTTTGGCGGTTCGGACAACAAAGGTGGAGGCAAAACGTTTAGTGCGTGCCTTGGGCACCTCAACCGTAAACCGATACCGCTTTGGCGTTTCCCTGCTCGTCCGATAGTGAAAGAGGCGGGGGTTGTAATTCAGTCGCACACTCGCCGATATGCAACCGATGGAAGACCGACAGACTGGCAACAATGCGGCGGTGCTCTAGGCTTTGCAACTTTGCCTTGCAAAGATATACTTAATACGCTTAGTACCGTATCAGATAATTAATTGGCTATTCGGTTACTCGGCGTTCTATTGTAATTACCTATCTTTTATAGATATAGGTATATTTGTTGCGTTCTAACATAATATTTATAAAGTACACGATATCCTGTCTGTACTTGGTTATAAAAAACTGCTAAACTGTTAGTAAAATATAGCATACGGCCATGTATATCTTTTGTATAACATAACAGTGGAAGCTTCGCTTGAGTACAAAATGTTGAGAAATATAGTAAAATTATCAATTGGCAAGATTTTATCTCAAACTTTAAAAATATATTTTGAATACGCTAAATAAAATTTTAAACATTCAATTTGAAGTTTTTTTTTTCTCTCCTTTTCTTATATTATTTTCTACATTTTTACAGGTAGGTATTTGATCTGTAGATGGCGTAACCAGCCAGCGTCACCCGGGCTGAAAAGAGGCTTGTTAGGAATTACTGGTTCTCAAAAAGATTGCCAGAAGGTACCGTTATGTGCTTAGCAATCGATTTTTAACCCTTAAATGGACAATGTTGTTTTTAAACAACATACTAAAGATCACACATAAAATTGACCTTCAATTCGTTTTTTTTTAATTTTGCTCAATGTAGTTTAGACTAGTTATAACAAGACTCACATTATTGCAAAAAAAGTAGAGTAAATAGTATAGTAAATTAATGTCTAGATTTTTTTTACAAATTTTTCCTAGACAGTAATACATGACTTTTACACAAATATATTTTTTAGTTTAGATTAGTTATAAACAAGACTCACATTAAGTATTGCAAAAAAAGTAGAGTATAGTATAGTAAATTAATGTCTAGATTTTTTTACAATTTTTTCCTAGACTGTAATATATGACTTTTACACAAATATATTTTTTTAAAACGTGAAACAAAAATTGTTCAATTAAGGGTTAACTAGTAATAGTAGACAGGCAATTTCTTGAAAATGTTACCTATGACTTTCTTACGATGTTTTCTTTCACTGGAAGCTAAACCTCTTTGTCGGGAATTGAACCCACGTCTAGTGAGAAGTAAGGCAAATTGCACGCCTTACTGAGCTGTAATCTCTTCCTGCTTATTCTAATGAGAGGATTAAAAAAAAGAAAACGTATAAATTAGGTACTTTATTTATCTAAACCTATATACAGTCTTTGCAATTATTTCGAACGATCACATTGTTTACAAATATACAATGATATATATAAGGTACAATAATAGATACATATTACAATCCGATTCAAAAGTCAAGCAACCTGGCTTAAGACGTCACAAGTGGTGTTTGGTAAAAATTGCAAAACAAAAACACGCTAACAAAATAATAATATGTTCTTAAATTATTTTTCTATCAATTGCAAATAATTTATTACATAAATTGGTTTTAAGTTGAAAAATTTGTATATACATACATATGTACATAAATTATTGTAGCTATCATGCAACATTGTCGATAAAAAATAAATTTTAGTTTTTTTTTTCTATTAGTTCCAAACACCATAAACGAAGTCACGAGCCAGCTCGCTTAGCATTTAGGATTATACATTGTACAGCAAGTATACACTGTCACGTTAAGTTATAATTCTAGTGTTATAATTGATCCCGATTTGCGGAAACAAGTTTATCAATGTCCATTTGTACAGATACATAAGGGAGCGTCAATTAATTATGTGAGTGAGTTTCAAAAAGGCGCTGTTAGTTTAAAATATCCAAGTATTTTTAAAGATAATAATAATGCTATATAAACGTATTATTTTGTACTTTCAAACTCAAAATCAATTATCAGAGGCGTTTTTGAGAATTTTTTGAGCCCTTAAACCCCCCACGCTCCACGAGATTCTTCAAAATATATGTTTAAAATCACAATCAGTCATCATCATCAATCAATACAGTTGATCGATAGCGCTTAAACAATCGAGCATTACTTTGCTACTTTGCGGATTACGACAAATACTGTTCAATCAGATTTGGTCAAATTCAACCCTAGAAACATTTCTTCAAATAACTTTCTTTACATTTATCTGTTAGAGAAAAAAAATAGGTGTTATTTGCTGAGAACCCCTCTCTCCCTGAGTTTTGAAAATATTTAGCGTGTAGAACACACCGCACGTAAATAATGAACGCTCCCTCATGTATTTTCCATATTTTATGTAACTTTCTTAAAGTACTTTCGTCTATCTAGATCTAGATATTGTTACCATTGTAACCATTTTAACGCATAATTCTAAAATGTCTCGCGGTACGACTTATGACTATGACGTGGTCAAACATCTTGAATGTACAGTTTGAATTTGTTTATAATTTGTTTAAATCATAAACGGTCAAAGAAATTCTGGTAATAATCAGATTTATCAATATAGAAAAGAACTTTAAGCAAAATTTAATTTTAGAGTTGTTAAACAACTTCTCTTTATGATTTATAACAATAAAACTGTAAATTCAAAATTTTTCTTACACATATCCATTGCCATAAAACCTGCACCCCAAGTCTGAAAATAAGCCATTCGCAATTGTCGCCACTGACAATAAGAATGACTTCTATTTTAAGTCTCAACTGATACAAAAACTACCATTCTCAATGGCGGTCACAGGTCTCACTTCTCATATTACTTATTTCGTAACTATGGAAAAGAGAACAATTGAACAGTTTTGAGAACCAATATGCGGTTTCAAACAGTATTTAATTGAAAAATGCTTTGCTCTGAAGAACCATTCTATTTTCCATAGTTACAGATAAGTAATATGTGAAAAGTCAGACATCTGAAATGCCTTTGAGAATGGTAATTTTTGTATCAGTTTAGACTAATAATAAATAATAATAGTTTTTAAAAAAAACTAAAAAACACGCTTTTTATAGAGAACCGTAATTTTATCAAATTAGTGTATTGTCATCGGTCCCAATAAATCTACAAAGTTTAAACGAAATCTGGCCGTTTAAAGTGGGTCAAAATCGCGCCCAAAGAAATCGGTTACAAACAAACATACAGGTGAAGCTAACAGAAAGCGTGTAAAAATGGAGGTTATTCTTATTTTCAATGGCATCAATTGCGGACGGCTTTTCGTCAGTTTCTAATGGTTGTCCATATACTGCATATCTGACAGAAGGAACACGGTGTTGGGCAAGGGGCGAGGCTGCGGAGACAGGATGGTCAGCTTCTGGCTCTCAGTGTCCACTGACGTACTGCAACACACAATCATCCACAGTACTTCATAATGGAATTCATGTCTATGCAACTAGTTAGAATCTTCATTTAGGATGACTGGATATTGTAATTAATTATATTTAATTTAATTTTAATATAAGTAATAATTAAATGTTCTAATTAACATCCAATGTGAATTTTGATGTAATGACTTGCCAAACGCGACAAGATGTCGTGAGGTCAATAATATTATTTATCTTTATCTTTGCTAAAAAAGCACTTACACACAGAGGAAGCCGGCGAGGTTGGAGTGCAGCGCGTCGTCGTCGGGCGCGGCGGCGAAGGTGACGGCGAGCAGCCGGTGGTGCAGCGCCGGCGACGGCCACACCGCCACCAGCTTCGTGAGCGCGTCCTCCGCGCGCATACCCAGCGGCATGCACGAGTCCGGCAGCGATGGCGCGCCCACCTTGTAATATAAGTGTGACTGTTGGAACAAATGGTCAAACATACTTGAAAAGTAAGTGTGACCGTTGGAACAAATGGTCACACATACTTGAAGAGTAAGTGTGACCGTTGAAACAAATGATCACACATACTTGGAAAGTAAGTGTGACTGTTGAAACAAATGGTCACACATACAAGTAAGTGTGACCGTTGAAACAAATGATCACACGTACTTGAAGAGTAAGTGTGACCGTTGAAACAAATGATCACACATACTTGGAAAGTAAGTGTGACCGTTGACACAAATGATCACACATACTTGGAAAGTAAGTGTGACTGTTGAAACAAATGGTCACACATACGAGTAAGTGTGACCGTTGAAACAAATGATCACACATACTTGGAAAGTAAGTGTGACCGTTGACACAAATGGTTACACATACGAGTAAGTGTGACCGTTGAAACAAATGATCACACATACTTGGAGAGTAAGTGTGACCGTGGAAACATTTGATCACACATACTTAAAAAGTAAGTGTGACAGTTGAAACAAATGGTCACACATACGAGTAAGTGTGACCGTTGAAACAAATGATCACACATACTTGGAAAGTAAGCGTGACCGTTGAAACAAATGATCACACATACGTGGAAAGTAAGTGTGACCGTTGACACAAATGATCACACATACTTGGAAAGTAAGTGTGACCGTCGAAACATTTGATCACACATACTTAAAAAGTAAGTGTGACCGTTGAAACAAATGATCACACATACTTGGAAAGTAAGTGTGACTGTTGAAACAAATGGTCACACATACGAGTAAGTGTGACCGTTGAAACAAATGATCACACATACTTGAAGAGTAAGTGTGACCGTTGAAACAATGATCACACATACTTGGAAAGTAAGTGTGACTGTTTGTATGGGTGTGTGTGTAAGTGTGACCGTTTGTTCGTGCAATATATAATAATATACGAGGAGAGAGATTTAGGCCATAATCCACGAAGTGGCTGTGGAATGGCCAAGTGCGAGTTGGCGGATTACACACGTCTTCGGATATTTTGGGCCTCAAACATGCCGGTTTTATCACATCGTTACGATATGCACGCATATGTTGTGTTTGTTATAGTAAAATCTATACCAATATTATAATATTACCTTATCTTCTTTTTAGATATAAAATTTATATGTCACAATGTTAGTTACTTTACTCCTCCACAAGGAAAGGAAAAGTTAGATTTTTTGTTTGTTTCTTTGTATGACGCGAATAGGCTCCGAAACAACTGGACCGATTTGAAAAATTATTTCACTATTGGAAGCTACATTATCCCTGAGTAACATACGCTATATTTTGTTTCTCTTTGCAACTTAGATTATTTTACAAAATTGGAACAAGTTTTTTTCACAATTGGAACAAGTTGTCCGAGGAAGTAGTCAGTGCTACTTTAAAAACCGGCTTGATAGCTGGCTCCAGAAAACAAAAAACTCTTGCTAACCTGTGATCAGTGCGCCAGTGGACTTTAAACTTTAACATTGAACAATGGACATTTTAGGATTAGTTAAATTATTTAATTTCAACTCTGTGTGGTATAGGCACATCAGCTATAGCTGCTCGCCTATAAATCAAATAAATAAATAAATTTTTAGCCCATGCGAAGCTGGGACGATTTGCTGGTACCTTATAAATCTTCAAATCCGAGAACTTGACGTCGAACGAGTGCGGGTAGTAAGGAGTGCGCTTCCCGTAGAAGTACTCCCGGATCCTGGCGTCCCTTGCCTCCGCGCGCTGCGTGGTGGACCGCTCCACCACGCCGCCGCTCTTGGGCAGGTACACCACCTTCACGAACTTCGGCATGTCGCGCTTCAGCTCGTTGTAGAGGCGCTCATTGTCCAGCACCAGAATCACATCTACCTGCGAGTTACAGTCATCATGAGTCATTTTTTATTTTACACATTTCACACACGGTTGGTTAACCCCATACTGAACCATTTCTAGTTAGTATTATAGTTTATTATAGTTGCTAGCACAACTGATATACTACATATATAATATTAATGATAGTATATTACTAGAATTAGATTTGACAATTGACATTTGATTAATATCATATATGTACTATTGTAATGAGCAGGATGGACAATTGGAAATGGATGAAACATGTGATGGAGTGTCCCTCTAGATTGCATAAAACACCCTGGAAGACAAAGGAAAAGATGGAGGGAGCTATTCCGAAAGATATCCGGACGGAGAGAGAGAGTTGGAAATTAAAGGGGCAGGTCTATGCCCAAGCGGCAACTTATGCATTAAAAATGTGTAAAAAATATGTTATTTTAAAAATATGTAAGCAATAGAATAAAGACTTTTTTACCTTTACTTTTAATTGTCATGATATTATATTATTAGCCAAAAATCATTAGTTAAAAACAAGCCTTACTTATTATCATCCATAAAAAAAAAAAATTTGAAGCGATGACAGGGCAGTCGGGTGGGTGACTCCCTTTTTCTCGAAAGTCGCGGTTCGATCCCCGACTATGATATATGCTGTAAAATTTCCTAGGAAAGTATGCTAATAGTGTGGCACGCATTTATAGTAAACTGTTTTGTGAACCATAATAAATAAAGAAAAGTTATAAGGTACTGTCCATAGTGTGTATGGGCTTGTACGAAAAAGTGACATAATTCCATAATAATACACCTTGGACTCACTTCAAAAGCCTGAGCAGCATGTGTTAGCGTCTTGTACCCGTTTCCTTTGATCCATCCACAAGTATTTATAATAACCCCAGATGCTGCTGCCTTCTTGTTGCTCTCACATCTCTCGTTGATAACCTCAGCAAGCCTGGCCACTATAGTGTTGTAGAGCTCCAGGTTATCACACGGTGCTTTGTGTCCAAAGTGGTACACAAGGGGTGCTTGCTGACTGAACCCTTCTTCTATTGACGCTGGACGCTCAACTAAGAGGGCTCCTGTGGGTAAATGATTAGGGGCATTTTTTATTATTTGTCATAACTCTCTAACAGAGTGGTTCATAATTGGAATAAGTTGCCCGAGGAAATAAAACCCATCACCTGCAGGACGACAGAGACATCATCACATCAAAAGTACTATGCGTACCAACTAAGAATAGGACTGTCAAACCGCCATCTTGCTCAATAATACGCGCTAACGTCATTGCCAAAGTGTATGGTGTGCAAAAAAAAAGTAAACAAATTATATTCAGTTTATATGTTTAATGTGCGCTGTTTTACTATTTCTTATACATTTTACGGCAAATTAATTATTATAAATGAGTAGGATTTGAAAGTAAAAGCATATTTATAAAAATATACTTTTTTTTTTCATTGTTTCTTTTTGTACCAAATAAAAAGAGTTTATTATACTGCTTACAGCACTTAAATCGTAACTATCCAAAAACCAATGTCTCGTCATGTGATTTTTTTTAGGTGTTGTTAATTTGCCTTGGGTAATTCTTACCTGTAGAATTAATTAATCCAAAATTATCCAGTAATGAAATTCATCAATAGTTTTTATATGAATATAATAATTTTACAATAATTAAATTTATATCTATGAACCAAAAAACAAATAATTTAATTTCTTTTTTACACTTTCTTTGCTGGATAATTAAATTTATATCTATGAACCAAAAAACAAATAATTAAATTTCTTTTTTACACTTTCTTTGCTGGCAGTACACTTTTGACAGCTTGCTTCATCCTCAGACTATATGTCAGGATGAAGCAAGCGCGATCCCATGCTTAGTTGGCACACATAGTACTATTTACTACAACACTTAACTTACCAATAGTACCAGGAACACTGATCTGCCCCTGTCCCACATCCAGATCCACAAATATAGGTCTCCGGGCCATCCTGACAGCATAGTTAAGCAGTAGCCGTGTGAGAGTGGACTTGCCCACATCGCCAGGCCCCACCACCATGGCCACAGGGCCCCGAGTGCCTTCCTGCTCTGCCGCCACTCTCTGTTGTTCGAGAGCTGCATGTACATTTAGATAAACTACCTGGAATTCATCAGAAACCATTACTGAATAATTAATAAGCTCAATTAACTTCAACATTTAAATGAATAGTACCTGGTTGACAGAGCTTGGCTCGGTATTATTATTATTTTTTAATATGACATTTTCTAAAAGTGATTCCTAGCTAGATCGATTTATCGCATTACTCCAGGATAAAAAGCAGCCTATGTGTTAACCCAGGGTCTCACTTATGTCCATACTAAATTTCATCAAAAGCGGTTCAGCAATTTAAGCGCGAAGATGTAACAAACATACACACTTACAAACAAACATTTGCATCTATAATATTAGTAGGATTAATAATCTGATTAAGATCAACAGCTGGTTACCATTGGTGTCTCCTTTGCCACATAGCTGACTTCTGTCTTGCCTCTAAGCTCCACGGTACACCCGTGCCACGTGAACACCGCCACCTTGGCTCCCGTGTGGAACTCGTAGGGCTTCCCTTTCACCAGCTCGGTGCCAAATAACTCTGCGTAACCATTCTTTACCTGGAAAAGTGTCGTACATAACCTTAAAAATTGTGTCAAACTTTTTAGAGCAAGAGCATTTAGCATCGAGTCTGAGTTTTACTTAAGCTTTGAGTAATGAGTAACGTTATTACCTCTAAAACTACTTTTTCGTTCTTAGATTCCACTTCAAAACGGAGTTCCGAATCTGGTTCCAGCTTGAACTCTTGTAGTTGAACTTCAGTCATCCTGCGGAACAGATATTATTAAAAAGTGCTAAATGCTTTAATAGTCAAGTTATTTCCTAGAACATAGGGTAGTAGTATGGAACTGCACTCACTTCTTTGATTTATTTAGAGATGAAAAATATTTTTTATTATGTTATTATGTTTTGATTTGAAATTTGAATGCCAAGACAAGCACAAAATCACAAAACAGAAACTGACAGAAACTGACATTGACAGTCATGAAGCAAAAATCACGCAGCGAAACTTATTTTTATAGCTGAGTATGTACAGTTATTGATAGAAGCAATTATTTAAAAAAAGCTTTTTAAGCATGGTTTTTACGGTTTCGCCGTAGAGAGAGAGCATAAAACTGAAATACTCTTCTCTGACAATTTGAAAGATAGATTACACTTGATTATACATGCTACAAAACATAAGTTGATACTCTGTGGGATCATGGGGTTCCATATTGTTTTGAATTTGACAATACAAACGTCATATTCACAATTTTTCAGTTTGTTTTGAAATTCTAAATAATGTTCAAACTGTTCACATAACTTTGATAATTTCAATTATTGTGTTTAATATTTTTATGTGTAACTTACACATGACCTTTAGTGATGGAGAATTCATTTTTTGAGTACCGAGAGACTAGATCGGACAGTTGTTCTGAATCGGAAATTATCGACGATAGTATGGTAGAGAGTGTACCATATTCCGCAAGAAAGACAAACCGCACAGCTTTCATACCTGAATCTGACGAATCTTCGTCTAATGGTAAGAGTAATCCTATTTTATGCAATCGACATCGCGCAGCTATGCACAGATCCTACTAATATTATAAATGCGAAAGTGTGTATGTGTGTATGCTTGGTACTTTTTTCACGCTCGATTCTTCACGGTTTTGATAAAAATTACTATGAAGAAAGGTTAGACCTTGGATTAACACAAAGGCTACTTTTTATCCCGGATTTACTTCTTTTTGCCCCGGCGCAGCTTGTGTAATAATATGTCTAATGATTGCTTCTCCTTACTTTGATACACTGATAATTGTTATAGATGAGGGAGATAAAGATGTTTCACTGGAAAACGTTTCCAAATCCATTCCTAGACGGAGTAGTGCCGCTGTAGCACATGTTATATCCAGCAGTGAAGATGGTAAGATATGTTTACTAATATGAAATGGCTAAGTAATTGAATTTTTACCCTCCATGGCATAGTTTTTAAGGTTCCGCACCTAAAACGTATAAACGAGACCTTATTACTAGCCCTATGCTGTCTGTCTGTCACCAGGCTGTATCCCAGAAACTGTAAGAGCTAGAAAGATTTAAATGTAAGCATGTAATACATTGTCTTGTACATCCTACTAGTATTATGAATGCTCAAATATTTGTTACTTCTTCATGTGTAAATAGTAGAACCAATTTCTATGAAATTTGAAATGGAGATTGTTTAGTTTCTGTATTAACACATAGGCTATGTTTTATCCCGGATTAATGCAGGTAACAATGGGGGGTGCTTTTTGTAAAAAAAAAATGGAAGGAATAAGTATGTATCATATAATTTCTCATGCACATTGTCTAATAAAATTTTTAAATTAATTTGTTCATTTGTTTAGATGGTGCCAGAAAAAGTAATTCTAGATCACAAAACAATGTTCTTTTGAGTTCTTCTGAGGAAGAAAGTAAGTGTTATATTGTTAAAGAAATGTTGGCATTAGTTACTTTGAATTTGAATAATCAAAGTGACATTGTTCACAGATGATGATTATTCTCCAGAGCTTGTACCAAAACGCCCGCCATCACATCAAAAATCTCTTGAAACCAAAAAGTCAATAATTTTACAAAATGCCAAGAAAAGAATGCTTTTCCAAGACTCTGACACAGATAACTCTATTATAATTGAACAAAATAAAAACAAGAAACAGCCCTGTCTCAAAGATACACCATTGAAAATTGAAAGTAACACATTTAACATAAAAGAAACTATGGATGAAGATGATCAAAGTTGTGACGAGAGTGGTGATGATGAAACTGAATCTGAAAATGAACAAATTGAATCAGAATCAGATGCTTCAGATCATTGTTCTAATGCTAGACACAAGAAAAGGCTGATGACAAGAAAGACTCCAAAAAAGTTTGTTATCAATAGTGATGAAAGTGATGATAATAATGATGAAGAAGATGAAGTTGACCATGACCATGATAGTCCTAAAACAAGCCATCAGACATCTAATTCAAAAAAGACTGCAAAAAAATTGCTCATAACCAGTGATGAAAGTGACAATGAAGATGAAATTGTCAAAACTTCTGACAAATCAACTGAAAGTTTAAAAAATGCTGTCAAATCTGCTGATAGCCATAAAAATGATCATGATTACAGCAATAAGACAAACAGTCTAGTAACTGATGATGACAGTAATGTTGTTAATAATGATGATGATGATGATGATGATGAAGGGCCAGATGAAGACATGATGGTGATGTCCCGAGCTACTAGGATGAGTATAATGGGCTTTATACCTAAAGACAATGACAGTGATGAATCTGATTTCATACAGTCTGATTCTGTAAGTAACTTATTCACTTCCTTTCATATTGATAGACAGATTATTTTTTTATTGGGCAGATAATAGAATTCATATCTACGCTGAATAGTGTTTGTAGATTATATAGTACAGATCCAATAAAAAATAATATAATAATATATAATATTTGATTGTAATAGATAAAACAAACTAAATAAGAATTGGGCTCTTTCAAGTTTGGGAGACAGCAAGACATGTCTATCTCTTTAAATTCCATTAAATAATAAAATGAAATGTCTTAATTACTTTCAGACATTTATAATAGTATTTTAATTGTTGTTACAGAGTTCAAGAAAAACCGCTGATTCTAGTGCAGCAAGCTTTGAAAACCTGGCCACAAGTTTTAATGATCTGGTAGCTAAATTATTGGAGGAAAAATCTGACAAAACAAACAAAATTCTGACAAATGACAAAACTAATGCAGAAAATAGTCAAAATTCTGAAGACATTCACAATGTATCTGTCAACTCTGACGATTCAAGAATAACATGTTCACCATTCTCCAGCCCTTTACATGATATCACAAACAAATCTGACATTAATGATGACAGAAGAAGATCAAAAGTACACACTAAGAGTAATTTCATGGACCTGACTACCGTGCCAGATATGAAACCGAAAGATTTAGGTCGAGTTGGAGTTATAGATCTTTGTGATATAGATGCTAAAAATGACAAAAAAGCTTTAAATGAGTCTACAAGTGTTTTGAGTGGGAAGAAAAGAGCTGATGATGATGATGTCGCAATTATCGAGACAAAGAGTGAAATAATTGCATTAAGTAGTGACGAGGAAGATGAGGTAAGTTTCTTGTTACCACCATTATATTATAAACTAGCTGTTGCCTGCAGCTCTGCCCGTGCGTAGTACTCTTTTTTGTGTAATGTTTCATACTGCTAGGATCATTCAATCAAATCTTCAGATATCCATTCTTAGTTCTTACTGAGAACGGATATCTGAAGATTTGATTGGTTCATATATTTGAGTCTACACAAATATACCCTCTAAATTTCATACCTCTAAGACCAGCTGTTTGGTCTCTGCGTTGCCTATAGATAAATGAATGAGTCAGGACAAAGATTCTTATAGTAACTATAGATACTGAGTATAAGTTTTATTTAGTTTCTAGCGGATTTGCTCCATGAACCAATATCTTTCACAATGATAATATATTTTACACGCTTTATATTAGCTTCACCTGTATGTTTGTTTGTAACCGACATCTTTGGGCGCGATTTTGACCCACTTTAAACGGCCAGATTTCGTTGAAACTTTGTAGATTTATTGAGGACCGATAACAATACACTAATTTGATAAAATTATGGTTTTCTATAAAAAGCGTGTGTTTTAGTTTTTTTTAACTATTATTATTAGTATCTAAGAATCTAATTATCAATGAAAAATTTTTTTTTTACAAAATTAAATTCTTTTACTTAATAAATTCTTTGTATGAGTCACATAAATTATGATAAAAAAAACTTGTGTCATGTGATGATTATTGATGTGTTAGAAATACTGAATAGCCATTGCAAACAATTATGTTCAATTAATTGAAAACATTAAATTAGTCGACATGTATGTATCCTGTTGCCAAAAAATAAAAAAATAAAGTAAATCATACCACCTATTTCAAGAAATAAAAATTGCGGGTAGATTTACAAAAGGTGGGTTAGTAACGATATCTTCAATTGAACTCCACATCGGTTTCGGTGACATTGCTATAGATATTGTGCGATGTATTTGTGAATTTACATTTTATTAATAATTTTAAATGTAATAAACGGTTGTGATCAATATGTCTCGAAAATTTAACAAACCAACGAGTCCAGTAAGTGATTATTTCAGTTATTTCTGATTAGGAAATATCTTATTTTCGTTTGTTGCAAAAAAGTGGTTTGCCAAAAATATTCAGATATTGATTTCGGCAACGAATCTAGTTGAAACTATACTACTTTTTCTAAAATATTAAACATCAAATTAGCAAATGATTTCGAAAATACAGCTACAGAAATCAGCTAGGCATATGGCCATTAGGTCGCATAACCACACGCGTCAATGACGCTCTATTCGAAGGTAGGTGCTTAGTCTGCAATTACTAATTCTCAAGGAGATTTTTGCATCACACTGGTGGTAGCTAGCCACTTAAGGTTGAAAGCTTTTCAGACGAATACTAGAATATGCTGTACCACCAAGCTATAGTTAGTTACCTTACAATGGTTCCCTCTTGCTCAAGCGTATTGGCGGAGATGGAAATCACGCCTGGTGTGCGTAAGGTGACCGCACTCCCGACTAAACTACGATCGCTTCGTAGGCATATACATACAATCTTAAAACTATGTAGTTTTTAATAGATTTCCAGCCATGTTTACCAGTTATATAGTTGACGACCTCGTTGGCGTAAGGGTTACCATGCCGGTCTGCCATCCAGTAGGTCCCGGGTTCGATTCCCGGCCCGGCCAACATCTTTGTGCTTAACTAAATTTGTTGGCTGTGGGTCTAGGTGTTAAATATGTATCTATATAAAATATGTATATGTATATGTAGTATATCAGTTGTGTTAGCAACCATAACACGAACTAGAAATGGTTCAGTATGGGGTTAACCAGCCGTGTGTGAAATGTGTCCTATATTTATTTATTTTATATATTTATTTAGTTATCTGTCCCAAGCAGTAGTTAGCAAGAACTACTGTGTTCCGACTGTTAGTTTTAGTACTAGCTGCCAAGTCGTGTCATAAGCTCATATATCAGCATAGAAACTCTCAACACCAGAGCTTCACTTAGCCCCTATGAAGTAGAACAAGAAGAAGAAGATTTGGTCAGGTTCCTGATGAGTACTGCCAGTCCAGAAGTTCTTAGAAACTTTCAACACCCGAGCTTCACTTAGCTCATAGAAGAAGAACAAGAAAAAGAAGATTTTGTCAGGTTCCTGGAATTGGTTCCTCATGAGTACTACCAGTCAAGCCATGTCAGAAGCTCTTAGAAACTCTCATCAAAAAGCTTCACTTAGCTCATAGAAGAAGAAAAGCAAGAGGATTTTGTCAGGTTCCTGGAATTGGTTCCTGATGAGTACTACCAGTCAAGCCATGTCAGAAGCTCCTAGAAACTCAACAAAGAGCTTCACTGAACTCGCATGAAGAAGAACAAGTACAAGAAGAAGAAGATTTTGTCAGGTCCCTGGTGTTGGTCCATGATTTCCCTTTGTTACCCATGTAGTAGAGAGATCATGAAGCAATGCCGGGGCACTGGCAGTATATCCTCAGCCAGAAGCCAAGAAAGCCAAGAAGTGTGGTATTGTAGCTTCAAATTTATGAAGATCGGTGTTAGTCTCGTCTGCACAGGAAGAATATTTTTGTTTTCGAGTTAGAATCAATTTGAAATGTACATGGTATTTTTAACCCCGACGTAAAACGATTGGGCGTTATAAGTTTGACGTTTCTGTGTGTGTGTTTTTCTGTATATATGGTATATATATAGCTCCTGAACTGATAAACTTAATAACTTAATAACCGACTTGAACCTAGTTTTTTTTGTTTGAAATGTGTGTTAGATGAACATGCTCTTAGCTATGTTTGGTGAAAAACGGACTAAGATGGCTGCTACAAAATAGTGGATTAAATATATTTTTGCAACTCAGTTATACACAGTTTCTCCCATAAAGTACCTCATACTTCTGTATTAACTAGTATATAACTAGCGTTAAGTAAACATGTTCATACACCTATAATACACCAGCTGGTACTCAAATGTTGTGACGCCTCAGATAATAAATAAATATTAGGACACATTCACTCACGGCTGGTTAGCCCCATACTGAACCATTTCTAGCTCTTATTATGGTTGTTAACACAGCTGATATACTACATATACATATATACATATTATATATAAATACATATTTAACACCCAGACCCACAGCCAACAGATTTTGTTAAGCACAAAGATGTTGACCAGGCCGGGAATCGAACCCGGAACCTTCTGATTAGCAGTCCGGCATGATAACCTTTACGCCAACGAGGTCGTCAATGTAAGACTCTTATTTATTTATTTTTACCAAAGTATCAGAGACCTTTGTTCGTACCCACAATTGTTAGTAAGAAACCTTTTGTATGTTACCTTCTTAACTCGGCACAACATGAATGAATGACTGATTACCATTTTTTTTCTTATTATTTAAGCTTTTTCTTTTATTCTTTATTTTGTAACTTTACTTAGCCTTCAATTTTGTTTCTTTTTTTATTTTAAAGGAGGAGCCTGGACCGCACGACACAGGTCACCCTAGAGTGTGGTCCGGTGCACACCAAATACAATTTTCAATAATATGCAAATTATATTACTGTACAATAAATGTAAATTTGGGGTCAAAATGTAACCTTTAAGCTTATGATCAATAAAATAAATCTTATTATTATTAATATGTAAAAATTGTAAATATAAAACTCAACTCAAGAAACAAAAAATATGCTAATTTGCTAATAAACATTTACTTACTAACACTTTACTTACTAATACTAACACTCACATTACTGAACTGGATGTATTCCTCAGTCAATTTAGAAATAATATAAGTTATAGGTTAAATAGTTAAATTGCTTAGTACTTAAGATTACCTTTTTTTTATATGTATATCAGAGCTGAACCTACTTTCTTATCAAGTTTACACTAACATGCTGTGTACCCTACTTTGGATTGCAGACTTGTTTTTGTTCTTTGTAGTTTAGTAATGTCAAAATGAATGTTTGTAATCTGTCTGAGTGCCTAATAAATAAATATATAAATACAACCTTAAAAAAAAACTTAAGGACTGTATAGTTTTTACCGTTCTAACATGAGAATCGTTTTTCTAGCTACTTCCATCCAACCCCAAAATGTCTCCAAAGAACAACAAGCATGATATCCCAAAGATGGAGAGCATTAAGCAGTTCCTGGTGCCCCCGAGCTATCCCGGCCAGGTGGTGTATGTCTCTCAGGAGGTGCTCGACCGGGAGATGGATAGCCTTCAGAGGCTGGTGGAGGATCAGAAGAATGTTCAGGTTGGTTCCTGTAATCTCTATTACTATGGGTAGGACAAGGGCAAAACCTAGGTTTTACGGGGTTTACGCTATAAATCGTAAATGGTAAGATAAAATAGCAGTGTTATCTGTTATGTTTCTTCTTATATATAATCTTGTATATAAAATGTTTATGTCACAATGTTACTTACCGTACTCCTCCGAAACGGCTTGACCGATTTTTACCAAATTTTATGTACGTATTCAGTAGGTCCTGAGAATCGGCTACTATCTATTTTCCATACCCCTAAGTGATAAGGGTTATTCACCCTCAAAACTTTTTTCTTATTTTTTCGACAAGATATTTTTTGTTTTTATTTTATTATAATGTGGCATTAGAAAAGACATAAAACCCTAAATTTTTATCTTTTTATCACCAACCCCTATATTTAATGTCCATTTTAGTAATTTAATCATATTTCATCGATAACTGATCAACTATAGTGTTTTTAACTGTACTTAAGGCAAAATGTTTGCCAGGTCAGCTGACACTGATCTATTAACACTGGAACATATTGGTATTATTGATTTCATGTTTAATGTGTGAACTGTACTGTTATTATCAAACAAGATAAACCATTTATTGATAATTGTACAATTATACGTCAAAAAAAAAATGTCAATACGAATATAAAAGAAAATGTCAATATGATATACAAATAAATTGTAATACATGTCACATAACATTTTTCCTGATATTAAAAAATTCGTCCATGGAATAAAAAGTTTCCTGAACGAGCCAGTTCTTGAGATTATTCTTGAAAATGTTATCATTACATGCATTTGTAATATCTTTAGGCAAACAGTTATATACCTTCGGCCCTATAACGTGCGACAACTTATCCGAGCGCACGAGCCTCACCGGCACCCGCGCCAACTCGCCGTCACGCCGGAGAGTCCGCTCCCTCGGCCGACCCTCTCCTCAAACTAGTAACACTTTGTGTTGACTCGCAGTTGCTGCTGAGCACGATGCAGATACAGACGCTGCCGGACGGCGGCGCGCGGCTCCGGGCGCGCTGCGGCGAGCTCACCGAGCTGGTGCGGCAACACCGCGACAAGCTCTCCAGGATGGTGGTCGACACAGGTAAGAGACCTGTGATTCTTATTTTAATATATATAAATCTCGTGTCACAATGTTTGTTCTCAATGGACTCCTAAACCACTTAACCGATTATAATAAAATTCGCACACCATTCGCAGTTCGATCCAACTTGAGAGATAGGATAGTTTAAATCTCAAATTATACTCGCAATTTTAATTTATTGCTAATTATTGTCTTTTATTATTTGACAGTCACAATTATCTGTTAAATCCAAATGATTCTAACAGATGTCGATACCTTTCGACTGGGTTGAGTAAGTAATCAATAGATGGCGCTGTACCCCAAGTGAGGCAAAGCAACGTTTGCCGGGTCAGCTAGGTCTATAATTAAATTAATAAATCTTATATATAAAATTTCCATGTCACAGTGTTAGTTACCGAACTCATCCGAAATGGCTTGACCGAATTTTACCAATTTTTATATGCGTATTCAGTAGGTCTAGGATCGGCTACTATCTATTTTTAATGCCCCTAAATGAGGCAAAACAACGTTTGCCGGGTTAACTAGAGGTAGGTGCGGGCAATAAGGCCTAGCTAAGCGGAAATTCAAATAAATCAAAGACTGTTTAAACAAATCAGTAAATTTTAATGTTTATTAAACATTTATGTCAATCACTATTAATTAAAAACGAAAACCAGCAACTTCTGCTATAAACATAGTTAAAATTAAACATTTTAAAAAACACTGTCTTTAGGCCTTATTAAACTATGGTAGTATATTAAGGCCTAAGACTTTAAACTACAAAAATAAATGAAATAATCTTCTTATATTTGGTAATTGAGATCCATAATATAATAGTAATACGATAATCACAGTAAAGACTTAAAAGTAACATTTTTTCTTTAATTAGGCACAATCTGGACACTCAAAATCATCATCATCCTCCTCTGGTAAACCAACGCACTCCTCGTGGTACCACTTGCTGCATTTGCAACACATCCTCATAGCAGTCTCTTGCTCCTGTTTACATGTGTGACAGTACCAACTTTCTCTATTCTCTTTCCTGCTCTTTGCTCCTTTTGTGCTTTTCATTTTTGTGGTCTTTTTTTCTATTTTGTTTTTATCAAACAGGTCTTTGGTAACTGGAGTTCCTCTATAATTGATGGCTTTTCTTCTGACTGTTGCTGTCTTTTCGGTATTTTTAGCTGGTGTAGGCAGGAGTTGCTTAAATGATGCTCTTTTCATTTGAGCGAGGGGTACATTATCCTCATCGTCAGAACTGGAACTACCGTAAACCATTCTGTAAAACATTTCAGATGATTTTTTTGGGGTATTATCAATTCTTTGTTCTTGCATGGACGTCGATGTCTGGGGTGTCTCGGAAGCTGTTGGCCTAGATGGGACGCGAGATGGCGAATTTTCTACATCTACAACGTCTGGTACAGGAGCTGGAGCTTCTGATAATACAGATGGAGCAAAGGCTGTTTCAGGAATAGCGTGCGGATTAAATGGATATAAACCAGTCGCTCTAAAACCACTTGTTATGTTACTATGTGTCATACATTTAGACCAGACAGTAGTAAGTATAATATTGAAGCGTGCCTTGGTAAGCTTTTTGTCTGGATTTTGTTCCTTAAATAATAAAACTTCTGAATCCCAGTGGTGTTCAAATGATCTATAGACAGCTTTGTCAAGTGGTTGCAGTTCATGGGTTGTATTGGAAGGTAAGCAGTACAATGCTATGTCGAGTGAATCTGCAACTTCCACGATGGATAGATCTAAGTGACAAGCTGCCCCGTCAAATATTAAGAGGCACTTTCCTGCAGTTTTGTAGCGGGCTAGGTGCTTCAAAAACTCTTTAAACAGTTCATTTGTCATGTAACCTTTTGCAGATTTTTCTACTAATGATCCCGGTGGTAAATTATCATATAACTCAGGCTTCAAACGTTTGCCCTTAAAAATTATCATTGGTGGTATGCTAGTACCAAGTGCGTTCACACAACCGGCGATGGTGACACTTTCGGCGTGTTCCGAAGACTGTAAATGAACTCTTTTGGCTCCTTTCTGTGCCAAAACAGTCTGCTGGTGGTGAATCGTTAGGCGGCAGCCCTTCTCATCCATGTTGTAAATCTTCTCAGGATGAGTTTTGAGATCCAATTTATCATAAACTTCGTTCAGTCTCTGGAAATGATCATCTACGATAAATTTATTAAGCTTTTGAGCCCTGGCCGGGTTCATAAACTGAGCCTTTCGACGGGATATCTCCGGATGTCTCTTCATAAACGCCCTAAACCAATCCTTACCAGCAACTTTAGCTTGTTGATTGAAGGGATGATTGATGGAATTCGTCTCGCAAAATTTAAAGACTAACCGGCGGAGAATCTCTGGAGTAACAGGTAATCCTATTGCAGCAAACCTCACAATTCTACTCACAAGCTCAGCTTCCTGTTCTTCATTAAGTAAAGGTTTTCGGCCCAAGGTTTTTTTTAAACTGGCGGTCTGGAGGTGGTTTCGTATAGTTCTTCTGGGTACTTTGTACCTTTCAGCAGCTTTGTACGTACTCAACCGTCCACATTGTACTGCTCTGACTGCTGCCACCAGATCTTCTTCAGACCACAATGCTCGCTTGGGAGGCATTGTGATTATTAGGTTTGCCTGAAAACCATAAATCAATTAAAAACAGTTGTTATTTCATTTCTAAAGTTCTTAAATAAACAGTAAAATAGTCACTCGATGATATTAATAAAGGAGGGTAATAAGGCCTATGGTCAAATTTTATAGGCCTTATTAACAACCAACCACATTGTCAAGAAAAGTTTAAAATATTATTATTTTGTCTAATTTATACTATTTTGTACAATACAGGTCTTTAAAACATTAACTAATAGAAAAGTTAACTATAAAATAATGTAGAAAAGTGTAAAAATGAAAAAAATACTTACGTTTGGTTCGACCGTTATATTATAAATCGAGACGTGTGTCCGCCAGCCACAATGAACGAGGTCGCACTGGCGGCAGCACGCGGGCTTGCGAGTCGTAACAGGTTTGGGGCGCCATCTAGGATGGTTTGCTACCTATGACTGTGATTTCGCTTAGCGGGAACCATTTAAAGTTGTGTTTCTGTTACTTAGGCCTTATTACCCGATAGGCCTTATTGGCCGCACCTACTTATATAAATATTAGGACATGGCCAACATCTTTGTGCTGAACTAAATTTCTTTGCTGTCCGTCTGGATGTTAAATATGTATCTACAAAAAATATTACTGATGATTTTGTGAGTGGTATAATTAATAAAAAATAGTGTGTTTATTATTCTGAGGCTTTATGATGTATACAGTATTGTTAGTTTTTGAAAAAAAAAAACACTTTTTTTAAATAGGCCCTAATGGCCGCCCTTATAAAATTCCGTTCCGTCTTTTTTTACATTTTTAATTTTAACTTGTTATAATGTATGGCTAGGCTTGAGCTTGATTACTCCGGGGAGAGCAGCGGCAATGCGCGAAGGTCCTGCTTCCCTGCCCCCGTCGTGAGATGGGACACCGTGAGGTTTTAGTCGGTAGTGACGGCCCTTCTGACCGTCGAATCCGACATACCCCGCTCGCCTCCCCCAGGCTTGTAGCGGGAGATGCGTAAATGCATTTCCTCACGAAAAAAAAGAAAAAAAAAAGTCTTGCACTTGGTTGGTAAGGATTCAAGGCGCTATTGTTGTTAATTTTAAAACTAATCTGTGTGTATTGTACAGCGGCAGACAAAACTGCAGACTCGGGACTGTCCTGGGATGATCTGCAGAAGGCCAGCAATGCTGTGCAGCCGAGAATGTTTGGGAAACAAGGTACATTTGTTACTCATTATTTGTATTTTGCATTTGTATCTACTGCTTTTTAACCTTTACACAGAAAAGACGATATAGCGCCTGTAACTCGGCTAGCTAAGGAGATCTGACGCGATCATCGAAGCTAAGCAACGGTCGATGCGGACAGTGTTTGGATGGGTGACCATGCCCAAGACTGTCGTTTTAAAAGTTGCATTTTCATCGGGGCGCTACTGTGGGTCGGATGACACGTTAAATTGTAGGTCCCGGCTATAAGTCTTAGTACAAGCAATCGTTAAGCCAAGTCAGAGCCCTTTGGGCGGCTTGAAAACGCTCGACACCAACTTGGCCACTTAGTTCATTCGAAGAAGAAGCCAACTCTCTCAATATGGGTATCAAATAAAAGAACTTGCTTAGAATACTTTTTATAATCCTAGGTTTGAAATGCAAGATGGCGGCTTTCATAGAATGTAGTCGGGAATTTTCTACATGTGTACCAATATAAAAAGTTTGATAATTTGTTTGCTGAACGCAAATAGGCTCCGAAACTACTGGGTCGATTTGGAAAATTCTTTCACCGTAAAGAAGCTACATTATCCGCGAGTAACATAGGTTATATAGTGATTCTCTTTGCAACTTAAGTTATATTAGAGCCCGTGCGAAGCCTGGACGGGATGCTAGTTTTTAATAATTTTTCTTGTGTAACAACAAGATAAACCATTTATTGATAATTTTACAACTATACGTCAAAAATTAAAAAAATGTCAATAAAAATATAAATAAAAAAATGTCAATATGATATACAAATAAATTGTAATACATGTCATATGGAATAATGTCAATATTAATACCTAATAAAAATAATAATAACTACACTTGTGTATTTTATTTGTGAATATCAAGTACTCTTATTTGACCCCAGCAATGGCGACGCACATGGCCGAGCGTAACCTGATCCTGGACAGCCTGCGCGACCTGCACGCGGCGCTGGGCTCCCGGCCCGCAGACACCGACACCGTGCCCCAACCCGGCCTGCTGCGCTCCACCCTCATGCCGTACCAGCAGCACGCGCTCGCCTGGCTGCAGTGGCGCGAGACGCAGAAACCTGCCTCGGGCATCCTGGGTACGAGTCATCATCATCATTGCAGCCTAGTTCCCTGTAGCAATGCCGCTCCACCCTCATGCCGTACCAGCAGCACGCGCTCGCCTGGCTGCAGTGGCGCGAGACGCAGAAACCTGCCTCGGGCATCCTGGGTACGAGTCATCATCATCATTGCAGCCTAGTTCCCTGTAGCAATGCCGCTCCACCCTCATGCCGTACCAGCAGCACGCGCTCGCCTGGCTGCAGTGGCGCGAGACGCAGAAACCTGCCTCCGGCATCCTGGGTACGAGTCATCATCATCATCTGCAGCCTAGTTCCCTGTAGCAATGCCGCTCCACCCTCATGCCGTACCAGCAGCACGCGCTCGCCTGGCTGCAGTGGCGCGAGACGCAGAAACCTGCCTCCGGCATCCTGGGTACGAGTCATCATCATCATCTGCAGCCTAGTTCCCTGTAGCAATGCCGCTCCACCCTCATGCCGTACCAGCAGCACGCGCTCGCCTGGCTGCAGTGGCGCGAGACGCAGAAACCTGCCTCCGGCATCCTGGGTACGAGTCATCATCATCATCTGCAGCCTAGTTCCCTGTAGCAATGCCGCTCCACCCTCATGCCGTACCAGCAGCACGCGCTCGCCTGGCTGCAGTGGCGCGAGACGCAGAAACCTGCCTCCGGCATCCTGGGTACGAGTCATCATCATCATCTGCAGCCTAGTTCCCTGTAGCAATGCCGCTCCACCCTCATGCCGTACCAGCAGCACGCGCTCGCCTGGCTGCAGTGGCGCGAGACGCAGAAACCTGCCTCCGGCATCCTGGGTACGAGTCATCATCATCATCTGCAGCCTAGTTCCCTGTAGCAATGCCGCTCCACCCTCATGCCGTACCAGCAGCACGCGCTCGCCTGGCTGCAGTGGCGCGAGACGCAGAAACCTGCCTCCGGCATCCTGGGTACGAGTCATCATCATCATCTGCAGCCTAGTTCCCTGTAGCAATGCCGCTCCACCCTCATGCCGTACCAGCAGCACGCGCTCGCCTGGCTGCAGTGGCGCGAGACGCAGAAACCTGCCTCAGGCATCCTGGGTACGAGCCATCATCATCTGCAGCCTAGATGATGATCCATTGATGCCATTCAATCGATACAGAGTTGAAGTTCCAAACTTTCGTACAAAACGCTTTGCGTCGACCTTTATTGTTAGGACCGCGAAACTTTGGAACTCACTACCTGAGTCTCTGTTTCCTGAGAGGTGTCATCCGGGGGCCTTCAAAAGTAGAGTTAATAGGTATCTTCTAGGTAAGCGTGCCACACCGTAGACTGCAGTGCAGCTTAACATCAGGCTAGCTGTAGTCAAACGCTAACCTATCAAGGATAAAAAAAAAACGATAATTTGCCAGCGGAAGTCGTTGCCAGTCGTCTCAGGGCAAGGCAATGAAAATATCGGGCCATTCCTGTATTTTCGTTGCGATTTGGATAGACACATAGATACTACTATTACTATACACTATACTATAGAAACTTTTAAGCAATATGAGCAAACATATATTTTAAACAACACATCTTTTAAACAAAACGCTAAATCAAAATCGATTCAACTATTTAGGAGCTACGATGCCACAGACATGCACAAATACAGATACGTCAAACTAAACACCTCTTCGCTTTTGCGGGTTTAAAAGAAACTACAACATCTTTGTATGTTTTTTTTTTACCTTTCTGTTTGTTACAGCGGACGACATGGGCCTGGGGAAGACGATCACTATGATCTCTCTGATAGCGAGCGACAAGGAGGGAAAGATCGACACTGAGGATGATCCAGACGAAGCGACTGGCAAACAAACCTGTGAGTTAAATGAAACCTCTTTGATTTTTATTACACTCGGCTAAATAGAGGATCATGTGTTTCATGATAGCATAATCATTTTTTTCGCTTTTATATTTTATTTCGCATACTATACATAAATTATTTTGTATTTTTTTAGAACGCCTTATTTTTAAAAATTTGCCAAAAGTGAATCGGGTTCGCTCATGACGAGTTGCGAATCATTAACCGTACCGTACCGAAACAAATCCGATAGATGGAGCATATAGCGTTCAACGCGCGGTCTATTCAGAGATACAGATATAAAATAAAGCACTTTTAATCCATTGCAAAACGTTGTCTCAATTGTCTTAACTCCGGCTTGATAATAACCTTTATTATGCAAATTACCCTTCCCCTTCATTTTATGTTATGCACCATCTTACTATACTGCGACTGCAGCGCATTTACATTGCGGAATTTAACGGCAGCCAGGCTGCACCGGTTACCTTAGATAACGGCGCTTAGATAACAATATCGCTTACCATCAGGTGAATTGCGATCAAGCGCGAGCTCATTAAAAGCAAAAAAAACAGCCTTCTCGTAAATGTATTTTTTTCTTCTAAGTAGGTACGACAGAGCGGTCGTGGTCTTCAAGAAGTAATGGTGGATGGGACAGATAGTACACGCCTCACGATGCCTCGCCATTTTTCTCTGTTAGAGGTCATCCTGGCGCACTCATTTAAGGGGGTACCCACGATTGTCCTTATTTGGTCAGTCCATCGAGTGGGTGTCCTCCCGCGCGGTCTAGTACCCTCTACTTTGCCCTGCACGACTAGGCGCTCTATGGACAGATTATTACGCCTCGAAACATGACCAAAGAAGGAAAGAATGCGAGACTGTACTGTTGTAAATAGACGCTGCTTTATGCCGAGTTCATGAAGTATGGAGATATTTGTTCGAAACTCAGTCCAGGAAACTCCAAGCATCCTTCTCCAGCACCACATCTCCAGAGCGTCTATTTTCTTTCTTTCCACGTCTCGCAGAGTCCATGTTTCGGCAGCATAAAGAAATATGTGGAAAATGAGTGTTCTAACGAGCCTTGTCTTTATTTATAAATGTTCTCTCGTAGTATTTTTAAGTATTTTTTTATAAATGTTCAATTTGCTTGCGTCAGTGGTTCGCGGCGGCACGCTGGTCGTGTGCCCGGCGTCGCTGATCCAGCAGTGGGCGTCGGAAGTGGGCAAGCACTGCTCGTCGCGCGCGCTCTCGGTGTGCCTGCACCACGGCGCCGCGCGCTCCACGCACGCGCACGCGCTCGCCCGCCACGACATGGTCGCCACTACGTACAACATACTGCAGAGGGATAACGATAAGGTGAGGACGACTGACAGACTAGCCGATATTCAGATAGAATAATCTATACTATAAGACTCTTTGTCCTGACTCATTCATCTATAGACAACGCAGAGCCCAAACGGCTGGTCCTAGGGTTGTGAAATTTGGAGGGTGTATTTGTTTTAGTATGTAGATGCGTACTAAGAACGGATTTTTGGAAATTCCACCCCTAAGGGGGTGAAAGGGGGTAAAACAGTTTGTATGAGACTTCTTTGTTTTTGAACTTCCAGCAATGAAATTTGGAATATGTATAGTTTATGTAAAATTAAAAATAATGGTATTAACTTTTTTTGCCAGGGGTGAACTAAGGGTTTGTAATGGGGGGTGAAAGTTTGTATGGAAAATTCTTTATTTATCTAGTAATAATAAAGCATTTTATTGACCAGTAAACACATACAATGTTATTACAATAATAATACAACCTTATTTAATATTAACAATTGTACGTTCCCATTTTGATTTGATCCCTATGTCCCACACTAGAGAAAACCCTGTGTTGTGGGACATAGTTCCTTTACCGCCAAATAATACAAGTTGAGACAAAGATAGAAGAAAATATGAAATATTTAGTGTACTTCCGCTATGATCTGAAACCAAATTAACATAATCTTCTTAATATATTTAAATCTCGTGTCACAATGTTTGTCCTCAATGGACTCCTAAACGTGTAGCAGCTATACTATTAGACTTGTCGAAAGCGTTTGACAGCGTCAATCATCATGTGTTGTTGCTTAAATTAGAAAAATACGGAATAAGAGGTAATCTAAACAGATTGATAAAATCTTTTTTGACTGGAAGAAAACAAACTGTAGAATTAAGAATAGATGGAAAACTGAAGAGATCAGACGAACAGACAATCGATATAGGTGTCCCCCAGGGGTCATCATTGGGTAACATCCTGTTTTTAATTTTCCTAAATGATATGGCGCAAGAAAACATAAAAGGACATCTCATCCAATATGCAGATGACACGACTGTAGTTGTTGCAGGTAATTCGGTCGCAGAGCTTAATAAAAATATAACCGAAACAATCAAACTGTTGAGCGATTGGTTTGAGATGAATGGGCTGAAATTGAACACTTCGAAGACTAATATTATATTCTTCAACGCGGTCTCACGACTAAAGCCAACACTATCGATACCGACGAATACTGGAACCGATATAATTAGCGTCAATACAGTAAAACTTCTAGGGTTCGAGATTGATTCCGCACTTACCTGGAAACAACATATCGACAATACTTGCAACAAGATGGCAAAAGGGATTTATGCTTTAAAGCAATTGAGACTCATAACGTCGGAAGAACAGCTAAAGGAAGTATATTTTGCATATGTGCACTCAATCATGTCATACGGAATACTCCTATGGGGTAGCTCGACGGACTATGAGAGAGTGCTAAAAATGCAAAAACGGGCTGTGAGAGTTCTTACTAAAACTAGAACTAGAGATACATGTAGGGATTATTTTCGCAAACTAAATATATTGACCTCAGTAGCTGTTTATATTTACGAAGTTATAAAGTATGTTAGGGCTAATTTACATATTTATGAAAAAGAAAATGAAGGAATGGAGAAATGGTAGGAACAATATAGTTATTAAGAGGAATCACTAGAGCCGTTTTTCCATACAAACGCTGTCCCCTGTTTCCTCCCTGGATAATGCCGATAGAGTTATACTTTTTTTCCTGAATATCTATGGCCACTATTATGATGTCCCTATGTTTTCCTTTTTTTTATAAATAAATTATTATAAGAGATATGAACGTTCAAAAACCTAAAAAAATGGCCAGATTTTCCGTTGTGTTCAAACATCCAGAAAAAAAAATTGGCTACATTATATAAAAAAAATAAAACATAGAAACACAATTAAAAATCGGTTAAGTTTTGGAGAAGAAATCAGGGGACAACGAATCGTTGATTTTCTGTTCTTTACATAGGTATTTTCAGTCCAATCTGCAGTTGTCTCTAGCGCGCTCTGCGGGGGGAGGCTTGAAGTTCGGGAGACGCGGACTAATACGTATACACTTGTGACGTGCATGTAGTCGATCATTTTATCGATAACCTAGTGTTGTTTATCGATATCGATATTTTTAGTTGAATATTTTGCGAGAAGTGTATTTAGCTGATTGTCAGGTTCGATTGTTGAAAGGTAATAAACTAATAAACAAAAGTAATAACCATTTTCTCGACAGTTTCTTTATTAAAATGTTAAAATCACACTAATATTCATAATTTTGTAGATAAATTATTACGTCACTATTCCGTGGCCAATCCTTTTCTCTCTCTTACTGCTAAATGTCGTGGTATACGACCGTCGATTATTTCTGGTAATAGGCACTCGAAGTAAAAGGTTTCTAATATATGTTCCATTTTCTGCCAAAATACATCGTCTCTCTTAATTTTTTCGTAAAGTAAGCCTTTAGGGCTCCACAAAATAAAATAACAGAAATTTCGACCGGTTATGTGTAGTTGCCCCTGCACTTGAAAGTAGTAATTATGATTCCTCTTTAATTGTAGGGTGTCATTTTTAAATACGCAGAAGTCTATTTTCTTTTGTTCTATTCCTTCTTTAGGTGTTAAATCAACAATTTTGTAAGGACATTTAACTTCCACTACTGAATCTTCTTCAACAAGACCATCAGGACTTGCTGCCAAAAACGGTTTATGCTTGTCGACGAATAATCCACATTTTGACACCTGTAGTCCGGTTTCTTCAATGAATTGTTGTATTGCTTCATCTTCTTTTTCTCTACCATAATTTGTGGCAAGAGTGCCTTTAAATTGAGAATACAGCAAAGATTTTAATAGTCCTGCAACTGATGTTGTTTTTCGGAGGTTTACAAATTTGACCGAAGTTGGATGCTGTTAGGCGTTTACGCCTTTCAACTGCCCACAACTTATTCTCGCTCTGACCAACAGTGTTTTGTTGAAGCTCATCAAATTTGGTGTTATTTAACTGTAATATAAATTCACTTTTCTTTTGCTCATATATCTCAGGTGGGATATCTGGTTCTAAATCTAACCGACCATAATTCTCATCGGGTCCAGTAACTTTTCTTCTTTTGTTCGGTACATCTTCACCGAAATCATTTTTTTTCTTTCGACTCCTTTCTCTATTTATTTTGGAGCGCCGTTTCTTATCTATGAATTGTTTGGTGTATTTGCCAGGGCTACAATCTTGAATTTTTTTTGATAGACGTGCGTGGATAGCCGTTTCACTATTCCATGATGTTACTGCACCAAAACACCGTGCCTGATATGAACCTCTAGCAGTATAGTTCACCCTTTTGCCGCCAATAAATTTGGCAATAACATTATTAAATTGCTCCACGGTGTTATTGGTAATGTCTAAAATAAGGCTTTCTGCATTAGACAACAACCTCAACAGGTACTGCTGAATATCCGTCCATATTCCACAAGCTTGGAGATCTGGTACCAAATTTGTGTCATTCGTATATTTTTCCGGCTTACAATAATAAGACGCGCAATTTTTATGGTCTCCGAATACATGGTTGGCGGCATTTTTTATGTCAATTTTAAGGTTTCTTATTTTATCGCCTTATTTTATAAATTCAATACACAAGCCGAGTCAAAACAGTCAAGTAAAGAAACAAGCAAGTCCAGTAAACAAGCCTGAGTCAAATAAAGTGCAGGTAGGTAATATAATAATAACACGAACAAATGTTCCGCAAACGCCGAAATCAACTTGCCGACTGCATCTGCAAGCAATCTGGGAGCGTGGACGGTGGGGCGGGGCGGCGGCGGCGCAGCGCGGTATGCCACGCAAACATTGACAGTCACACTCACACATTGATAGCTGCTTGGTCGGGCACCGCGCGACAGCAATAGATTTTACAAATACCTATTTTTCATTTCTCTAGCCCTTGGTGTATTCTCTTAAGCCGATACCTCATAGACTAGCTATGTTAGAAAAGCTTCCCAAACTTATGGGACAAAAATTATACAATAAAATACCTAAACATTTGAGAGATATAAAAAAGGAAGATAACTTTAGTTTTAATGTTAAAATGCTACTACTGTCCAAAACTATTTATACAATCAAAGAATTTTTAAATAATGATTATAAAGAATTTAAACTAAAAGTATTATGACAATGTAATGATTAGTCATTTGTTATTTAGTATGTAGTCTATTAATTAGTAAATAACTAATTAATAGACTACATTATTTATTTTACTTGAATTGATTTTAATTATTTATTTTGCATGACAAGGCCCCTTTACAGCTAAGAAATATTGTATATTTGTAAAGACATCTTTTGACGATTCCAATTTGAAGTTTAGTTATTATAAGTGAAATGTAATATCTTTGTGACTTATTGGAAAATAAATAACATTCATTCATTCATTCATTAAACCACTTAACCGATTATAATTAAATTCGCACACCATGTGCAGTTCGATCCAACTTGAGAGATAGGATAGTTTAAATCTCAAATTATAGTCGCAATTTTAATTGATTGCTAACTATTGTCTGTCATTATTTGATAGTCACAATTATCTGTTAACTCCAAATGATTCTAACAGATGTCGATACCTTTCGACTGGGTTGAGTAAGTAATCAATAGATGGCGCTGCTATGGTAAATCTACGAACGTGTCATATAAGCTACTACTACTATTTTTCATACCCCCAAGTGAGACAAAACAACTTTTGCTAGTAAAATAAATAAATATTAGGACACATTTCACACTCGGCTGGTTAACGCCACACTGAAACATTTTAACGAACCCGGAACATTCTGTTTGGCAGTCCGGCATGGTAACCATTACGCCAACGAGATCGTCAATATTAGTAGGAAGCCTTGCCGTTATAAATGAAAAAAAAAATGCAAATCTAATCCCATTTTGACTACGCAATAAGTTGTTTTTTTACACGCTTGTTTGTAACGGCCAGATTTCGTTCAAACTTTGTAGATTTATTGATGACCGATGACAATACACTAATTTGATAAAATTACGGTTTTCTATAAAAAGCGTGTTTTTTAACTTATTGACTCAGGCGTTACTTTGCGGAAATTCATTGTAAATAGATGACAAAATTAAATATTTAGTGTACTTCCGCTGTGATCCGAAATCCAAATTAAGACAATTAAAGGAAAAATTAACTAAGATTAATTAATTAAGATTAACGTTACCTATCACAATTGTGAAAGGTAACGTAATCTTAGTATATACCTATCACAATTGTGATAGGTAACGTAATCTTAGTTAATTAATCTTAGTTAATTTTCCCTTTACTTGTCTTAATTTGGATATCGGATCACAGCGGAAGTACACTAAATATTTAATTTTGTCATCTAGCGTGATTTTTTTTAAAAATAACTTCTGTTTTGTTGCAGAACGGCGTGCTGATGCGCATCCAGTGGCGCCGCGTCATCCTGGACGAGGCTCACATCGTGCGCAACCACAAGTCCGCCACCTCGGTCGCCGTGTGCAACCTGAAGGGCAGGCGGCGCTGGTGTCTCACCGGCACGCCCGTGCAGAACAAGGACCTGGATCTCTTCGCGCTGCTCAAGTTCCTCAGAGTTTCACCCTTCGATGATTTGCAGGTCAGTATTTTTACAGAGAACCACAGATACTGGTGGCGATTCAGCGGCACACACGACTAAACTAAATTTAAAGAAGCCCCATCTCTTTTCATCTTAGGTGGCCAGAAAGAGACGGCACGTTCTGAACCACACACAAAACAACTAAAATCACGTCAAATATGAAAAATGTAAGCGATTTTAGAGCGTATTCAATTGTATCAGCTCTAAATCTGACGTGTTTGACGTGATTTTAGATGTTTTGTCTGTGATTTAGATCGTACCATCTCTTTTTGGTCATTTATGATGAAAAGAGACAGAGCTAATTTAAATTTAGTTTAGTCGTGTGTGCCGCTGAATCGCCACCATTTATTGGCCACTAGCAGACCGCCCCGGCTTCATACGGGTTTTACTAGGGCTTTAGTTACACATTTTATTAAGGATCTCTGATATTTTCGGAAACAAAATATAGCCTATGTTACTCGGGATAATGTAGTCAACAGTGAAAGAGTTTTTCAAATCAGTCCAGTAGTTACGGAGCCTATTTGTGTCAAATAAACAAATTATAATATTACGAGTAGTATAGAAGTATTGATTTAATTAAATTTCTAAGTTTATTTAATTGAATCTTTAATTTTATCTAACACAACTGATATACTACATATACATACAAACATATTATATATAAATACATATTTAACACCCAGACCCACAGCCAACAAATTTAGTTAAGCACAAAGATATTGACCGGGCCGGGAATCGAACCCGGAACCATCTGAAATGATCAATGCAGCGATACATACATAAACTGTACACTACAACAATAATGTTTTCTTCGTCAGATGTGGAAGAAATGGATAGACAACAAGTCGCAAGGCGGGCAGGAGCGACTGAGTACGATCATGCGATGTATCCTGCTGCGGCGCACTAAAGTGCAGCTGCAACAGAAGGGGCAGCTGGCGTGTCTGCCGGAGCGGACGCCGCATATGACGCAAGTCACCCTCTCCAAGGATGAGATGAACGTGTACCAGAAGGTAAGTGGTTGGTTCCAGTAAAATAAAAAATAAATAAATAAATATTAGGACACATTCACACACGGCTGGTTAGCCCCATACTGAACCATTTCTAGCTCGTATTATGGTTGCTAACACAACTGATATACTACATATACATATACATACATACATACTATATATAAATACATATTTAACACCCAGACCCACAGCCAACAAATTTAGTTAAGCACAAAGATGTTGACCGGGCCGGGAATCGAACCCGGAACCTTCTGATTAGTAGACCGGCATGGTAACCTTTACGCCAACGAGGTCGTCATTGTCACAGTCAGTGTCAGTTATACAAGGGTACAGTTGTATTAAAGTGCAACTGCAACAGAAAGGGCTAGTGTGTCTGCAAGAAGGTAAGTTGAATTAAAACGTTGTAGTAGTTAAAAAAAAAGCCATTTTTCAGTTATTTTTCATATTGACATGTTTGATTGGTACCTAAATAAGTAAAAATATTTTTACCCCCGTACGCTCAAGTGGCTAAGTAGCTGTAATTGTAACTAACTTCACTGCGCAATAAACGTTTTATTAATATTAACATTAAAGTGTAATTTCCCGTGCAGGTGCTGGTACTCTCCAAGACGCTGTTCGCACAGTTCCTCCACCAGAGGGCGGAGAAGAACTCCAGCGTGACGTCGTTCGCCGCGCCGGGGAAGGACTCGCAGTACGCCAAGATGCACAAGCGGATGATCGCGTTACAAGGTAACCATGGCAACCATCATTTACCTAGCTTTTGTAGCCCTCTTTGAGTTTCGCACCTAAAAGGTACAAGGTAACTATGGCAACCATAATTTACCTAGCTTTTGTAGCCCTTTTTAAGTTTCGTACCTAAAAGGTACAAGGTAACTATGGCAACCATAATTTACCTAGCTTTTGTAGCCCTTTTTAAGTTTCGTACCTAAAAGGTACAAGGTAACTATGGCAACCATAATTTACCTAGCTTTTGTAGCCCTTTTTAAGTTTCGTACCTAAAAGGTACAAGGTCACTATGGCAACCATAATTTACCTAGCTTTTGAAGCCCTGTTTAAGTTCCGTACCTAAAAGATACAAGGTAACTATGGCAACCATAATTTACCTAGCTTTTGTAGCCCTCTTTGAGTTCCGCACCTAAAAGGTACAACGTAAATATGGCAACCATAATTTACCTAGCTTTTGTAGCCCTTTTTAAGTTTTGTACCTAAGAGATACAAGGTAACTATGGCAACCATAATTTACCTAGCTTTTGTAGCCCTTTTTAAGTTTTGTACCTAAGAGATACAAGGTAACTATGGCAACCATAATTTACCTAGCTTTTGTAGCCCTTTTTAAGTTCCGTACCTAAAAGGTACAAGGTAACTATGGCAACCATAATTTACTTGGCTTTATTATAGCCCTTTTTAAGCGGGACCCTATTCATAAGCCTCCGCTGTCTGTCTGTCTCCAGGCTGTAACTCAGAAACCGTAATAGCTTCAAAGCTGAAACTTTCACAAGATATGTATTTCCAGTGCAGCTATAACAACAAATACTAAAAATAGAAAATATTAAGGGGGGGTAACAATTAAGGTGTTTTTTAGTTTTTTTTTTGCTATTTATAAATAACGGTAGCTGCTAGACAATTACCAATTTTCACTAAATATATATATGTATATTAGCTACCAAACTATGTTATTTAATATAAATGTATCATAGTATTCTACTTGTCAAGCTATTTCATTTAATACCAATATTAGGGAACTTGGGTACGCCGCTAGGCAGAATATGGTGCACTTTTTTTTCTCTGACCCAATACCTGTCTGTAATTATACCACAATATTCGCAATAAATTGACTTGAATTTGAACTTGGGTAAAAATAAGTGATCCACCATTTTGTAGCCGCGGCCATGTTGGTCTGATTTCCATCAAACATAGCTACAAGTACACTCTCGCCTAACAATAAAAAAAAAACAAAATAGTTCATTCTAAAGAATTTGCGTAAAATAAGCGATCCACCATTTTGTAGCAGTAGCATGGTACACTGCATGTTGATCCATGTCGATCCCCCCCCCCGCCCCATTCCACCATCGGGCGAGTAGGGAAACACCAAGGCGGCATCGTTATACTGTGGAGGTGCCTAAGTCGCGTACTAAGCGGTTTGCCTCCACCTTCATTGTGCGAACCGCCAAGGTGTGGAATTCTTTGCCTAATTCCCTGTTTCCCGATAACTATAATCTAGCGTTTTTCAAGGCTAGAGTGAATCGGTTTCTTCTGGGCAAGCGCGCTCCACCTTAGATCGCAATATCGCTTACCAACAGGTGAATTGCGATCAAGCGCAAGCCCATTAAAAGTAAAAAAAAAACTGTTGACGATTTAAAAGAGCACCGAACATATGTCATTTAAAGATGGTCCTACCTTAGTACTATATATAAAAATATAATTTCTTTTTCATTGCTGTCACGTCTTTTTGTACCAAATAAAAAGAGTTTTTTATACTGCTTACAGCACTTAAGTCGAAACTATCCAAAACCAATGTCTCGTCTCGCGATTTCTTTTTAGGTGTTGTTAATTTGCCCTGGGTACTTTTTACCTGTAGAATTAATTAATCCAAAATTATCTAGTAATAAAATCAAGAATAATTAAAAAATAATTAAATTTATATCTATGAACCAAAAAAAATATTATTAAATTTCTTTTTTACGCTTTCTTTGCTAGTAGTACTTTTTTGACAGTTATCGCGTGAAGTTGAAGCAAGCGCGATCCTATTCTTAGTTGGCACGCATAGTAGTAGCATAGACAAATAAAAGCCATAGTGTAGCATATTTTGTATATACTTTAGTATATTTTGTCTATAGTAGTAGTATTGGCTGGCTGGTTTCCGCAGCTAAGCCTTTTCGCTTACTTTGCGACTTTTCCTACGTCCATGATGATCCTAATTATTATTGACGATCTCCAGGAATCAAACCCGTGAAGTCCCACGAGATCCTGGTACTGTTGCTGCGGCTTCGGCAGGTGTGCTGCCACTGCGGGCTCATAGGCAGCATGTTGGAGGGGAGCGAGGAGGCGGAGCCTGACGCAGCCTCCTCGGACCTGCTGCGCGAGCTGGACAAGCTCTCCCTGGAGGTATGCAGCTAGAGATACATCATCATCATCATCAGCAGTAGCAGCAGCACTGCGGGCTCATAGGCTGTTGGAGGGCAGCGAGGTGATAGATAGAGACCGATGCCTACTTGACTTATCTTGACACAAGAGCTCAGCCACTTATCTTGTGAAATAAAGAAAATTAAGGACATTTTTGTTTCTATTGCTATGTTACATTATTAGGTTAGGCAACCATGATTCATCTAAGACTACAATAACGTTTAACATCGAGCATGCTGCGGTGAAACGTTAGCCTATTCATCAATAAAAAAAAGATTGCGTCCATGCGTTTATGTGTGTGTGCCCGCGTGTGCGTGTGTGTGTTAGTGTCAGTTTTTAAAGTTCCATTCCCAAAGGGCACCAACGGGACTTTGTTGTATTTCTGTCACCAGGCTACCGCATAATGTATTTCTGTTACCGCTATAAATTATGTGTTTTTAATTTTTATTTATTTGAAATATTGATGTGTAACGTAATTTAATTTAATTTAATATGGCATTGTAATTGTAGGGAAAATAATTTCTGAAATAAATTATTTCATAATAACTACTTTCACTAAAAACAAAATGTATTAAACAATAAAGGTGGACTGCAATACAGCAAACCGTGTTTTCTACCATTTTTAATAGATACTGGTTATGCGCGAGCCTAACTCGGATTTGGCCAATTATTTTAATAAAATCTATTTTTCCCGCAGACTAAATCTCCTGCCAAAAAAACTCCCGAGGAAGAACCAGAATTGGAAGCAAACGAAGAGACGGCCAAAGCGGACGAGGCTATCCGCGCGGTGCTGGCGCCAAACCACCCCGTGTTCCAACTGGACAGACCCTCCAGCAAGATACAGACGGTCATGGACTGCCTTACTGAGAATGTGTTCAAAAATACAGGTTAGTCAATTATGTAATTTTGTCCTAAAATTTTTTTTGACGTGACAACGTCTTAAATTAGGTTGCGGCTGGGAGTCACTTATGAAAAAGTGTAACGCCCGGTAACGATCACTGACCATCTCGAGCTTCTTGGAGTCTCTTTGTCTTCAACCCTCAACTTTGGCCCATATATTGAGTCTAAGGCTCAATTGGCAGCCAAGAAGCTGGGTATCCTCTCGAAGGTGCGCCGGTACTTCAAGCCGGAACAGTTGCTTACATTGTATCAAGCACAAGTTCGGTCGTGCATGGAGTACTGCTCGCACCTTTGGGATGGATCGGCTAAATACCAGCTTGAGGCGTTGGAGGCAATAGAGCGGCGAGCGAAGAGGCTAGTTGCCAATAATGCTCTGTGCAAGGCAAAGCTGCAGAGCCTTGAGCATCGCCGCCTGGTGGCCAGCCTTTCGGTTTTTTATAGGTTACATTTCGGTGAGTGTGCGACGGAATTGCATGAGTTGATTCCCCCCGCCCCATTCCACTACCGGACGAGCAGGGAAACTCCAAAGAGGCATCGTTATACCGTGGAGGTTCCAAAGGCGCGTACTAAGCGGTTTGCCTCCACCTTCATAGTGCGAACTGCGAAGGTGTGGAACTCTTTGCCTAGTTCTCTGTTCCCTGAGAGCTACAATCTGGCGGTTTTCAAAGCAAGAGTGAACCGGTTTTTTCTGGGTAAGCGCGTTCCACCTTAGATCATAATGTCGCTTGCCATCAGGTGAATTGTGATCAAGCGCAAACCCATTTAATGTAAAAAAAAAAAAAAAAAAAAAAAAAAAAACGTTACGATGAGTCACCGAACGAGAGAGAGGCCCGCCGAATGCCTTGCGTCTCTCTCCCACTCAACTATGATCGATCTGCCGCGCGCGCAGCACGCGACAGACGTTGTCACGTAAAATCTTCGCCCGTAAAACCGACTTTACAGGCAACCATTTTTTTTACTCCTTTCATCTTACATTTGACCAGCAGGGCGCTTGACTACATGAGCAGTGACCTTTTTTTTTTTTGTTGACGAGGGGGAAATCTTCGACAAGATACCTGGCTACAATGGGGCGCATCCAGGTTATGTGGGATTTGTACCCACTAAAACCCCCCCGGTGACCTGCCTCTGTGCTTAACGGAGGTCTCCGGGTTCTTCCGGGAAACACTCCGGAGACCTCCTTGCACTGCGCTGTGGCCCTTCCCGGATTGTTTCACCAACCACGCGACGGTGACGGTCACGCGACGCCGTCGTCGTTCAACCCGGACTTGATGGAGCGGGTGTCGGAATCCCATCTCCGAACACCCTCGAGTCTGATGCCCCTTTAGTCGCCTCTTACGACAGGCAGGGGCAATTCCGCAGCCTTATTCTGTCACCCAGGCTGCAGGGTTACATGAGCAGTGAGCTAGCGACACTGTATAATAATGACATGGATACATATCATATACTTTTGTAATGATATCATATTATTTGACTTGTAACTTTGGTGTTATCAATAAATTATTTGTATTTGTAATGGTTCTCATGAAAGCTGGAACACACTGTTAGGTGCTTCGCGACAGATTTATTCTACTTGAGGGTGGTTGCTAGTCAGCCAAACATTAGACAATGCCCTACAACTATTAATTTATGTAGGACTCATTTCACACACGGCTGGTTAGCCCCATACTAAACCATTTCTAGTTTGTATTATGGTTGCTGTCACAACTGATATAATCGATACACATAAATACACACATAAATAGATATAACGATACATTTTTAACACCTAGACCGACAGCAAATTTAGTTCATGATAAAAAAAATTTGCTGTTTGATTAATGTTCTAAAATTTGAATATATGAAGACGAAGAAGATAGATAGATTAACTCTTTATTGGGAAAATTGTACAAGGTACAACAAATAACAAGTAACAACATAAAAATATTTACAACGTGCCACAAACGGCGGCCTTATCACTAACAGCGATCTCTTCCAGGCAACCTTTGGATGGAAAGGAGTTGAAAGGACGAGAAAAAAGAAGGTTGTAATCTTATATATAAAATTTCCGTGTCACAGTGTTTGTTACCGTACTCCTCCGAAACGGCTTGACCGATTTTTTTCAAATTTTATATGCGTATTCAGTAGGTCTGAGAATCGGCTACTGTATATTTAGAAATAATTATTAAGGCAAAACAACGTTTGCCGGGTCAGCTAGTATTCATATAAGAAAACAATATAATGTGCACATAACCTAATAAATACTGTGTTAACATCCAGGCCACAAAGCAGTCGTAGTGTCTCAATGGACGTCGGTACTCCGTCTGGTGGAACAGGAGCTAAAGAAGAGGAAGGTGAAGAGTGTTACCCTGAGCGGTGCCGTGCCCGTGCCGGCGAGGCCCAGGCTTATAGACCAAGTTAACGACCCTAAAAGTGATGTTAAGGTAATTTGATCCATATTATTAACGACATAAGGTTGAATTTCGAAGGTGAAAATAGGGTATTTAACATAACATTGAGCGAGTCTCAGACTTTTAGAACCTAATAATGATGTTAAGGTAATTTGATCCATATTATTAACGTCATAAGGTTGAATTTTGAAGGTGAAAATAGGGTATTTAACATAACATTGAGTGAGACTCAGACTAATGGACCAAGTTAACGACCCTAATAGTGATGTTAAGGTAATTTGATCCATATTGTTAACGTCATAACGTTGAATTTCGAAGGTGAAAATAGGGTATTTAACATAACATTGAGTGAGACTCAGACTTATAGACCAAGTTAACGACCCTGATAATGATGTTCAGGTAATTTGATCCATATTTTTAACAGCATAAGGTTGAATTTCTAAGGTGAAAATAGGGTATTTAACATAACATTGAGTGAGACTCAGACTTATGGACCAAGTTAATGATCCTAATAGTGATGTTCAGGTAATTTGATCCATATTATTAACGTCATAAGGTTGAATTTCGAAGGTGAAAATAGGGTATTTAACATAACATTGAGTGAGACTCAGACTTTTAGACCAAGTTAACGACCCTAATAATGATGTTCAGGTAATTTGATCCATATTATTAACGTCATAAGGTTGAATTTCGAAGGTGAAAATAGGGTATTTAACATAACATTGAGTGAGACTCAGACTTATGGACCAAGTTAACGACCCTAATAGTGATGTTCAGGTAATTTGATCCATATTACTAACGTCATGAGGTTGAATTTCGAAGGTGAAAATAGGGTATTTAACATATTATTGAGTGAGACTTAGACTTTTAGACCAAGTTAACGACCCTAATAGTGATGTTAAGGTAATTTGATCCATATTATTTTATTAACGTCATAAGGTTGAATTTCGAAGGTGAAAATGGGGTATTTAACATAACATTGAGTGAGACTCAGACTTATGAACCAAGTTAACGACCCTAATAATGATGTTCAGGTAATTTGATCCATATTTTTAACGTCATAAGGTTGAATTTCGAAGGTAAAAATAGGGTATTTAACATAACATTGAGTGAGACTCAGACTTAAGGACCAAGTTAACGACCCTAATAGTGATGTTCAGGTAATTAGATCCATATTTTTAACGTCATAAGGTTGAATTTCGAAGGTGAAAATAGGGTATTTAACATAACATTGAGTGAGACTCAGACTTATGGACCAAGTTAACGACCCTTATAATGATGTTCAGGTAATTTGATCCATATTTTTAACAGCATAAGGTTGAATTTCTAAGGTGAAAATAGGGTATTTAACATAACATTGAGTGAGACTCAGACTTATGGACCAAGTTAATGATCCTAATAGTGATGTTCAGGTAATTTGATCCATATTATTAACGTCATAAGGTTGAATTTCGAAGGTGAAAATAGGGTATTTAACATAACATTGAGTGAGACTCAGACTTTTAGACCAAGTTAACGACCCTAATAATGATGTTCAGGTAATTTGATCCATATTATTAACGTCATAAGGTTGAATTTCGAAGGTGAAAATAGGGTATTTAACATAACATTGAGTGAGACTCAGACTTATGGACCAAGTTAACGACCCTAATAGTGATGTTCAGGTAATTTGATCCATATTACTAACGTCATGAGGTTGAATTTCGAAGGTGAAAATAGGGTATTTAACATATTATTGAGTGAGACTTAGACTTTTAGACCAAGTTAACGACCCTAATAGTGATGTTAAGGTAATTTGATCCATATTATTTTATTAACGTCATAAGGTTGAATTTCGAAGGTGAAAATGGGGTATTTAACATAACATTGAGTGAGACTCAGACTTATGAACCAAGTTAACGACCCTAATAATGATGTTCAGGTAATTTGATCCATATTTTTAACGTCATAAGGTTGAATTTCGAAGGTAAAAATAGGGTATTTAACATAACATTGAGTGAGACTCAGACTTAAGGACCAAGTTAACGACCCTAATAGTGATGTTCAGGTAATTAGATCCATATTTTTAACGTCATAAGGTTGAATTTCGAAGGTGAAAATAGGGTGTAGGGAACCTTATATATTTTCCTTTTATGTCATATATTCACCTACACACAAATTACACACTTACTATATATTTTTACATAATATTTATTTATTGTATTTATCGATTACCGGCTCGTCGATATGGACAGTACCGGCATCACTGGTGCTGTCCCAACCCTAGCGGATTAGCGGCTATTGTTCGTCGTCGCGTCGATGCGCGAGCGCAAGCGAGACGGCATGACTAGCCGTCTGCTCTGGCCTTGAGTCAGTCGGAACACAGCTCCGAGCCGAAGCGCCGGTCGTTTTCCTATCTGAATTTACACGCGATTTAACCGTACGAAATTCTATTCTATCGTGTTACCCTTGTGCCTGACTGATTTGTGCGTGTTCTCTGTGTCTCAAAGGAAAGGAACTGTATAACATAAATATATATGTTCAACGTGAGTACATCTTCTGAGTTTAATTTTGGCCACACTCAATAACAGAACTCACGAAAATAATATATGGGCGAGAACCCATCACACACCATCATATAATTGGCAATCCCTATATAACCGGTGACAACACCACCCCATAAGGGTATTTAACATAACATTGAGTGAGACTCAGACTTATGGACCAAGTTAACGACCCTCATAATGATGTTCAGGTAATTAGATCCATATTTTTAACGTCATAAGGTTGAATTTCGAAGGTGAAAATAGGGTATTTAACATAACATTGAGTGAGACTCAGACTTATGAACCAAGTTAACGACCCTAATAATGATGTTCAGGTAATTAGATCCATATTTTTAACGTCATAAGGTTGAATTTCGAAGGTGGAAATAGGGTATTTAACATAACATTGAGTGAGACTCAGACTTATGGACCAAGTTAACGACCCTAATAATGATGTTCAGGTAATTTGATCCATATTTTTAACGTCATAAGGTTGAATTTTGAAGGTGAAAATAGGGTATTTAACTTAACATTGTGTGAGACTCAGAATTATTGGATTTAGTTAACGACCCTAATAATGATGTTCAGGTAATTTGATCCATATTATTAACGTTATAAGGTTGAATTTCGAAGGTGAAAATGGGGTATTTAAAATAACATTGAGTGAGACTCGGAATTATTGGACTAAGTAAATGATCCTTAGAGCGATGTTAAGGTAAATTGAACCCTATTTCGTGCTATAAGGTTGAATTTTGAAGGTGAAAATAGTCAGGGTATATAGCATAAATAAAGAGAAAGTCCAAGATTTCCTACCTCGTGTTCAAACAAAGCCGAAAAATAGGTGGTTTATGGCAGCCCTCCTTAAATATTTATATTATTTTTATAATTTTTTTTTTAATACTAATACATAATTAAATAACAATATTGAAATTACAAGCTCTAATGATATAATTACCTACAAAAATATATGCATTTGTTGTATTCATTTATTACTTACAGAATCCCAATTATTTTTATTATAAAACGACTATATTAAAAAAAAATAACTATCTAGCGAATTTCACGTCACAGTGTTTTGGAGCTAACAATTCTTAATACTGAATAAAAGCTTATTAAACTGAAATAACCGTAACTCTATCATCACCCAGAATTTTAAAGTTTTTTTTTTAAATATGCCATTTTGCTACCAAAGCGTATAAATAATATCCCCAGGTGATGCTGCTGTCTCTGTGCGCGGGCGGTGTGGGCATCAACCTGTGCGGCGCCAACCACCTGCTGCTCCTGGACCCTCACTGGAACCCTCAGCTGGAGGAGCAGGCGCAGGACCGCATCTACCGCCTCGGGCAGACCAAGCCTGTCCACATATACAGGTCCAAACCAATATCTCTATTTTTTTTTTTGACACATTCACACACGGCTGGTTAGCCCCATACTGAACCATTTCTAGCTCGTATTATGGTTGCTAACACAACTGATATACTACATTTACATACATACATATTAAATATAAATACATATTTAACACCCAGATCCACAGCCAACAAATTTAGTTAAGCACAAAGATGTTGACCGGGCCGGGAATCGAACACGGAACCATCTGATTAGCAGACCGGCATGGTAACCTTTACGCCAACGAGGTCGTCTATAATATTCTATCAATATTCTAACGGAAATGTCTGTCAATAGAATAATATTTGTTTGGCAGTCTAGTCTATTTTGTTACTTGAAATTAGTCATTTGAAAGAGCAAAAATATGAGACATCGTTTTATAAAAAAGAAAATTGCTTTGGTGTCAGCATAAGCATAGCATAAGCAGCCCACTGTACGTTCCCACTGCTGGGACTCGGGGCCTTCACTCATGAAGAGAGATATATAGGCTATAATCCACCACGCTGGCCAAGTGCGGGTTGGCGGATGACACACGTCTTCGGATATTGTGGTCATCAAACATGCCGGTTTCCTCACGATCTTTTTCTTCACCGTAATGCAAGTGCAAATCTACACATAACTTGAAAAACAAGTCATTGGTTTAGGGCCGGGATCAAACCAGGGGCCGTCTGATTGAAAAGCAGACGTTATTACCACCGAGCCACACTTGCTTTTAAAGGTGTAAAGAACCAAAATTTGCTTCTATCAAACGGTATTACTTTATACTTCTTTGATTCACATTATACCTACATAAAGTGTGAAGGAGAATATTGAAAACCAGTGCTGGAGTACTTGATTATTATATCTGCTCTCAGCATTATGCTGAGTTTGCTCCTTTCGTGCACATACCTTATTTAGTATTAAATATATACTATCATAAGTGAATACACAGATGACGAATGACAGAGATGTATGGAAGAAGCGTACATACTGTACCGACACCACATGAAGTGGGATAAGGTGAAGCAGAAGAAGAAATACTCTCATTAGTATTAAATAACTACTGGGATAATGTTCATCTAATTGAGCAAATGTTTTTAAAGAAAATCTTCTAAAGCATCTATAAGTATATTGTGGCATGTTAGATACTTTGGATTAAGAACATTCACTTACATATTGTTTTGTACTTAGTATCTGCCCAATTAAGATTTCTATCTATCTATTCAACATTCAGGTCTTATTATTATCCGTTATGAATTTTTTGGAGTCTTTCGCACACGGCTGGTTAGCCCCATACTAAACCATTTCTAGTTCGTATTATGTTTGCTAACACAACTGATATACCAACATATACATATTTTATATCGATTCATATTTAACACCCAGACTGACAATCAACAAATTTAGTTCATCACTAAGTTGTTGACCTTGCCGGGAATCGAACCCGGGTCCCTCTGGTTGGCAGTCTGGCATGGCAACCATTACGCCAACGAGGTCGTCAAATATCATGGGCATACATCAAAAATAAAACTAGGACTAAAAACTATTCCTGTTTTATTAACCTATTTAGTTTTCTCGTCTCGTATGTATATATGTATAAAACGATTACAACGTCTTTATTTGCTGACGTACGTATCGTGCGTACCAATAACAAAGGAATTATTTTGCTGACTGTACCACTAACTCTTTTGCGCAATTATTTTTTTACCCCCAACGGCTGTTATAAGTTTGACATATCTGTGTTTGTCTGTGGCATCAGAAAAACCTGTCGCCTAGCACCTAAACAGCAACCAGTGTGTTCTGGCAACCTGCTTAGCATCCTATTCATTATCCTCCCACTATACGATCCCACTGCTGAGACTTAGCATAAGCATAAGCAGTCTGCATTTCAATCAGACTATCCCTGTTTCGATCCCAGCCCTACACCAATTACTTGTTTTTCAAGTTAAATGTGGATAACATCGTGAGGAAACTCGACATGTCTGTGGATCACAGTATCCGCAGACGTGTGTCATCCGCCAATCCGCACTTTTTCCATCGTGGTGGATTTATGGCCTATATCATTCTCCTAAATACAAAATTTGTTTGTAAAATTTAAATTTACACTCGTTGCTAGATATACCGAATGCCAAAGAGAAGTGTCACCGTAGTCAAATTCAAAGTCAAAGATTTTTATTCATAAAATTTAAATTAATACAGAAATACAGAACTTTATTAGCCCTAAATAACATATGTTAAAGGCAAGTCATACTACAATAATTACTTGATACTTCAAAACATTAGTTAGATAAAATTAAATTAACTTACAAATTTCATTAAATAAACATTCTAACTACACACATTAGCACTTGTTTGTCATGTCTATTAAATTTAAAGTACTACTGTTTACACATGAATAACGATTCTGCAAGCTCCATATTCATATATTCGTTTAAATTTACTTTTACGTAGCTAAGCAGATGATGGTACGGCCCTAATGTCTCGAGTCGTTGTGAGAATGTTTACTCTGTATTCGGTGCCAAGTATTTTCAGTGCTGTTACGCGGTATTTAGATTATGTAGTTATTGTCTTCTCTACACTCGAGATCTTCGGTGTATTACTGAACTAGGCCACAGATATAAGAATAAGAATTAAAAAAAAAAAAAATAGGACACATTCACACACGGCTAGTTAGCCCCATACTGAACCATTTCTAGCTCGTATTATGGTTGCTAACACAACTGATATACTACATATACATACATACATAATTATTATAATATTTTATTTCCAATTGTATTATCATGAAGTTATCATGAATCAATCTGTAAGTGATTGAAAGGTGATGAATAAGTGAATGAGGGATGAATGGGATTTATATGTATGTATCTATTTATTTATATGTATCTATATGAAATATATATGTATGTATATGTAGTATATCAGTTGTGTTAGCTACCATAACACGAACTAAAAACTGTTCAGTATAGGGTTAACCAGCCGTGTGTGAAATGTGTCCTAATATTATATTTTTATTATTGTCTTGTTTGTCGTTAATCGAGTTATGTTACATGGAGTTTACACTGTATATTTTAAATAAAAGAATATGAATGAAAATGTGAATATGAATCTTCGTTTTACTCTTCAGGGATCAACTAAGTGTACATTAACAATATTCTATACTTTTAAGTCTAGTACTTATTTAGTCATAGTTTGTGTTGATATACAAAAATGTACAGAATACAGAGATTTATTGGTAAATATATTTTTACAAGTCAAAACAAAATAAATAAATAAATTAACAATTTTTACCTTATGTGGTAGGATTATTAACATGGTATTCTGTTAAGCAATAATATGCTTTTTTAATTAGAAAATCCTTTAATTTTGCTTTAAATATGCCGTAGGAAGCTGCATTTTTTATATTCGAGGGTAATTTATTGTATATTTTAGGACCACTTATAAAAACAGATTTCTCTGACTGTACAACTTTTTGGTAAATAAAGATGTTTTATGTTTTTATACTCCTTTAAATCAGAATGTTGTCAGGCTTTAATCTTAAATCTATATTACAGATTCATGTGCGTGGACACCGTGGAGCAAACCATCCGCAAGCTGCAAGAGGCTAAGCTCCAGCTGGCAGAGAATGTGTTGACTGGCGCGCGCAACACCGCCGCGTCCACACTATCCATTGAAGATCTCAAGTTCTTGTTCAATATGGGAAACTGAGTGGAAATAAGAGCTAGTGGTGGCGATTCAGCGGCACACACGACTAAACTAAATTTAAAGAAGCCCCGTCTCTTTTCATCTTAGGTGGCGAGAAAGAGACGGCACGTTCTGCACTATAGTCAAAACAACTAAAATCATCAAATGTAGAAAATCTTATATATAATTGATGTGATTTTAGTTGTTTTGTCTGTGGTTCACAACGTGCCGTCTCTTTCTGGCCACCTAAGATGAAAAGAGACGGGGCTTCTTTAAATTTAGTTTAGTCGTGTGTGCCGCTGAATCGCCACCAATACCAACGATAATAGATTACACAGCTTTACAATTATTTTTTTTATGATGGATAGGCAAGCGCTTGATCGAAGCTCACCTGATGTTAAGTGATGTTGCGATCTAGGGTGGAGCGCGCTTGCCTAGAAGAAACCGATTCACTCTCGCCTTGAAGACAGTGAGGTTATAGTTCAGAGGGAACAGGGATTCCGGCAATGAGTTCTACAGTTTAATGGTCCGCACAATAAATGTGGAAGCGAAACACTTCGTGCGGATTTTTGGAACTTACAACTGTATAGCGGTGCCTCCTAGCCGTCTCCCTGCTCGTCCGATAATTGATACTTTATTTTTTGTTGCCCTGGATATCAAATTCAAATCATTTATTGCATACTATGGGTTATCAAGTTATTACAGGTTATAGTTTCCCTCACACTCTTCGCCTAAGCATGCAATATTGGCAAAATATACAAAAATGACATCTAAAATTAATACATTCTCGCTTAAATTTATCTAAATTACAAAATCATTTACATATGTGAATACATACAAAAATAGTACAACAACAAACAGTCATCGAAAATTGTTACTAGAGCCTCTCCACTCAACCCAAACAAAGAAAAGATAATTTTAAAGGCTAGAGCGGTATTTGTTGCTGGCCAGTTTTATAAATAAGTAATTTTAAGTATTAGAATTAAGTTGTAAATATGATAATTATGCTCTGGAATAATGGTTATTATGGTTATGTTTAATGCGGATACAAATAATTTTATAACATTTCACATTTTATATATTTAGTGCTTATAATTATAATAAAAGATTATTTTGTTAACATATCAGACGGTATTTTATTTTGATCGCCATTTAGTTTCCTATACATAAACAAAAAGCGTAACGTCTTGCTCGGCTAGCTAAGGTGCGATCATCGAAGCTCAGCAATGGTCGATGCGGATGGTGTTTGGATGGATGACCAAGCACAAGACTGTCGTTTTTAAGTGGAATTTTCATCAGGGCTCTACCGTGTGTCGGATGACACGTTAAATTGTAGGTCCTTAAGCCAAGTCAGAGGAGAAGAAGAATAAAAAAAAATAGCCAGCCAGTTTGTTTTTGACGACCTCTTTGGCGAAATGGTTTGATTGGACCATGCCGGACTGCCAATCTACCGGATGCCAATGTAAGAAGTAGCTGAAGTAGAGGTCGTGGATGTCGACGTCCAAAGAAGACGTGGATGAGTTGTGTGAAGGAGGATATGAATGAGAAGGGAGTGAATGTGGAGATGACGGCTGATAGAGTGGCGTGGAAGCGAAAAACAGGGTGTGCCGACCCCACCTAGTGGGAAAAGGTAAAGAAGTAGAAGATGCCCGACGGCCAATCAGAAGGTTCGATTAAAATGATAAATCGGTTTAACGGGCGGCTACAGATGTTTCACATCAATATTTTTGATAATAAAAAAGTTGTGTTGCGTACTACTGCTTGGCAACAGAAAGGCAAAGGTGAAGTTCTTCCGCGATCCGCCCTCGAAATTGAAAGAGAAACTGTATAGTTTTAGACGTCGTTGGTTATTTATATTTTGTAAACTACTGATTATTCCATGGTGAAGGGATTTATCAATGAAGTGGGGGCACACGCAGAGGTTAGTCTAAACAACATTGTTACTTTTCTATTCGAGTAACCTTGGTTTTACATCGAAAGCGAAAGAATCGCCTTACTCAATATATAAAGTAAAATAAAGAGTCTTTATTTCTATCGTAATTAAATGAAAATAAATAACAAAAATAAAAAATGTTATAATGCACGTTATCGTAAATGGAAAAGAAAACAAGGCTAAAATTCATTATTTGTAGTGAAATGCTAGATAATGACGAGGTGACAAGCAAGCATGAATAATTAACATTCATTTTATTTTTAGTTATCCTGTTTTCTTTAGAAACAGTTACATTCCTAACAAAATAAATAAATATAGGATAAGTACAAAAAAAATTACCTATGTATGTTAGGCTTAATCCTAAAATGGTGGTTTTCTTATTTCTAGAGTCTAGAAGTACAGTATAAAAGACAATTAACGTACCTACTTATGAACATTCAAGGGAAATACTGCAATTCGATTAATTTCGCGAGGTTCCAAAAGACGCAGTACAAAAGTTTGGCTAGACGGAATAAAAAAATAAAATAAAAGTAAAAATACCACTCTTAGAAAGGTATGCTTTACTAAAAACTTATCTTCTTATAAGTATATTATAGCGCCACCACTTAAAGTTCCCGCGCGGCCGGTCAACCAATGTATCGCGCCGAAGGTTGGCAGCGGCTCGAGGGATCCAATGACAGCGGCTCCCGCGGCGTCGCTTGAGAGTTGTGCGAATCCCGCGCGAGCCGGGGAAGTATTGTATGTGCACCCACGCAAGCGAACGGTAAAAAGACCGATGCGGATTTTTTAATTTAATGTAAAAATGTATAATCTTACTTAAGATTCGGGCCAAGAGGCCCTGGCGCTCAATTCAAGTTTTTTTTGTAATAATTACCTATTGTGTGAATAAACGCTAAAGTTGTAATGGTGTTTTTATTAAGACATATGAAACGTTAAAGTGGCTGCCCAACTTTGGGGCATGTGTTTGTTGTGCAGTAAAGTATAGTGTAATCGTCAATAATGCCGCGGGCAAGACGCCAAACACGCCGTCAATCGGAGTTTTACGATGCCGAAGAGGTGGACGAGTCCGCCCCGGCGTCGGCCTCCGCCGGCGTGCCCTTGAGCGACGTTGCCTCGCTTATGGCGTCACTCCAGCAGTCTCAGACTGAGGCCCTCGAGCGCATAATGACTCGTGTGCTCGGGCCTCGTCTCGACTCACCACATGAATTCAACCAGACCTTCTCCGCGCCCTCGGGACACTTCGCTGCGTGCAAGGCGCGTTTCAGCGGAGCGTCGGGCGAGGCGGTCGAGGTATTCATCGACGCCATGCAGGCGTACCGGGAGTGCAGCAACATCTCTGAAGAGAACGCGATGCGCGGCCTCTCGATGCTGCTGACGGGAGACGCGGCAGTATGGTGGCAAGGCACCAGGCATGACGTTACCAGTTTCGACGAAGCTATCGTAGCGCTTCAAAATGCATTCGGGGAACGACGCCCTCCGCATAAGCTATACAGAGAGCTCTTCAACAATCCGCAACAACACGACCAGAAAACTGAGATTTTCACGGCTAGAGCTAGAGCCTTACTGGCGAAGTTACCTAGAGGTGATATAAGTGAGAGAGCAGAGCTTGATATGATCTTTGGCCTCCTTCATCACAAAATCAGGTCACGCCTTCGGCGCGATGAATTTAATACCTACGGTGAATTACTGTCGAAAGTACGAGAGATTGAAGAAACCTATGAGGATGAATTCAAGCATCAGAAGCGAAGTATGCCACCTGCTGCCTCCGCCGCCACTGCGCGCGCCCCGGCCACCTCCGCGCACGCTTCGCCCGCCGCCACAGCGCACGCTTCACCCGCCGCCACGCGCGCTTCGCCCGCCGCGGCCGCCGCACATGTTTCAACCGCCGGCGCTTATGCATCTACCTCGCGTGCTGCACCTGCCGCCGCACGCTCTGCTGTCGCCGCGCATCAACATGTTCAAGCCGAACCGAAGCTGTACTGCCTCTACTGCCGCTCCCGCGGCCATACTAGAGACACTTGCATTAAGTTAAAGAATAAGGCTAATATTAGCAATGATATTGTACCATCATGTTATCAATGTGGGGAAAAGGGTGTCACTCGTAGTCAATGCTCTAAGTGTACTAATACATGTGTAATGTCATTGGATCTTTCGCGATCAGATACATTGGTTGACCACGGTATAGCTTCATACTCACAGAAACACCACCATGACAATGATGGTAAGGTTGAGACGGCAACTCCCACACCTAATCCCACGGACTACCAGGTAATATTTTCTTATTATTGTAGTAATGAACAAAAGATCCTCCGACCCATTCTTGGTGTGTCAGTGCTTAATAAAAAAGATAATGGCTTACTTGATACAGGGTCTAAGAGAACCATTATTGGATCTTTACTGTACAAACACCTTCAAGAGACCAATCATGCTTTCAAGAAAACCACCAGACAGGTGCGACTAGCTGATGGTTCAGTCCAAGTTCGACCAGTCCTCTTGACTGATGTTAACTTCGAAATTGTTGAAAATAGGAGCATCCAACTCGAATGTATTGTGTTCCCAGACAGCTCTAATGATACACTATTGGGGATTGATTTCATTAAAGCAGCGGGGATGATGCTCGACTTTGATAAATCTGTTTGGACACTTTCTAACAGTCAACATGTTTACAAATTACAGTTTGAAGCGGACAATTCCAGTGTGGTATCTGCAGCCTCCCTTCGTGACGATGAGGGGCTGATGTTGAGTGGAGAGCAGAGACATCAGCTGGCCGACCTTCTGTTGAAGAATCAAGACATCTTCCAAGCAGGGGGAGAGCCTACTCCTTTTGCGCAACATCACATTGATACAGGTAATCATCCACCTATCTATGTACCGCCATACAGACTCACACCCGCTAAGAAAGCACTAATGAAAGAGGAGCTCGACCAAATGTTGAGAGATGGTATAATTGAGGAGTGTGAATCAGCCTGGGCTGCACCGGCAGTGCTTGTACCCAAAAAGACAGGAGGTGTTAGGTTCTGTGTAGACTACAGAAAACTTAATAGCATCACCAAGGCTGATCATTATCCCATTCCTCTTATCGATGAACTCATTCAAAATACAAAGAGTGGTTCTTTTATGTCCAGCATTGATTTAAAATCTGGCTATTGGCAAGTAGCAGTTTCGCCAGAAGACCAGGACAAAACTGCGTTCATAACGCCTTTTGGAACTTTCCGCTTTAAACGGATGCCGTTCGGTTTAAAGAATGCTCCATCGACATTCCAAAGACTGATGGACCGATTTCGGTCTGGGTCCTCACTACAGGATGTTACCTTAATAGCCTATTTAGACGACGCCCTTGTTATGACTCCTATAAGCTTTCAGGATCACTTGCAGGACCTACAGAAGGTCTTCGATCGCATGCGGATATTTGGACTTCAGGCAAATCGTGACAAATGTTTCTTTGCCCGTCAAGAAATCACATATCTTGGACACGTGATAACACCCCAAGGTATTAAACCAGATCCCTCAAAAGTGGACGCCATCCTGCAAATGAAGGAGCCAGGTAACCTTAAACATCTTAAGTCATTTCTGCAAACCTGCTCTTGGTTTAGGAAATTCATACCAGACTTCTCTAAGACGGCCGAGCCACTGACCAAGCTCACGCGCAAAAAGGAGGTATGGAGGTGGCAAGAAAAGCAGCAACATGCTTTCGAAACGCTCAAGCAAAAGCTGTGTCAGTCACCCATTCTAATACAGGCTGACTACAGTAAGCCATTCATCCTCCGCACTGACGCTAGTAATCATGCTCTCGGTGCTGCGCTGCTACAAGGAGAAGGTAATGACGAGAGACCAATCGGGTATGCAAGTAGACTTCTTACTCCTGCCGAGCAAAATTATTCAACCACCGAAAAGGAGGCTCTTGCTGTGGTTTGGGCTGTAGAAAAGTTCAGAGGTTATATTGATGGTCATCCTTGTATTGTTAAAAGCGATCACCAACCACTGAAGTGGTTGTTCACAGTCAAGACACCTAGCGGTCGTCTTATCAGGTGGGCCCTGCAATTGCAGAGTTTTGACCTGTGTATAGAATATGCACCGGGAAAAGTTAACTTTCTCGCAGATATGTTGAGTAGACCTACGTGTGATAAAGATATTAACTGTGATGTGTGTTCCGTTACAGTCGACTTCCCGCACACCACTGCCGCTGACCTCCGAGCTGCCCAGATGGAAGACTCAGAAGTGCGCAAAATCATCGAGGCTCTTGAGGGTGCTGAGCAACTTCCAGTCGCCCAATGGTCAGAGCGCGGATACATCGTATCACAGGGAGTACTGTATCGGTATGACCCGGACGGTGAATTCGAGGAGGTACAGCTTGTGTTGCCAACATCTATGAGAGGGGAGGTAATGAGACAATTACATGATTCATCCACGGCTGGTCACCAAGGTATAGAGAGAACATTACATCGGCTGCGAGAACGGTACTACTTCCCCGGCATGCGGCGGTTTGTTACCGAATATTTGAAGCAATGCGCTGACTGCCTTAGATATAAGCCATCCAACCAAAAGCCAGCAGGTCTCTTGCAGACTCCTGTATTGCAGCAGAGAGGAGAGGTTCTAGCTATAGACCTTTTTGGCCCTCTGCCACCAGGAGATCAGGGGGAGCGCTGGGTACTTCTCGTGGAGGACGTCGCTACCAGGTGGGTCGAGCTGTTTAGTCTCGCCGACGCCACTTCCGAGGCGTGCGCACGTAAGCTCCTAGAAGAATACTTCCTAAGGTATGGCGTACCCCGTCGCATCATCTCTGACAATGGCGTACAATTTATATCGGCAGTTATGCAGCAGTGCATGCATTTGCTGGATGTTAAACAAGAACTAATTCCCGTTTATCACCCTGAGGCAAACCCAGCTGAGAGGAAAAATAGAGACATGAAAACTCAACTGGCCATACTGGTTTAAAAGGTTCATACTAAGTGGCCCGATTACCTAGCGCATGTACGTTTTGCTATGAACAGCGCGGTATGTACGACCACTGGCAGAACTCCTGCCTATTTGAATTTTGCTCGTGAGTTACGAACTCCTTTTGACGCGTCCCACGATCTACGCTCTGTTCTTACAAAAGATAATTTTGTTCCACAGATCACTCCTTATCTGAAGTCCTTCGTGAACACACTACGTGACATCAGGGAGAGCGTCGAACAGCAGCAGGACCGGCGCAAGGCTACCGCCGACGGCGCCCGTCGCCCCTTTCCTGTACTTCAACCGGGAGACGCAGTCCTTGTTAGCGTGAAAAACATTAGCGATGCTAGCAAGGGAGTAACATCAAAATTCATGCCCAAACGGGACGGCCCTTACTTTATCCAAAAGATTGTTAGTCCTACTACTTTCTTGTTGGTTGATTCCGAGGGTCATCCAATAGGAAAGTATCACAGTACGGATCTTACTCCAGTCAATAATAATTTAAATACCGGCCCTCCCGTTTTACCAAAACGACCCCGAGGTAGACCTTGCAATCCCAGGTCGGAAACGAGACGTTCTTCCAACCTGGAGGGGGAGTATATAGCGCCACCACTTAAAGTTCCCGCGCGGCCGGTCAACCAATGTATCGCGCCGAAGGTTGGCAGCGGCTCGAGGGATCCAATGACAGCGGCTCCCGCGGCGTCGCTTGAGAGTTGTGCGAATCCCGCGCGAGCCGGGGAAGTATTGTATGTGCACCCACGCAAGCGAACGGTAAAAAGACCGATGCGGATTTTTTAATTTAATGTAAAAATGTATAATCTTACTTAAGATTCGGGCCAAGAGGCCCTGGCGCTCAATTCAAGTTTTTTTTGTAATAATTACCTATTGTGTGAATAAACGCTAAAGTTGTAATGGTGTTTTTATTAAGACATATGAAACGTTAAAATATAAAATTTCCATGTCACAATGTTAGTTACCGCACTCCTCCGAAACGGCTTGACCGATTTTTACCAAATTTTTTATGCGTATTCAGTAGGTCTGAGAATCGGCTACAATCTATTTTTCATACTCTAAAGTGAGGCAAAACAACGTTTGCCGGGTCAGCTAGTTTCATTTAATATTGAAATGTCATAAAGTACTTCGAAAGATTCTTCACTAGTAAAAATTTGAATATCTAATCGATCAAGTAGAATTTTCCAAAAGTTTTTTTCCAGTCCGTTACGTTCTATGTCCATGACTACATTCCTGCACCATCTTAGACTGACTGGTAGAGATACATTTGGCAAATGTAGTTAACCTTGCTAAAAATAAAATAGGATTCAGGGATTTCACGGCCACTCGCTGTCGCCGCATGTTTTTTGGAAGTTGTCTCAAACTCGCGCTCTGCATTTGTTTGTTTTAAAAACTTCAAAACCAACCTCCTTTGTCTTTTGTTCTTTAATTATATTAAAAAATATATATCACAGAGCATAGAAAGTAAAAATACCTGTGCCAAAGAAGTTCTGTTGCAATTGGAACTCTTTCATAATTTAAAAGAGGTTGTAAAATGGGCACTGAAAGAAGAAATTGTGGTGATACGGACCCTGAAGTGACGAAGCGTCTGATTATTGTGTTGGTGCTAATGATCGCACTCATATGTGTGTTTGGAGGTGAGGCATTTATTTGATTTAATAACAGAATAGATTACAGAATAATTACATCGAATATACTTACTCGAAGCTGTGTTTTTGCCGGTTGTAATCTTAGGCTAATTATTGCTATGGAAGTTTTTATTTTTATTGTGATTTTCCGTGAAATTAATATCATTTGTTGCGGTTATTGTTCCGGCTATTGTTTTGTCTAATGGAAACTAATAAAATGGAAGTAATGAGCGTTCAGTTATTCGATACAGTCATCATTCATTTAGAAATAAATCAGGGCGTGGGATTTTTTCCGGTTTTCATATAATATATCTAGAAGTTCACTGTACTCTACTTTAAATCAATGACTGAGTAATCAGCGAAAAAATCTGCTGCTCTTTATGTCTTGTCGTGGGTCAACTAGTTTTTTGCACTTATAAATTATAAAGCAACAGTATATTTAGAAGAAAAAATAAATATTTAGTGTACTTCCGCTGTGATCTTAAACCGAATTAAGATAAGCAAAGGAAAAATCAATATATCTATCTACAATGGATTTTAGCAAAGTAACGCCTGAGTGTGATTTTAGCAAAATAACGATCCATTTCTCGTGGGTTTCCAAACCAAGAGTTTACTTAGATTCTCAAATGAATTTTAGGACAGCCCTAAAATTTTTAGCAAGCATGAAATAAGCATATCTACTCGTAGAATAAATAGATACTCAGCGTTTATAAGTCAGCGTATGAAACTATAAAAAAAAAATGTTTCTTTGCAGGATACATGCTGGGCCGTATGACGCGCTATGAAATCAAACGAAACGATCTTCTTACTTTCAACCTGACGGTGCTCGTCGACGGACTGTACAAGAAATCCAAGAAAATATCCCCTAAGGCCGTCTACAACCACGGCACGGAAAGAATTCGAACCAAACTTCTTGCTATTTTTAACTGCACACATTGCATATGCCCCCCCACTTTGGACAAAAATACTCTGCCAGATTTCATGAAAAACCTTATCAATATGAAAGTCGACAAGTTAATGAAATCGGTGTATAATGCGTCCATGTATTTAAATACTTTAAGATGACATTAACAAAGGGCATTTGGGTATTTTTATTGTTCAAAATTAGCATCTAAAATGAGAACATTCTCATTCATAGGGTTCCGTACCCTTTGAGTACAAACGATACCCTATTACTAAGACTTCGCTGTCCGCACAGGCTGTCCGTTTGTCACCAGAATGAATCATGAACAGTGATAGTTAGAATTGAATGTTGACACATGATATATTTCTGTGGCCATTATGACAATAAATAGTTAACATAATAAAAACAGAATTAAACAAATATGTAAGGTGGGCTCCTATACAACGAAAGTATTTTTGTGATTGCTTTTTATCGATCTTAATAATGACAGTTGAAATATTCACAGAATATATAGTTTTGTTAACACTTTAGTATATGATAATAAATATAGGTTTCCTAACTAAATTGAAAACCAGGGTACCTGGTACCCTCAGCATTATGCTGAATTTGCTCCTTTTGTGTACATAGGCTTATTTATAATAATAATAAGCAATTGTTTAACTGTATACCATATGTATTTTTTGTTGTGCACAATAAATAATTTTCTTTCTTCTTTCTTTCTTTCTTATTTTAGACATCCTGAGATATATTTACTGGAATTTGCTTCAATGTTATTTCTAGATCCGAGGCTTCCATGAAAATTAGGTGTTGAAACATTTAAATAACTTGTGTGGGTTTTTCTATTCTGTGTTGTGTAATATATGTGCCTACTTATATACATACGTATCTGCGAAAAATTAATGGGGAATGAACCCTCAAAAATGAATTATGTATATCTGCAAGAGGGACCTAGAGTACCTACATACAATAAAATATAAATACATGCCTAAACATACGTATATCAAACCTCCATGCATTGCGGCAATTCATTCATTTATTCAATAGTATGTTAGTAGCTTTTATCAACAAGTACTTACATATTTTAAAATTGAATTTTAACTAAGTAGATTTAGGTGAATTTCACTATTAAAAATTTTAGTATGCATATTTACAATTAAATGCCAAATTACCGCTGAATAAGTTTAGGTACTAATGTAGCTTTTTGTCAGTTATAAAATAAAAATAATAAATTTAACTGAAAGTAAGCTGTGTTTTTAATATCTTCGCTAGAAAATGACTGTTATAAAATTCCGTGCCTGAAAACAAAAACGGAACCATTTACCATATTACAATTGTACTAAGCCTCCTCTGTCTATCTGGGGCTCCTATATATTTTTTTTTTTGCCATTTTTAAGACAATGATACGAAACCCTTTATGCGCCAGCCCGACTCGCACTTGACCTATTATTTTTCTTCCATATATTATTAAAAAGTTTCGTTAAGAATAAGAAGAATAAGAATAAGAATATATTTATTGTTCAACTGTGTTAGGTACAAGATCTTAAGTGTAAATACAGGTATCAACAGTCGTGTCCATTGCGAACATACAATAATGATGTATTGCTTCTTAACAATACAAATACAAAAAAATACAAAAATTATACATTAGGTTTTACAAACATATTTTAGTTAGACTACTTAAATTAAAACAATTACTATCTTAAATACCTATTCTATAATATATTAAATCCCTAGCACATATTCATAATACTCTAAATTAAAATATTCCTTTTGGTTGTAGTATGCCTTATTAATTAACCAGTCTTTTAATTTGCATTTAAATATCTTTCCACTCAGCATTTTTAATTCTAATGGTAAATGGTTATATATTTTGTGTGCCTGAATAAATGAACTTTTTTCATACATTGCATTATTTATCTGTTGAGCTGATAAATTGTATTTTCTAATTTTATTTTCTAATTTAATTAATTAATCACGCTTCGCCAGAATTTCATTCTAGGCAATAGTATCCGCAAGTGATTTAATTTAAGCGCCAATTTTTGACTATTGAATATATCACATTGTCTATGGATTTTTCTATCAAGCAACGAATCACATGTGTTTGCTACTCGTTTATGACGGAAATATTGTCTATTTCTACGGACGGAAGCTGCTTTTGTCGGTTTGCTAGACTCCAAATTTATTTTTTCTAATATCTACGGGATTTCTATCACATGGACGTAATAATAGTAGATTTTATTATAACGTCCATGTGAACTAGCTATTATTATTATTATGTCCACCATGAAAAATGTTGTATCATGAAAAAGACCATTGACAATAATTATTTCGTAAGACAATATATTTTAATAGGTAATATTTTTTGAGCTGGATTTATGAAACTAACTTAACTACTAGCCACATATAAATGAACTACGGTAAGTATCTAATAACTCCAGTAAATATTAATTTCTTATGAAGATTTATATAGCCAGCTTGGAGATGTTTCCCCAAATTTAGAGAGTCCAGCGGCTTAAAGGGGTAAGATTATTAAAACTTTTTATTTTATTAATACACAAGAACTTATAAAGATCATAAATTAAGCGTCAAACACCACCAATAAATATACTCCCATTGCGGTTATAACTTATCTTAAAAGTAGGTAGTGTAAATCAAAGGTGTTTATAAAATTTAGGGCACTGTAAAGGAATTTAAGGTTGGTACGAAAAGGAAATTGCTGTAGAAGCTGGCAGCACTGCGCTTGCTATGCTTGACTAGAGAGTAGAGCTTGACAGTGATATAAAAAAACTATTGCCGCCATTTTGTTGCACAACACGCACGATTAGAATTAGCGGCTGCTAAGTGTAAAAGTGGTGATTTGATACATAATCAGTATTAATACACAATAATATATTATTATGCTGCCGGTAAGTCGAAATCATTCGTGGCCAAGTTAATAATTCTACAAAATCGGACAAATTTACATGTGATTTTCACCATTCGCAGCAAACGAAAGTGTTCGTCGGCAGCCTGCCGCAAGGCTCCAAGCCTGAAGATCTGCGCAAACTGTTCGAGCGCTTCGGCGTGGTGACAGAATGCGACATAATGAACCGGTGTGGATTCGTGCACATGCAGACAGAAGATCAGGCGGCGAGCGCCATCCGCTCGCTGCATAACACCACGTTCAACGGCGCCGTGATCTCGGTGGAGCGCGGCCGCATTAAGGAGCGAGGCGCGCGCGGCGGCGGCGCCGGGCGCGGCATGCGCGGGGGCCGCGGCGTGGAGCGGCGCGGCGCCGGGCCGGGCCGCGGCCACCGGGACGCGCCCTACATGCGCGAGCCGCGACCCGTGTCGCACCTGCGGCCCATCCCGCCCGCGGGCGGCTACGGCGGCAGCATTTCGCGCGGCTACGAGCGCAGCGACCGCCCGCCGCCCGTGACGCCCTACGACGACCGGTACGCGGGCTACGGCGGCGAGGACCGGCGCGGCTTCGCGCTGGTGGAGCCGCGCGACCCGTACGCGGCCCCGGCGCCCATGTACGACGACCGGCGCGGCTACGGGGGTATGGACGACATGGGCAGCATGTACGCGGAGGAGCGCCGCGCGCCCATGTACCCCGACGAGATGGACATGATGGACCGGCGGCCCATGGCCCGCGCGCCCATGCAGTCCATGCAGGGCTACGAGCGCAGCGCCGCTCCGCGCCCCGCGCCCATGCCCAACGGAGACATGTACAGCCGGCGCTCACCCATGTAAGATCATTTTACACACATTATCTTCCCCTGTCCCATCAAGTGGGGTCGGCACATTCTGTCATTCTATTATACTCTCCATCAACTCTCTCTTGTCCAGAATATTTTTTGGCATCAAATTTTAGTCATCATGCATTATGTCTCTCTAGCCAACTTAACAGGTTTCAATTATATTTTTTTCCCTTTCAAGCTTCTTTTTCATATATAACCACTTTTGAAACATCTGTTTTGTGAATGGTAGGTCACCCATCCAGAGACTGTCTGCATCAACAGTTGCATAGCTTCTATGATCACGTCAGATAACTTTCAAGCTATTACATGACATCTTAGGTTTGAACTCTGCCAATTTACTCGAGCTTTTGGTGAAGAAACACTAGAAAACCTAAGCATGGTGCTTGAGCATTTTCTAGTGCTGCAGTGTTCAACCTACCTTAAGTTGAAAAACTATTTCTAAGCACCTCTCACAAATTGATGGAGCAAGCACCTTTTTACAAACGGATGTCTAGAGAATTTAGCGACTAAAAAGCAGATTTTATTGCTACATGAAGACAATCTTTAGAAGTCAATAAAAAGCAATGTTTATGTGCGTAACTTGCAGGCGAGGTGGTGCGGCCCCAGTGGGAGGCTACGACAGAGATCCCTACGCACAGCAATATCCACCAATGGGCCGGTAAGTACACTCTCTAGCTATAATACTTGTTCTTTTCAGCTGGGAGAGAATTACAAATAACAAGAATAGTTAAAACAATCTTTGTAAACATCAAAGTCTTCTTGTAGCATGATTCATGATGACTAATTTGAACATGAAATGAAAAAAATCTAGTCAAATAAAAATGCAGATGCCAAAGAATATTACTAAATTGAAAATCTTCCAAATTTCGCCTGTAGCTGTGTGTTGTTTATATAATAAATAAAGTGTAGTAAAATATTGAGTGTGAGTTGGTTCTAAATCAAGAAACTGACTACTACCAAGACTACCAATAGACCCTTGTTTACTCTCTGCCAGCTAATTTTCCAAGAAAAATGAGTCAGTAATACAACAAGTATGACTAAACTGTTAACTTGCCAGACAAACCTCTTGCCTAATCAAAGAAAGACGAATAAAATAGTCGTATTTTGCTATCGCAGCTAATACTATTGGAATTACGTTCAAGGTGATGATATTTTTACTTTACTGTTTGTGTTTTGTGGCCCCCGTCTCGGTTAGCTCTCTGTGGGACTCCTATTCGGTCATAGCGCCTTCGTATCGCACCACTTACCTGGAACAATACTTCACTAATACGGAAAACACTATGGTTCACGACTTGTAAACTTACGGAAATGCGTTGACAGGAACATTCATTTACGTAACATAGGGGTAAAATTTTCATTAATTAATTTTGTCGCAATGATTGACCACTGAAATCTACTATACACAAACGGTTAACGTCTGCGAAATGAATTAGAAGTCGGAATTAGTTCAGTTGCAATGGTCATCTTGCATAAGCGCAGAGCCAGTGTGTTCGGTAGTGTTTGTTTACAATAGCTACTGATGTATGACCTTTCGTTCCCGGTAATACATCTATGTATACTATATGTGCCAACAAAGAATAGGATCGCGCTTGCTTCAACTTCACACGATAACTGTCAAAAAAATACTGCCAGCAAAGAAAGCCTAAAAATGATTTTTTTGTTTCATAGATATAAATTTAATTATTGTATAATTAATTATTCTTGATTTTATTACTGGATAATTTTGGATTAATTAATTCTACAGGTAAGAAGTACCCAATTGCACATTATACACTTTGGCAATGACGTTTGCGCGTATTATTGAGCAAGATGGCGGTTTGACAGTCCTATTCTTAGTTGGCACGCATAGTATGTGGTAGAGTTGTTCGGAACAGCGTGTGGTCAGTGAGAGCGAGCGAGGGCCGCTGTGCGCCGAGGGGGTCCGGCGGAGGCCGGGCGGAGGCTGAGCGTGTGTTTTGTACGTAGCGGCGGCGGGGCGCGCGCCGGCGGCATGGGGCCGCGCCGCTACTAGCGTACCGGCCACTAGGGATAAGGCTAGCCACTAGAACAAACTGCGACCGGGAACCGAACGCCGGCGCCGGCGCACCCCGCGCCCGCCGCGCCTCCGCAACACGTTACTCGATCAACAATCGATTTGTAATTTAATAAATGAGAATAATTCCCATTGACACGGTTTCATTTCTACCGAGAAACAATCAATTACTCGGAACCGGGACTATTGTAATCTATTTTTAAATCTGTAATATGTAAGATTTTAGATTAAACTTTTATTTTGTAGAAACATTTTTAATTTCACATCCCCCTTTTGATATAATTTGTCCTGCATGATTTCCCTAATTTCGATCCCTGCTTTTTGTCGCTTCTGTGGTTGCGGTTCCTTTATTTTCTAAATTTCTTTTAGTGTTTGTGGTCGACATATTCGACCTTCAAACACGTAAGTTAAATCAAAACGGTGACAATCTTGCATGATGCTAATAGCGTTACTTCGATTGCTGCATTCTAATTCACACTGGGTACTATTTACTCTCGTTCTTACAAATAGTATATATACGTATTCGTTCGGAGAAATTGTTCGATTGCATAAAACATACACCGAATATATTGTTAATATTCATAAGACTCAATTTCCGAACGCTCGGTGGGGCAGAGATATTGTGGTGACGTACGGGCGACACTCCTCACACAGTCCAGCTTCAAATTTGTGTCAGGTCCGACTGTATCATCACGTGCACGAACATCGCATGCGCATGAGCCGACCGGCGTAGCAACTCATGCGACTGACCGCGTCAAAGTAATCCGTACCAGACGCGCTTCATTCACATTATATTAGGACCTAAAAGAAAACCCTAATGATTAGGTCAAATGCGGACTGAGACAGAATTTATGGCGGAACAGGAGTGTCGCCATACACTACGATACTGCGATATGGCGTGCGATCAGAGCCAGTACTCCGCTTTATCCCGGGCCGGCCTCGAACCGCCGGCCCTTTATACAACGTGCGTGCGAGTCTTTCAGATATAGTTAGGAGCGGCCGCGAGGGTGCGACGACGTTGCGTATTGCTGCAAACGTAAGCGATAGGCGGCGCAGCGACCACCAGGAAACCAAAACTACAATCGTAAGTACGGCGGTAGGCGCCCATTGCGTGCGAACTCTCTGGGTACACGGGAAAAGGAGATCTAGCGATTTATTTAATCCAAGATAACATACATTCTTGGCAATATTAGCTTCCCATCATGCAATCACCAGTACGTATCGTTACGTCGGTGGAGATTGCCGTCAATTAGGCTGCGTAAGCGCATCACGGTTTACGGAAAACCACGATCTAAGCAGCTACTTGCGTTTCGGCAATACTCCACGAAAATTAGTTTATGAAACACTTAAAGTGTGCGGATTTTTGTACAAATTCTTCGTAATTGTGATTCTGAATCGTAACGTAACGTTTGACTAAAATTCTTCTAGATTCGCATCATAAAAATGTTTTTCGAGTCGGATTTTGTGGCTTTTGGAATATTTTGTTAACGTTTCTTTGTTTTACAGGACGCTGGCGCCCGGATGAAGAAACTGAAGATTGGTTGAGTCTTTAATATTTTGATAGTAATGGGTACCTTCACCAGTCGTGCAGAATCTAGTGGGTGGCACTATTTTCCTGTGCCTATGTATGGTGTTGATGTGGAAGACAATAAATCTGTTGAATTTTGCTTAGTTGTTTTAATTTTACACTTTGTGTTAGGTATATGTAAGCTAGCTAAACGACCGTAATTTGAATATGGCGAGAGTATCAATTGACGTATTTGAAGCTGATATTTGCATTTTGAGATAACCATTAAGGTCAAGGACGATCTCTGGTTGACGACGACTATAGAGCATAATGAATGAATGGAAAGAACGGGTGATGCCGTTAGGATCAAAGTGTTATAAATTTGTATATTTTTTTTGGATATTTTTCGTATTTTCTTATGAGGATGAAAATTATACTTGGTACTATTCAGATATGAATGAGATCAGTATGGTTTTATCTTGGGTCTTATTTGCAATATTTCTTCTATTCAATAGTTAAACTTATAATTGTAAATCTACCCAATTAATTATTGTGTAGTATTTAATTTTATTTATTTGTTGTGACAATACATATTAACAATATGTAACTGAAACAAAAATATATTTTCAACATTTTATTCTAAAATAAACTGACAATTTTTTACAAACATCCACAAATATAATTCAAAATATATGAACATTGATAAATATGTAGCTGCTGAGGTATTAAAATTTATTGTTAACTAATAAAATAATAATATGTTAGTTGAATGCCATCATAATATCAGCCTACCCTATTATATTAGAACCAGTTAGTAGCCAGAACAATAGGTTTACATCCATTATTTATTGAATTTTATTACATAAAGAAGTGTAAGTGGTATTTAGAACAATCATCAGTAGTTTTATTTAGAAACATACATAATATGTATGTTTCTAAATAAAACTAAAACATTTTATTTTCATTCCTATTAAAAAATAAATTTCACAACACATTTTTATAAAGGTTTAATCCATAATTTTATCTAATCTCTATCATTATGTAATTCATTTGAATTAAGAATACCTTGAGCAAGTCATGTTCCAAGAAATTTAGTACTCTTTGGAGAACTACTAGTCAGCTATTATGTGAATTGTGTAGTGCCTGTAGCTCAGCTAACAAGATGATCTGACGCGATCACCGAGGTTATGCAATTTTGGCTGTCTGAACATTCACAAGAATGTCTTTAAAAAGTATGATTTTCATCTGGGCACTACCGTGGCTCGAATGACACGTTCAATTTTAGGTTCCGGTTGTGTGACAAGCGGTCGTTAAGCCAAGTCAGAGGGATACGGGCGACTTGAAAACTTTCGACACCACAACTCGGCAAACTCATACAAAGAAGATTGATTTGTGCGTTGTTTTGTGTATGCTATGATCAGTTTTGTGTACACTATGATCAGTTTTGTGTACACTATGATCAGTTTTGCGTACACTATGATCAGTTTTGTGTACACTATGATCAGTTCTGTGTACACTATGATCGGTTCTGTGTACACTATGATCAGCTATGTTAGCAAGTGTGCGCGTGCGCATCTCCCGCGTCTAGCTTGTCGTCTGGCTGCAGATGTTGCTTGGCGTAGAGCACGGCGGCGCGCATCGCCTCCGCCACCAGCTGCTCGCAGTTTATTAACGACACCTGCAATTAAACAACCGTATAAATAAATATTCTTTAGCATTCTTCCATGCTTAACATATGGATGTCAGACCTGGGCATTAACAGAAAATCTAGAAAATAAAGTGTCAGTGTGCCAGAATAGTATAGAAAGAAGCGTACTGGGAATAAAAATAAAAGATAAAGTATGTTTGCAGAAGATCAAGTCTATAACAAAATTCAAAAATGTCATCAATACTTGGAGAAAGCTCATAAAATGGAGATGGACGGGACATATGATTAGAGAAAGTCAAGAAAAGTGGACAAGAATAATAACCGAATGGTACCCTAGAGATGGCGTAAGAAGTAGAGGAAGGCAACGTAAACGTTGGGAAGACGACATAATGAGGATAGCAGGAACTACATGGACGAGAGTAGCTAGAGAGAGAGGAAAATGGAAGTGTTTGGAAGTGGCCTTTGTCGCAAGACAAGCTGGAAATATAAGCATGTAAATAGTTAGTTTTTAAGTTAATAGTGTATAATCAGCAATAAAGGCTTATTTTATTTTTTATTTTATAAATAAATAAGAGAGACCTTTACAGGACCTCGCGGCAGACCAAAAAAGCGATGGAGGGACGAGCTTGACATACACCTGGAGGATTGGTCCACAATAGCGCTAGATAGGGACAAATGGAAAGAGGGTAGGGAGGTCTTTGCCCAGCAGTGGGTTCGAATAGGCTTTCAAAAATAATAATAAATAAATAAAATAAGTTAAATGAAAACACCCTCGGCAGTAGCGTAGCTAAGAGGGCGCCGGTCCCTTTCGGGATTTCGGCCGATCGGGCCCTTTTTCCAGTAGCTTGAACTTTTATTGCCCTTCAAAAATTATAGTTAGGAATAATAATGGGATACAGTGGGTTGAACTTATTCATTAGTAGGCTAAATCTGAACATCATCTCTATGAGGGGTAGAATCGTTGTTTGATAAAAGAAGATAGGAATAAATGAGCAATGACGCACGTGACAGCAAAAAATATTAATTTCACATAATTATGGAATCAATAAATGAAAAAAAAATAATACTATTTTTAACAGGCTTCTTTAACAAGTTCACAACTTCTTGCGCGCTTAAATTTTTGACTGACCCGCTCTTTTCAAAGCTTAGGTTAATGGGGAAAAGCAAAGTCCCCTCAAGGTCCGGGGCTCTGGTGCACAACACCACCGGGCCTTACGAGGGCCCGTTGGCCGACATCTTGCAGTGGCGGCCATCTTTAACATGACATAGCTACTATCGCAGCTAATAGAATAATAAGAATAGAACCTTAGTAGGCACCATCTCGGCGTAGACGAGCGGCGAGCGGCCGTGCGACGGTTGGACGGAGGAGCGGAACACTGGCACGATGGTGCTCAGCCACGACTCCGCGCTGAACGGCCCGCGCACGCATTGCTGCAATCACAAACATACGTACACTTTGTAATAAATAAATTAAAATTTCTTTATAGCAGGCCTTTAGCCCATAGTTACAAGTTAAATTAAATTAACAAATTTTTCAAATAAAAATCGAGTAAAAGTTAGGTTAAGTAAAAAGTTAATTGATATAAAATAAATATAACTTCTAAATCTATGTTTCTTCTTCACGCTTCAATGGTTGGACCGATGTTGATGTGATTTACTATGAAGATAGGTTAGACTTTGGATTAACACATAGGCTAATATTTATCTCGGGTTAACTTCTATTTGATTAACTTTCAAACGATTAAAAATAAAATCACCAAAGAATCACATAACTGTGGAATAAGACAAAAAAATATAAAAAATCGAATTAAAGGAAAGATGTCCCTGGACTGACTGCCCTCCACGACAAGAAATATTTTTACCCTTTGCTGAATGTAAAAAAACAAAACAGTTTGCAATAATACATAAAAAAAACCTCTATTTGTTCCGGATTAATGCGGATAACACTGCGGGGCGCAACTAGTCTATACCAATATTATAAAAAGAAAAAGGTTTGATTGTTTGTTTGACGCGAATAGGATCCGAAACTACAGGACCGATTTAAAAATCTTTGGGAAGCTACATTATCTCCGAGTAACATAGGCTATATTTTGTTCTTCTTTGCTACTTAGATTATTTTAGAGCCCGTGCGAAGCCGGGATGGGATGCTAGTAATAAATAAATGAAAAACATGAATATAAAAAATAACGTTAGGGAAGGGCCGGTTGTTTTTTTTTAAAGGCATGTGCTAGGCTAGCTGTATATTCTGTATATTCTAGCCTACTAAGCTAATAAATATCATTACTTTAACAGAAACTACTACTATTACTACTACATTTACTATGAAGATAGAGGTTAGACTTTGCATTAACACATAGGTTAGCTTTTATTCCGGATTTACTTCTTTTATCCCGCATCAAGGCGGGTTCACCGCGGGGCGCAACTAGTCTTAATATATATAAATCTCGTGTCACAATGTTTGTCCTCAATGGACTCCTAAACCACTTAACCGATTATAATAAAATTCGCACACCATGTGCAGTTCGATCCAATTTGAGAGATAGGATAGTTTAAATCTCAAATTATAGTCGCAATTTTAATTTATTGCTAATTATTGTCTGTTATTATTTGACAGTCACAATTATCTGTCAACTCCAAATGATTCTAACAGATGTCGATACCTTTCGACTGGGTTGAGTAAGTAATCAATAGATGGCGCTGCTATGGTAAATCTACGAACGTGTCATATAAGCTACACTATCTATTTTTCATACCCCTAAGTGAGGCAAAACAACGTTTGCCGGGTCAGCTAGTGATAAATAAATGAACCAGAGTGTACGCACCAGCGGCACCCTGCAGGCGGCGACGAGCACCCCGCCCGCACAGCCCAGCACCAGCGCCGGCGCAGCGGGCCGGCACGCGGACAGCGCTCCACGTACTCCCTCCTCCTGCCATACATGTTCTCACTTAGTAACTTGTACTTGGTCTCTAAAGTCTCCTTGCTGTCTTGGCGAGAGTGAACCGGTTTCTTCTAGGCAAGCGCGCTTCATCTTAGACTGCAATATCACTTAACATCAGGTGAGTTGTGGTCAAGCGCAAGCCGTCCAATTGTTATAGCTCTCAAAAGTCGCTGAATTGTTATAGTTCTCTAAAGACATGAACTTGTTATAGTTACTTAAAGTCACCAAATTGTTTTAGTTCTTTAAGGTCACCAATTGTATTAGTTCTCTAAAGTCAACAAATTGTTATAATTCTCTAAAGTCACCAAATTGTTATAGTTCTCTAAAGTTACCAAATTGTTATAGTTCTCTATCTAAAGTCACTAAATTGTTATTTATAGTTCTCTAAAGTCACCAATTGTTTTAGTTCTCTTAAGTCACCAATTGTTATAGTTCTTTAAAGTCACTGAATTGTTTTAGTTCTCTTAAGTCACCAATTGTTTTAGTTCTCTAAAGTCACCAAATTGTTATAGTTCTCTAAAGTCACCAATTGTTTTAGTTCTCTAAAGTCACCAAATTGTTATAGTTCGCTAAAGTCACCAAATTGTTATTGTTAATTTCACTGTTTCGGGGCGACAGATTTTTCAACTTGTGAGTGGTAGCTAGCCAGACGAGCACGAGAAAATGCTTTACCAACATGCTATAGTTTTCCTTCACCAATAGGCTGAGCTCATTGAACCCACGACCTACAGCACGTAAGGCAGCCGTACGTCCGAATGAGCTGTCATCGCTTCAAAACTACCAGGTTTGGGATATACCTGCATAAGATAGGAGCAGCGTAAGAAGTGCACGACGAAGGGACGGCCTTCCTCAGCAGCCGCGCGGACCGCCTCTTGAACTTCCGTGTCCGCTACCGACCTGACGAAGTAATATTCTTGACATTACATGAGGGCCAGTAAGGTGTACCCTTGCGCATGATTTTAGAAATTAAGGAAAAATATTTTTGAATTATTGAACTTAGATTAAAACGGAGTAATAAAGATGTTGTTTATTAAGCATGCCATAAGTGCTCAAATACCGCTAGATGGCGTTAAATTTTCATAAGTATGTTTTCTTTATCCTGGCAGCTCAAATTATCCCGTTCGGAACTTCTGAATCGTAACGCGAAATAGATGTTTGAACTAATTATATAAATAAAAACACACACACAAAAACCTTACAAATAGTAGATTAAATCTATGTCAGTGTCCGCGGGTAAGGTGCCTAAAATACTGGCGGCATTACCTCGCTGGATCGCCAAACTTATACGTTGGCCGAGGTAAGCGCCAGCTCTTGCTTGGGTCATTTGTTTTGTCCACCAGTTGCTTGGACTAACACTAAACTTATACTTAACTAAACTAAATCAAAACATAGCCTAACCTAATTGTCATCAACCAGTTTCTTATTTTATTATTTCAAATACTTTTATTTGATCATGTTGTGAACAGATAGTTAGGAAAATAATCTTGTTTTGATCCTTGTAAGTTAATTCATTTTAGCTATAGTTTTTATAGTTTTCTGTTAAGTAGTCTACCATAATAAATAAATAAGAGCATGAGATTTTTATAAATTCTCTTATAAATCCCCTTCTTTCAAATGTCGCATGGAATCTTTGAGCTAGCGATGCGCGACTGTGAATGATTCCAGTCGAATTATTCGACTTTATAAATCATTCGACTCATTCGAATGATCTCCGAAAATTAGTAACTAACATGATACCCACTCAAAATTAACCGGACTGAATGAATACTACATTAGTTACTACTTGAGCCGACTCAACTCCAACGATTCATTCATATTTCATTCATTTGAAACTAACGAGTGACATTGAAAAGATTCGCTAACAATCGAGTCAAAACGCCATTAGTAACTAATTAGTAGTCATCATTCGATTATTAACATGTGTATATTAGTAGTTGTAGATAATTCGACTGGTCAGATTATTCGCAGTCGCGCATCTCTACTTTGAGCTAGAATTCTTCAATTCTCCTTAAAAAAAATACCAAAAGTTTGATAGGTTCGGCGCAAGTTCGGTCGTGCACGGTCGAGCACTGTTCGCACCTTTGGGATGGATCTGCTAAATACCAGCTGGAGGTACAACGAGAGCTGATGATGTTACGTTTAGTAATACGATTCTTAACATGGGTGTCCTAATATATAACAAATTGCCTCTGATTATTAAGGAATCCAACTCGTTTTCTATGATTAACCTGAGACTTAAGATATTCCTACTTGATAAGGTCTACTATTCTCTAAAAGATTTTTTTAATGACAAATTGTGATCTATTTTTATAATATCCTGACCTAATTTTATTTGTATCATGACTAAGTTTTATAAATCACAGATAATGTATAATGTTTGTGTAACCGGCTATCACTTACTTTTACGTTAGTGTTAGATCCAACATAAATTTGCACACCCTAACGGGTATAGTATAGAGTACATTAAATTTTAATACCTATGTAACACCTTTCGACCTATACTTAGCAAATAAAAAAAATGGTTGCCTGTAAAGTCGGTTTTACGGGCGAAGATTTTACGTGACAACGTCTGCCGCTTGCTGCGCGCGCGGCAGACCGATCATAGTTGAGTGGGAGAGAGACGCAAGGCATTCGGCGGGCCTCTCTCTCGTTCGGTGACTCATCGTAACGTTACCGGGCGTTACACTTTTTCATAAGTGACTCCCAGCCGCAACCTAATTTAAGACGTTGTCACGTCAAAAACATTTGATTTGATTTGATGATGATGACGGTACTCACTGCAGCAGAGCCATGTCCTGCACGCTGGTGCTGCTCTCCAAGTTATCGAGCAGCTGCAGACACTTGGCGTACTCTCCGTAGGGCGCGCCGCTGCCGCCGCACAGCTCCTGCAAGCCTCGCTTGATGGAAGACACCTCGTGCTTACACCGAGACGGCTCCACCAGGTGGATCACTTGCTGGAGCTTCTCAGCTCGACAGAACAACTCGCGCGCCTGGAATAACACACTTTCGGTTAAGAGATTGTTGTGTTTCTTGAATAAAACGATGGATTTGACAGAGATTGGATGTATTTTTCACTCATCATCATCATCCAAAGCTTTTCTTATCCCACGGCTGGGTTCTCTGTATGTGCCACCTGCGTCGATCCTGAACAGTCCTCGTCTAGGTAAGATCTGCGACTTTAATGATGTCGTCCACTCATGTATTGCCAAATCAAAATCAATCAATATTGACAAATCTTGACCCATCAATATTGTCAAATCTTGACCAACCAATATTGACAAATCTTGACCAATCAATAATGACAAATGTTGACCAATCAATAATGACATATCTTGACCAATCTATAATGACAAATCTTGACTAATCAATAATGACAAATCTTGACCAATCAATATTGACAAATTCTGATCAATCAATATTGACAAATCTTTACCAATCAATATTAACAAATCTTGACCAACCAATATTGATTCATTTTGACCAATCAAAATTGACAAAGCTTGACTAATGAAAATTTACAAATCTTGACTATTTAATATTGACAAAACTTTACCAATCAATAATGACAAACCTTGACCCAATATTGACAAATCTAGAACAATCAATATTGACAAATCTTACCCCTACCAATTTTATTTTTATTTTGTGCGCTGTGTTAAGATTTACTATACCTGTAACTCGATTGTGCGGTCCTAATTTGACAGGAAAATAAATAAATAATAAATAGCTTGACCAATCAATATTGTCAAATCTTGACCACTCAATATTGTCAAAACAAATCTTTACCAATCAGTATTGACAGATCTTGACCAATTAATACCAAAAGCTTTTTTGCAAATTTATAATATCTTTTATTTTATCTTTCACAAGTGTACGTACCAAATTTAACACTATGCTTACCAGGAACACAAATGATATCGCGCATACGTTGGTAACCCGCCGAGCCCAGCACTAAGTACCTGTCGAGGTCCTGTACAGCTGGGCGACAGCACTCCCGCCAAAGCACGCCTCTATTTTTATACACTTACTAGCTGACCCGGTAAACGTTGTTTTGCCTCACTTAGGGGTATGAAAAATAGATAGTGTAGCTTATATGACACGTTCGTAGATTTACCGTAGCAGCGCCATCTATTGATTATTTACTTACTCAACCCAGTCGAAAGGTATCGACATCTGTTAGAATCATTTGGAGTTAACAAAAATAATAACAGACAATAATTAGCAATAAATTAAAATTGCGACTATAATTTGAGATTTAAACTATCCTATCTCTCAAGTTGGATCGAACTGCACATGGAGTGCGAATTTTATTATAATCGGTTAAGTGGTTCAGGAGTCCATTGAGGACAAAGATTGTGACACGAGATTTATATATATTAAGATGTAGCATCAGCAAAGTATAGTCAAATCTTGACCTGTACGGCGTCGTGATGCGTGAGAGCGTACAGCGTGGGCGCGTGCTGACCGCCGGCGCGCACCCGGGTGACGCACAGCTCGCCCACGTGCTCGGTGCAGGTCACGTGCGTGCCGCAACACAGCTCCCTGGAACGAGGCTGATATTGCGTTACGCTCAATGCTCTCACATTACAGTGAAATTATCAGGTACTCCGCTACGAATAGTGACACAATTTAAGTACCTGGGGCACTGGGTTACTGAGTCACTTTTTTTTTTTTTTTTTTGTTCCACCTTTTTTCTCCCTTAACACTGGATGTTGTTTTGGTTGAACAATTGCTTACGCATTTTCTCTATTTGTTTGGATCGGTCAATTATATACCTCATGCGAAATCACTATGATACAAAATAGTAATATAAAAATAATGTATAACAAATATGTACAATAGAATATAATATGTTTATAAATATATTAAGATTGTTTTTTATTATTATTATTATTTTTTACTAATATAATTTATATATATTTTTTTAATTGTTTTTTTTTTTTTTTTACTTACTGAGTCACTCAAAGATGATATGGATATAGAGAGGGAACGACGGGCGCTCGCGGTCAGAAGTAACATGTTGATCCGTAGGTTTGCAAAATGCTCTAAACAGGTAAATTATCTGTTATTAGAGCCTATTGTCAGACCTTTTATACTGGGAGCCTATGGATCGAATGTACTCTAAAAGAGAGTGCTCTTCGAGTCCAATATAACAACACGTTTAGGATGGTGTTGGGGCTGCCACGCTATTGCAGTGCGTCAGGTATGTTTGCAGAGGCTCGCGTAGACGGCTTCCACGCAATCATGCGCAAGCGGGTAGCCTCCCTGATGCGGCGGGTGCGGGGCAGCACCAACACCTACCTAAACCTTATAGCTGATAGGGTCGACAGTCCTCTGTTGGGCAGGGTGACCCACCTGCATGTGCTGCCGTGGCATCGCTGTGCCAAGTAGAATTATAAATGACAAGCAAATATTGACATTCTAATAGTTTTTTAAGAATAATTTTGATTTTATTGATTTTATTGTTGAAATTTGTTATTATTAAATTTATTTTTGTAATTATGTATAATGTTGTAATATAAGTATGGATGATAATCTGAAATAAATGAATAAATAAATTACGATTACCCATCCAAACACCGTCCGTCTACATCAATACAGTTAGATTATCCGAAAACAAATCGGTTTTCCGTACCGGTCCCTCAATGACGACCTCGTTGGCGTAAGGGTTACCATGCCGGACTGCCAATCAGAATCATCAGATCAGTTCCGGGTTCGATTCCTGGCACGGCCAACATCTTTGTGCTTAACTAAATTTGTTGGCTGTCGGTTTGGGTGTTAAATATGTATCTATATAAAATATGTATGTATGTATTATGTAGTATATCAGTTGTGCTAGCAACCATAATACGAACTAGAAATGGTTCAGTATGGGGTTAACCAGCTGTGTGTGAAATGTGTAAAAAAATATATTTGTAAACATATACAGTAGAGTGTCTACACTCTTACTTACTTTACTGACGCTTGTTAAAGTAGAAGATACATTATTAGACTCAGGTGTAATAAACTCACTTGGAAGGCAGTGGCTCTGGTATCTCCACAACCCTGAGCCCCGTCTCTGGGTAAGTTTCCCCCGGGACCGTCAGTACGGAGTCATCAAGCTGCAGGCTGTCTATCACACGGGTTCTCACGGGCGCGTTTGATGTTATTGCTTCTCTGTGGAGTACATTGTAAGTTTACATGTTGTCTAAGAGGATTGAGGGGTATTATACATTTTAAGGGTTCCATACCTAAAAGATTAAAACGGGACCTTATTACTAAGACTCTGCTGTCTGTCTGTCTGTCTTTTTCAGGCTATATCTCAGAAACCGTAATAGCTAGAAAGCTGAAACTTTCACAAGATATGTATGTCTCATACCGCTATAACAACAAATACTAAATATAAAAAGAATCCAAAATATTAAGGGGAGTCCCCATACAGTAAACGTGTTTTTTTCGAGTTTTTTGCTATATATCAATTACAGTTATAAATTGTGAATAGGTATCAATCATTAACAAAGTATCAATGGTTTATTTTTTTGTACTCGATGTTAATGGTTCATAATAGCTGTAATATTACTTAACTACAATAGTAGTGTTAGTTTCAGTACTTATTTAAAAATATGTATCTATATTAAATATGTATGTATATCAGTTGTGTTAGCAACCACAATACAAACTAGAAGTGGTTCAGTATGGAGGTAATCAGCCATGTGTATTTGTATTAGTATTGATTTTCAAAATAACTTTACTGTTGTGTATTTGTATTAGTTAGTATTGATTTTCAAAATAACTTTCCTGTGATTAGTCTACCAAAACATGTCATATTAAAGGTATACATTAATTTTCTTACCGAATCAGTCTTTGCGCTTCCAAAATCTTCTCTTGCGACAATTTCTCTCCATATATACACAAGCTCAAACTTAGTCCTTTGTCTGTCACCGCAGACCCTGTCTGTCCGATCACACTGTTGGGCAGAACCTTCCTTAAAGCCGCATTCAACAAATGAACACCCGTATGATTCCGCATTATTTTAAGTCTCTTCTCCCTATCAACACTCAGTGTTACCTCACTACCACATTTTACATAATTATCACTGACACTTCTTAAAGAGAACACACCTTTATGAAAAACAAAGTCACGTATTTTGAAAACGTTATCAACTCTAAAAGTCAGTCCGTCTTTTATGACAATGGAACCGCTATCAGCCATCTGGCCACCTTCCTCACAGTAGAAGTTTGTGTCCTCTGTTACTAGGTAATAAGGTTGAGATTCGGATGGTTCAGACATGTCTATCCATTCACCGGTTTCGTTTAAAATTGCTACCAGTTTCGTTTGTAGCGGTTCAAAGTTTATTTGTCCATCTAGGTCTTCGAAAGTGTATTTGTGCTGGTCGTTTGTAGGGGTGACACCTGACTTTAGAAGCTTTTCAATGGCTTGATTGAGCATGATTCCGGGGTTGGAGACTTGTTCTTGCAGCGCAGTCTTGTGCCTCGCTTTGTGCTGCTGTAGAAGCTTCCAGAAGCCTTCGTTGTCTATGGTCATGTTGTTCAGGGTTGCCACGCGTTGGATCACGTGTTCTGGGAAGCCGTGAGTGTCGTACAGCTTGAATACTATGTCACCAGGGATGATGTTCGAGTCCTGTCTTGCCGTTGCCTGGAAGCAATTGAATTCATATTGATTCCTTGTCATAGAATAGTGTCAAGTTAGTATAAGGAATAGGTAAACGATACGGACACAGATTAGCTAGTAGTTGCAAGTTTGTGAGTAAGTATAACACATTAGGTTGTTTACGTTTTAAAATAAACTTAAAAATTTTGTTGTGATTACAAGTATTGGTTTAGGAATAATCTAGAAGGCTTCACTTTTTAATTGTTTTGTGCATGGTCACCCATCCAAATCCCGCAGCGACCGTAACTTAACCTCGATGATCGCGTCAGTTCACCTTAGTTAGCCGAGCTACAGGCTCTACTGGGGATACTGCAAGCTAACAACACTGTAGGCTGATGACAACACTGGCAAGTCTTATATGAAAAGCACAGATGAAAAGTGGCCAGATTTAGTTACATGTTTATGTTTGTTTTCTGTAATCTAGTTTTTTTTTATAACATTGTAATGATAAGGTAAATATCTGTATATTTTTTTTTAGACATCAGGCCTCTATGTACCTACAAGTAATAGTAAGCAGTCCCGCGGGAGTCCTGCCGCCCCACAGTTGAAGCAGATTGACTGACCTAGTGTGTAAGGCGCAGCGCACTATTGGCTACTTTACATGCATTAAGCAAACCATACATGTCTAATACTAATGTACAAGTAGCTGTAAACCTAAATTTTCTGTACAATAAAAATATTTTTTTCTTTTTTTTTCTTTATACGAAGCCAGCCAATTGACCATCTTAAATTACCTCTACTTCATGATACGCGGAAATACTATAAATATAATGCAATACTACTATATACTATCCTAATTATTACTACCACACATTGCTAGTAATAATGACGATGAAGAGAATAATAATGTTTGTATAGCCGGCTATCACTTACGTTTATTTTGTCGGTATTAGCGGGACATGTTTAAGCACAATCAGTGTGCCATTCTCAAGGGCAGGAACACAGCCAACGTTCGTCCGCGGTGACGGGAGGGCCTGCATAAGTTTTAATACAGTGAAGAGAATAATAATAAATGTAACCTGTTTAAACATCCTGTATCCATGCGCGAAACCAGCCAGTTCAACATCCGCCATTTCCTCCACTTCAGGATGCGCGGCGACCAATGTCCGCCATTTCTTTGCCATCTGCGAGCGAAGCTTCGCGTACGACTCTTGTTCGTGCTCAATTACAACACGCGCGTCTTTTTCCTAAAAAAAAATATATAAAAAAAAATGGTTGCCTGTAAAGTCGGTTTTACGGGCGAAGATTTTACGAGACAACGTCTGCTGCGCGCGCAGCACCGATCATAGTTGAGTGGGAGAGAGACGCAAGGCATTCGGCGGGCCTCTATCTCGTTCGGTGACTCATCGTAACGTTACCGAGCGTTACACTTTTTCATAAGTGACTCCCAGCCGCAACCTAATTTAAGACGTTGTCACGTCAAAAAGAGATACAGATAAATGAGAGGTTTTATGGTACGTTTACACGCTTGCCAAGCCTTGGCAAACTGCAAACAGTCCCAAGCCTCCACAATTCTCCACAAATCGTTTGAAAGGCGTTTATACGCTTGTGAATACGTCAGTCTGCAATATACATCCAAGCAAACGCCCTTTGATCTGCGTAAAAAACCGACACTCGACTGGATCGGAAGCAAGCAGGCACAAGCCCACGCAAGCCAAGCCAAACACCCTATTTACATGCTTGCGATTGTCGATCCTTGCCAAGGCTTGGCAAGCGTGTAAACGTACCATTATGTATCTTACTAATTTACATGTCAAATAAAACTGCAAAACACAAAGAGGCAGCGAAATAAATGAATTAAATGTCACAATATTAAACATATAATAATAAATTTGACGACTTCGTTGGCGTAATGGTTATCATGCCGGACTGCCAATCAAAACGTTTCGGGTTCGATTCCCGGAACGGCCAACATCTTTTTGCTGAACTAAATTTGTTGGCTGTCGGTCTGGGTGTTAAATATGTATCTATATAAAATATATTATGTATGTAGTATATCTGTTGTGTTAGCAACCATAATACGAAATAGAAATGGTTCAGTATGGGGTTAACTAGCCATATGTGAAATGTGCCCAAAAATAAACTAGGACAAATACTTCAATCCCACCTAATTCAGCATCCCGTCCCGGCTTCGCACGGTGTCTTAAATAATTTAAGTTGCAAAGAGAAATGAACTATAACCTATGTTACTCGGAGATAATATAGCTTCCAAACGGTGAAAGATTTTTTCAAATCGGTCCAGTAGTTACAGAGCCTATTCACGTCAAACGATCAAACAAAAAATCAAACTTTTCCTCTTTATAATATTGGTATAGATAAATAAATCAAAATCGGTTTATGCGGTGGGAAGCTACAATGGTGGCGATTCAGCGGCACACACGACTAAACTAAATTTAAAGAAGACCCCATCTCTTTTTATCTTAGGTGGCAGAAAGAGACGACACGTTCCGCACCATAGTCAAACCAACTAAAATCACGTCAAACGTAGAAAATATAGGCGACTTTAGTCCACACTCACTTGTATCACCTCTAAAACAACCTACATTTTCCATATTTGACGTGATTTTAGTTGTTTTGTCTGTGGTTCAGAACGTGCCGTTTCTTTCTGGCCACCTAAGATGAAAAGAGATTCTTTAAATTTAGTTTAGTCGTGTGTGCCGCTGAATCGCCACCATTGCCACTGAGACATGGTCTATAAATATATGATTAACACCTGACCTGTTTTTACCTTAAGGTACGAAACCCTAAAGATTACCTTGGCAATAAGTTCTGGGTAGGTATCGGCCAGGACAGCCGCCACCTCGCCGTAGAGCTTGCTGAGGAGTTGCGGCTCCCCAAACACGTCGGATGATAGTCTCATACACTTGCGCATTATTTGTTTTAAGTTCAGGCTGGAATGATAAAACTACAGTTAGTTAAGTTGCCGAAAAAAAATTGTTAAAAAACTCTTTATATCTAATATAAAAACAACGTTTATAATAAAAAAACAACGTTTTTTAACACAAAATACAATAATATGTATGTAACATAAAACATTGTTTTAATTTATAAGGTATTGCATTAAAAATGATAATGGGGCGTCATAAGTTTCACGTGTCTGTGTGTGTGTGTGTGTGTCTAGTCTGTGGCATTAGTAGCTCCCGAACGGATGAACCGATTTCAATTCAGTTTATTTGTTTGTAAGGAGTGTTATAAGCTTAGACAAAAATCTGTCCAAGAATATCCGCCGTCACAAAACGGCGGATCACAAATTTTTTCACAACTTCCTGAATTAAGGTATCAAATGAAAGGGCTTGAAACATTATTATACATTTCAAATCAAGATGACCACCACAAAGTAAGGGTAATTCAGAATCGCTTCACAATTAGGAGAGAAATCGTGAACCATATAAAAGAAATTGACAGTCAGCTGTAGTAGTAAAAGCAAGTGTGGCTCGGTGAAAAAACGTCTGATTTTCAAACAGGCGGCCCCTGGTTCCATCGCAGCCATACCAGACTTGTTTTTCAAGTTATGTGTGGATTTGCACTAGCTTTATGGTGAAGGAAAACATCGTGAGGTAACTGACATTCGCACTTGGCTAGCGTGGTGGATTATGGCCTATCTATCTTTCCTCGTGAGAGAAGACCCCGCAGTCCCTGCAGTGGGAACGTATATTAGGCTGCTTATGCTTACGGTGAGGGAAAACATTGTAAAGTAGTCAATATGTTTAAGGACCAAAATATCCGAAGACGAGTGTCATCCGTCAACCCGCACGTGGCCAGCGTGGTGGATTATGACCTATATCTCTCTCCTCGTGAGAGAAGGCCGCGAGTCCCAGCAGTGGGAACGTACAGTGGACTGCTAGTGATTGTAGCTGTAGTAAAACGTCAAAGTAAATGTTTACTTAGCGGCAGGGAAGACGCAGTCGGCCAGACACACGCTGACCATCCGCGCGTGGTCTGCCAGTCTCCGGTAGGCGCGGTCCAGGTGCGCGTCCCCTGAGTAGCTGCCGCCGTATGGACTCACTCCTTTGCTGTTCTGCAACACACAAATCATAAGGCATTCGAGGCCATCGAGGCATTTGCCGCGCGGGGCTGCTCGCTCTGTGTGGACGCGCCTATTTAGTGCAACAATGACATAACTAGGCGACTGAGGCGCCTTTGAGCAAATTCAAAAACCGACACTCGATGGCTCGGGCGCTCGGTCGCTCGCCCGCGGCAGAGCGCGCGCTTACCTCGTCCGAGACACGTCCACACAGAGCGAGCAGCCTCGCGCGGCAAATGCCTCGCGAGGCTGCTCGCTCTGTGTGGACCCGGCTATATACGAGCCGCTTGTAACTTCTTTCTGTTCCTAATCTGAAAAAGTCACTCGCCGGGAATAGATATGGATCGAATGAGGAGGTCATCGCCGTCAAGGAGGCCTATTTTGCAGAGTTTGACAATAACTATTTTTCGGACGGGTTAAAAAAGTTGGAGCATCGCTGGGCTAAGTGTATCGAATAAAAGGAGACTATGTTGAAAAATAAGTTGCCACTTTTCCAAAATTTTCCAAAGGTTTGACGTCTCTGTCTGTGATAACGTAGCTCCCCAACGCATGAACCGATTTTGATTTCTTCTTCTTCGAATGAGCTAAGTGGTCAACATTTCGTGTAGTGTTTTCAAGCCGCCCGAAGGCCTCTGACTTGGCTTAGCGACTGCTTGTATTAAGACTAACAGCCGGGACCTACAATTTAACGTGTCATCCGACCCACGGGGGCGTCCTGATAAAAATGCCACTTGAAAAACGACAATCTTGTGCATGGTCATCTATCCAAACACCGTCCGCATCGAGTGTTGCTTAATTTTGATGATCGCATCAGATCATCTTAACAAGCCGAGCTACGGGCGATACACTTGTATTAAAATAGTTTTTCCAGCTTACCCTCTCAATAGCTTTAATGATGGGCAGGAACAGGTCGGTGTCGTAGTTGGATGTACAACCTTGCAGAATGGACGCCATTCGCTCTAGCCCGAGTCCTGTATCCACATGCGTTTGTGGAAGAGACGTCACTTTGCCACTCTCATCTCTGTAAACAAAAATTTTTTTTAAGAAAAATCTGTCTAGAGATTTTTTTACAAGGCTAGGCATTTGACTAGCAAGGCGCGTTAGTTATATGTAATAAATAAATATTAGGACACATTTCACATACGGCTGGTTAACCCCATACTGGACCATTTCTAGTTCGTATTATGGTTGCTGGAAATGGAAATGGTTCAGTATGGTGTTAACCAGCCGTGTGTGAAATGTGTCCTAATAAAAAAAAAACAAACATTAAAAAATGCTTTACCGACTTTTGTTTTAACTGTTTTCGCACGAGTTTTTCTTTCAATGAAGGCTGGATCTCATTAGTGGGGAGCTGTCAGAAAAAAAGTAAAAAAAAAAACTGTCAAAAAACTGCACTGACCTGTTGCACTGTATGAACACAATATTCCATATCTCAGTTAGTGAGCCGTCCGGGTTGATGTAGTGTATCTCTGTGCACGGACCACACGGCCCCGTTGCACCCATCTCCCAAAAGTTATCCTTCGTGCCCAGAGCCTTGATACGACTCTGTGGGACTCTGGAATTCAGTGAGGGGATTATTAGGTGTAAATCTTCTAATATATATTTTTTTTATATTGTGGCATTAAAAAATACATACCTACCCTAAATTATTACTTTTTTACCAACCCCTACTTTTTATGGTCATTGAAGTAATTAATTTTTCATCCCACTCGATAATTATCAATTATAGTGTTTTAAACTGTACTTAATAATGTAAAACAATGTTTTTTTTGCCTTGGTTATCATCGATAATTATTACGTTTTTAAGTACCTACCAAGTTTACGCATTTATTCATGAAAGTTCTCAATGTGCTCATATTTTCATGATTTTTGCATAAGTATCTCATACTTAAACAATTATCGGCTTGTATAATTTTCCAACCATTTTTTTAAAACAAATGTGAGCATAGTTTACCAAATCATTGATAGTTTCATGAATTGTGTACTTAAATAGACGCAAAATCATTATCATATCTAAGCCAGTTTTTATGCTTTAACAGGCCAAATTATTAATGCTTCGCTGCCCATTCGCCTGTCTGTCTGTTACCATAACAGCTGTACACCAGCTGTAGCTTTTTGACCTAAACTATAGAAATAGATAAAAGAGATTTGCTTCTCACCCAATATCCCTCCAAATGTCCCGACAGTCTCGGTCCTCGGTGAGACCAATGGCCACATCTCCAGAATAGTATGTGACGAGCAAGTTATCAGGCTTCAGCCGATATGGACCCAGCAGCAAGTCCCACGCCATCTGACATGCTTCTTTCTAGAAATTATTACAGATAAATTATAATAACCCAACAACTGTAATACATGTTTGTACGAACAAACGATCACACTTACTTAAAAAAAATTGGATATACATCCAAAGGTGTTGTTTGTGCAAATATATGTATAATATGCCTTGCAAAAACAGTTTACTAACTCTAATGTTTGTTTGTAGTACATACTTCAATCAAACTTTGTTATTACAATCAAATTATTTTAAACTAGAGGTTGCTCGCGGCTCCGCCCGCGTGTAGGTCGCTTTTCGCGTATCCTATTCCCGTGCCAATTTTATATAAACATTACATTGCCCCCTCCTCCCTCCCCCAACAAACCCTTAGTTCACACTTTACATATACTATACATATTCCAAATTTCATTGCTAGAAGTTAAAAAACAAAGAAGTTTCATATAAACTGTTTACCCCTTTTCACCCCCTTAAGGGTAGAATTTCCAAAAATCTATTCTTAGTACACGTTTAACCCCAATGGCATCCCCCTTAATGCACCCCTGGCAAAACATTTTATAATTTTAATTTAACCATTTAATAATCTACTACCATAACAACTTTCAAGACTTTAACTTGATAAATAAAGAATTTTCTATACAAACTTTCATCCCCCATTACAAACCCTTAGTTCACCCCTGGCAAAAAAATGATTATAATATATGAAAAAAATATATTACACAAATTTCTTTCAAAACTAACACATAAAAATAAATGAATACATAAAAGTAGTGCATAAGTCAAAGCAAGAGAAAGGGCTAAAAAAGGACAAGGACAAGAAGGGAGCAAGAAGGAGGGAAGGGAAGGGGGGAACGGGAATAGAGGGAGCAGAAAGGGGGGGAAGAGAAATGGGGTAAAAGTCTGTATAGATGTAAAGGCTAGATAGATCTTAGTTGATAAAGTATGAGTTAGTAACACACCTTGTAATAATCCCCAAAGGACCAATTGCCAAGCATCTCAAAGAATGTATGATGTGTGCCATCTGTTCCCACAACCTCCAAATCATTGTGCTTGCCACCGACTCTGATACACTTCTGAGAGTTGACCGCGCGGGCGCACGGCGGAGCCACTGTGCCTAGGAATACTCCTTTGAACTGGAATCACATTGAAATTAATTGGTAAACTGGTCAAATGTGGATCATGTCTATGCTGGAGTAACAGGCTCTCACAAGATAGTGATAGTTACAAAGGAGCATGTTGAAATAGCAGTTGGATTACGTTACGAGTAGGAGAGACAGTTTTAGCTTTCCAAATTACCCGATTGATTTGGTATTAAGTAAAAGATATTTCCTTCACAAACTTTTATTTTAAATAATTACATAAAATCTTTATTCAAACTAATGTTGAACTGTGGTTTTTACTAACATTAGTTAAATGATTGTTTCAATATGTATTTGCAAATAAATATTAAAATTTCACTTACCTGATTCATTCCTGCATTCACAAATGGTACAGTGGGGTCACATAGCGGGATAACTGAACTGGATTTTATATGCTTATGTCCATGGTCTTTCACGAAGTACTCAATAAAAGTACTTCTAATCCAGCTGCTTGAAGACTTCAGGCGAATCCAGGGGTTTTTGTGGACCACTCCGGTACGAACCGGTATGCGTAACATTATGATTTTACAGAGTATCCTATCAAGTTGTGTGTTTCCGATAATTTAGTTTTCTAGTCTAGTTCGAAAAATGCCTCTAAACTGCTCGAAATATGTAATTTTCCCCAAAAATAACATTAAATATTTCAAAGAAACTACAATTGAGTAGTGAAATGAATCCGACAGCTGACTGACTTTGATTTGTTTGACGTTTTGACTAGCTCCAAGAGTTCAAAAATATGTATGTATCATGAATCTTTCTGCTTACGTGCACAGCTGTAGAGAGAGCTAGCGTGGATTATATACAATCAGTAGGTTTTATGTAATTCATTTTAGATAAGATTTATATTAAGTATTATTGAATTTGTAGTAATTAGTTATCCGTTAATAAAATGATTATTGATAAACTAAAAAAAAAAAATTGACTTTGACAACCGATCTGCGTTGACATTCAAATAGTTGTCAAAGTTGCTTTGATTTCATTTTGCATTATAATCGCGAAATATTTCGAGAAAATCTTCAAGTTCTGTAAAAAGTACGCCAATTAATAGAATTAAACTTTTACACGCGGTTCTTCGTCACAGGTGCTTTAATTGTGCATATGTTATGCCGGTAAAATTGTAGTTTGTATCGTGTTTGACGGAGTTGAATTTAGGGACACGTAAGTGTTAAGTGTTTTTATTCGATGAGCTATATTTGAGCCAAAATGCGAAGGTTTCAAGTGTTCATAGTTTGTATATGTGTGGTCTTCGCCACCTCTGAGCTGCTGGGTCCTGATGCTCGAAAAGAGAAAGAGAAAAATGCCGAAGAAGATGATGTACAAGAAGTTGACCGTAAAAACAAATTGGACCCTGAATATTTGAAAGAATTGGAGGAAGCAGTGAACCAGGAGTTAAGTGAAGCTATGAACGAGGAGCTCCTGACTTTCAAAGAATATGCGGATGCTGTGAGAAGTACCAAAGACATGAAAGGTCAGTTTTACTATTGTAATAGCTTTTAATTGTATTTTGATATATTTATATTATTTATATTTCCTTAAACATTGTTAATATTGTAACTTCATATCTTCATAGCAATGATATAATATGTACATAGTTTATAATAAAAGTTTTATGTCAAAACACAGTATATAACAGATCTGTCAAATATCTTCTAAATAAGTCCTTTTTGTAGGAATCCATAAATACATTTACAACAAATCTTACACCATCTGTTCAATATTAGAAAATGCTTACAAAAATAGATAGTAGCCGATTCTCAGTCCTACTGAATATGCATATAAAATTAGGTAAAAATCGGTCAAGCCATTTCAGAGGAGTATGGTAACTAACATTGTGACACGGAAATTTTATATATTAGATGTAGTATATCAGTTGTGTTCAGTATGGGGTTAACCAGCCATATGTGAAATGTGTCCAAATATTTATTAATTTTATTTTATATTTATTGTTTATATATGTCATTTTCAGAGAATCAACTGAAGCAGATGGAATTCACAGTGAAACTCTTAAAGTCCAGTCTCATGAAGAGTTCCAAGCTGAGCTACCAGGACTTGAAGATGGCTGAGGAACCGAGGAGCCATGAGGTAACTGTTGGGGATATTATGTAGTCATGTCACTATCTTCTACCTTTTTATTCTTTTACCTTACTATTCTAGATGGGTTAGCATAGACAGTAACACTATCGAATATTTTTGAAAATCTTTCAAATTCAAAATGTCTCTATTAGCAACACAAATATATAGAAAATATGCACTCCGTGCTTCGTTATTAGGGTATAGCTAAGACTACGTAAAATTACTTAATACTATACTTAAATCTAGTTATTAACATTTAAATTATTATTAATTAATCTTAGAATTACTGACATGTGAATAATGACATGAGTATTAAAATACACTCCCCATAACATAATTAATTAATATTACCAATATTAACCATGTTATAAGGAATACATTTTAACACTAGGTAAGTCTGACTAATAAAATTATAGAGGAACAAGTCTATTAGGTATGTAATAACATGATCTAGTGTTTATATAGCCTCTTAGTATCATAATACAGTAGAAACTTGATTAACCAGACTAATTGTTGTTGTTAGGCATTTGGTTAATCGAAAATCCGGAAAATCGAAAGTATGAAGAAAATCTGTTTTTTTATTTTCCGATGAGAATTTCTGGCGTGATGCCAGTTCTGTCTGACCCAATCATGCAAAAATATGACTTTGGTCAATTGGTCTGTAGTCCGGATAATCGCGAATCTGTATGACTGAGAGCCGGATAATCGAGTTTCTACTGTAATATTATTATTTACATAACACATAATAAGGTATAAATAGATCTGATGTTAGAAGTGATGGGAAACATTCTGAATAATTCTAATATTTCAAGTCTTTCTTTATCTTTAATCACTTCCCCGTGTATTAGAAAGATGGTTGCCAAGCATCTTTCTTCCAGTTCAAGTTTCTACTTGTTCTTATAAAGTAATTTCTATTGTTGCAGAAGTTAGAAGAGGAAAACCCTCAAGATCTGCTGGACACCTTGCCTCCGCTGCCAAAGGATGAAGAAGTGGAGCTCACACCTGAGTTGAAAGAAGGTATTACTTTAGTTTATTTCAGGGTAAAAATAAGTAAGTCTGGGATAAAAAGCCTATGTGTACTAAGACTAACAGCCCAGACCTCAAATCATCCTCATTATCAGCAGCCTCTATCAACCCACTGCTGGGTATAGGCCTCCCAAAGCGACCATGAAAATGCCACTTGCAAAAATCTTTAAAACAATGCATGGTCACCCATCCAAACATCCCACATCGACCGTTACTTAGCTTCCATGATTGCATCAGATCACTTTAGATTTTTTTTTACTCTTAATGGGCTTGCGCTTGACCGTAATTCACCTGATGGTAATAAGCGATATTGCGATCTAAGGTGGAGCGCGCTTGCCCAGAAGGAACCAGTTCACTCTTGCCTTCAAAACCTAGCTAGCCAAACTACAGGCGCTACCTTAAACTTAAACGTTTCATAAACTTTTCAGCCAAAGAATTGTACAATGAGGCAATAAGAAAGCTGAAACGTCGCACCCCTGACCTGCAGAACACTATACTTCAGATTAAAACTGCTGCTGATGCTGGTTACTTACCGGCTAAGATCAAGTTAGCCTGGTCACATATATTCGGCGAAGGAGTGGAGATGGATGTCGATAAAGCTAAGGATATATTTCAAAAGTTATCTGAGGAGGGGAATGCTGACGCGCATGCGGTGAGTTTTGAACCTCATTTTTTCTAAATGATAAAAAGTTGATTTTTTCTGTTAGAGAATTATTTGCTTAAACAATAGAAAAACTACCTCAGTCAAGCTAAACCAACTTAAGCCAATTGATTTCGACGATTTAGAGAGTTTTTTTTTATGCTTAATAGGCTTGCGCTTGACCACAACTCTCCTGATGTTAAGTGATATTGCAGCCTAAGATGAAGCGCGTTTGCCTAGAAGAAACCGGTTCATTCTTGCCTTGAAGACAGTAAGGTTGTAGTTCAGTGAGAACAGGGATTGCGGCAAGGAGTTCCACACTTTGGCCATCCGTATTATAAACGTGGAAGCGAATCGCTTAGTACGCGTTTCGGCATTTCCACTGTATATCGAGTTTGTCGTTAAATCGAGTGATGTTACATGGAGTTTACATTTATGTATTATTATGATTCCTAGCTAGATCGATTTATCGCCCCGAAACCCCCTATATACTAAATTTCATCGAAATCATTGAAGCCGATTCCAAGATTCCACTTATACATATACATATATTGATATTGAAATAGTGTATGGTAATGACGTGTATATCATCTATATATACCAATAAATAAGTATTATGTATTATTAGTACCTGGTTGACCGTTTTTTTGTATGACATTTTCTAATTGACGACCTCGTTGGCGTAAAGGTTACCATGCCGGTCTGCTAATCAGAAGGTTCCGGGTTCGATTCCCGGCCCGGTCAACATCTTTGTGCTTAACCAAATTTGTTGGCTGTGGGTCTGGGTGTTAATATGTATTTGTATATAATATGTATGTATGTATATGTAGTATATCAGTTGTGTTAGCAACCATAATACGAGCGAGAAATGGTTCAGTATGGGGCTGCTAACCAGCCGTGTGTGAATGTGTCCTAATATTTATTTATTTATATTTATTTAAATTCATTAATTCTGTATTTCATTGCCAGGGTTTGGGGTTCCTGCACGCGTCCGGCATATCAGTGCCAGTGTCGCAAGCCAAGGCGCTGGTGCACTACACGCTGGGTGCCCTCGGCGAGAGTCCGTACGCCCAGATGGCGCTAGGGTACCGCCACTGGGCCGGCGTCTCCGTGCCTGGCTCCTGCCCTAAAGCGCTCGACTTGTATATGAAGGTTGCTGCTAAAGGTAACAAAAAAAAACAGTAGAAAAATCAAAATAACCTAATATATACGACTTTGGACACCGGAGAGCGTCCAAAGTCCAGGCAGGCCCAGACGGAGATGGTGGGATGAACTAGACTCCTTTTGTAAAAACTGGACTCAAAAAGCTCAAAACCGGGAAAGATGATAGAGAGGCCTTTGCCCAGCAGTGGGACGGAACCTGCTAAATAATAATAATAATAATAATAAAAATACGACTTTATAGCATATGGCATAGTTTGAAATTAGCAAATAGCATTTGGGGTCAGCACAGCCCGTTTTTTGCTTCCACACTCTTCTGTCAGCCGTTATATCTACATTCACCCTTAATCCTCTTTCACACAGTTCATCCTCATCTTCTTAGGTGAAATCATACATACACAAATAATTATTATAGTAATTGTTTTGTTTGTTTTCAAAATTCTTTACTAAACATACACATATTAACAAAGTAAAAGATGGACACTGTCCACATTTAAATGTATCTTAATTACTATTCCTACTTACAGACTACTTATCTTTCTTAGCTCTTAAAAACAAAGTTTGCAAAAATTACATGTAAATATGCTAAACATTAAACACCAACCTACATACATTATTACGTGGTGTCGACGCGAGTTGTTTTGTTGACCTATTGTGCCAGGTTCACATTTTAAGCCATTAATTTATTATTATTGTTATGATAGATAGATAGATAGATTTATTGAAACAAAAAATTACAACATGGTGGCGCTTACGTACTGTAAGCGCCTGAATGGGTACTTTGTTACAATTTGTCAAAAAATAACATTAAAATTAAACATAGGCGCTGTATAGGGGCGAAAAATAAAATTATGATAAAAACTATATAATATTAAAAAAACAAGCTAAATGAAATCATTAGGCTCGTACAGACACAGGACCATCTCCAAAAGCCAAGTGACTATAGTCATTTTCCAAATACTCCTTAACCGTGTACAGTGTCTTGTCAAGCAGAATTCTAGAATTTTAATACACCTTTCGAATTTCTTTTCATTTTTTACACGCTTTATATTAGCTTCACCAGTATGTTTGTTTGTAACCGACTTCTTTGGGTGCGATTTTGACCCACTTTAAACGGCCAGATTTCGTTGAAACTTTGTAGATTTATTGAGGACCGATGACAATACACTAACTTGATATAATTAGTAAATTTTTTTGTATTTTTGTTTTGGTTGTTTGTTTGTAACCGACTTCTTTGGGCGCGATTTTGACCCACTTTAAACGGCCAGATTTCGTTCAAACTTTGTAGATTTATTGAGGACCGATGACAATACACTAATTTGATAAAATTACGGTTTTCTATAAAAAGCGTGTTTTTTAGTTTTTTTTTAATTATTAATTATTATTTGAGTTTTTACTGCTTCTGGTAGTTTATTAAATATATGTGTGTGTGTGTGTGTGTGTGTGCGTCAGTGGCGAGCGAGGTGACGTTCAGCGGCGGGCCGCTGGTGGTGCGCGCGCGGCTGGCGGACGAGGCGGAGGGCGGGGGGGGCGGCGCGCTCGACACCGACCTCATCGAGTACTACCAGCTGCTCGCCGAGAAGGGAGATGTCCAGGCACAGGTACATTATATTATATCTAATACTAGCTGTTGCCCGCGCCGCCGCCCGCGTCTAGTTTTTACTAGACTTTTCTAGTTTTTTGACGGCCTCGTTGGCGCAAAGGTTCGTAACCTTTGCGCCTCCAGAACGACGAACCGAACCGATTTCCACAGTTTTGCATTCGTTGGAAATATCTCGGACTCCGTGAGGTTTGTAGCAAACAAAATTCAGGGAAAAGTTCAATTCATTGAGGCGAAAAGGAGTTTGCCGTTGGTTTGCTAGTTATTATAATGTAGATACTATCTTTCGTTAATTCGGGTGATGTTAACACCTTTTTTTTTCACACACAGCTGGTTAGCGCCATACTGAACCAATTCTAGCTCGTATTATGGTTGCTAACACAACTGATATACTACATATACATACATACATACATATTTTATACAGATACATATTTAACACCCAGACCCACAGCCAACAAATTTAGTTGAGAAGCACAAAGATGTTGACCGGGCCGGGAATCGAACCCGGAACCTTCTGATTAGCAGACCGGCATGGTAACCTTTACGCTAACGAGGTCGTCAACACACGCTCCCAGTCTGTTGAAACACCGGCTCCCAGTATAAACACATTTTCAACTGTTGACATACCGGGAGCCGGTGTGGGTAAAACTAAAACTTGGAACTTGGACTTTTTTTAACAGTTAATACAAAATGGGCTAATGTCATTCAACATACGAACGAATAAGTCTATATAAAATTTACATGTCACAAAGTTAGTTACCGTACCCCGAAACGGCTTGACCGATTTTCCCCAAATTTTATATGCGTATTCAATAGTATATAATAATTGAATGCGGAAAGACAGATACGACTCATTTTGACGACCTCGTTGGCGTAAAGGTTACCATGCCGTCTGCTAATCAGAAGGTTCCGGGTTCGATTCCCGGCCTGGTCAACATCTTTGTGCTTAACTAAATTTGTTGGCTGTGGGTCTGGGTGTTAAATATGTATTTATAAATATAATATGTATGTATATGTAGTATCAGTTGTGTTAGCAACCATAATACGAGCTAGAAATGGTTCAGTATGGCGCTAACCAGCTGTGTGTGAAAAAAAAAAAAGTGTTGACATCACTCGAATTAACGAAAGATAGTATCTACATTATAATAACTAGCAAACCAGGCGAACTCCTTTTCCCCACAATGAATTGAAATTTTCCCTGAATTTTGTTTGCTACAAACCTCACTGAGTCCGAGACAATTCCAACGAATGCAAAACTGTGGAAATCGGTTCGTGGGTTCTGGAGTTATAGCGTCAGGAAGGAAAATTCCAACTTGTTTTTATACATTAAATTAAGTTTAGTTTAGTTACAATAACTCCCGCTAACTGTGACTCCCGCTCCGGATCTTTCCTGGTGCAAAGGATAGCGATTGCCATTCCGCGCGGGAACGCTGCAAGTCTGATGGGCACCTTTGCAGCGGGAACTACTAAGGGCGGGTTATTTATTTAGATTTAAGTTATTTGTAATAAATTTAAATTTATTTTGACATATTGTACATTCAGAAATTTTGACAGTTACAATATTACTCTGTGTTTCATAAACTAAATGTAAATAACTTGCCAAATGAGACGAGATGTTGCAAGGCCAATAAATTATTTTATTGTACAGTGTAAAGTCTATATAACGACACTGAAGGGACTGAGCATTTTATGGCGTTATAGAGAGTGGTCGTTAATTGAGAGAGAGAATGTATCATTGTATAGAATACAAGCTAAACCAACTAAAGCCAATTGATTTCGACGCCTTAGAGAGTTTGTCGTTAAATCGAGTGATGTCACATGGAGTTTACACTGTATATAGTTTTTTTTCTTCTATTCCAAGTACTCGTAACTTAGTATCATCTATACATCTGTAAGTCGTTAATCTGTCGACTGCACTACTCACACGGGTATTTGAGTCTCGCTTGTGCAGCGATAAGCAATGCGCGTTTGTGAGTGACCGCTCTCGTTTGTTTACAAACTAGTTTAACCATTTGTTGCGGGCAGGTAGGTTTTTTTTTTTTACACATTTCACACACGGCTGGTTAGCCCCATACTGAACCATTTCTAGTTCGTATTATGGTTGCTAACACAACTGATATACTACATATATATATATAATGAACCTTTCACGGTAAATGTTGATCCAGTGTGAAGTTGGAACAATTGTTGATCCACCTATTTTGCGTGTATTTTCGGCTCCTCGCCTTTAAAACCGATATACCCTGATCCAGCCTTGGTATACTCGTGACGTCGGTGGATCTGCACTAGCACGTTTTCCGTATACTCCTCACCAAATACACCGACATCGTTTGATCCACTAACGGTCAAAAAAAACATACTGAATGTGATTTCTTAGATCCGGAGCCAACATTGACGAATAGGTATTCGAAAACAAAGCGATATATATTTTTTTAATAATTATGAGTACGAGTACTTTGAAATGCTTAGTTTATTTTTATTTTACCTTGGTTAAACTAATTTATAGGGATAGTTTGAGTAGATTATACTAAGAAAAATTGTCTTTAGGGTTGAACTTATAAATCTTGGTTCAACTGATGACTGATTCGTTATAGATATTTGATCTTTTTTATGTATATTACGACTATGTTTTAAATACGAGTATTTAGCCTGTTTAATTCATCGTTGCTAATAAAATTTTAGTTTCGTGTTATTTCGATTTTCTTTGAAAAATTTAGTTTAATATGAAACTAACAGATTGTTTTTTAATTGTTATGTTAATTGTTTATTTTAAGTTAATTGTTGCTGTTTGCTAAAATATTTTTATCAATATTTTGTTTTCGAGATTTGTAAGAATAATCGCTAACTGGTTTATGAGAATATTAAGTTGATAATCAACGACATTATTTCTTTCTTAAAATAAAAATAAAAATAATTAGCCAAGTGCGAGTAGAACTCGCGCATGAAGGGTTCCGTACCATTGTTGTATGGGAGCCCCCCGTGAATATTATTTTTAATTAAATTATTTATGAGGGAAACACTGTGCTTTACATTACGAATACACACACACATACATACTGACACACGCTAACACACAGACACACACGCGCCCCCGCTAATACACACACACACATTGACACACACTCACACACACACACACGCGCCCGCGAGCTCACACACACACACACACACCCACGCGCATGCGCACACACACCCACACTGACGCACACACAAACACACACACACACACGCACTGACACACACACACACACACACACTAACACACACACGCCCGCGTTCTCACACACACACACACACACACTGACACACACACACACACTGACACACACACACACACACACTGACACACACACACACTGACATACACAAACAAACACGTACACGCGTCCGCGTGCTCACACACACTGACACACACACTCACACACTGCAACACACACACACACACGCCCGCGTTCTCTCACACACATACACACTGACACACACACAATGACACACACACACCCACGTGCTCACACACACACACACTGACACACACACACTGACACACACACACACTGACACACACACACACGCGCGCGCCCGCGTGCTCTCATACACACACACACACACACTGACACACACACACTGACACATACACACTGACACACACACACACACTTAGCATAAGTTTTTTCAATTTCAGTCAGCTGCAAAGTATTAGTAGTAGTAGTTGTTGTTTTAGTAGCGTTTTAGGGTTCCGTGCCTAAAAGGTAAAAACGGCGCCCTATTACTATCTAAGCCTCCGCTGTCTGTTTGTCACCAGGCTGTAGCTTATAAACCTTGATAACTAGGGAGTTGATTTTTTTACAGATGATGTATTTTTGTTGCCGCTGCAGTAACAAATACTAATTAGAATAAAATAAATAGGTATTTAAGAGCGGATCCCGTAAAACAAACGCATATTTTTTTCAATCTTTATCAAGACTTTTGATAGATTTTTGGAATAGTATCAGTAATATATCAACTTTGTAAATAAATTACACAAACAGGCGCGACTTCGTCTTACACTTGACCGATTTTTATAGCTAATCGCACGGAACCCTTTACGCGGAAGCCCAACTCGCCTTTGGCCAATTATTTATACTAATGCATTTTATGCTAACTCCGCATAGCGTTAGTTAGCCTCGGCCACTGGAATATTTTATGGCTAAAAATGTCTCGTACTAATTAGACTGTCAACTACATTTCTACCAAATTTAATCTATATTGGTCTAGCCGTTTGAGAGTAAAGACGTAAGAAACATACACTCACACACACGCTCTCTCACAAACTTTTGCCTTTCAATATTACCAATGGGAAATAGTGACACCGTAAAAAATAATTTTGAGGATCGGTCCACAAATGGCTGAGAAATCGGTAAACACAAAAAAAAAAAATCATACAGTCGAATTTATAACCTCCTCCTTTTGAAGTCGGTTAAAAATAATATGTTGATACTATGAATCTGTTAATAACAAAAAGGTCTTGGCACAGAATAATAAGTAGTAGGTCTTGGCTGTTTTCAGCCAATCCGAGCGCTTGCTGTGCTCTGATTGGCTCATTTGAATCGGATCAACATTTACCGTAACTATCGCAAGGTGGATTTGTATATCGGATCAACATATGCAAGCGCTAGTAAAAAGTCACGTGATTGTAGATGTTGATCCAGTCGGAGCCACATTTGTTCCCAGAAATGTATATTGGATCAACAAAAGGCGGCGGATCAACATACGTTTTTGGATCAACAAATAACTCGTGTTAAGTCGCGTCAGATCAACATTTACCGTAAGGGTATCTCTATATATATATACATACATATTATAAATAAATATATATTTAACACCCAGACCCACAGCCAACAAATTTAGGTAAGCACAAAGATGTTGACCGGGCCGGGAAACGAACCCGGAACCTTCTGTTTAACAGTCCGGCATGGTAACCTTTACGCCAACGAGATCGTCAGGTTATAATGTAATAATTAATCTTGCACATTATTGTTAAATAATATTAAAACTGGAAGAGGACTCTGGTCTCGTAACACGGTCTGATAACTAGTACGAGACCAGAGGCTTCAATATGCACCATGTATACATTTATGCACCATTAAATCATTTTGTATTTGTATCTTTGTGTCTCCAGGTGGGTCTGGGCCAGCTGCACTTCCAAGGCGGTCGCGGCGTCACACTCGACTTGAACAAGGCGCTCAGTTACTTCTCGCAAGCCGCCAAGACTGGAAACGCCGTCGCTAACGCTTTCCTAGGAAAGGTAACTATTACTCTATACTGAATTACTTCTTCTTGTTCTTATTCTTCTCCTTCTTATTTCCGCCCGAAGGCTACTTGCTGATTTGGCTTTAAGACTGCTTGTACTAAGACTAACAGGCGCAACCTATAGTTTAACATGTTCCATCCCCCCCGGCTTTAAAACGTAGAGAGGGAACACCGTAGAGGTTTTAGGCGGTAGAGGTCGCCACTCTGGCACCGAGCCCGTCCTACTCCTCTGCCTTCCCGAAGATTGGCGCGCATGCGTAAATGCATTTCCTCCATGACACAAAAAAAGGTATATGTAGTGCTAGTATCCAGTCCCGGCTTTGCACGGGCTATAAAATAATTCAAGTTGTAAAAAGAAACAAAATAAAACCTATTTTACTCGGGGATAATGTAGCCCAACGGTGAAAGGAGTTTTCAAATCGGTCCGGTAGTTTGGAGCCTTTTCGCGTCAAACAACCAAACAAACAATCAAACTCTTCCTCTTTATAATATTGGTATAGATAAGTGTTATCTCAGGTTTGTGAAGCAGCTTGTCTGTATGTATACGGTTTGTGTCAGATATATCTGGAAGGCGGCGACGGGATCAAGGCGGACAACGACACCGCGCTGCGCTACTTCAGGAAGGCTGCGGAACTGAACAATCCGGTCGGACAGAGCGGACTTGGACTCATGTACTTACAGGTAGAAACTCATTAACCACTTGTATGTTGAAACACCGGCTCCCTGTATAAACACATTTTCGCCGCAACTGTTTACATACCGGGAGCCGGTGTGGGTAAAACTAAAACTTGTTTTTTTAACAGATAAGACAAAATGGGCTAATGTCGTTCAACATACGAACGGTTAAACTTTGTAAACTATTCACGTAAGGCATCTTATTTAGAGCAAAGAGTCAGTGAAGAGACACCGATACAGAGTTGAAGTTCCAAACTTTCGTACAAAACGCTTTGAGTCGACCTTTATTGTTAGGACTGCGAAGCTTTGGAACTCACTACCTGAGTCTCTGTTTCCTGAGAGGTATCATCCGGGGGCCTTCAAAAGTAGAGTTAATAGGTATCTTCTAGGTAAGCGTGCCACACCGTAGACTGCAGTGCAGCTTAACATCAGGCTAGCTGTAGTCAAACGCTAACCGATCAAGGATAAAAAAAAACTTAATATTTCCGAGTAGAAAACGGTCACACTTACTTATTATTAAAAGTTGAAATGAGTCCAACAGTTTCGGTGCTCGGAAAGGACTGCACAAAGTGTGACCGTTTTCTACGAGAAAACAGTAGAAACTCGATTATCGGACCTTCAGTTTACCGTGTCATTTGATACGGTTGCGCCCAGATAAAAGATTAATTTTTAGTAATTAAAGGCTTGATCGAATGCAAAAAATACATAGATAGTAACTTTGAATATGAAAATAAGGCCGACTTTCCGATTGGAGATTGCAGACTAGTTATGTTCCGGATATCCGAATCCATATCCGAGGCAGAAAAACTATCCGTATCCGTTACTTTTATCGCGGATATTTTGCGGTAAAATAATGATCCGTATATCATATCCGCGGATCTTGATACCAAATCCGTATTCGGATCAGTATTCTGCGGATATACATTTTTAACGATCCGGCACAATACTGGTCTAGACATACTGAAGCCGCCTTTACAACGTCAACTTTAACCCTAAATATCAAAATAGCGCCGAGAGTAGCATAGAGTGAGAGAGAGAGAACTTTATTAATCATCTCTGCTATTATAAAAAGAAATGTATGAACATGGCAGGGTCGAGGGGTACCTAAAGACACGACAGCCGCCTTCAAGTACTTCACGATGGCCGCTAACCAGGGCTGGGTGGACGGACAACTCCACCTCGGCTTTATGTACTTTGGTAAGCATATGTTCCGGTAATAATATTTTTACATAATGGTAAAGTATTTTCTAGTATCCGTCTGGTTAACTACAGAATAATTAGTTTTTAAGCAAGTTTCTTCTGGGAAAGCGCGCTCCACCTTAGATTGCAATATCGCTTACCATCAGATGAATTGCGATCAAGCGCAAGCCCATTACTAATAAAAAAAACTATCGTTGTGTTCCGGCAGCCTCATTGGGAGCCATGCACAAGACTGTCGTTTTTAAAGTGACATTTTCGTCTAATCGTCGGATAAGACGATAAATATTGTAGTTCCCGGCTGTTAATCTTAGTTCAAGCAGTCGTTAAGTCAAGTCAGAGGCCTTCGGGCGGCTTGAAAACTCTCGACACCAAAGCTTGGCCACTTAGATCATACGAAGAAGAAGAAGTATAGTTTTTAAGCTTTCGGTGAAGGAAATCATCGTGAGGAAACCTTATCATGGTGCTAGGGTAGGTTTCCAATGCTAGGCTTTAACAACCTTGTAAAGTCTGTCGCCAAGGGGCCGTCCTTTAATCACGTGAGGTTCGAAAGGGGTGGGAGGGTTTTAATAATATATCACGTAGCTCCCCCCTTCCCCCCAGGGTTGTAATAATATATCACGTGTATTTATTTTTCGGGATACTGAACCGAAAAGCGTCGTTCGTCTTATAGTTGCTAGCTAACTTATTTTCTATAATAAAATTAGATTTTATCGAAGGCTGCATTTAAAAATAGTTACGCAATTGAGTAGTAACTAAAAAATACACGTGATATGGGAAGGGGGGTGGGGGGTATCAGGTATAATAAAGTCAAAGATATTAGGTATAATATAGTGATAGATATTGTGAAGTACGTTTCTCGTGTTGTAACCAGGTGGTATCGGCGTCCGGCGTGACTTCAAGCAAGCCAACAAGTACTTCTCCCTAGCGTCCCAGTCCGGCCACGTGCTAGCGTTGTACCACCTAGCGCACATGCACGCACAGGGCCTCGGGGTGCTGCGCTCTTGTACCACTGCCGTGGAGGTAATATTTTATTTTATAGGAATTGCACCACTGCCGTGGAGGTAACTTTTAATTTTATAGAACTTGTACCACTGCCGTGGAGGTAATATTTTATTTTATAGGACTTGTACCACTGCCGTGGAGGTAATATTTTATTTTATAGGACTTGTACCACTGCCGTGGAGATAACTTTTAATTTTATAGGACTTGTACCACTGCCATGGAAATAATATTGGATTTTATAGGACTTGTACCACTGCTATGGAGGTAAAATTGAATTTTATAGGATTTGTAATACTGCCATGGAGGTAACATTTAATTATATAGGACTTGTACCACTGCCGTGGAATAAACATTTAATTTTATAAGACTTGTACCGCTCCAGTGGAGGTAACATTTAATTTTATAGGACTTGTATCACTGCCGTGGAAGTAACATTTAAATCTATAGAACTATAGAACCTGTATCACTGCCGTGGAGGTAACATTGGATTGTATAAGACTTGTTTTATTGCCGTTGAGGTAAAATTAAATTTTATATTACTTGCTATATTCGTTCAGTCGTTAAGCCAAGTCAGAGGCCTTCGGGCGGCTTGAAATCTGTCGACACCAGAGCAATGTGTATGTTGTGTTGGGCAGCTGTTCAAGAACGTGTGCGAGCGCGGGCCGTGGGCGGCGCGGCTGATGAGCGCGCACGCGGCGTGGCGCGCGCGGGACGCCGACTCCGGCTGGCTGCAGTACCGCGCGCTCGCCGAGCAGGGGTACGAGGTCGCGCAGACCAACGCCGCCTACCTGCTCGATATAGGTCAGTCTACACACGTACAGGCAGTTAGTTTTTTTACACACGGCTGATTAACCCCATACTGAAACTTTTCTAGTTTGTGTTATGGTGACTAACACAACTGAATACTACATTTACATATGTCGGCGTCAGCCGCCTATTGTGAATGACAACGTGCGGTTGAGTCACGCGTCAGCGCACGTGCAGATGAATCACGGCGCTCCCACCACTATATAACGCCTGCACTCGGCCGCCGCAGAGACAGACACACAGACAGACACGCTTGTCCGGTGTCGCTGTAGAGGCCCCTCAGGCCAACAGCAAAGTCATTATCAAAAAAAAAAAAAACGCCGCAGAGACAGTCGACTAGAAGCGCTCGCCGTGTGCGCACGTTTCGGACGCATAACTTGTAATTGTGTAATAAACGTTTGTACAAGCATCACGTGTCGTATTTCTTCACACCGGCATCCTGTAGTCTTCGACATGTCTGGCTCTCACGCGACACATACATATATGTTAAAGCCTCAGCATTATGCTGAATTTGTTCCTTTTGTGCACACACCTGAGTATGTAGTTTTAAATGTCTATTTGTAATATGTATCTAAGTGAGCACAATAAATAGATTTTCTTTCTTCTTTCTATCTTGATACTAAATAACCGTTGTTTACATCTATTTGGACAGGTGAAGTCCGCTTGTTCCCGGAGACGGAGCGGTACCGACGCGCTTTACAACTGTGGTCCCGCGCGGCGTCGCAGGGGTGCTCCGCCGCGCGCGTCAAGCTGGGAGACTACCATTACTACGGACACGGCACGCCCGTCGACTTGGAGGCCGCCGCGCATCATTACAGGTCAGATACCTCGTTGGCGCAGCGGTTACCATGCCAGACTGCTAACCAGAAGGTTCCGTGTTCGATTCCCGGCCCGGCCGACATCTTTGTGCTTAACTAAATTTGTCGGTTGTGGGTCTGGGTGTTAAATATGTATCTATATAAAATATATATGTATGTATATCAGTTGTGTTAGCTACCATAACACGAACTTAAAATGGTTCAGTATGGAGTTAACCAGACGTGTGTGAAATGAGACCAAAAAAAAAAAGATACATGTCGCTAAATGTAAGTAAAGTCAGGGTTAAAAGTCAATAAGAAGTCGCAACACGTAAGAGTCGGTAAAATTTCATCATTGGTCAGTTTCACGCCATTACAATAAAAAAGTTATATCGTTCTAAATTATATATACGACATCAAAGAAGTAACAAGTAAGATAACAACGGTAAGTAAGATAACAGATGTGCCTTCACAAGCTGTTTTTAAACGAAAATTAAAGAATTGGCTTATCGAACAGGCATTTTATTCTTTTGACGATTTTTTGAAATTAAAATTGGCTTGACACTACGTTCGTAGTACACTATTTATATAAGGTTAATTATAAATTATTGATTTATATTTGACATTTATATTTGAATTTTTATTGACATTTGTATTAATTATAATATATTTCGCCACCACACGCCATATATCACGCCACCTTTGTCTGGGTCGACCTCGGGGTGTGGCGTCATGACCTAGACGAACATGACACAAACTGGGCCACCAAAGCTGAAGACCGGGCTGTCTGGAAGGAGGGAAGAGAGGCCTTTGCCCAGCAGTGGGACACAATAGGCTGAAAATAATAATAATATATTTAATTTGATTGTGTGACTTGTAGATGTATTGTTATCAATAAATTACTTTGACTTTAATATTTTTTTGGGTATTTATGCCTAAAAAGTATTATGTTATTTTACAACAACTTTACAATAAAACCACCTTTACCATTGTAAGTGATTTATTTGCTCAAGTCGATGGCTTGAATCATTTTATACCATTATATGTTTTTGGTGTTACAGGATAGCTTCAGAAGTCCTCCACAGCGCGCAAGCGACTTTCAACCTAGGCTACATGCACGAGCGAGGTTTGGGTCTCGCGAGGGACTTGCATCTCGCCAAGCGTTGTTACGACCTCGCCGCCGACACGTCGGCCGACGCGCGTCTCCCCGCCGCGCTGGCGCTCGCCAGACTCAACGCGCACACGGCGCTCGAGCAGATCGCTATGGTGAGTCAGACTCAGCGCTACACACTTGCACCTCACCAAACTTACCTAATACCTCGCTGAGTACTCAATATAATTTATAGAGCGAAGCGAGTTTTTCGGTCTTAACCTTACAGCCTTTTCACACGGCAGTCCAGTTTTGCAGGATCGGCTTTTTACGGTATCCTGCTAAACTGGACGCTGTGTTCACATGGCAGTTCAGTTTTGCAGGATTCAGTAAGTCAGCTGGTCCCGCAAAACTAGACTGCCGTATGAACACGGTTGCATCCTGTTTTTTTTACCATTCCTACGCCGGCTAAGAAGTGAAATGGACGTGCATACTTTCCTAATAGCCTAAGAGCCTGTGAACGGGTACCTGTATGTATTTGACCAGACCTGGGTTTGTGTACATTAAGGCCCCAATACCTGCCGTACATGAGATGGGGACTCACGAAGCTCGATAAGTGGTGGTAATTTAAATTAGATTTATTTAATACTAGCATCCAGTCCCGGCTTTGCACGGGCTCTAAAATAATCTCAGTAACAAAGAGAAACAATTAGCCTAAGTATGTTATTTGGAGATAATGTAGGTTCCCAAAGCTACGGTGAAAAAAAGATTAGTGTATAGTTTTTTTTTCTTTATTTATTAAAGGGTATTAAATAGGGATGGCGTCCCCATTGGACTATTCACTATGTACAAAATTAAAAAAAAGACTTAACCTAATATGAATTTATACAGTTTCAACAGCACTTTGACCTCAGCCGACATCAGGGAGGCCAAAATACTGTTGCACAAACCTACTTGGTGACAATTATACATAAAAGTTTGTGTAATTCTCAGCGCTTCGTTACGGGCACATTCCATCAAGACGTGAAGCACATCTTTGTCTGTATGGCAGACTGGGCAATTCGGAGAGTCCGTTAGTCCTATAAGTTGCTTATATTTGTTTGATGAAATGTGTCCAGAACGATTCTCTTCATAGCTACAATGTCTTTCCTGCTAATGTTAGCCTCATCGAACCATGAATGGAGAAGGCACAGGACCGAGAACAGTGGCGTCTCTTAGTATCGGAGGCCAAGATCCGATTCGGATCGACGTACCAACCCAGTTAGTTAGTTTAGACATTTTTTGATATTGTATACTTATAATCTTTTGACATTTCTTTTAAATATTATTGCTTAGCTGTAAATTATAGTGGAGTGAAATAAACTTATAAATTAACTAATTAATTGACTTTTTGCACACTGCATATGTGGTAGCCTACAAGGGACATTTTATATTATTTTCCATGTTTTTATATTACCTGTGGCTACGCAAATAAAATTATTTCATTTCATTTCTTTTCATGGGCAACGAGGAAGCTGGCTTTGAATTGTCTGGTTAGTGCATAGTTTAGGTAAGAGAGTTGTCCAGTCCACAGTAACCTCACGTGGCGTGATGATGCAGTCTATATTGCAGAGCCCGCTGGCGCTGTTCCTGCTGGCTGGCGACTCGGCGCTGGTCTCCAACTGGGACCTGTACCTCATCAGCGCGCTGCTGGCCTCGCTCGCGCTCGTGCTGTTCCTCCGGAGACCGCACCACTGAACTTCGCTGTTCACGTCCATACAGCTCAAGTCTGCATTACGACCCTGGTAGCGACTTCTTCTTCTTTGTATGATCCAAGTTTGCCCACTTGGCTCAATTCTTGGCTCTGGTGTCGAGAGTTTACAAGCCGCCCGATGGCCTCTGACTTGGCTTAAGGCGATGATTAGGGTAAAAAAATGGTTGCCTGTAAAGTCGGTTTTACGGGCGAAGATTCTACGTGACGACGTCCGATCATAGTTGAGTGGGAGAGAGACAGACGCAAGGCATTCGGCGGGCCTCTCTCTCGTTCGGTAACTCATCGTAACGTTACCGGGCGTTACACTTTTTCATAAGTGACTCCCAGCCGCAACCTAATTTAAGACGTTGTCACGTCAAAAAAAAGAATTTTGAGAATCGATCCACAAATGGCTGAGAAATCGGTGAACATACATAAAAAAAAACATACAGTCGAATATATAACCTCCTCCTTTTTTGAAGTCGGTTAAAAACTTTAATATGCAGTTTCGTTATAAATCATAAACAGTAAAAAATATTGAAAAAATTGCTTTAAGATCGTCTAAGAATAACTCTAAGAATATAAATACTTATTTTGAGACTAAGGAGACTTGTAAATTAGAAAAAAAAAACTGGTTCAAAATATCAAAAATTAAATTTTTTGGACCAGTTTTTTTACATACTAGCTGTGCCCCGCGGTGTTACCCGCGTTAATCTGGGACAAAAAAAATTATAAAAAGTATCTAGTATATGTCCGTGTACTGGTTCTAAGCTACCTCTTTATTAACTTTCAGCTAAATCCATTCAGCCATTCTTGAGTTATAAGTGGTGTAACTAACACCTCTTTCTTTTATATAATATAGATTGATATTTTTAATAGTGGATCTTTAAGCATATTTTCGTTTTTTTACCGTTTTGTTATCTGGACGCTACCTACGCTGACACGTTGAATTTGTTCCGACTGTTAGTCTTAGTACAGCCAGTAGCAAAGTTAGAATCCTTCGGGCGGCTTGAAAACTCTCGACACCAAAGCTTGGCTACTTAGCTCATACAAATAAGATTATCGGCATTGTGATATAGTGTAACTAAAACAGAAAAACGTTAGAATACGTTACAAGGGGATATACATAGTATCAGGGATAAGAATACAAGAGAGGGTTGCTGATTCACATAAAATAAAGGATTTTGCGATTTACAAAAAATCTAATAGATGACGCTTAACACAAAAGTTTTATAATGTATAAAATGAGTTTTATTTTATCTATATCTCTGGCTAAACGACGTTGTACGCTGTAAGCTACATCTATCGAATTTATTCTGTACCACCAACGGGAGTGGTTTAGATTCTAAATTCAAGTTTATAATTCTACACCCGATTCATTTGAATTTGATAATTCGATGCACGTAGCGACATCTTACGCAATAGAAGGCACTTATTTTAAGTGGTACGATTTTAAACAAGAGATTGAGTGTCTATAATATTTATTTGTCTATGATAGTATTTACTCGGTGTTCATATCATTATTTGTGTCGCTTTTTCGCACTTTAGTGTTTTGTGACGATTGCAAAAAAAGTGTTAATGTAAATAGATCTTTCATTTTCCTACAATATCATGGTCAGAACTCATTTCATTGCATCTATAAATAAGACTTTAAGTTTGATAGATTACGAGAATTTTGCAATTTTAATATTAAAATGATTAAGATTGTTCTTAAGGTGGATAGAAAGGGATAGACACAGTAAAATTGCGGGCTTTCAAATCTAGTTTATACATTCTTGATAAGGGAGTTTACTGTAGACAACAGTTGTTTTATTTATTTTACGAAATAAATTCATATAAAATAACCAATGAACAATTTCGAAATAATGAACTCTAATGAACATACTTGCTAAAAAGTAAGATTTGTTTTAATTTTTCGCTTATAAATTTAAAAAATTTGATAAGGACTGTTTGAAAAAACTTCAATATTTTCTATAATTTTTTATTTATAGTTCAAGATTTGGCCTTCGTCTTCGACTTAACTCTATATTTGTAAACTCCCAGATGCTACTCGAAGAAATACATAGAGACTATGGAATAGAATTCCCAAGTTTTGCACTCCTAACTACGAGGGTACGATACTTTGGAACTTCAACTGTATAAGTGTTTTCATATAATCGTATCGTGAAAGTATATTTATTTAAGCAGTGCCTGTAAACAAACATAGCACGTCGTACCCTAAAATGTCTGAGACGTGCGTTTTTTTACTGGCACTGTAGGTGTTAATTATTTTCTTCATTTGTGTAAATATTTCAATTATAAATATAGGTTTTATAGTGTTTATCTTGGTGTTTTATTTTAGAATAGTTATCCTCACTAGCAAGGGTGTATGATACTTTGGAACTTCAACTGTATAATTGTCTTTTCATGTAATCATTCAATTTAAGCCTGTCAACAAATATAGCACGTCTTTTTCTAAAATTACTCTGAGACGTGCGTTTTTTTACTGGCACTGTAGGTGTTAATAATTTTCTTCATTTGTGTAAATATTTCATTTATTATGAATATGGGTTTTATAGTGTTTGTCTTGGCGTTTTATTTTAGAATAGTAACCTCAAATTACTAAAGTTATGTACAGTAGAAACTCGATTAACTGGACTAATTGTTGTTGCTAGTCATTCGGATAATCGTAAGTGTGAAGAAATTTCTTCTAGATCTTAAAGTTCCTATCCATAGACAAAAGATATAAGTTAATGTTATTCGTTCTGGCAAACATTTTAACTAAGAATAGACAAAAACTTTATGCAGTTTTGAGCATACGAAATATTTAAACCAGTTATTCCAGACTAGGCATGCTCTAACAGAGTATCACTACCGGCAACGCGCCCTACTGGCCAAATGTAAGGAGTAAAAAAAACAATCATTTGTTTACGAAACGAATGTATTATATGCAGTTTGCGTATGACTAAAAATACTCTAGACTACAGATAATTTTTATGTTTTTTTTTTACATATTCATCTTCTCAAGTTGTTCTATCTTCCTGGATATATCGTCTGCAGAGAACGTGTAGTCTATCATCTCCTGCTTCACTTCCTCTGACTCGCGGCTGCTCTTCTGCAACAATCATAAATAATAAAAATATTACTGCCTAAATATAACTGCCAAAGTTTTGATTGCGACCATCATGGATTCGAAATTTAGCGCAATATAAATATCTTAATAATATTATAAATGCGAAAATGTTCGTGTATGTTTGTTACTTTTTCACGCTCAAACGGCTGAACTGATTTTCATAAAATTTGGTATAAAGATAGGTTAAACCTTGAAAACAATTGCGGTTCCCGTGGCATAAACAAATATGTAACTTGAAAATCTATGTTACTCTTTCACGCTCTAACGGCTGAACAGATTTTAATGGGTTTACTATGAAGATAGGTTAGATCTTGGATTAACACATAGGCTACTTTTTATCCCGGATTAACGCGGCTAACACCGTGGGGCGCAGCAAGTAATTACTGATGCCATTTAATTCCACAGCGCGCTGCAGTCGCATAGTGATATGATCATAGTAGATTGTGTAACCCGAGTGAAATAGTTTCAAGAAAAAAACTAATAGGTGGCGCTTAACATTAAGTTAAAGGAAATAAGGTTATTTGTCAAGCCAGAGTTAAGCCAAAGAAGTAAACATTAGTGAGATTTTTTTAAAGAGCCTTATTTATATCTTCTCTCTCTGGATAGACCAGCATGGTTATGTTGAACGCTAGAAGCTCCATCTAATGGATTTATTCTGTACCACCAATACGAATAGTTCAGATTAGAGATTCGAAGTTCATTTGGATGCACCAGATTTGAATTTGATAATTCAATACACGTAGCGACATCTCACGCAACAGAAGGCACTAATTTTAGGTGGTACGATATTAAACAAGAGATTGAGCGTCTTTATATTTATTAGTCTTTGGTGATACTAACCCAAAACATGGCGTATTCGGGCGACACGGACTCAAGGTACGCGATCTTATCCTCCATAGCCTTCAGTCGCTTGTAGATATCCTTTGGCACTGGACCTGCTGCAATATACAGTTATTATATTAAAGAACAACCATTATCATTTAGGGGTATGGAAAATAGATAGTAGCCGATTCTCAGACCTACTTAATACGCATATAAAATTTGGTAAAAATCGGTCAAGCTGTTTCGGAGGAGTACGGTAACTAACATTGTGACATGGACATTATATATTGGATCAGCCCTCCCAAGTCCGGTGTTTAAGCAATGGGTTACTGTGGTCACTGCCAATTGTAACAGCCTCAACTATCAGTGGCCATAGATAAAATAATTACTAACCTAACCTAACCATATAATATCAACTTCACCAGATATAAAAAATGTGAATTATAAATTTGAAAAACCCCCGACAACATTTTATAATGGCGACCTTGGATTTGAAATGTTTATCATATATACTCATAACATAACTCCCTTAGAGTTGAGAAAAATGCTTCATCCGCCATTTTGGTTCTATTTTTATCAAAAATAGATAGATAGATAAATTATTTACCACTAATTACATTACATTATACGCAAAGTAAACTTATAGCTAGTGCCGAAAATTGCGGCCTTATCGCTAAAAGCGATCTCTTCCAGGCAACCAGAGAAAGGACAGTGACATAAAAACGAGAATAGTTAAGAACACTCTAGACTGATACAAATTTTAAATAAAATAAATAATAGTAGTTAAAAAAAAACTAAAAAAACACGCTTATCTAGCCGTTTAAAGTGGGTCAAAATCGCGCCCAAAGAAGTCGGTTACAAACAAACATACAAACAAAAATACAAAAAAAATGTAATAATTTTATCAAATTAGTGTATTGTCATCGGTCCTCAATAAATCTACAAAGTTTCAACCAAATCTGGCCGTTTAAAGTGGGTCAAAATCGCGCCCAAAGAAGTCGGTAACAAACAAACATACAGGGGAAGTTAATATAAAGCGTGTAAAAATATAGCAAAAACGTCGTTCTTTCGTAGGGGTTACAAATCAACGCCATCTAGCAGTAAAATGATGAAACACTTACCAATGTTAAGAAACTTCTCGACAGCTAGTACTCGCTCGGCGATGGCTGGAGGTAGGGCGGGGTTGTCACTGTGGGCGGTGGTCGGCAGGCTCCGCACGGTCTGCGGACCCCACTCGTTCTCAACCTTGTGAACTGCGGCGATAGGGCATACATTCCTTTACCACACGATAATTTGTAATTCATTTATTCAATAATATACCTAGTTAGAACAGGTTAGAAATAGTTCAGAATGGGGTTAACCAGCCATGTGTGAAATGAACCCTAATATTTAAAAAAAATCAGTTATTACTTACACCAAAGCGCTAACTATTTTAGATCTGAAGACTAAGAGCGCGAATGCGCTATCGTTTCCGGACACAACATCTGTCCGGGGTGATATCCCGTTGCGAGATGGAGGCAAACCGTCGTGTCTCCATATTACGACCTCGTTGGCGTAATGGTTACCATTCCGGACTGCCAACGGAAGGTTTTAGGTTCGATTCCCGGCACAGCCAACATCTTTGTGCTGAACTAAATTTGTTGGCTGTCGGTCTGGGTGTTAAATAAGTATCTATTTAAAATATGTATGTATTTATGTATATGTAGTATATCAGTTGAATTAGCAACCATAATACGAACTAGAAATGGTTCAGTATGGGGTAAACCAGCCGTGTCTAAAAAAAAATGGATATCCCCCCGGACAGACGTTTTGTTCAGAGACGGCCATCCGTCGGTCATGCATAGCTAGGAGCAGTCCTTAATACCGCTTGCGAGATTCAGACCGAGCACTCTGATTGGTTGAGGACGATGAAGTGCGACAAAGACGCCACATGTTTTTTAAAGTGAAATTCTTCGTCTTTATTGTCCATCTCGTATTTAACGTAGCCTAAACATAAATGAGCGAATAGGCGACTGTAAAGCTCACTTATTGTGCGTAGAAATAAATGAACTTACCTTTCAAATGTCCCTTGGAATCAAGTCGCCTGACGAACTGCGTTCTCACTCTGGCACACGAGTCTGTATCTTCCATCTCGCTCGCTCCTTTAGCCAGGATGAAGTCATGTATATTGTTGATGTTCACTTGCTCTCTCTTTTTCTCTATAAAGTTTTGTATTCTCTTCTCTAACTCCTCGCTGGAGACCGTTATCTGTACCAGGTTCTTATTGATCTCAGGTTCTGGTGAAGGCTTGAGGGTTTCGCCTGTGGAAAGTTAGAAAACTTCAGTTTTTGGTCTGCACCTCCTTGCTTACGTTAGGATGACGTCACAAAAAATTGGACCTCGTTGGCGTAATAGCCCAAGAGCCCATACGTTTCTGACCTTCGTCATTTAATAAAAGCTGAAAATTGTTCTATGTGTGTCCCTAGTAGAGGTAAGAATGATCCCCAAACATGAAGCTGAGGCAGCAGTGGCTTTGGCAGATAACTGGTAACAAAGGTGTATAAAATTCCATCTCAAATTCGTTATAGTATAAAACCTGATTTTTTCACATTTGATTCATAATAATATCAAAAGTCGCGTTGCTCATTGCCAGACGGTTATTATGGTGGCAACCCTCTGCCAGACACCCTTAAACTATTATACTTTATGAGTATACTTACGCTATATTATAAAACCTAAATTTTATATATAATCTTTTGGGGGCCTATTAATCTATGTTTACATAAAAGCCGGACAGTTTCGATAGTTCTATCATGTTGCCAGACGCATTCAAAGTGAGCAGTTGTTCGGGGAGCAAGGAGCGTATACAGTAACTAGTGCGAGTTAGACAGAGCGCTTGGTCTAATGCAGCCCTTCACTGTGCATCCACTGTAATCAAGTTTTTTTTATTATTAATTTCTTAATCAAAAAAATTCATTTTTTTTTACAGTTTGAATAACAATTTTTTTTTTCACTTTCACACACGGCTGGTTAGCCCTATACTGAACCATTTCTAGCTCGTATTATGGTTGCTAACACAACTGATATACTACATATACATACATACATATTATATATAAATACATATTTAACACCCAGACCCACAGCCAACAAATTTAGTTAAGCACAAAGATGTTGACCGGGCCGGGAATCGAACCCGGAACCTTCTGATTAGCAGACCGGCATGGTAACCTTTACGCCAACGAGGTCGTCAAAATAATATAAATGACAAATAATATAAATAAAATTATTAGAGTTTCGATATGATTGAAGTTGTATTAGAACAATTTTAATGGGTATTGTTTTAAATATTTGTTATTCAAACTGTAAAAAAAAAGAATAATGAAATTTTTTGATTAAGAAATTAATAATAAAAAAAACTTGATTACAGTGGATGCACAGTGAAGGGCTGCATTAGACCAAGCGCTCTGTCTAACTCGCACTAGTTACTGTATACGCTCCTTGCTCCTCGAACAACTGCTCACTTTGAATGCGTCTGGCAACATGATAGAACTATCGAAACTGTCCGGCTTTTATGTAAACATAGATTAATAGGCCCCCAAAAGATTATATATAAAATTTAGGTTTTATAATATAGCGTAAGTATACTCATAAATTATAAAAGTTTAAGGGTGTCTGGCAGAGGGTTGCCACCATAATAACCGTCTGGCAATGAGCAACGCGACTTTTGATATTATTATGAATCAAATGTGAAAAAATCAGGTTTTATACTATAACGAATTTGAGATGGAATTTTATACACCTTTGTTACCAGTTATCTGCCAAAGCCACTGCTGCCTCAGCTTCATGTTTGGGGATCATTCTTACCTCTACTAGGGACACACATAGAACAATTTTCAGCTTTTATTAAATGACGAAGGTCAGAAACGTATGGGCTCTCGCTCTATAATGGTTACCATGCCGGGCTGCCAATCAGAAGGTTCTGGGTTCGATTCCCGGCACGGCCAACATATTTGTGCTTAACTAAATTTGTTGGCTGTCATTTTGGGTGTTAAATATGTATCTATATAAAATATGTATAGATACATATTTAGTATATCAGTTGTGTTAGCAACCATAATACGAACTAGAAATGGTTCAGTATGGGGTTAACCAGCCGTGAGTGAAATGTGTCCTGAGTAAAAAAAACGTATCGAGGTGTCCAGAGTCGATAGAAGGCGTTTCGTGCTTCCTACTATCGTCATACTCCGTTATCGTATCGAGTCCTCGATACGTTAATGATACGAAAGCGCTTGTAGTTTGTACTAGAACCGTACGTACGCACGTTGAAAATACCGTTTGCGCGATTCAGAACAAGCGCTCTGATTGGTAGCGGGCAATGACGTGCGACAGAGACGCCACAACACGTTAAATTGTAGGTCCCGCCTGTTACTCATATTACACGCAGTCGTTTAACCTAGTCAGAGGTCTTTGGGCGGCTTGAAAACTCTCGACACCAGAGCTTGGCCACTTAGCTCATACGAAGAAGAAAAGAAACAAAAATAATAATTCAATACCTAGTACAATTGTGTAGGTGGCTGTATTTTGTGATCAAAACTAATTCTCATAGAAAAATACTTAATGTTTTTTTTTAACTGGAGTCAATAAAGAAAAGATTTGAAAGTTCGCTTTCTCTAGCTCTCACTCATTTGTTTTATGCAAGCGAGAGGTCAACTATCAATTTTATTTATTTACTAAGTTATATCCATTACATATTAACTATATAGTTCAGCAAATTATGTTTATCAGTCTTTTAACCTACTAATATGTAGCATTTCATATATTGAATTCCTTCTACTACGCTTATTATTAATGTAAGGGAAAAATGAGAAACTGTTTCAATTAACAATACTTTTATTTCAAACAAAGAAAAAAACAGATACATTTAGAAAAAAAAAACACAACAAAATACAACCACCTTTCGTTTCACAACTGGCAAGATAATGGTGATCACACACTTATCCGAGCAAGTCTATGGCGTGATAGTAAGCTTTGCTTATTAGTAAACAACACCTAACATCTTAGGGGCCATCCATTCACGTGACGTTTTTTTAGCTTTTTTTCACCCCCCACCCCCCCCCCCTGGGTGATACATATAAACTCAAATGTTTTTATATGCCAAGTATAGGTCGAAAGGTGTTACATGGGTATTAAAATGTAATGTACTCTATACTATACCCGTTAGGGTGTGCAAATTTATATATTGATAGCCGGTTACACAAACATAGTGAGGTTTAAGACAACCCCCCACCTCCCTTCCTATATCACGTGTATTCTTTAGTAACTACACAATTTCGTTACTATTTCTATATAAAATATACAGCTTTCGGTATAATCTAATTGTATTATAGAAAATAAGTTAGCTAGCAACTTTAAGGCCAAAAAGACGCACGCCGCTTTTCGGTTCAGTATCCCGAAAAAATAAATACACGTGATATATTATTACAACCCCAACCCCTCTGTGATATTTCGTGATTTGATATATACCCCCTCCCTCCTTTCGAACCTCACGCTGGACGGCCCCTTATAGATACAATTTGATTCATTAGATAAATGTGTTTCATCTATTCCATCTAAAGTTATTTTACTGCACTAGCCAACGTTTATATAATAATAAAAAATACATAAATATAACTATCTAATATTATTATAATATATGTAGTACTTTATATAATTGTACAAGTCTATATATAATTCTATACATAATTGTATTATGTCTCGTTTCATTCCGTATTGCATCACACCTAGTTATCATATCACATGTTTTCAAAGGTGGCCGCACACTACACCGAAGCGAACGGACGAATTCGGACAATTCGACGCGGATCAGTGTGAATAAAGTAAACATTAGAAAATACACTTCTTCTTGCTTAAACTCATTTTGTTATCAAAGTACGTAGAGTACGCAAACTAGAAAATGTTTTTTTTTCTTAATGCGCTCCATACAAATATGAGCGAAGCAGTAGACAATTCACGAAATAAATTCATTGTTGATTTCAGATCAACAATATTAAAATTATAAGCTTTAACGATTTTAGATAAAAAACCTACTAAAAAGACAAAATATATGTAGTGTTTAATTCCTTTAAGGAATAATAAGGAGCACAACATTTTTAAACTTTAAAAAGAACTTTTTTTTTTTCAATAAAACTATCGAGCGAATTTTCGGTAATCGTATTTTGGAACGAATGATTCAAATTTAATAAAATTGGAAAATCTATATAGCCTATAATTTACGATTTTAAAGATAATGTTTGTATAACCGGCTATCACTTACGTTTATTTTGTCGGTATTAGCCCGACATGTTTCAGCACAATCAGTGTGCCATTCTCAAGGGCAGGAACACAGCCAACGTACGTCCGCGGCGACGGGTGGCCCTGCACTGGCTACTCCACCGACTAATGACCCCTGCGAGCCACAGCGCGCGCCTCGCGCGCCGCGGCTCGCTGGGCTCGCTGTGATGTTGCTATTGCAGCCGGCGCAGGCGTTCCCAGTGGATGGTCTTCTTCTTCTTCATCGCTCGAATCATTTATATTTAAAAATTGTTGCCGCGTTAGTGGGTCGGTGCATATAATGCTGACGGAATCCTGGGGCGTTTGATCTGCTTCACCACGGGCACCCAATAAACTAAGGACCGGTCTCCACGCTGGCGCCAGTGGCCAGCCAACGCCGAGGCTAAATCTGCGTTGGCTGAACACGCCGAGGAGGCGAGCCATTACCTTCGATTTGATAAGGTGTCGGTCTTATCTAAGGAGAAATTTCTGGTTCCAAGGAAAATACGAGAAGCCATTGAGATTGACCGACATCCTAATTTTAACAGAGATCGAGGATGGACACTGGCGCCAGCGTGGAGACCGGTCCTTAGTTTATTGGGTGCCCGTGGTGAAGCAGATCAAACGCCCCAGGATTCCGTCAGCATTATATGCACCGACCCACTAACGCGGCAACAATTTTTAAATATAAATGATTCGAGCGATGAAGAAGAAGAAGACCATCCACTGGGAACGCCTGCGCCGGCTGCAATAGCAACATCACAGCGAGCTCAGCCAGCCGCGGCGCGCGAGGCGCGCGCTGTGTCTCGCAGGGGTCATTAGGCGGTGGAGTAGCCAGTGCAGGGCCACCCGTCACCGCAGACGAACGTTGGCTGTGTTCCTGCCCTTGAGAATGGCACACTGATTGTGCTGAAACATGTCCCGCTAATACCGACAAAATAAACGTAAGTGATAGCCGGTTATACAAACATTATTCAAATATGCCTTACGAAAGTTTTAATACAGTGATTTTAAAGATGTTTCTAAATATGCTATTTTGCTCCATTTCTAACCTAATCTCGAATAAAAATGTGCGGCGCCACCTTTACACAGCTACCCCCTTTTTTCTTATATACTAATTACATATAAGAATTTATTGAAAAGTATATAAAAAACATTCACTCATATAAGTGAATCAGAAGTGGCACTCTAGTTTTACTTTCATTCGTTTCGCGCCATTCCTATTTAACTTTTTTCTAAAATCTAAATGGCTAGAGTCATTAACGCCATTAAACGTTCAATTGCATAGATATTTTATTAGTCGTAGTTTTAATATTTCTGCTAGTTCAAAACTAGGCAAAAGAGAACAATGATATCGAGAAATTAATCGTTAATTTATAGCTAAATAAAATCTCTAGAATACTCGTTTTATTAACAACAAGCATTTACACATAATAAATTGATATGTACGGCAAAAAATACTAAGAGCTATTAACTTAAGCTACGAGTATAAAAGATCTACTCGCTAAAATATATGTAAAATAGATTAATAATAAATAGTAAACAAAAAATTGCTATAAAAAATCTGAAGCTTCTTAGAGACATGTAAACACACGCGTTTATATTATTTTTGTGCAAATATTTTTAAAGATAATAATATGTATTGAAATTTGTAGACGTTTGGAAAATTCCATATTGGATTTTGAATTTCGAAAGTTAAGATTGAGAGATTGTAAATTTATAAAAAGTTCTACACTGTCTTTTAAATTTCGAATAATTGGATGGAGATTTTGTAGACATTAAGTTCTACATTGTCTTTTGAATTTCGAATATTAATTTGAAGATTTTGTAGACATTAAGAAAGTTCTATACTGTCTTTTAAATTTCGAATATTAGGATAGAGATTTTGTAGGCAGACATATAGAAAGTTCTACACTGTCTTTTAAATTTCGAATATTAAGTTGAAGATTTTGTAGACATTTAGAAAGTTCTACATTGCCTTTTAAATTTCGAATATTAGAATGGAAATTTTGTAGACATATAGAAAGTTCTACATTGACTTTTAAATTTCGAATACTTAGTAGAAGATTTTGTAGACATTTAGAAAGTTCTAAACTGTCTTTTAAATTTCGAATACTAAGTTGAAGATTTTGCAGACATTTGTAAAGTTCTACACTTTTTGCCCATTAACCCTATGCTTACTACTCCACGCACATTCGGCATTCTCCTTCCACATCGGGTCTTCAGTCTCGTACACTTCCTTTTTCCAAATGGGCACGCTCGCCTTGAGCTGGTCGATGCAATGAGAGACCGCGTCGAGGGAGTCCCGGCGATGCGGACTGCTGACAGCTATTACCACTGACGCTTCGCGGCAAGGCACGTTGCCTAATCTGAAACGAGAAGAATTTTAGATGATTGATACGTTTGGACGAGGAACGTAATGTTCTTAGATTTAATTATGTTTAATGTTGACCTCTACATTTACACTTTATTAATCAAGTATATTGTTCTATATTATTGTAAGCGTAAACTGTAACGTTGTATTTCTGTGAAATAAAAACTTTTTGTATTTTTTTTAATGTTAATGTCTACATTGACATCAATATTTTTCGTGACATTGATATCAATATTTTTTTTCTAAATTAATTAATTAGATGTTATTGTACGAGTAGTACGAGAGATCATTATGATTATACATTTCTCAATGATATATCCTACTAATATTATAAATGCGAATATTATAATTAACGTCGGTTTTTTAATCTGTTGGACCTGGTTTGATCCCGGTCTTACAACAATGAAGTGAAAGTATGCATCGTGGGGAAACCGACATGTTTAAGGACTTTTTTCTGCTGTGGGAAAATATAGTGGGCTGCTTATGCTTACTGTATTAAAACTTTCGTAAGGCATATTTGATTAATGTTTGTATAACCGGCTATCACTTACGTTTATTTTGTAAGTATAAGGCAACGTACGCTCACGATGACGGCTGCGCCTGCACAGCCGTCATCGCGGACGTACGTTGGCTGTGTTCCTGCCTTTGAGAATGGCACACTGATTGTGCTGAAACATGTCGGGCTAATTCCGACAAAATAAACGTAAATGTGGAGATGACGGCTGATAGAGTGCTGTGGAAGCGAAAAACAGGCTGTACCGACCCCACCTAGTGGGAAAAGGTAATGAAGAAGACGAAGAAGAAGACTATGTTTCATAAAATAACTACTCCCGCTCTTCGCTCAAATATGTATGACTCGGCTGAGGTCAGTACAAACAACTTAATAGCCTTAACCCAGAATCTGCAAGTACATAAATAAACTGCGCGTTTTTATACGAAGATTACTTCTTATCATTACTGACCTGCCACATGCTTATAGCTGACAACATACTACTAATATTATAATCGTGAAAATTTGTGTGGATGTATGTTCCTCTTGAAAAACGACTGAATGGATTTCACAATAATAATGGTAAATACATCGGGATAACTCATAGGTTATAATTATAAACATAATTGATCAAGTGCGATTCGGCCTCCCGTATTAAGGGTTCCGTACCATTGTTGTATGGAAGACTCCTTTAAATATTCATTTTATTTACATTTTAAAATGTTATTTGAAAAGCAATATACATTTATACATTCTGTGGAAATTTTAAGTATGTGCCAGGTGCCGTTTTTTATATATAACAAATATACGAAAAAACACGTTTATTGTATGAGGGGGAGGAGGGGGGGGGGTATATCTCGCCCTTGGCCAATTATTTTATAATGTTAAACAGATTTCGGCGGGTCTTGTCTGTCCAAGCCAATGTCCAACCCATGAAATAAGTATTTAATAATTAAATAAATAAGCATTATTGTAGCCCAGTGTGTTACGGCATCGAATAGTAATCGAAGCTGTTTCGACACTGATAAAAACCCACTTGAGCTCATTCACAATAATAAGAGTATATGAATTGCGTCAGATGTTGTCTTTTACGTCTCGTTTTATCAAACTGTCTGACCCTGAGAAAGATACAAGTTGCTTCGTGTGATATCGGAAAACTTTTGTCCCTTTTGGGTGATTAGACATTACGTGTTCTTTGTATCAATACTTTTATAAAAAAGGGCCCTCCATTAAGAATTGTGACGGGAGAAAAATTATGATTACTATTTTGATTTTGATTTGATTTTAATTTAATTTGATTTGTATATTATTTAATTTGAATTTATTTATTTGTATTTTATTGATATATGTTTTGACTTTAATGGATTATTCTGAAATAAATGAATTAATACAATATAAATATTTTTTTATTTACTATAATGTTGTGTACGTACAATAATTATGTGTTAAGAGTGGGGTAAGTAAATTTTGTGGTACGTTCTTGGACGCTAATAATAATTAATCACGTGACGTTTTTTTTAAGCTTATTTTCACCCCCCCTCTCCCTTGGTGATACATAGTGAAGTTTAAAAATACACCCCCCCCCCTTCCTCTTTATATCACGTGTATTTTTAGTAACTACACAATTTCGTAACTATTTTAAAATATATATAAAATACAGCTTTCGGTATAATCTAATTGTATTATAGAAAATAAGTTAACCAGCAACTATAAGTTAGCGTGAGGCCAAAAAGACGAACGCCGCTTTTCGGTTCTGTATCCCGAAAAAATAAATAAACGTGATATATTATTACAACCCTGGGTGGGGTTACGTGATATATTATTAAACCCCCTCTGTGATAATTCGTGATTTTATATATACCCCCTCCCTTCATTTCGAACCTCATGTGATTAATGGATGGCCCCTTTTTTTACGAGGGGTGGCCCCTAAGACAGTAAAAATCTAGTGACACTCAATATTTTTCCAAAAACATTGATAGGAGGCGAGTAAAGAAGACTAACAAATAACAATATTTGTCTGTCGGTCTGGTACGTTATAACTTCGAAACTAATTAACTGATTGGAACGCAGTTGCATTCCATGTATGTAATTAGGAGCGTTGTTCAAAAAATTGTTTCGAGAAAATTGGTTAAGGAAAAATAGATTATGATAAGTTAAAAATTTACTTCAAGCACTGCTTCAAAACTGTTAAAAAGAGTTGAATGCGGTTGACTTAAACGTATTTAACAATAATCTGAATATTATAAATGCGAAAGTATGTATGTTTGTTACTTCTTCACGCTTTAACGACTGAACTGATTTCGATGGAATTTGGTACGGACATAGTTTAGACTCGAGATTAACGCATAGGCTATTTTTAACCTCGGCAAAACGCGGGTGACACCGCGGAGCGCAGCTAGTAAATCATAAACAATTAAAAAAGATTAAAAAATTTATTGTAGACCTTCTAAATAAGAAAAGACGTAAAGAACGACTTATATAATTGATCTGTCTAGATGCATTGAATGCCCTGTTAGTTAGTAATAGCCTAGCATAAGCAGACACTACACGATCGTTCCCACTGCTGAGATTCGAGGCCTTCTCTGACTAGGAGAGAGTTATAGGCCATAATACACCACAATAGCCAAGTGCAGGTTGACGGATGACACACGTCTTCAGATATTGAAGTCCTCAAACATGTCGGTTTCCTCACGATATTTTCCTTCACCCTAAAGCAAGTGCAAATCTACACATAACTTGTAATAACAAATCATTGGTGTAGGGCCGGGATCGAACTATGGGCCGTCTGATTGGCAAGCTGTGTTTACCACCGAGCGACACTCACTTTTTTTTAAGTTAACAAAGAAATAAAGAAATACAGAACTTTATTAGCCCTAAATAACATACGTTAAAGGCAAGTCATACTACAATAATTACTTAATACTTAAAAACATTAGTTAGATAAAATTAAATAAACTTACAAATTTCTTTAAATAAATATTCTTACTACACACATTAGCACTTGTTTGTCATGTCTATTAAATTTAAAGTACTACTGTTTACACATGAATAACGATTCTGCAAGCTCCATATTCATATATTCGCTTAAATTATAAAAGGAATTACTTTCACAAAAACTCTTTATTTTATGTTTAAACATACTACTTAAGATTTGTTATTTTCTCTGGCAACTTGTTGTACATTAATATTTTTGTATAACATCCCTGTTTCCGTACTTAAGCTAGTCTATTTGCTGGTAGAACTTTACCTATATTCCTACGTAAACAATAAGGTATAGCATCATTTTTATTCTGGCACATTTTATTTTCATGAATTTCTGGCAGGCTTTTATACAATAACTCTGTATGTACATATAATTATCAAAGTGAGAATAAGGTTAACGATATACATATTAGTACGGTTGTAAACACATTAACAAGAAAACAGAGATAAGACGACATATTTCATAATAAACATGAAATGTAAACTATCTGCATATAGCAACTTTCACTGCATTGATAACACGGTGATATGATTTTTTCTTCATAATATGAGCTAAGAGGCTAAGCTCTAGTTTCGAGAGATTTCAAATCGCCTCAAAGGCTCTGATTTAACCATTGTTTGTACTAATACTAACAGATGAAACTGCCATTTTTAGGGTTCCGTACCTAAAAGGTAAAAACCCTATTACTAAGCCTCCGCTGTCTGACCAGGCTGTATCTCAGAAAACGTATAGCTAGTACTAAACTAATAGTAATTTTTGTACTAATACTAACAGATGAAACTGCCATTTTTAGGGTTCCGTATCTAACAGGTAAAAACGGTACCCTATCACTAAGACTCCGCTGTCTGACCAGACTGTATCTCAGAAACCGTATAGCTAGAAAACTGAAACTTACACAAGATACGAGTACGTATTTCCCGACTCACACTTGGCTTATTATTTGATCATTATATGAGCTAAGTGGCTAAGCTCTGGTGTCGAGAGATTTCAAATCGCCTCAAAGGCGCTGACTTCGATTACCGACTGTTTGTACTAAGACTAACTTCCGGGACTTACAATTTTCGAGTCATCCGAACTACTGAAGCGCCCAGATGAAACTACCACTTATTATATGATAGTCTTTCGACCGTTGCTTAACTTCGTAAATCACATCAGATCACCTAAGTTAGCCGATCTACATACGATTTAGGCTGATGATAAAGATAATTTTGAGCTTTAGTACCTATCAAAAACAGCTACCAATGGCAGTAGACAAAAGTACGACCTTCATTGTGCGAACTGCGAAGCTTTGGAACTCTCTTCCTAAGTCTCTTTTTCCCGAGAAGTACAATGGGGGTCTTCAAACATAGAGTAAATAGTAAATAATCCAACTTTTTATAATAAGTAAGTGTGACCGTTTTCTACGGGAAAAATAGGTAAATAGGTTGCTTCTAGGCAAGCGTGACACATCTTAGACCACAGTCAAGCTGCGGTCAAACGGCTATTCATTCTTTAAAAAAACTAAATACGTAAAAAAATGCATACATCATTGCTTTGGTTGGTTTTGCAACGATTGAATCACCAGGATGTAGTTAAGTGTGATGAAAGACTGTATACATACATATACATACATAGTATGCACGAATAATTGTAAATGTTGCGTATATACGTCAATCATTTCAAAATAATCATTGAAGCTTGAATAGTACGCTAACTTGTTTTTGTACTACAGTGTAAACTCCCGTCACTCGATTTAACAACAAACTCTCTAAAGCGTCGAAATCAATTGGCTTTAGTTGGTTTAGCTTGTTTTCCTTACAATTATACATTCTCTCCATTTAACGACCACTCTCTATAACGCCATAAAATGCACAGTCCCTTCAGTGTCGTTATAAAGAGTTTACACTGTATCATAATCGGTTAAATGGGAGTCTGGCTCTTACACAAAGGGTTCTGTACCATTATATCTAAAAACATGCACTCAACTCAACTCAAAATTTAGTTCATCACAAGGATGTTGGCCGCGCCGGGAATCGAACCCGGGACTATTATTTATTTTCTACTTTTTGGTTTGGTTTATTTATAATAGTTTGTTTTTTTTTATTCTGAACTATTGCACGAATTATTTTTTGACTCATTTATTTTTTTACCCTTCTTAGTTAACGGAATCAAGATATTTTGCATACTATAATTGTCGAGATTTTTTAATGGAGATTAATTCTATACTAATACGATATAAATAAGATATGATAAAAATTCATTCATTTCATTTGGTTTTTTGTTATCAAATTAGTGTATTATCATGGTCCTCGATAAATCTACAAAGTTTGAACGAAATCTGGCCGTTTAAAGTCGGTCAAAATCGCGTCCAAAGAAGTCGGTTACAAACAATCATGTGAAGCTAATAAAAAGCGTGTAAAAAAAGAACATACCTATGATAAATAGCTATGCTGTGTACGGCTGGCCACTTGGTCCTCACTTCCTCGCAGATAGACTTCATCGCTTTGACAGCCATCGGCTCGTACGCTTCGTATTCTAACCGCAGCACCTGAAGATTACAACAAAATTAATCCTACGAATATTTTAATATAGTCCCACTCTATAAGTCGAACATCAAGGGAGAAAATTCGAGTTATAGAGTTTTCAACTTATAGAGGATTTCAACTTAGGTAGATTTTGATTCAAACATAAAGAGTTTGAGGTTTATTCTAATAAATTTTGAGTTAAAGTCAGTAACTTATTTTTGTTCGAACTATAGAGGTAATAAATTCCGAATGATCAAGTTGTAAAGGTTGTAAAATAAAACGTTGCTATGTTCGAGATGCAGAGGTCAAATTTAATTTTTCGAGTTGTAGAGTGAAAATATGTACCAAAATGGCTTGGAGGGACTCGGTGATTATTTCGACTAACAGAGGGTTAAGATTTCAAGTAATGGAGATTTTGGTGTTTGAAGGGAAGGGAACAAAACATTTTTTCAACATTTGGAGGTTTTTGACTTAACGAGGTTCCACTGTACTACTTTCCTAATATTACGAATGTAGCGCAGCTAGTAGTAAATAAACAAAATAATTCAAGGATATAACAGCAAGTAGATACAAAAAACACTTGCCTTTTTATTCTCAAAGTTATCTCTGGTAGTCCCGATAAACAAGGAGACGGCTCCACAGCTATTGTCTGTGACCAATTCAGTTATTGCATCCACAGATAGTTTGTCCACTGTTAACTTTAGATGATCCATATTTATGTATTTACTTCAGTTCTCTTTGTTCGAATTCTTAACTGATCTTTTAGTTCAACTTAGTTTTCTTAAAGTTTTTTCAGTTTGATTAGCTCTGAAATATTCCAGTCTTCACAATTTTGATACTTTATAGTATAAGTGTAGTTTGTTTATGCTATACTGTGTATATCTTGATACTTTTCGTAAACCAAAGTACTTTTGTTTGATCGACTAGCTTATTTTATTTACTCTCTTTGCAAATCTATTTCAATGAAAGGTGCTTAAACCTTTCACTTAACTTAATGCACTCTTAATTTCAGAAAATAGCTTGAGGCAAAAAAAAATGTACTTAAACAAGTATTTAACGAAATAAAAATATGTCACTAGCTAGATATTATTGAGAATGGGACACTGAGTTAAACTTTTTCAAGGTTTCTGTGTTAACCCCCGCTCAATGGCGGAATAACAGCTATATTATCTCGTTCTTTGACTTCGATATCTTGAGTCTGTTCACAAACTTCCTCGTTTTTTGCTAGCAAAATATTATGCTTTATCTTTTCAAGGTTGTAGTTTTTACTGATGATGTTCAATAACTGGTTGTAGCTGATCTTCCTCGGGATCTGTATGGTGGCTTCTCTTACACCGGCTAGCTCCTTGGATTGGGCAAAAAACAATACCTTTACTGTCACTCCATCAATTTCCATAATTCAATCTGAAAGTATGTTAATCAATTTTTATCAATTTGTTGTTAATATATTGAAATATTACAAACAACGGATATATCATATATCACAAATTATTAATTTATTTTTAATTTCATCTGTATGTTACTAATTAAATAAATAATCTAAACTATGTAAATATGTATATTATTTATAAGTATAGCATTTTTGATCTGAGTTAAGTACCTAAGATTATTCAATCAAATTAAAAAAAATATGTAAAAATAAACAAGGTGGCATTTTAATATGACCGGATCTTGACATCAAATTAAATAGAACATAATTATAAATAAAACTAATCTATGATACAATCTTCTTGTGTAGAAAGTAAGTAATAAGTGTGCACTTTAAATTTATTCAAACTGGTTTGATAACATTGTCAGGTGAAACTCTTTAGTCTACATATTTACTGTAAGTGCAAAATGACATTTCTAATTCACGGTAACCGAACATGTGCTACAGAAAAGATTTCATCTGTCTAAATTGTTATGGTAATTTAGAGAAACAATAATAGTCCTTACTTAAATTGCCTCTGACTGACCATACATCTATAGACATTTAAAACTAAATTTTTGTTTGAATACTAATGCTTACATAGAAACCGTAATTTTGAACCAACCTTGACAAAATTTGGAATAGCGTTCTTAAGAATATGAAGATAATTTGTAAGTTATAAGGTTGTAAAGTTTTGCTACTAAATGATGTTTGAAATACTTTTGTTTGGGACTAATTGACTATGATAACATGTTAATAATAGAATCAATAAAAAATTAAATAATTAACATGGGTAAAAAAAGAACCTCAAATATGTTTGCTACTAAGTTACTTCAAAAACTGATAAGTGTTACTTAATTAATAATTAATTACATGTATTTAAAAAAAAAATTTATAAATAACATATTTACTAATGACATTCTATATAAGAACATCATAAAAATAGTTTCAGATGTTAATGATAAGAAGTTTAGTAAACATGTCAAATATAATTTCAGTTACACAATGCTGAAGCAAAGAAATACATTTGTTTGCTTAAACATTATGTTCTACATTCTATATCTTATTATGTATCCCAATAAATCACTGATATGATAAAAATGCAAGTAGGTAGTTATTTTTAAATAAAACTAGCTGACCCGGCAAACGTTGTTTTGCCTTAATTAAAAAAAAAAAAAACTAAATATACAGTAGCCGATTCTCAGACCTACTGAATACACATATAAAATTTGGAAAAAATCGGTCAAGCCGTTTCGGAGGAGTACGGTAACAAACACTGTGACATGGAAATTTTATATATAAGATGAAATATTTTATTTACATAGTAACAATAAATATTATATTAGAAATTAAAACATTTTTCTTCATGCATAAATTAAAACATTATTTTTCATGTGCATAGAATATGCAGTGTGCAAAAATTACATGATTTGAACTTTTTATTTATAATCTCATAATACTAACCATTGAACTGCAGTCAATCAATCAATCAATCAATCATTTATTTATTTCTAAAACATTTACAAAAAAAAGTAAAAAGTATTGAAGATTTTTTTCAATGTGAAATAGTCAAACATTATTATTATTTATAGTTTCAAACATTGCCAGAGGAAAATGAAACATTTCTTATAAAAAATGAACAAAGTAGTAACATGTTTTAAAGTCAAGGGTTTTATCTACTTGAGCATTTAAAACCCGTTTCACTTATACTGTATGTGAAAGGTAAATTCGATAAAGCTACTTATTAAAACAAAATAACTTACGTTTCCCATAAATTACTTGGAACAAATTAAAACGGCACGATAAAAAACCCAACTAATTTGGAATAATAATCGCTTATTTTTACTGCAAATTGCTTACGCAATATCGCACGAGCGGTTGTGAACGCATTAACAAATGAACTGAAGCGGTGTAGGCAGAATACCAACTAGAATACTTGCGATCCAAACTCGTTTTGCAACGCGAAATAATTGGGTTGTATTATACGTCAACCAACCGTAGCAAATTGATGAGATGAACAATAATTACGGTACATGAACTGTCTAGTACAGTGCCAAATAATTACGTAGGTACTTCGTCAGAATAGTGCATAAACGGTGTATGAAATGTAAACAACTACGAGATAGAATTTTAAGGTTATAAATTTGTAACTTGCGTATAATGTTTAAGATTACGATTAATAATAATAAAACCACTTACGACGTTTCAGGGATCATCGCGAATGCTTAAAGAAAACAAAATAATGAAATAAGTTCTAGGCTCAAGCGATCAACGTAACTTGAGCTATATTTATGTTTTATTTTTATTATTTATTTAGTGACAGTAACAAAAAAAGACACAAGGTATACGATTGACAATGTCAAGTAAACGGATAGCAGCTTGTCGGGTCTCGCTAATGTAAGTGTTCCGTATACGGATCCCATCAAATTGATGTATATGTTTCCCACACCTTTTAATCATCGAACTTAGCGCTTAGCATGTCTCAATTTTTGTGTGCTTATGTTTGTTTATAGCATTTTTTATAACTATCAAGTTCTGATGTTTCTTTCAAAATAATAATAATGTACATATTTAATTATTTTTTAGTATCCATATCAAACGACAGGTTGATGGGCAAAGTCAAAAAGTCAAATCTAGCCCATTATTAAAAACTAAAGAATCCTTTTTGTAAGTACTACAAATGTTGGGAAAATATAACGCTTTGTTACGCTAATTCCAAATTTCAGATATCATTAATAGATACCTACCGTAATGCATGCTTCTTCACACACCATCTAGAATTTATTGAAAATTAGAACTAGCTTGTTCAATAAATAAATTAAAAAATCGTAATCAGTAACTTTTCTGAGTGTAAAACATAAATTGCAAGATTAGAGTACAATTGGCTCTATGGGCTTCACGGAAAGTCGTAAGTAGTATTGTGTAACGAAAAATACATTGTTCATCCCATTTCATAGGTTTGATAACCATCTCTAAAATGTAATAGAGAAACTGGCAAATAAACTTTAAGCTATAACCAAAAACAGAAAAAAACTACAGTAAACAATCATCGAATAGTGTGACCATTTGTAGCGAAATTTAGCCATCTGAGCAAATTTCACTCCTAAATTTGATATGCCAAAAGTCCCTGAGCATCTAAATATATTGTGGCAGAAAATAAAGAAATCTTTGTACTTAACGAATTTATGATGCCACTTTATGAAAATTAATATATTTAAATTCGTTTAATATAATTTTATCGCAAGTAATTCCTGTATCAATATTAGCGGCTAAATTGAATTATTTATCACTTAAAATAATGGATCACAGAGACTGTATTTTCTCTAAATCAACATTAAACAATGAAAAAAATTTGCATTGCAATATTTTATCCCAATACAGTTAGGTAGTTTATAAAAAACTTAACTAATAATTATGATAGATGATGATAAACGTTGTTTGTGTTTGCGCCACTATGCGCAAGAGATGTATAACATCCCTGGTACGCAATCTCCGGGCTAGCCCTAACAGCATCTTGAAAGTATGACGCCAATAGATTCGTTCTTCGAACCTATCCTGCCTAAGAAAATTGAAAATGTTCATTGTATCAGTTGTTAAATGTTCAATGTTATGATAAAATTTTATTACTAGCGCGAGGTGTATCTGATTGTGGCATATTTTATTTTTGTAGTGGCACATTTACTAATAATGTAATGGTCACACTGGGAAAAAAACGTTACCGAATTTCAAACGGTTTCTGTTGCTCGTCCGTGCGTTGAATTTCGCCGTATTTTACTCGCCGGGTGCTGCAGTATTTTGGCAAAGTTCCCTCGGGCGCGCGCGTTACATAAAATGAACGTCGTAGCGCGTACACTACAAAAAGGTTAAAAATAGATCCTACAGTGAGTTGCGTGTTCATACCCCGACATTTTTGTTTTCATGTGACACACATTCCGTCTCTGCGTTAGTTTACGTAGAAATCTCAGTGAAACTCGCTGAAGTCGGTTGACTGTAAACATTGGACTTATTTTTTGTTTTGTGTTTTACTCCAGATAAACACTGAGTGGAGATAAAATTGACTGTTTCGACGGAAGGAAGGCGGGTGCGTTTTTATACTGGAGCGCGTCGTAGTGCAGTAATAATGGCTCACCACGCGGAGCCGATGGACGTGGACTGTATGGATAGTGATTTTGACAACAAAGAAAACACCTTTCACCATGGAAATGTGCCATGCACCGAGAAAGGCTACGAGGAGCTGGATGTCTCCGAACTCAACATGAAACTAAGGTTCTCTGTGACTCCAGCATCATCTCCAATGTCTAAAAGCTACACCGCATGCCCCGACAACAGGCTCCTGGAGGCTGACGACACACTGAACTACAGCCATACAGGCAACAACTTGACCCGCTCCCTTAACTCCACAATGACCAAAAATGACAGTGTAATCAGATCATTAAAAAGTTTACCATTGCAATCATTACACACGGAGCAGTACACAGATGGGAATGGTAATCCTTCAGTGCTAAGACAACTAGATTCCACTCTTACAGAAGATCCAAATATTACTGTAACAATCACAGGAACTAATGATATAGATGAGAATGTATCTCTGCCGAGTTCATCATCCTCTGCATTACACACTCCCGAAGCAACCACTCCAACTAAGGAAATCAAAGATGGGGGTTCTCCTATTATGCGTGGATTGAAATCTGTGCTCAGTATGTTTCGCTCTTCTCAAAGTCCAGTCCCGCCTGCAGAAGATAACAGTAATATTGTAAAACAGGAGGCGAGCTTTACAGAGGCATCAATATGTGAAAATAAACATTCTCATGCCATCGCTTCTACACCGATTGCCACTCATAAGGCTAAGGATGGCAAATCATCTAAAAGAAGCAGCCCCTACAAAGACAGCATAGTTTTTAATGAAGACTTAGAAAAAGAATTAAATTGGAAAAATGATACAACCTTCAATTCAAGTGCAGAAAAAATACCAATTCATAAAATGTTGCTACAAACTAATAAGTCTTTATCAGAAGCTCCAGAGTTGGATCTAAATAAGTCTAATGTGGAAAATAATATGAATGCTACTGTTGAGTACATGGATGTGTCAAATAATGATACAGTTGTTGAAGACAAAACTATAACTGAATATCACGATGTCAAAGATATCAGTACTGCTCAGGAATCAGACAGTGAATTTGTAGATTGTGAAACAACATTCTCTAAAAATGAATCGTATGTTTTAGATGTGAAATCAGTGCAACAAAAACTTGCTATCAACGATACATTCTCTAAGAACGACTCATATGTATTAGATGTAAAAGCTGTTCAAGAGATACTTTCACCAAATTTGCAAATCTTAGATGTCAACACCATTGCAGAAAATATACAGAACAACATGCAATCAGATATTACAAATGTGTCATTCACAGACCTTGACTTTAAGAATGATGGTGATATATCAGTAATGCCTACAAATTATGCAGATTATTCCAAGTGTACTTCAGAAATTCTGTCTGAACTTGAAAAGGTTGAAGCTAATATTTCTTCAGAGGTTGACACAAAAAGTAATGAAATTATTATGCATCAGAACAATATAACTAAACAACTGGAAACACATGAACTGGCTTCAGTTTCGTATGAATATAATGCGGAAATAAATCAAGCAGAGGAATCTCGAAACGAAAATAAAGTAGAAATCCCAGTAAACGATTTAAAAAATCAATTAGAAGAGAAGAGAGTAGAGCCTGATATCTCAGTCGTTTCAGAAGTTGACGCAACTAAAGATATCAATAATACACCTGTGGGACCTATATATCAAGAAAAGGCTGAGGAAATATCGCTAGTAGCCTTGGACGAAGATAATGTAAAAGGTGAGTGTTATGCTAAAGCAGATACATCTCTTCAAAATTTAAATTTAAACCAAAAAATACAAAATAATACTGTATTACTTGATACCACTAAAAATGAAAATGTAAATGAGGAATTGATATCTCAAGATCATAATAATACTTCTGTGCCTGATTTTGCTAATGTTGATGAAACGGTACCATTACAAATAGCACATGATAATCAAAATATTTTTAAGGCTATTGACTGTTTAAATGTTGCTAAAAGTCATGATTCTTTTGACAATGTAAATAACTCTGAAAATAAAAACCATTGTTCTGTAGATTTATGTAGTACCCAATACGATATTGCTCCGCCTAATGCTAAAATAGATTCATTGAATATTTCTAATTTAGGGGTTTTAGAAGTTGACAGTGAAAAGCCTTCTGACGTTCCATTGCCTGATGATGATGATGCTGAAAAAGAATTTGAATCTAGCGAGATTCTGCCTCAGTCGACTGAGCAATTTGTATCAGATATTACTTCTGAAATAAATATGGCTGTCAATTCGTCAGAACCAAAACCTGTTGAATCAGTTATTGAAAATTTTGATAACAATGCTATTGATAACAAAGTTAATACTTCTGTAATTTTTCCTTCCCTAACTATAGAATCTCATCCAGTTAACGATAATGGTTCTTCTGAGGATATTATCAAACCTTGCGAAAATAAATCGGAAACTCTAGCTCAAGATGAAATTAGGGACAAGGTGATGCCCGAAATTTGCGATATGTCTCTTGACGAAGAGCATCCGTTGGTACTTGAATCTTCGGGATTGCATGCTGATGTCGCGTGTACAACTATGACTAATGAAAATGAACAAAAATCTGAGGAACCTCCATTTAACATAGAAAATAACCCCGAGCCTGTTGTTAGTACCGATGAAGCAAATAATAGTAATGTTCGTAATGTCAGTTTATCTGTCGATGTCTCTCATAAAATGACAAACACGTCAGGTGTTATAAATATTATCCCACAATATGAACAAATTTCTACCCAAGATGAACCCATGGATATTTCAGTGAACGAAACACTCAATATAACTCATGATTTACCTGAGTTGTTGAGCCAAACGAATGTTGTGACAAACGATGATCCGATAAACACTATAAAAATGGAGTGTAATTTGGACGAAAATAAACCAATATCCGAACCACAGATAATTGAATCCAAACTTCAAGTTGATACGGAAAAAAATACTTTTATTAAGAATGTTGATGCTCTGAAAGTGGAAGAAACCACAAACATGAGTTTGCCTGATAAACAAGATCTCAAAGAACCAGAAATTGAATTTCATAAATTGACAAAGGATTGTCAGGAAAGTGATAAATTATCAGAAAGTGATGAGCTACCTCCTAAAATATTTACTAATGCCTCAATTTGCGAAACTATGGAAACTGCTAATCAAGTAATTACTGTTGATGAAGAAGTTATAGTTTCTCCTAATAATAGTCCTTATGTATCTCTTATGTCAAGTATAGACGCAGCCCAAGAAAAAACTGAAGAAGTATTTGAAGAAATTGAAAACCCTTTCGCAACTAATGCGACTATTGCGTCGTCTCCTCCCATAGTGTCCAAAGGATATAATTTTAATTTTGACGACATTGATGACCCGTTTGCTATGAAAACTAAAATAAGATTGTCACCACCTCTAGATACCCCTACTAAAAGCATTGAAATTAATGACGATAAAGATTTCAATGTTTCTTCGGTAAAAGATAAAATAATAAATAGGCGAAAGTCGCAACCTACAGAGAGAAAAAGAATTACTCCCTTGAAGAAAAAACTTAACGCCAGCTTCGACGCTAAAAACGCGCTTGCATCATCATTAAACAAAACGGCCAATGTAGTCATCCCCGAAGATATAAAAAACAATATTAGTGATACAATGAAAAGCGAAGTAACAGAATGTGAACAAAGGTTTGTTAAAAATTCCATAAATGATATCATTAAACCTTTGGATAAATCTCATGATTTTCTACAAAGTGAAGGTGAGAATATAATAAAAGAAACAGAAAGTACAAATCAACTGGAGCAAATTGCTGCTGTCTCGTCAGATGTTGAGACTGTCGAAGAAAGTAAACCAATGACTAACTCTGTGGTTGCGATTTCAAATGAAGTTATAACTACATCGTCATTGGAACAATCCACATACTTTTCTGCTGGCGCTTCATCAACAGAAAGCATTCAATCTAAAAACGTATTTAACTTGCCAGAAATAGATGATATGAACTTTAACCCCTTTGCTACCAAATCGAAAGTATGTCTATCGCCTGTGCCTACAGACAAGGATATGGATAATCCTTTCGCTACCAAATCCAAAATACGTCAATCTCCACCTCCAAGTATTGATATTGAAAACCCTTTCATTACCAAATCCAAAATTCCTGAGTCTCCGCCTCCTGATGCAGATATGAATAGTCCAGTTGCTACAAAAACAAAGATTAGTAATTTACCGAATGAGTCGAAAAATAAGCCAAGTCAATTAGAATTAAACCGTACAACTACTTTCGACGAGTCAAAAATAATACAGTTGGTCAAAGACACAGATAACGAAGATAAATTGGAAAATGAGCTAATGAAGGAGGATACATCTGCCAACACTACTGGTTCACAATCATCTAAAGCTAGTGATAACCAGAATTTAACGACACGTGAAGTAAATACCGAAGATGAAGATACTATTGAAGGTCCGTTCCTAGATGTAGAAGATGACATCGAGAAAATGGCAGATTTCGCAGTAGACAATGAAGATATGATGCAATTTAATGAAATAAAAGAAACGCCCCCTGGTAATGAAGACAATTTGGACGGGGAAATATTTATTGATGCTGAAGCTTTTGAATTTTTACTTAATCAGAATAAGAGCAATGTTGTAGCCGATAGTGGCAAGGAAAGTCTATTTCTCAAGTTCGATCCGCTTTTTGCCAAAAGAATTTCGTCTGATGGCGTCCTCGCTGCTTTAAACGCTCACAAGAAACAAAGCACCCCTACAAAACCTACCAGACCTTCACTTCGCAACGCAGCGTCTCCTATTGCCGGGCCTTCCAATTTGAATGTCACTTACGATGGAGACACAAATATTAGTCAAGAAAGTATTGAAGACGTTAATATTACTGTGACAAAACCGATGATGGTGGTACCTCCAGCTTTAAACCCGGCTGTCACTCCCAGAAACAAGTCGAGCACTCCAACACGATCAAATCGACGTTCTATCACATTCACTTCTCCTGCCATCGCTGTTATTGACAGACTTCTATCCATGAGTTCCAATAACTCGCTCCTGGGTCAAGACACGACCATCACCACTCAGCCCAATGACGAACACTCCGAAGCAGATCTAGCTCTCACGCAACTCCGGGAGTTGTTAGCCGAAAAAGAAATTAGTGTTTATAACCTCAGGTGTGAAAGTAACGATCTTAAAGACAGATTAGCTACTATGGAGAATCAAGTGAAAAACCTAGAACAGGAAGGTCAAACGAGGCTTACAAAGATAAATGAATTGAATAACCGTATTGCGGAAAAAACAAAACAAAATAAGAGCATGGCGGCTGTAGTCGAAGAATATGAGAGAACGATCGCCAGTTTGATTGCTGATATAGAAAATGATAAGAAGCGGCACGCTGAGGAGAGAGTGCAGCTAATTAACGAGAGAGACGAACAGACCGCACATCTAACGAGCATGGAAGTTTCCTTCAGCGACTTGCACAGCAAATACGAAAAGAGCAAGCAAGTCATTCTGACATGCAAAGCTAATGAGGACATCTATAAAAAATCGATTAAAGACTTCGAGGAACAAGTTACGAAAATGCAAGCAAACTACGAGATGCTAAAGCAGCACGCGACCGCGAAACTTAATCACGCAAATCAGGAACTGGAAAAAATGAACCGAGCTCATGAGGCGGAAGTCGTAAAATTGAAAGCAATGATCAAAAGAAATCAGCTGCTTGCAACTTCCTTGCAAGAGACTCTGGCTCAAAAAACTAAAGCTAACGACGAATTGACGGCCATATGCGATGAATTGATCAACAAAGTCGGCTGAGCTAATATTAGACTATCCTAACAAAACATTCGCTTTGTATTACAAAGTCTGTGATCTGAAACTAGGCTGGATATTTCGGGACTCGTTGCTTTTGTTCTTATCCTACGATAAGTACATTAAGATAGTACAACTAGTCTTTTAAAACATAGTGCCAAATCCTTATTCGTATTTTGCGATTTTATTCCTGTTAACAAATTTATTCTAAGACTGCGAAATTGTGATAAAACTACTTTAATGACTGTAATCATGCAATGTTTTATCATTTTAACCAACTTTTATAGAATCATGTTGAATTTAAATTTCTTCTTGTTTTGCAAACATGTTATTTCAGAATATATTAGTGGTGTTTTTGTACGATTTTTCATATAAAAATTAACAAACTATCTCTTGAATATAATGTAACTAATATATTATTCGTATGTACGGTAAACTTCGTTTGTTATATTTTAGATTGTGATGCACGTTTTACATTATGCAGGTCATAGATTAAAACTGCTGCATCACTATATCTGCAAAGTTTGATGATTACTCATGTGTGTAATTAACCAGCGGGCACGAAATATGAAAAACATCGAAAACTAAAAATATAATTATATTTTTTGCACCCTCTTAACCAGAAATATTTATTTTGTAGATAATTCATAAATGATATACAATATAGTTTTTGGATAAAAATTTGTATTAGGCACTAAGACAATATTAAACATAGTGCGAATATTTTTGTAGATATTTTTAAATCTGGACATAATGTTTTCAAAATTTGACATTAATGTATAATATTTTTATCTCGAATACGACTTTGTTATTAACCTCGTAAATACGCTATTAAATGTTTGGAATTTTTGTCCAAATGCACCTTGGCAGTGCATTGTGGGTTGTTACAATTTCTTACTCATATTTTTGTACCTTATAGAATGTAGACGATAGCGTAGTAAATAAAGTTATTGTCATTTTGCAAATACTGTAGTTTCTCTCGATCCATTATCCCAGGTATTTGAGTGTATAATGTATGCGCACATTGATGCGCCATGTGGGCAGTAGACGCGGCCAGTGCCAGCCGGTGCCTACCGGGGTTGAACAAAAGAGACATTCCTCGAGGGAAGACAGTCACGCTACACCACCTCGCGGTGCCTTATCGCGCCTTTTTCGTTCAGATTTTCGTGCGAAGAGGTTCGCCCTCGTCCCCGGCCCGGTCGCCATGGAAACGAGCGACAAACACTGTCAAACCCTCGCCGTCAAAAGCGAGTTTTACGATGCGGATAATTATTCTGCGATGTATGACGAAACTGTTCCGGTGTTGAACGCGAAGGAAATAGATAGTCCGTCGAGTGACGACGAGGTGGTCAGGGCTACGATGGCCAAGTTTAACCCCCCGGTGCGGCACACGGCGAGACACGACTTCGACTCCCATAGCGACAGCGACTCTGAGCCTGACAAGTTTTTGGACAACGTATCTGGAGAGGATGAGGTAAGATTAATCACTGGCTTCTTATTTCTTACTAGCAGATCGTCCCGGCTTCGCACGGGCTATAAACAAATCTAAGTTGCAAAGGGGTACGAAATATAGCCTATGATACTCTGGGATTATGTAGTTTTCCAACAGTGAAAAAAATCTGTTTGTTACTCAGGGATAATGTAGCTAGCCAACGGTGAAAGAATTTTTCAAATCAGTCCAGTAGGTCTGGAGCCTATTTGCGTCAAACAAACGAACAGAAAATCAAACTTTTCCTCTATATATTGGTATAGATATTTCATGCACTATAATCTGTCCAATTGTTTATTTTCTTTATGACTGCACAAATAGAATGTAACAGCGTACGCAAAAGTTCACTTTTAAATGCGAGGTTTTAACTTTAAGGTTTAAACTTTTGTAAAAAAAAAAAATACGGTTGGACAGATTAGTAGTTGGCTGTAATTCATTTGTAAAGCTAGGTGTGCTTAAGGCAGACCGCATAGCTATGACAGAATTTACTCACTGGAGACGGTTGAGGAAACCTTCACAAACAACGCACTCTATCTTAGACTCTAGCCCTAAGAAGGGGGAAACTATGAGCGTTACTTATGTACTTATACCTAAATATGTATGTTAAGGAAATAGCCACATTTGTTAAGCATATTGAAACTCATCCTACTTGCTACTTATATTATACTTCTTCATGGTCAAACGTCTGAAACGATTTCGACGGATTTTGGTATGGGGATAGCTTAGATCCTGAAATGAAATTAAATAACTTTATTTGCGTAGCCACAGGTAAAATATAAACATGGAAAATATTAAGAAGTGTCCCTTGTAGTTTATAGTTTTAAAAAATGAAAAAAAATTCTAGATATGGTTTAAAGTTGGGCAATCATACTTAAAAGTATAAACCTGTATAAACATAGGCTACGTTTCATCCCGGATTAACGCGGGCACAGTTAGTAAATAATACAATTTGTTATATTGTATAGGATTGTTAATAAATCTTTTAAGTGTCTATAAAAATCAAATCAATTTTTTTTTGACACATTCACACACGGCTGGTTAGCCCCATACTGAATCATTTCTAACTCGTATTATGGTCGCTAACACAGCTGATATACTACATATACATACATACATATTATATATAAATACATATTTAACACCCAGACCCACAGCCAACAAATTTAGTTAAGCACAAAGATGTTGACTGGGCCGGGAATCGAACCCAGAACCTTCTGATTAGCAGACCGGCATGGTAACCTTTACGCCAACGAGGTCGTCAGATATTTCGTCGTTATATTTCAGTCATAATGATAACAATAACAATTTATTATATTACATAATGGCACGGATAAAATACACTACACACTGCTAGCCTGAAAAGCCATATTAAAATAACTAGAGGTTGCCCGCGGCTCCGCCCGCGTGTAGGTCGCTTTTCGCGTAACCTGAGGAAAAATTCTATTGTATCCCATTCCCGTGCCAATTTTATATAAACATTACATTGCTACGATATCAAAATGAGTTCGATTATTATTCGATATCTAAATCACCAAAGTATTGGTTTTATTAGTTTGGTGATGATGCGAAAGATTAGATCGTGTTCTCCAAGCCATTTTTTTTATTTAAATAAATAGAATACGCGAACCATACCATCAAGTGGATCACATACTTAATTACAATTCAGAAGTATTTAATTTCAAAAACACAAAACTTTCCCTTTGAACCCCAATGGCATACCTTAATGCACTCCTGGCAAATATTTTTACAAATTTATTTTAACCATCATATAAACTACAACCTCAATAACTTTCAAGACTTTTACTTGATAAATAAAGAATTTTCCATACAAACTGTCACCCCCCCCCCCCATTACAAACCTTTAGTTCACCCCTGGCAAAAAAACTTGAAACCATTATTTTTAATTTTACATAAACTATACATACTCCAAATTTCATTTCTGTAAGTTCAAAACAAAGAAGTTTCATACAAACTGTTTTACCTCTTTTCACACCCTTAAGGGTAGAATTTCCAAAAATCTATTCTTAGTACACGTTTAAGTACTAAAATATATACACACTCCAAATTGTACACCTCTAAGTTCAAAAACACTAAACTTTCATTTTTAACTTTAAACCCCCATGGCATCACCCTTAATGCACCCCTGGCAAAAGTTTTTTAATTTTAATTTGACCATTTAATAAACTACTACCATAACAACTTTCAAGACTTTAACTTGATAAATAAAGAATTTTCCATACAAACTTTCACCCCCCATTACAAACCCTTAGTTCACCCCTGGCAAAAAAACTTGATACTATTATTTTTAATTTTACATAAACTATACACATTCCAAATTTCATTGCTGGAAGTTCAAAAACAAAGAAGTTTCATACAAACTGTTTTACCCCTTTTCACCCCCTTAGGGGTGGAATTTCCAAAAATCCGTTCTTAGTACGCGTCTACATACTAAAATAGATATACCCTCCAAATTTCAAAACCCTAGGACCAGCTGTTTTGGCTCTGCGTTGTCTATAGATGAGTCAGGACAAAGAGTCTTATAGTATAGATACAACGCATAACACTTATGTACACCCTTGAAACTTAATTCAAGCTGAAAACTTGCATAGGCTGCTTGCATTGCTGAAAACAACTTGCATTGCTGAAAACAGCGCTTTTGTCTTTATGGCTATGAAATGAAAGGGGTTACATTACAAAACCAAAATGACCCCTATCAATAACGTTTCGTTGGTTTTTTAATGTTTAATTTATACTTGTATTTACTTATTCGCATTTACAACTTAATCTGCATCATATAATAAGGGCAACAAAAGTGAATCTTGCAGCTGTAAGCTAATATTTCATTGTTTTATGAACGGCTGTAATGCAGGGAATGCATGCTATGTCTGGATACGAATAGACGCGAGCATATTGTTTAGATTTTACGATCTCCAGTGGTATTGACGGCCAGCGGGTACGACGCTAGACGAGGAAGCTGTTTTTGTTTATAGATCAACTATTTTTAGACTTGTGGATAAAAGGAACCCTCGAGCTACGGGTGAAAAGGGCAAGGAATACGTCTACAGAGTTATAGTCCATTGAAATATTACATTTTTTGGGCCTAATCTTGCGTTTTTTAGAGGACGCAATTTTATTTTTTCAACTTTTATACTATTTTATACTTTTTGTTCTTCTATTTTATACTTTTCAATGGACTATTACTTGTGTTTTCTTTATTAACTCGAGTAAATATAGAAAACTCTGCTTGTTGGTAAAATAATAATTAGTAATAGGCTATATCAGTGCCAGAGGGAAGAGTACCCAAAATGCCATGCCATGTTGTAATACAGTGTAAACTCCATGTCACTCGATTTAACGACAAACTCTCTAAAGCGTAGAAATCATTTGGCTTTAGTTGGTTTCGCTTGTATTCCATGGAATGATACATTCTCTCCATTGAACGATCAATGTGCGACTACCTTTAGTGTTTTTTTTATCTGATCGGCTCATTACTATGCATCTATTACAAATGGCCGCCGGTAAACATTCGCTCCCAATAAGGCGAGGACCCGCTATGTGCTTTGGCGACCGATACAGGTGGGAAACCTTGTCTGTATGCGCATTGATTTGTTTTATTTATCTTCATTAGATATAGACGTACTTGATGAGAGGTTAAACTTGGTCGCCTGCCAAAAATAAAAACGCAGTTTTTTTTTACTCTGAATCGGTCAGCGCTTGACCACAATTCACCTGATGGTAAGTGATATTATCTACGGTGGAGCGTGCTTACCTAGAAGGAACTGGTTCACTCTCGCCTTGAAAATCGTTAGATTGTAGTCATTGGGGAACAGGGAATTTGGCAGGGAATTCCAAAGTTTATTGAGATTTCTTTTTGTATTAGCATCATCGTAACGCCTTTGGCTAGGCTAACTTAGGTGATCTGAAGCAATTGATATACTGATAGATAAATACTTTATTAAAACATTCCCAAAAATAAGTTACAGAATACACTTAAATTACTTCAAAGATAGCGCCTTAACTGGCGACCTTATCGCTAAAGGCGATCTCTTCCAGTCAATTAATTCCAAGAAAGTACGCAAATTATTATTATTATTTATTTTATATCATATACATACAAGAATTGCTCATTTAAAGATATAAGATTATGTTTAATGATTAAATACTATATGGCGAGTTGGAGAGGAGGCCTATGCCCAGCAGTGGGAAGATACAGGTTGATGATGATTATAATGTTGGAAGTCAGTTCCCAGATCGCAAGTCGCAGCCTTCGGAAAAGTCGTTGGAGCTTCTCCCAAAGCCTCTCCCCAAGGAGTCGGAGAGAAAACCAAAACCACCACTCAAAAGAGAAGATTCTTCCAATTCTGGTGAGTTTGTGAAATTTCTAGCAAATACATACCTAATACAAATTAAAAATACTAAATACAAAGTGTAAATAACCTATTGACTCAGGCGTTACTTTGCGGAAATCCATTGCAGATAGAAGACAAAATTAAATTGTTAGTGTTTCGACCGGGATTCGTGGAGGGAGTTGGGGGAGACCTTTGCCCAGCAGTGGGACAGTATAGGCTAAAAAAAAAGTACTTCCGCTGTGATCACAGCGGAAGTAATATAAACGTGTAATAGTATAAACGTGTTTTTATCGTATTTTTTTGATATAGGTATATCAATAACGGTAAAAATTCTCACAAAATACATAAAACATATTTTGGGTATTAAATTTTAAAATTGATATAAAATAAATATTTAAGGGGGGCTCTCATACAACAATGGTACGGAACCTTTCATGCGCGAGCCCAACTCGCACTTGCCCAATATTTTTTTTCAATCTGCGTTATTTCCACAGTTTACATTAAATAATATCATAGACAAAATATACTAGAGTATATACTACTACTTTAGTATATTTTGTCTATGATAATATGGCCTATGTAATTAAACACTTGTGAGAAAGCTGTTTCAAATTCTTCCTAACATAATCTGTGACAGACATTTATGTAACAAATCAAATGATATCATGTTCAATATTTGAACTGTGTACAGTACTGGGCGTTAAATAATATAATAAATAAATAAATAAATATTAGGACACATTTCACACACGGCTGGTTAACCCCATACTGAACCTTTTTTAGTTGGTGTTATGGTTGCTAACACAACTGATATACTATATATACATCTATACATATTTTATATAGATATCTACATATTTAACACCCAGACCCACAGCCAACAAATTAAATTCAGCACAAAGATGTTGGCCGAGCCGGGATCAAACCAGGAACCTTCTGATTGGTAGTCCGGCATAGAAACCATTACGGCAACGAGGTCGTCGATAAATAAAGCACATCGGATAAGGTAAGGTAAGCGCGATCCACCATGGACCTTAATATCACTTACCATCAGGTGAATTTTGGTCAAGCGCTGACCTATTCAGAATTGAAAAAAATAATAAAATATACATTTGTTTTTCTTCGTATAAGCTAAGTGGCCAAGTACTGATATTGAGAGTTTTTAAGCCGCCCGAAGGCCTCTTTTGCTTGTCGACTTGTATTAATTTTAACAGCCGACCTATGGAAGGAGATTATAGATTTATTTCGATTTTGTAGAAGAGGACCTCTGTCCCATGAAAAAAAAAACAAAATAACAAACAAAGCAGTGATATCTCAACCTGGTTACGATTTGATGGCTAAGCGTCGAACTTATAGAATACTCTCACCGTCCGTCAACACATGTTTCGCTCAACGGTTTGGTGACTTTATTAATGCCTTCGTATAGAGAAACGTTATCAAAGCTTGTTACCTTACAAATAAAAATTCCGGACGCCAGAGTAATAATATAGTCTTGGTTGATAACACTGTCATACGTGGCTACAGATAATATTATTAAATAAGTCTTAGTGTGTAACGCTATCGTATTCATTGTTTTATTTGTTTAGTTATACTGTCTTGTTAGAAGTTATGTTTGTTTTAAATTGCTAACTGATTAAATTGGACTACTTAGATTCAGGCCTTGCCTAGTTAAGTAGTCACAAGATAATATGTAATAAGTTAGTAAATATATATTTTTTTCATTTCAACACATATGTAGTGTGCGACAGAGAAAATGCTCGACAAAGCCGGAATTAGCCGATTGTCTCTTTCCAAAGGTCGATGTGCAATATTTGACGCCGGGTACTGTACGTTAGGTTTCCATTTCATTGTTACGAAATTTGTATGGAATCGTCTTATCAAATAACAAACAAAACTAAACCAGTATTTTTTTGTTGAGAACTGAATAGCCATGTCTGATGCTAAGTTTTACTTTAGTCAAGACACGGTAGCGCCCAGATGAAAAAAAAATGTGAGCCGTCACGGGACGCCTGGCAAATGTGAAACATCGACATTCTTTTGTAAAAGTAATACCTTTGCAGAACATATTGTGATAGGGACTAAATATGTCATAATGATCAAATGAAATATTAAAATTTTTTCCAGTGATGACTATTTATTGAATAAACATTTATTTTCATGAAATACAAAAATTTACGAATTTATTCCAAATCGTGACTACTTAATTCGTCACAGTCGATTGCGCGTGGTGACGCGTCGCCACTTCGTACACACTACTGCATATACAGGGTTATCAAGAAAGGGTATGGTAAGCCGAAAATCCCTAAAAGTACTCGTTATAAAGATTGTGTTCTGAAAGTTTCAGCGGGAAACCAGAAAATTTTTGTTTCCATACAAAAGTTGAATATTTATTTTTTATAAAAAAAATAGCACAACCCTAACTTACTACGATCACCCATTCATTCAAAACAATCAAAGAAACAAGATGGCCTCTCGGCTACGTAAACTCTGCGCGTGCCTTCATAGAAATCATAGAACTTTATTAACTGAATAAAAAACCTTTATTAACTTTATTACATTGCGTTATACTAGGCACGTCAAATTTATATATTACATATATTCATCAACAATCAATTAATAAATTAGTCAATATCTTAATATTATAATTAGTCATACAATGTCATAATAATATAATTATTCGTACAATGTCATAATAATAAAATAGAAAATAACAACACTTAATAACAACTTCTGTGCGCCTAGTAGGTTCATCCACATTTTTCGTTCGGTATACCTAACATAATTATAGCGTGGTCGACGCGTTTTTTACGTGCGGCTTCAGATGTTTCACATCGAAAAAATGCAACAATGATAACACTGGTCTACAGTGGTTTTGTTGCCTTAGATATGACAATAATTTTAGGTCTATCCATGCACATAATCTATGAAACTATCAATAATTTTGTAGGATATGCTTAGTTTTTTTTTCCAATAGATGGTTGGAAAATTATCACAGCTCTACAAAAAAACAATTTTTTTTTGTTGCCCTGTTTATCATCGCAAATTGTTATGTTTTTAAGTGCCCAGATTACGAATATATTCGTAAAAGTACTAAATTTGCTCATTTCTACAAATTGAATTTTGAACGATTTATCGTCAAAATTAAATTTTTCAGTCATTTGTTGAAAAAAATCCGAGCAAATCTTACAAAATTATTGATATTTTCACGAATTGTGTGTATAAACGGACCCAAAATCATCATCATATCAAAGGCAACAAAACCACTGTAGACCAGTGTTATGTTTTATTATGAACAATCTAATATTGTTCAAGTATAACATATGCAAAAATCTTGAAAACACGAGCACATTGAGAACTTTAATGAATATATTCGGAATCTGGGTACTTGAAACTGTAAAAAATTGCGATGATATCCAGGGCAACGAAAAAAAAACCTTTTTATTTATTTATTAGGCACTCAGACAGATTACAAACATTCATTTTAACATAACTAAACTAAAAGGAACAAAAACAAGTCTGCTATCCAAAAAAAGAGTACACAGCATGCTAGTATAAACTTAATGATAAGGAAGGTTCATATATACATAAAAAAGGGGAAATCTTAAGTACTAAAACAATTTAACAATTTAACCTATAACTTATATTATTTCTAAATTTTGTAGAGCAGTGTAATTAATCTTAATTAATCTTGTTCCAGAGACGGACAGTGGGGACGTGGAAGCTGAGCTAGGGGGCGCGGCGAGCAGCGGCCGACGGCGGCCAGCGCCCGCGGGGCTCGTCATACCTGCCGAGGGCGCGTACGACCCCAAACACTTCCAGGACCTGAAGGTGCCCCCCGACATGGAGAACATCTTCCAGTACATCATGAAGTGAGTGGATCCATCCATTGGATATTTTCTTCTGCTCATCAATGTTAGGTTTTGTCATTTTGAGGGTTTTCGTATCTAAAGGGTAAAAATTGGACCCTATTACTAATCCGCTGCCCTAAAAATAATAAAAACACGTTTTTTGTATGGGAACCCCCCCATTAATATTTTTAAGTTTTAGTATTATTGGATATTTTCTTCTGCTCATCAATGTTAGATTTTGTTATCTAAAAGGTAAAAACTGGACCATATTGACTCCGCTGTCTTAAAAAAAATAAAAACACGTTTATTGTATGGGGACCCCCCATTAATATTGTGTCCCGTGTTTACCTTTTAGGCATGGAAGCCTAAAAACGAACAAATTAAAAGGGGTCATACAATAACAAACGTAAGTTTTAAGAAGTTTTTTACACGGTATTTATAACGACATTTGGTTTACTCTCTATACATTCACAGAATATTTAATTATTTATTAAATTATAAAATAATAAAATAAAATTAATCCCATTCAACAATGGCGTACCGTTGTTGAATGGGAACCCCCCTTCCGGAACCGGAACGCTTCATGCGCGAGCCGAATTTGTTTTATTAGATTAGTTGGCTTTCATGATATTCATGACATTTTATAGATTCTAACTTGTACTTGGCCAATTATTTGGATTAGTTTGTTTTCATAATATTGATGACGTTTTATACTCGTAGATTTGTTTGCTTCCATGATATGTCTAGACGATAAGCCGGCATAAATAATAAATTTCTCACCGGCCTAGTATTCGTTCAGTGCACTCCAAATGACTCAAAATTATGATGATTTCTGAATGTATAATTTCGTCCTATTTAAACTAACAGCTCAAGTCAGTGGGTGTCATCCCACGTCAACCTTGCTATAACGGTGCGAGCGGTTATAGAATCATACACCTTGACATCATTGGAATAGAGATCATTTTGATTAAACTAATGAGTTCTGGCTCATTGAGAGTTATTAGGGTTCTGTAACCAAAAAAAGTGGTTAAAGACCAAAGAAACCCGATACTAAGACTTTGCTATCCGTCTGTCAACAAGCTGTTACTCGTGAAACTTTATAGCTTAGACTTTTTTCATATGATGTACTCGTAGTGTAGTGATGATGTACTGAAATAACAATAAATGTGTGTAGGATAGTAGAAAAAGGATAAAATACAGTTCTCATATAAAAACTCTTTGTCGTTTTTTATTGTTAGTGGTACGGAACCTTTCATGCGCGAACCGACGCACACTTGGCTGGTTAATATTGGATTACTGAAATTTGACTGGTAGGTACTTACCGCAATGGAGGTGTTGCTATCTATACGATTTGCATAGAAAGTCGTGTTTGTAGTTTCAGTATATTTTAAATTGCAAACATTAAATTGTCGACAATTTTGTTTGTTTAAAAATATAATTATTATGTCAGTGTTTTATTGTATTTTTTACTACACATAGTTACATACATTGCCTGGTTGCGTAGGATTCGTACCCATTAAATCTCCCGGTGACCTGCCTCTGCGCTTAACGGGTTAGGTCTCCGGGTTCTTCCGGGAAACACTCCGGAGACCTCCTTGCACTGCGCTGTGGCCCTTTCCGGATTGTTTTCGTCAACGACGCGACGGCGACGGTCACGCGACGCCGTCGTTCACCCTGTACTCGATAAAGCGGGTGTCGGAGCCCCGTCTCCGAACACCCTCGAGTCTGATGTCCCGTTTAGTCGCCTCTTACGACAGGCAGGGGCAATTCCGCAGCCTAAGCTGCAGGGTTAGAGCTACCTTTACCTGGCATTTAACAAGCATGTAGATCAAATCCAACAGCCTATATATATAAAGTATAAAACGGTCTCAGATGTCGTGCAGATCTGCAGCCGCTAACATAACTTTGTCACGCGACGTCGCCCAATGTTACGTGATATGCGGTTTTGGTTCTTTCCGTTGACTTGTTTGTGCACGTCAACAACCGAGACTTTTAAATCACTGACCTGACTACCTGTCTGAGACATACTGATTCATGATTTTTAGGGTTCCGTACCTAAAAGGTAAAAAAGAAATACATACAGTCGAATATATAACGTCCTCCTTTTTTGAAGTCGGTTAAAAACGTGACCCTATTATACCTCTGCTGTCTGCAAAAGGTCTCATAAGCCGAGATAGCTAGAAAGCAAAAATTGTCACAAATAATGTAATTCCGTTGCCGCTATAACAAAAAATACTGAAAAATAATAATAAAATACTATATTAAGAGGGGTCCCCATACATTAAACGTGATTTTTTTTTCTTATTTTTTTGCGCTATGTTAATAACGGTAAAAGGTAGAAGCTTAACATTTACACCAAACATTTAGTTGTTTTCAACTTTGTAACTTTTGAAAATTAATTATTAAAATAAAATAAAAATAAGGGCTTCCACAATACGTGTTTTTTTGCTTTCATTTATCGCTGAAATTTTTACAGTTAGGAAAATATTTACCAGCCAATAATTACCAGCCGCCAATTTGTACCGACCGCCTCAAAATGGCGGATAATATTGCACATTTCATTAGTATTATGTTTTAATACGTTATTCCTCTTTAATGATATTGACATGGTGCGTGCTTTTTATAATATTGATCATTGACACCTTTACCATATATTGAAGCACTGCTATACAGGCCAATCACTTTGTCCTAGTGCAAGTACATAGCTCTACCTAACTTAACTTTAACTGTTAGATATATATATGAATACTCACATTTCTTTATAAATTAAGTTAGGATTAAGTATGTATGTCGTGGCCACATTGTGGAATTGCCCATTTCATAAAATGATCGGCCATTTAATGAAATGGTTACATTGCACTGACAAACAGTTTAAGTCCGTCCCTCAATAACTCATATAGCGGTTGTTTTTGAGTATTAGTTTGAGTAGTTTCACAGCCTCGATTTATAAGAAAAAAACTCACTTGCTGCGCTGGCGCATCGGTTTCAAGGGTTTGAATGGATCTTACACCCTATCAAATATGTTAGGTATGAGGTTATGATTGGTATGGGTCCTGTTGCCCTGTTCTGGGTTTCCAATAAATATTTTATGGTTATCCCATTTTCACAAAATGGTCAAACGTGGGTGACCAAATGACTAAACGTATACCAAGTAGGCCACTTCATGAAACGTGAACACTTCACGAAATGTTCAACCATTTTATGAAATGATCAAGTCAGCGATTTGGCCGCGACATTTTTTTTTTCAGGACACATTTCACACACGGCTGGTTAATCCCATACTGAACCATATCTAGTTCGTATTATGGTAGCTATAAAGTATTTTATAAAGATACATATTTAAAACCCAGACCCACAGCCAACAAATTTAGTTAAACACAAAGATGTTGTCCGGGCCGGGAATCGAACCCGGAACCTTCTGATCAGCAGACCGGCATGGTAACCTCTACGCCAACGAGGTCGTCAGTCGACTAAAGGGGGCTCCCATACAACTGCAAACATAATTTTTAAGCATTTTTTTTACGCCATCTGTATGATGTATGTAATGACATTTGGTAGACCCTCTAAACATTCACAGAATTTAAATTATGTTAAATGTGAAAATTTAAATTTTTGCCCATCTCGAAACGGAGACCTGTTTATAATAATACAAAAAAATGTATATGAAACCGTAACTAAGATTCGCACAAAGCGTTTTGCTTCGACCTTCATTGTGAGAACTGCGAAGCTTTGGAACTCTCTTCCTGAGTCTCTTTTTCCCGAGAAGTACAATTTGGGGGTCTTCAAATCCAGAGTAAATAGGTTCCTTCTAGGCAAGCGTGTTACATCTTAGACCACAGTCAAGCTTAACATCAGGCTAGCTAAGCCTATTCATCAATAAAAAAAAAAAACTATCTCTTGTGTCCTCTCTCCAGGTACACGCCGCAGAAGATCGACATCGAGTACAAGCTGCAGCCGTTCGTGCCGGAGTACGTCCCGGCGGTGGGAGACTCGGACGCCCTCCTCAAGGTGGCGCCACCAGCACGCGACCTGCGCGCGCAGCCCGTCACCGAGCGCGTGCTGCAGCACATCGACCACTTGGGTGAGAGGGAGACTGACGATGGCTTCATTACCTTTGCTAGAAGAAGACAAATCATTATTTGTCTCCGACCGGGTTTTTTATACTCGAATCAAAGTAAACACTAAAATTCAACGACCACTTGGGTGAGAGGGAGACAAACGCTTGCTATATCAACTTAGCTAGAAGACAACTTAGAAAAAGACTAAAAAAAGACAAAATCTTCTTTAAGTCTTTTTCTAGCTTAGCTGATTGAAAAGAGTTCACCGAAAGATGGCGTGCTAGACTTTAAATAGGGGTTTTTATACTGTAATCAAAGTAAACGATAAAATTTAAAACATCTTTCCTTTTTCAAGTCTGTTAAAATACAGCGAAATTTAACGACCACTTGGGTGAAAGAGAGACTGACGCTTGTTGCATTACCTTAGATAGAAGACAAAACATTTTTTTATCTCTTTCTAGTTTTTCTTGAGCTGGTTGAAAAGATTCGACCGAGAGATGGCGTGCTAGACCTTACAAAAAAGACCTATTTAAAGAATAAAATACAACTTTGAACATTTTCTCCTTTTCAAGTCTGTTAAATTATTGTAAAATTCAACGACCAAAGACGATTCAACGACTTGGGTGAGAGAAATAAACGCTTGGTATATTACCTTAGCTAGAAGAAGCACGAAATTCTTTTTTGTCTCTATCTAGCTTATCTGATTGAAAAGAGTCGACCGAGAGAATGCGGGCTAGACCTTTAATAGGGGTTTTAATACTGTTATCAAAGTAAACGATAAAATTTAGAACATCTTCCCTTTTTCAAGTCTGTTAAAATACTTATAAACTCAAGTCAATAAAAAAAGCTAAAAAAAAATTGACCAAATAAGTGTGAGCAAGATATAGCGCACTTTTAAACGTTTTCTTTATTGACGTCCCCGGTCATCAATCAATCAATCAGACGGCGCCTGGGTCGATCCCGGCCCTACACCAATTACTTGTTTTTTAAGTTATGTGTGGATTTGCCCTTGCTTGACGGTGATGGAAAAACATAAAACCGACACGCTTGAAGACTGTATTATTCGAAGACGTTTGTCATCTGTCAATGCGCAAATTATCTCTCTCCTCCAGTGTTCTAATTCATTCTGCAGATAAATGTTTTAAAAGGCTTCTATATACTGTAAAACGTGTAATAGACATACATGGTTATAAAATATTAGAATAAAAATGTACACTAATGTTTTATACTAGCTTAAGTTATGTAAATAAAGATATTTTAAAACTAAAACTAACTAACTCTCTCCTAGTGAGTGAAGGCCCGGAGTACCAGCAGTGGGAACGTAAAGTGGGATGTTTATGCTAAATACTGTTTAAAAGTGCGCTATATCTTGCTCACACTTATTTGGTCAATTTTTTTTAGCTTTTTTTATTGACTTGAGTTTTGAAGTACTTTAACAGACTTGAAAAAGGAAAGATGTTATAAATTTTATCGTTTACTTTGATAACAGTATAAAAACTCCTATTTAAAGTCTAGCACGCCATCTCTCGGTCAACTCTTTTCAACCAACTAAGCTAGAAATAGACTAAAAAAAGTTTCGCCTTCATCTAGCTATGGTAATGTAGCAAGCGTCTGTCTTTTTCTCACCCAAGTGGTCGTTGAATTTTATTGTTTACTTTGATTAGAGTATAATAAAAACTTTTTTTAAGGTCTAAGACGCCATCTCTCGGTCGGGGACAAAGAATGTTTTGTCTTCTTCTAGCTAACGGAGTGTAACACGCGTTTGTTTCTCTCTTACTCAAGTGGTCACTGAATTTTACAGTATTTTATACTGGTGCAGGTCTAACGGTGCTGGACGAGCCAGCGGCTGAGCAGAGCGACTCCGCGCTGCTGCACCTCCAGCTGCGAGCTATCTCCAAGACTAGCAGCGCCAAGTCTACTCTCGTAAGGATTGCGGATTGCTTTTTTTATCCTTGATAGGTTTGCGTTTGACTACAGCTAGCCTGATGTTAAGCTGCGCTACAGTCTACGGTGTGGCACGCTTACCTAGAAAATACCTATTAACTCTATTTTTTTTTTTTTTTTTTTTTTTTATTATAAGGACTTATTTTACACACGGCTGGTTAACCCCATACTGAACCATTTTTAGCTCGTATTATGGTTACTAACACAGCTGATATACTACATATAAATACATACATATTATATGTAAATTCATATTTAACACCCAGACCCACAGCCAAAAAATTTAGTTAAGCACAAAGATGTTGACCGGGCCGGGAATCGAACCCGGAACCTTCTGATTAGCAGACCGGCATGGTAACCTTTACGCCAACGAGGTCGTCGTCTCGTCGTACTCTCGTAAGTATTGTGGATTGCTTTATTTATCCTTGATAGGTTTGCGTTTGACTACAGCTAGCCTGATGTTAAGCTGCGCTACAGTCTACGGTGTGGCACGCTTACCTAGAAGATACCTATTAACTCTACTTTATTTTTTATTTTTTTATTATTAGGACTCATTTCACACACGGCTGGTTAACCCCATTTTAAGTTCGTGTTATGGTAGCTAACACAACTGATATACTACATATTATACATACGTGTATATTTTATATAGATACATAATTATTTAACACCCAGACCCACAACCAACAAATTTAGTTAAGCACAAATATGTCGGCCGGGCCGGGAATCGAACCCGGAACCTTCTGGTTAGCAGTCTGGCATGGTAACCGTTGCGCCAACGAGGTCGTCAACCCCCGTTTTTAACCGGTGTTTTGTAGACCCCCGGAAGATACCTCTCAGGAAACAGAGACTCAGGTAGTGAGTTTCAAAGCTTCGCAGTCCTCACAATAAAGGTTGTCACAATAATTTATTCACTACGTACAGTTTTTGAAACGAAGACGGCTCAGTCGGGCGAGCGGTCGTCCTGAAGGTGGTTGTTTCGATACCCGCCAATGAGCTCCGGCTTTCGACGAAGGAAAACATCGTGAGGAAACCTTATCATGGTGTAAAGTCTGTCGATAAGCACCTAACAGTGTGTACCGGCAACATCCTTAAGAGCTAGTTATTCCAGGACTGGGTGTGTAATATGTATCGATATAAACATTTTTTGTATAATGATAATTTTAATTCTTATTTGATAATATTTTATGGACCAAAAGTCTGAAATAAACAATTTGAATTTTGAATTTTTTTAATAAAGTATGTCTGTATATGTAGTATATCAGTTGTGTTAGCAACCATAATACGAACTAGAAATGGTTTAGTAAGGGGCTAATGAGGCAATGGGAACTAGGTGTATGGGGCTAACCAGCTGTGTGTGAAATGTGGTCCAATAATTATGTATTTTTAAAGGTGGCCCATGTTTACCCCTCTATGAAAACACCCCCCCCGCCTCCCCCGGCCTCTTGCGGCCCGCGCACAGCCCAACATGTAGTGTAGTTTATAAAGGTGGATGTTGTATGGTGTTACAGCTGACTAAGAAGGTGGATAACGCGGAGAAGAACGGGAGAGCCATCGAGCGCTGGATCAAGGATGTCAGTGAACTGCATCTGTCCAAGCCGGCGCCCACTGTCACCTACAACAAGTAACTAGCAATATTATACTATTTGTATTATAATTATTTTTATTAATTCCCCCCGCCCCCTTCCACTATCGGACGAGCAGGGAAACGCCAAGGCGGCATCGGTTTACGGTTGAGGTGCCCAAGGCACGCACAAAGCGTTTTGCCTCCACCTTTGTTGTCCGAACCGCCAAACTTTGGAACTCCTTGCCGAATTCCCTGTTCCCCAATGACTATAATCTAGCGATTTTCAAGGCGAGAGTGAAACGGTTCCTTCTAGGTAAGCGCGATCCACCGTAGACCTAATTATCACTTACCATCAGGTGAATTGTGGTCAAGCGCTGACCTATTATGAGTAAAAAAAAAAGATATGTTAGATAGATACATATTTTACACCCATACCTACAGCCAACAAATTTAGTTCAGCACAAAGATGTTGGCCGAGTCGGGAATCGAACCTGGAACGTTCTGATTGACAGTCCAGCATGACAACGAATACGCCAATGAGGTCGTCAAAAATGTCTACTTTTAAATCAGGTGACCCCTGGTTACACCAATGAGTTGTTTTTCAAGTTATGTGATTTGCACTCGCTTTACGGTGTAGGAAAATATCGTGAGGAAACCGACATGTTTGAGGATTACAATAGCCGAAGACGTGTGTCATCTGACAACCCGCACTTGGTGAGGCCATGTGGTGGATTATGGCCTATATCTATATGCCCTCTCTCCACGTGCGAGAATACCCCGAGTCTCAGTAGTGGAAACGTATAGTAGGATGCTTATGCATATATTATAGAGCGGTAGTGCCAGTAGCTCGGCTAACTAAGATGATCTGACACGATCGTCGAGGTTAAGCAACGGTCGATGCAGACAGTCTTTGAATGCGTGACCATGCTCCAGACTGTCTTTTCAAAAAGTGGTATTTTCATCTAGGCACTCGGTCGGATGACACTTTCTTTTTAAACTAAATTTATTTATTGTCAAATAAATACGTTAAATTGTACGCCCCGGCTGTTAGTTTTTTAATATTATATTGGTACAAGGCCAAGCTCTGGTGTCGTCAATTTTTCAAGCCGCCCGAAGGCCTCGAAGTTCTGACTTTTTCAATTGAAATATTGAAAAAGTCAGAACTTGGCTTAACGACTGCTTGTACTAAGACTAACATTAACAACATTTTAAGGCGAAGTTTGTCTTCAAGCAATTATTTCAAGATTTTTTGCAGTTTACGAGTAAAAAAAACTTATTTATAGTAATAAAAAACTATAATTCGAGATTTTTCCCTTATCGCCGCCTTAACCACAGCAATTTTTATCGTTCCAGCAATATGCCAGACATCGACACGCTAATGGAAGAATGGCCAGATTCCATGGAAGAGACGCTGAACGACGCCGGTATTCCGCCAGCCTCCATCGACTGTTCTCTCTCAGAATACGCTTCTCTGGTTTGCGGTCTATTCGACATACCGATCCACGGAGATTCCTTGTCAGACAAGATTCAAGCGCTCCATTTGTTGTTCAGTTTGTACTGCGCTGTTAGAAGTTCGCAGTTGTATGCGGATAGACAGAAGGAATGCTCTGAGAATGTGTGATTTGTTAAGTGAAAGTGTTGTTAAGTAATAAATTGTATTTTTGAAAGTTACGTTTTTTTAAATTCAAATACAAATCATTTATAGATAACACCAAAGTTACAAGTCAAATAATATGATATCAGTACAAAAGTATATGATATGTATCCATGTCATTTTTCAATTCTAATTCTAATAATATAATATCATTAAAATAGTACGAGTATATGATATTAATCAAATGTCAATTGTCACATCTAATTCTAGTAATATAATATCATTACAATAGTACATGATTCTCTGCCTGCCTTTATTCCATCCAGTAGTTCGATAGTCGAACTATTTGGATGTTTTTTTTCCAAATTGTTATACTGACGGTTCGAACTATTTGGAAACATGGATTTTTAGTAAAAGGGGCTGTTAAAGAACCTAAAAAGGGCTAGAAAGGGCCTGTAATTCTCTGCCTGCCTTTATTCCATCCAGTAGTTCGATAGTCGAACTGTTTGAATGATTTTTTTTTTCAAATTGTTATACTGACTGATCGAACTATATGTAAACATGGATTTTATTTTAGTTTTAGTAAAAGAGGCTGTTAAAGAACCTAAAAAGGGTTAGAAAGGGCCTATAGGATACTGGTAGGACTTAATGGAATAAAGGTCTGCCTGGAGATTTCTGTTTCTTTATGTTCTTCTCACTTACTTCATTTAAAGCATCCTGATTGCTCCCATTGTAACTTTGTATTCAAATTTCTGTTTATTAACATAAATAGTACTTACAAGACTGTAGTATCCAAAAATATGTGTCATTCACCTACGTGGGCCAGCGTGGTGGATTATGGCCTATATATCTCTCTCTCTTAGTGAGAGAAGGCCCCGAGTCCCAGCAGTGGACTGCATATGCTATATGGTAAGAACAGTAAAAAATGAAACAACAATACACTTTGGCAATTCTTACGTTTATTTCAGAATCTCGGACGTAACGCTAAACAAAATATACCTAAAACTTTCTTGCTCATACAATTTAATTCTAGCCTCGTTATGAATTTGCGGCAGTACAATTTTGCGGTTTTACCGGTTAAGAGAAAACCGGTAATTTCCGCTTTTCATCCGGTTCTCGTAAATAACCGGTTCAAGCACTCATTCATATATAATATATAACAAAAAACATAAATAAATCACCGCACCGCGTATGAAATGAAACAGTTTTTTTAAATAAAAATAAATCGAAAGCTTTATGTAAGATTAACAACTAACTTATGAAAAAAAAATGGGCCGATGGATTATACAATTATTACTACGAATTTACATTGTTTCGAGCACGTCCGTCTCCGAAATCACCCCGAGTCTGAAAAAGCCATTCACAATTGATGCCACTTTGAAAATATACATTTTGTCTATGTTAGTATTATAGTTTACTGTGGCATCGTTCAGCCATAGACAAATTAATAATATAAATTTGTCCATGGCTCAGTATAGTAAATGTTGTATATATTACCACTGATAGCAAAGGCTGTTACTATTAGCAGTTGTGACAGTTTCCAGTGTCTTAAATATCAGAGTTTGGGAGGTTGAGCTTATTCACTACTGCTATTCGGCAGCATAACCTTCAAATGTTCTGTTTAAATTTTATATTTTTCTATATTGTTGCCCATTTCTTTTTCTTTCATGCCATATTTAGGTAAATAATATAAGTATGACTGTATATCAGAATTGCGTATTATATTATTTATATTTTATTTATTTATTTAGGTGTCAAACAATGAGATCTAACATTAGGGTACTAAATGGAAGACTACATTAAAATAAATTCACTAAAATTATGTGGATCATACAAAAATATTTCGTTTACTCGCTATACATACATATCTACAAATATATTAATTCTAGGATGTGTTTTTTTTTACATTTTACATAGTGATATATTTATAATACATATTAGTTATTTTAAATTATCGAGTCAATATTATAACAGGATAAGAAGAAAATTAGCTTAAGGCGAAGCTAAGTGCAAAATATTGATTTTACCCGCATCATCGCCTTAAGAAAAAATACCTTTAAACTGTCTAAAACAGACTTATGAATTAGGAATAAAAGTGGTCTAAAAAGCAAAAGTTTTTTTTTTTATATTGATAAGTCTGAATCTACTATACATATCGATACCGGAAATTTCAATTGTCGTAAAGGACAAAACACGACTTTTCAGAAAAGCCAAAAAAACAAAAAACAATGTTTTTTGTTTTATAACTTTTTTAAACAAACCAATATATTACTGGTGTCAAAGGGCACTTTAACTATTATATCGTGTTTTATTCATTTAAGTAAACAAAATGAACCTAACTTTATAAATAACGAGAATGAGTGTCTTTTACGACCCATAAAAATAGACCTGAATGTCCTTTACGACCACGAAAAATGGTGGTTGTGACAAAATCGGTATATCATATTATGATATAACCGTATGGTTAACTATATTTATTTATGTTAACTTTTATATTGACTTAAATTATATTCCCGAAATTTAGTAGATATACTAACTAGAATTTTTTACCTGCACAGGTGTATGAATACTTTAATATAAATAAAACAGAAAAAAATAGGACACATTTCGCACACGGCTGGTAAGCCCCATACTAAATAATTTCTAGTTTGTATTATGGTTGCTAACACAACTGACATACCACATATACATACATATTTACTTTATATCGATACATATATTTAACACCCAGACCGACAGCCAACAAATTTAGTTCATCACAAAGATGTTGGCCGTGCCGGGAATCGGACCCATGACCCTCTGGTTGGCAGTCTGGCATGGTAATAATTACGCCAAAGGGGTCCTCAATAATCGCCGTGCATTTTCTTAGCCGTTCTTATGACTCGCGTGGAAGCAAGTGTTCTCCGTAGTATAGGTTTTTTAAAATGGCAATACAGTACGTGTCACGTAAAAAAAATGCTTGCAGGAAAGATGTGAATAAAATACTAAAAAAAATATCTCTTACGAATTACGCAAAGACAGCTTTGAAGTAACTAAGGATCAAGAAAGTAATCAAGGCTAAAAGCTTTGCACGCCAATAGGCAAAGATTATGATTTTTTATATTTCTTTCTGCAAATCTATATGTATGTACTTATTTTGTTTTATCACGGCTGGTTAGCACGTGTAGAGTTAAGAATTTCCGAATTGTGATAGGTAACGTTGGTCTGAATTAATCTTAGTTATTTTTTCCTTTACTTGTCCTAATTTGGATTTTGGATCACAGCGGATGTAAACTAAATAATTAATTTTGTATTCTGTATACGTCTAATTTGAACAATGAAAAAAATAATAAGATTTAAATACTGCCATTTTAAAACCCCTAAGCTCAATCAATCAAAACCTAACTTATTCTAATATTTACAAACACATTTCAAGACATTTTCATATATCACAGTTCCATTTTTGCACCCACACTTATTATTTTGTTTATTTTATATTTTATTTTTATAACTAGAATTGAAATTACAGTCAATATATAACTGTCGATTCAACGTGAGACAATAGACTTTGCTGTTGAAAAAAAAACTTAATATTGATACAGAACAGGATACTCTTAAAAGTATACATTATTTTGCAGTGTCACTTATAAAAATAACTTAGCAACTAGTTAAGTTCTTGTTAAGTATTATCATCATCACAATCGATTCTATCCCACTGCTGGGTATAGGCCTCTAATGCCATCAGTTAAGTGATGTTTAAATAATATAATATTTTTTTTAGGGCGAAAAATTTACTCAAACTCAGTTTATTTTATAGAAACTGATTTTTGACCATCCAAATGCAATTATTAAAAAAAACTTAATCGACTTCAAAACGATAGGATATATTGTTTATATATGTTTTTGGTTTAGAGTAACTATACTCTAAACCAAAAACATTAAAGTACTTTAAAGGAAATTGTTGATATTTATATACCTTATTAACAATTATTAATCCTTTTTTGGAGTCGATGCCAGTCAACAGTATAACCCTAGTTTAGCAAACATTAAGCTGCACCTTAATACAACATCAATCTTGGATGAGACCGACTCCAAAGAAGTTTATAAATTGCATTTTTTTTTAAAGCAACATACAGTCAAATTTAGAACCTCCTATGTTTGAAGTCTGTTAAAATACATTTAAAAGTGGCATAACTTAATTACGACAGTTTGATTATTGTCTCAAATCTGAATCGACATTCACAATCATAAGACAGTGTCTTTTATAAACTAAATCTAAATCACAAAAAAACATCATCACCATACATGCACTCACTTTTTATTTAATATTTCATTTTAATAATACGACATATTGTGACTACGTGTATTTCTTTTTTGATAGAATATTTATTATTACATCACCTACCGCTAAAGTAATAGTATCCATTACATCTCACTGCTGTTTTCAAAATCCTTTCACATGTTTTCTATCTTTTTCTAATTTCAACCTGAAATTCAGAATAACATTGAATTAGTTTACAAAATAGACAAAATATAATGTATGTTCTACTAAGATATAGTTATGTTCACGAGAGACCAATTGATATCTATATAATGAAGTAGAATACATATTCATTTAATGAAATTTGTAAGTTTATTTAATTTAATCTAACTAGTTATTTAAGTATTTGTTTTTATCCTTGATAGGTTAGCGTTTGACTACAGCTAGCCTGATGTTAAGCTGCACTGCAGTCTACGGTATGGCACGCTTACCTAGAAGATACCTATTAACTCTACTTTTGAAGGCCCCCGGATGATACCTCTAAGGAAACAGAGACTCAGGTAGTGAGAATAAAGGTCGACGCAAAGCGTTTTGTACTAAAGTATTGTTTAGTGTGAATTTCCTTTAACAAATGTTATATATGGCTAATAAAGTTCTGTATGAATAATCAAACAAATTTCTTTATTAATATTAAGACACATTTCGCACACGGTGTTCAAATGAAATATAGAGACATTCAGAAAAGATATAGTGGTTTGTTCAACGGAGCCATGGCAATATGTTAACAAGATATGTAGTGATATAAGTGTAAGTGTTACAAAAAGCGAAATACTTTTGCCCGCAAAACAGGATCATATGATACTTAGCGCGGGGCTCAGTGGATATGGCAAAACGTACACTAAACCTAACTAACTCTTACTACTCTTCAGTCAGTAAATGCACTGTTATTGCTAAAGCGTGCATAAGATAATTTAGATGTCGAGTAAATGGCTCATGATCAATTCTTATTATATACTATTCTTTACAATTTATAAACTTTAACAGAGGTTCTTATGTAACCTCGCGAAGTGCATATTTCTTTAAAATCATTGTTTAAATTGCTAGGTTAATATTGTTATATATTGTTAATATTAGATAGATAGATAGATAGATAGATAAACACTTTATTAAAACACTCACAAAAAAAAAAATGGAACAATTTACAGAAAACACATAAAATACATAAAAGCTAGTGCCTTAACTGGCGACCTTATCGCTAATAGCGATCTCTTCCAGGCAACCAATTGCAAGAAAGAACATAATGACGAGGTGTAATAACATAAGTGTATATGGGAATTCAAATACATAAATAATATATAATACATACATAATATATTAATAATAATATTGTTGTATATTGTTATTGTAAGTACACTAGCTAATTTAATGTTATTCTTTTCAACAACATATAAAGAAATTTGGAAACTGAATCTGACACTAAGGCTAAGCTATACGTATTTAATTAGATATAGTACGTTTCACCCCTGTATTTGTGCTAAATAAACTATTTGTATTGTATAGTATCTTCAACTCACGCTCAATGGTAGTGAAACAGGTTGAACATCCGTCGGTTGAAAGGGAACCGCTGTTGCTTGAGCTCTGACAGCGGTTCCTCTTCATTTCTGATGCAGAAGTAGCTGGTTATCGCCGACCGGCAGATTGGACATTTGTCTAGTTTGGCTGGAATGGACAAAAAACATACAGTCAATATTTAAAATAAATTTAAGTATTATGGGTTTAGTCTATTTTAGTAAAAACAGCGTATATATAAAGTAACTTGCTAATAAATTATTTAATATAGTCTTATAGTACTTTAGCATAAGTTTAATGTTAACGTAGAATAAACTTTGACGACCTCGTTGGCGTAAAGGTTACCATGCCGGTCTGCTAATCAAAAGGTTCCGGGTTCGATTCCCGGCCCGGTCAACATCTTTGTGCTTAACTAAATTTGTTGGCTGTGGGTCTGGGTGTTAAATATGTATTTACATATAATATGAATGTATGTATTATGTAGTATATCAGTTGTGTTAGCAACCATAATACGAGCTAGAAATGGTTCAGTATGGGGCTATCCAGCCGTTTGTGAATGTGTCCTAATATTATATTATTGAAAAAAAAAATAACTTGGGAGATGTCATTGGCTCCCATAACACAGTTTTAAAAACTACTTTGGGAGCCTTTGTATTCCTATTACTTTTAATACTACTATGTAAGCTTTGCCCAAATAAACGTTTTTGATTTGATTTTGATTTTTGATTAACCATACAAATACCGTTATTTTATTTGTTCAAACTGATTTGAAGGGCCTAACCTATTCTTGCCCTGGAGTGGGACAGAATAGGTTGATAAATTTATTTATTTATCATCAATTAATTATTACGGTTAGCACCAATTACAATAATTAATAAACTTAAAACATATATGTAAGTCAAAAATTATTAAGTAAAATCACAATAAAAGTTAAATAAGAAATGTCAGGTAAAAAATTGCAATAAATTATATAATGATAGTGTTACGTGCTGGACGGGGCACTCGGGATAAAGGTTTGGGTATATGACTAAAACGTCGATTTCGTGGATAACTAGGATTTATTAAGTATGGAATCCCCACGCTGATGATACGTGTCTGGTCTTCCAACTCGTCGAAACGTCCAAATCGTGTGCAGTCGCAATCCTTGTTCCTCGCCGGAGTCGTACACTCGTAGACACTAATCGCACTTTTCGCTCGGGGTATCACTCGGAGTTAACTCTCCGACGACTCGCAGTTAACTCTACGACATCTCGCAGATAACTAATCGCACTCTTCACTCGTAGTTAACTCTACGACATCTCGCAGATAACTCTACGACATCTCGCAGATAACTGTCCACCGATCGTTCCGTCCGCTCTTTTATACCCGATCATACAAGCTCTCGTAAGTTCTATATATCGAACGTTCGGAACTATTCTTCAGGAGAATTCGAGGCAGTGTGTGAGTGAGATAGAAGATGTTTGTTTACACACGTAAACAAACAGGCGGCGTTCGGGAAGTTTTCGAATCTTCTATACTAGAAAGTTCGAGGTAACTGTAGCAGTGAGACAACAAATATGTGTGAGAGCGACACCGAAGGTATTCGTGTGTTTTCTAGAACATTCTGTTCTGGGAGCTTCGCGACATTGCCCCCTTCCTAAGAGATGCTCGTCCCGAGCATCGTCAAACTGTACTCTCGAATGTTCTGTACCGGCCTCGCGACGCTTGATGATTTCTCTCTCCCAGGGTGGCCCGACATCGTGATGGTATAGCTTGCGCGCTCCTCCTATATAAACATAACGATTTCTCACTGCTACATATGTCGTGTTCTTCCGAATCCAGTAGTCTCCATCTTCCCTGTGATAAATCCACTTTATCCGCTTTCTTCTCCCGGTCAGATTATTACTGTCTCCAATATAACTTCCGGTGTACTTGAATCGATGTAAGACTACAGGAACCTTAATCTCATTCGTCTTCAGGTGATAACTATTTCCTCGCAGATTCTCACTAAGGCTCAACTTTCCTCTATCCCTAGGATATGTAACCTCTTTCACACCAAGGCTTATCACTGTTACCGCTATTGGTGCAAATCCGCCGTTATACAGGTTCAACAACTTGCTACTGGTCTCATCAAAAACATCAGCATATTTCCTCTGTAGTGCCTGTTCATCTTCCTTAACCTCCTGGTCAGTCACCTTTCCCAAGATGTTAGCTTCATCTTCCCGAACCACCTGCTCAGTTCCCTCTCGTAAGATGCCAGCTTCATCTTCTTGAACTGCCTGGTCAGTTTCCTCTCTCAAGATGCCAGCTACATCTTCCCGAACTGCCTGGTCAGTTTCCTCTCTCAAGATGCCAGCTTCATCTTCCCGAACTGCCTGGTCAGTTTCCTCTCTCAAGATGCCAGCTACATCTTCCCGAACTGCCTGGTCAGTTTCCTCTCTCAAGATGCCAGCTTCATCTTCCCGAACTGCCTGGTCAGTTTCCTCTCTCAAGATGCCAGCTACATCTTCCCGAACTGCCTGGTCAGTTTCCTCTCTCAAGATGCCAGCTTCATCTTCCCGAACTGCCTGGTCAGCTCCTTCTCTGAAGATGCTTGCTCTATCTTCCTGAAATACCTGGTCAGCTCCTTCTCTGAAGATGCCTGCTCCATCTTCCTGAACTAACTGGTCAGCTCCTTCGCTCAAGATGCCTGCTCCATCTTCCTGAGCCACCTGGTCAGCTCCTTCGCTCAAGATGCCTGCTCCATCTTCCTGAACTACCTGGTTAGTTCCTTCTCTCAAGATGTTGACTCTCTTCTGACACTGGTCCACCAAATTGTTCAGGGCCGACAAAACCACTTTCTGCTCTTCACGCATGCACTGCGCCATGCGTATTAAGTCACCAAAATCGAAATTTGCTTGTGCGGGATCCTGATGAGTCGAGCCAGTAGACATGGCTTGTCGATCTTCAAACACAACAGCAACTGCAGCAACCATATCACATCCTTGGGAAGCAGCATCGGCCACAGCCTGTCCACCATTCGATGATTCACACTCTGCTCCGCTGACACCAACAAGCAGCGAGTTACTCCTGAATCGCGCCTGGTCCAGTCTGTCCTCTTGCCTTCGTTCCTGCATCCCTTGGTGACGTCCCGCTTCCATGTTCATCCACGCAGAAACCAGTATACCACACCTTTATCCCACTTCTGACACCAAATGTTACGTGCTGGACGGGGCACTCGGGATAAAGGTTTGGGTATATGACTAAAACGTCGATTTCGTGGATAACTAGGATTTATTAAGTATGGAATCCCCACGCTGATGATACGTGTCTGGTCTTCCAACTCGTCGAAACGTCCAAATCGTGTGCAGTCGCAATCCTTGTTCCTCGCCGGAGTCGTACACTCGTAGACACTAATCGCACTTTTCGCTCGGGGTATCACTCGGAGTTAACTCTCCGACGACTCGCAGTTAACTCTACGACATCTCGCAGATAACTAATCGCACTCTTCACTCGTAGTTAACTCTACGACATCTCGCAGATAACTCTACGACATCTCGCAGATAACTGTCCACCGATCGTTCCGTCCGCTCTTTTATACCCGATCATACAAGCTCTCGTAAGTTCTATATATCGAACGTTCGGAACTATTCTTCAGGAGAATTCGAGGCAGTGTGTGAGTGAGATAGAAGATGTTTGTTTACACACGTAAACAAACAGGCGGCGTTCGGGAAGTTTTCGAATCTTCTATACTAGAAAGTTCGAGGTAACTGTAGCAGTGAGACAACAAATATGTGTGAGAGCGACACCGAAGGTATTCGTGTGTTTTCTAGAACATTCTGTTCTGGGAGCTTCGCGACAATAGTAAACATTAACCTAAACCATAATGTCAGCAAGTCTTAATAGAAGACTCCACATACTCTACCCTCTCACAATATTGCAAACAGACCACAAGTAACTCTGCCCACCCATCGGAGAATAAGTCAACGCGAGGGTTTTGATCCACGATGGAGTTGAGCGCAGATATGACTCGCGGAATGGGAGAGGTAGCGCGCGCAACACTGCCGTAACAGGATTCGTAGAACAGCTTGTGTCCCTTGCGACTGTTTCTAAGATACTTGTCTGGGACATAAAGCCTGCACAAGTCCTGAATCAAATCCGGACAGTCGATGAAATTTCGAAGGACTTTAAACGCCATCACGATTTGATCATGAAGACGTCGTACTTGAAGCGAATTGTACCCTAAACAACCCGTGACAAAATTTGTAGGGTACATATAGGGGTAGTAACCAAATTGGCGTTTGTACAGGAAACGCAGAAATGTCTTTTGGACCTTCTCAAGAGCAAGCTGGTAAGATAGCTCATGCGGGTTCCATACACAAGAACTAGACTCTAACTTTGTCCTTACTAGCGTACTAAACAAAAGCTTGACCACATTATCGTTCTTGAAATCTCGAGAATTTCTTAGAACAAATCCAAGTCTTTTAAATGAGTCTTTCACAAGTGCAGTGATATGGTCATGAAAAGTCAATTTTCTATCAAAGGTGACCCCCAGATCCTTCACCGTACTGGTTCTCGAGATTTTCTCACCATTAATTTTGTAAGGATGAAGGATTGGGTTCCACATTCGTCCAAAAGTCATTACATTGCACTTTGCCGGGTTAAACTCCATTTTATTGGTAACACTCCATTCATAAATGGCATTAATGTCCCTCTGAAGAAGATGGCAGTCCAATACAGAACTAGCCTCGCAGTACAATTTTAGATCGTCAGCGTAAAGCAGACATCTCCCATGACAAACGACAGATGGAAGGTCGTTAATCATAAGCAGGAAGAGCAACGGTCCCAATATAGATCCCTGGCTGACTCCGGAACGCGTGTGATAGGGTCGAGACTCATACAATCCAAGTCTAACAAATTGCTGGCGATCCCGGAGATAGTCTGCAAGCAGCCGAAGAAGACAAGGCGCGAAACCGATAGCATCGAGTTTCGCCAGCAATATGTCATTATTGACCCTATCAAACGCCTTCCGAAAATCAAAATACAGTACATCTACCTGGCGACCTCGATCTAAACTCTTTGAAATATACTCCACTAAACAAAGCAAGTTTGTGTTAACTGACCTTTTACTACGGAACCCATGCTGCTCATCGCATAAGTATTTATTCACCTGATTGTATATGCTCTTATGCAGAATGTGTTCAAAGGTTTTTGCCGGAGAAGATAAGATAGCAATAGGTCGGTATTCCTCTACGTTCGACTTGTCACTGCTTTTTGGTATAGGAGTGACTCTAGAAAGTTTCCATTGCGAAGGGTACTCACCCAGACGCAGCGATAGGTTGAAAATATGACATAAAGGGCGGCACAGTTCCTTCTTCATAGCTTTCATCACTGCTGGTGGAATGCAATCAGGTCCTATAGAGCTCCTAGGCTTTAACTTATTGATACCATAAATGACATCAGCAGGAGAAATGTTTGTAATGTTTACATATTTACAATTATTGCTAACATTATGTTCAGATATTTGGCCTGAATCAAGCTGGGGCACATCTGAGAGAAAGACACTAGCAAAATAAGATGCAAAAGCTTCCGCTGCTTCTGTTCCTGAGAAGTCAACTCCATTATAGGTCACACTAGGTTCAAACCCACCTTTTGTTCGAAGACTAGAAATGTGCTGCCAGAAACGCCGCGGGTTGATCCTTATACTTGACTCTACGCAGGATATGTACTCATCATATGCAGTCGTTATGCGCGATTTCAGATTTTCTCTAAGATTTGAAAAAACCCTATAGCTTTCCTCACTTTTAGCTTTCTTCCAGGCTGTGTGCAATTTAACTTTTTCTCGCACATCGCGAACAATATCTTTTGTAAACCATACCGGATAACGTCTGGAGGCAGCATCCAGTCGCCGTTTTTTTGGCATACACTGATCGAAAATGCTATAAATGATCGAATAAAAACGGTCACAAGCCGTTTTAACATCCCTACATTGGAGAACTTCAATCCAAGAAGCATCGCACATCAAGGAATACAAAAGCTCGTAGTCGCATTTTTGAAAGTTCCAGTCCTTGCCAGAATCAATGTTACAAGGCGGCTGAAAACTACTGTCAGGGCGTGTATTTCTGTCTATAATATCAATATCCAACGCCGGATGATAAGGGTCGAGGCGAGTCATTACGCTAGTTTGCGAGACAGTGATATCACACATTCCAACACACTCCCGGATCAAAACCACATCCAGCATACTACCACGATGATTTAAAATACAATTTTTATCGGTAAGTTTGCAATACGTGAGAAAATAGCCATAATAGTTACAGACACCCGCGGATGCGCTATTCATATTCAAGTCCCCTAAAATAAGTACAGTTCCCTTTAAAACATGTACAAATTGTTCAACTTTACAGAACCAAGACATATAATCGGATTCTTTTGAATGAGGTTTAATATAAACAACACACACATAAAAAGATTTTCCAGCAAAAATAAAACTAGCCCACAGGTCTTCACCGTTGTCCGTCTCAAGGTCACGCCTTCTTCGCAATATTATAGGAGGGCGTGCAGCCAGTAAGACTCCTCCATTTCTCGTTGGCCTATCCCGGCGCAATATTTCCCAGTCACCAGCCAAAAGCTCGGAATCATAAACAGAAATGTCAAGGTACGTTTCTGTTATAGCCACCAGGTTATGTTCGAGACTCGCTAAGCTATTGCGCCAATTCGGTAGCTTAGTCTTTAGGCCTCTGACATTTTGATAGAAAACACTCAAATTTGACAACTTTTTATGATCTGCCGAAGGTGCCACGAAAGGACTGATCATTTTGCGCTGACGACGATGCTCGCTGGATAACGGGCTTTTTGCGATTTACCCAGATTTTAACACGAGCATTTTCGGGCCACACATCTTCCGAAAAACAGAGGTCAAAATAGGCTTTAGGAACACCAATTTTATAGGACTTGTAGTTGCCTCTAGGTTTAAGTTCTTCCACAACACATGTTCCTCCTTGACACATACTTTGCAGGTACTTACGGACCTCTTCAGCTCCAGACTCCATATTCCACACATGAAGATACTCGCGGTCTTCCACAGCTTTCAGGGACGTCACAGAAGGGCCAGCCGTTCCACGAATAGATGAAGGTCTACGATTATTTTTTGTCACGTCTGTCCAGCCTTGAGGCTGGGTTGCCAAATGGTCGTCGAGGCGGGACATGTTCGACCTCTGTATATTTTTATTTGATGGTGTTGGGATTTGCTGCTCGATCGACGGTCTGTGACTGTTACGTATCTGTTTACTGTAATCCAGATGAAGTTGAGATTCTTTCGCAGTTGCGTGCGCCACCTTTCTATTTCTTATTCTTATTCTTCCACACTTCTGGGTGTCTAGAGGAGACACCCTCTCACCTGACACGTTAGAAGCCATATCTCGGACCTGAGTCGCAGCGACGCCTTCTTGAGGTAAAGAGTCAGGCTCTTTTGTACAGTGAGACTGATGATCTACAGTGGTTGGTTTCGAAACTGTTTCAGAAATTATCTCTGTTGGCCAATTTTGAGATGTAGTTGGCAAGCATCCGGGGTCATTACGCATGGCAGCGGAGAAAAAATGCTCATATTTACTTAGAATCCTCATAAGTAACTCATTTTGTGAGGCATATTTGTCTATCTTCGCTTGATAATTTGATATCGCAGACATAGCTTGGCATAGCTTGGTTTCACAGTTTTCAATAACGAAGGCCGACTGACTTAATTTTGCCTCGTAGCATGCTACTTCTGCACTGAACTGCTCTTTTATTGCAACCATCTCTGTACATAACTTCTGCATATTGCACAGTAGCTCAGTAGTGGAGTCATTATTTAAAGTATCGTCCGAAGCGTTTACATTCCTTGTTAACTTATTAGGCCTCAGCGTAACAAACTCGTCGCGGTGTTTTTTAGACGCTCCTACGGGCGTAGAAGTGTTATCACCGCCTTTCTTATTCGCACTGCGGCACTCGGGGCAGACCCAATCTTCATTTAAGTCAGCGGTTTGATTTTTCCCACCACTACATAACGTATGGTATATTTTACCGCAACTGTGTAGACTGCACTCTAAGTATTTGTCTGCCACTTCAATTGCACTAAAACATGCTGAACAATTCATGATGTGGCGTAGTGAAACTTATTCTGAAGTATATTGAATAAAGCGTGTACAGTACGCAAAAAACTTGTAACGGCTACCACGGCTGCAGAGGCGCGCAGTTACTGTAAAGCGACGCACATACAAGTATCGATAGGCACGTATAGTTCTCGGCAGGCGCAGCGCAGGCACAGGTGGGGCGGAGCGAGTGTAGCCGGCCGCCGCTATGATGACTCACCGCGCCGCGACGCGCTAACGCCGATGGATTATTATTCGCACACTAAAGCCGTTGGCGAATTTTAAATGAAATTGCTTATATCTTGCAAAGTACTAAACGGATTGTGTCGAAACAAACACTATTAGATGACAAATTTGCACAGCTTCAAAACAATGTATAGTTTATATCTCACAGGTCACTTTAACCACACATTTAAGGGCACAGCTAAGAGAGCAATAGTAACGTAGTGTCAACTCGAGCAAGTACGAACGTAAACTGAAACTAAATAGGAAATAGAATAGAAAATGCGAGAATCATTCACCTTATTTAAATTTATTTTAATTTCTAAGGTGAAATTTTATTTTCTATATTATTTTTCTTGATACGGTGTACATAAATAAAAAAATTATAAATAAAAATTATAAAAAATCAAATAACAAAAATATATAAATAACTAGCAAACACAGCGAACTCCGTTTCGCCGAATGAATTTTGTTTGTTACAAACCTCACGGAGCCCGAGACCTTTCCAACGAATGCAAAACCGTGGAAATCGGTTCGTGCGTTCTGGAGTTATAGCGTCAGGAAGGAAAATGCGACTTATAGTATATGAAATATTTTTTATATTTATTTCATATTTTAAAGTGTGCGTATGTTTTTATTTAACGGCACACTAAGTGACGTCATAGCCCAGGTCGCTTTTGTTGGAAGCATGAAAATTAAAATCATATGAATGATTACGGATTTACTTGTTTTAATCCAGTTAACCGAAGAGTTTAAGATCTTGAATGCACCTTGAATAAAACAACACCTGCCTCACAAATAGATTTGCATTCGGCCGTGGCGGGGCTATAAAAGCGATCAACTACTTGGCAAGATCATAGTGCTTATGAACCAAGGAGAATCAACGACTAGTCGTATCCTGCAGTGTTACTCGCTTTTATCGAAAAGAAGCTTTGGAGCGATGATGGTATGCCTCCATTTAGTTAAAACGATATCTTTTATTAACTCCTTTCCATCCATAGGATGCCTGGAAGAGATCGCTTTAAGCGATAAGGCCGCCAATGGTGGCCCACTATATTTTGATCTTAGTTTTTATTTTATCTTTAGTTTTAGTTTAAATTTGTTTTAGTTATCTTTAGTTTTAGTTTAAATTTTATATCTTTAGTATCTTTAGTTGTTTAATATCTTTAGTTTTAGTTTAAATTTTAGTTTAAATCTATCCTTTGGGACAGATGTGTCCGGAGACGGCAGTCCAATGGTCATGCATTGTAGCTAGGAGCGGTCGTACGCGCGTTGTAAATACCGCTAACGCGATTCAGAACCGAGCGCTCTGATTGGTAGCGGGCGGTGACGTGGGGCAATGGCACCACAAAGCTTGGTTTGCTAGCATAGAACATAAACATAAAAATAACTTTATTTAAGCAAATAATTTACAATATTAATAGGCAAGGCAAGCACTAGCTGCTACTGTTACTGCTACCATGCTATGGTTTCTTCACCACCTGGCTTAGCGGTCTTCGCTTCAAAAATCTTTGCCTATTGCAGCTGTTAGACATATGAACCATCTCAAACATTCCTATCAGGAGAAGTATATATCTTCTTAATATATATAAATCTCGTGTCACAATGTTTGTCCTCAATGTACTTCTAAACCACTTAACCGATTATAATAAAGTTTCAAATTATAGTCGCAATTTTAATTTATTGCTAATTATTGTCTGTTATTATTTGACAGTCACAATTATCCGTTAACTCCAAATGATTCTAATAGATGTCGATACCTTTCGACTGGGTTGAGTAAGTAATCAATAGATGGCGCTGCTATGGTAAATCTACGAACGTGTCATATAAGCTACACTATCTATTTTTCATACCCCTAACTGAGGCAAAACAACGTTTGCCAGGTCAGCTAGTATAGTATATATGTTTGATTAAGTGAGTGGATCGCTTAACATTCTGCGCGCGCGCACCCATTCATCAGAGGTCGGGCTGCGCGACATTGACAGAGATCCGCTCCGATCGGATGCGCGTACGCAAGGTGCATTGTAATTAGGACCGTATTGGATTGGATCAGTCAATACTATGCTCAAGTTGCTTTTTGGAATACGCAGTAAATATAATTGGTGTAAAACGTCGGTGTTATATTATAAGTTTAATATGTGATTGTGTGTGCGTTATTGTACCATGATTTAGTCTATATCTACGAGTAGGTGTAAAAAAAGAAGGTGGGTTAGATATAAATTTGTATGATTAGATTAGTATTAGACTATATTGTATATGTTAAACGTAGGTATAATAACTACTAGACCATATTATATATCAACAGTTTTCTAAATTTAAGTTTTTATTAGGTAAATATTACTTAATACAACAAACTAACGGGGTTTCTGCAGCACTGCCATACAGGGCAACATCTTTGTCCTAGTGCAGAGCACTGCGCTCAACCTAGCCTTATCTTAACTCAAAATTTAAGCATAAGGATATTCATTATTTAGCTGGAATTATGAACCATATTGTAATTTTGAATGTTTTTTTATTTTTTTTTGACGTGACAACGTCTTAAATTAGGTTGCGGCTGGGAGTCACTTATGAAAAAGTGTAACGCCCGGTAACGTTACGATGAGTCACCGAACGAGAGAGAGGCCCGCCGAATGCCTTGCGTCTCTCTCCCACTCAACTTTGATCGGTCGGCCGCGCGCGCAGCACGCGGCAGACGTTGTCACGTAATATCTTCGCCCGTAAAACCGACTTTACAGGCAACCATTTTTTTATTGTCAGGGGTATCGATTGCGAGTGGCTTTTTGTCAGAGCCGAGTTGCTGGTGGCAGGCAGTGTACTCACGCAGACAGCGCGCACACAGGCACGCGTGGCGGCACGGCAGCAGCGCGCGCGACAGCGGCTGCGCGGTGCACACGCAGCACAGCGCCTCCTCCGCCCCCGTCTCCGCCGCGTACCCCGCGCCCCCGCACTCGCCTGCCACGTACAGGTGGGTGTGTATAGGCAGTGTACTCACGCAGACAGCGCGCACACAGGCACGCGTGGCGGCACGGCAGCAGCGCGCGCGACAGCGGCTGCGCGGTGCACACGCAGCACAGCGCCTCCTCCGCCCCCGTCTCCGCCGCGTACCCCGCGCCCCGCACTCGCCTGCCACGTACAGGTGGGTGTGTATAGGCAGTGTACTCACGCAGACAGCGCGCACACAGGCACGCGTGGCGGCACGGCAGCAGCGCGCGCGACAGCGGCTGCGCGGTGCACACGCAGCACAGCGCCTCCTCCGCCCCCGTCTCCGCCGCGTACCCCGCGCCCCCGCACTCGCCTGCCACGTACAGTTGCTGGAGCAAAACAGATCACTTTATCACTGGAGTTAGGAAAAACGAGGTAACATTATAGGCATCTGCTGCATTATGATATAAACTAATACTAAAACCACATACATAACCATATTTATCGGCAGCTAGGCTGCACGCTCGATATGCAGCGCCATCTAGGTTTCATCGGTAATCATGACAAACTTCCGCGCCACGCTTTATTGTATGGAAATAAGCAATCTCTCTAGTATTCTGATCCCTGTGATTATAGTCACAAATTCCGAGGATTCTGGATGGGGGAGGGGGATTTGTGGATCCCTTGTCGATCGCTTCCAATGACGGTCTACTGGCTGTCATTGGTAGCATTTGGACGGAGACCTCAGGCTGTTGGAAGTGGGGCTCCGACAGACAATTTAAATTGGGCCTGGGAGAGTTGGTAGTTCTCCTCCGCTGTGGATGTAGCTGAATCAAAAGCTAAGAGAACTTCAGTGTACCGAATAACCTGGAGCCCTCCATCAAGCATCGAAGCTAGGCACCCCACGGTGCCTAATGTAACTGGTGTTTTAATGGGTAAAAATCCTACATAACCCAGCGGCACGCCCATTATAGCTAAGTAACTATAAGATTTCACCATCGTGAAAAAGGGATTTGTGCATTAAACCGCAATAGGCGGGAGCATTGCGCTGCGTGCTGTGTCATGTAATTCCATAGAGTAAGTTGACGCGGTGGGCGGTGTTGTTTCTTGTAAATCAATGAGCACTACTGTGTTATTTGCGTCACACGTGTTGAGTTATCAAAGCGCTGCAAAACAGGCCCGTCACATACCCGCGAGGGGTGTCCGTACGCATTGGACCGTGAAACTGATGATTCTATGCTGCCTGTACAATGCAATTAGATACGAGTGGAAGTGCTGGTCTAATGCATCGTGCATTAAACTTATTACGTATTGAATGGAGGCCTTTCTTCTTTATCGTATTAAGGTTGTTCGTTACTTTTCGATACTTAATACTAAACTTTCCACTAATTTCCATTACTTCGTCATCACCTACAGCCTGTTCTATCCCACTTCAGGGTATATGCCTCTCTTCTGTCATGCCATCTACCTCGGTTCTGTGCCAATCTAGTCCTGGTATTTTGTTTAATCAGAATGGATTATTTTACTTATTATTAAATTATTGTAACTTAAACGTATTCATTCCACTAATTAGTTTAAGATTTTTACAATATCATCATGTAAAAAAATACTAAACTATTATTAATAACCTAAAAGCTAGCGTGCCGCTGGCTACGAGGTATGGTCCAAGCTACCGGCGGTAGAAGCTACAGGGCCAGAAACCTCCGGAATGCTTTCTGTATCCGATCCTCGATCCATGCATCTAGCGAAAGCCTCTTGAGATTAGTCGAGGCTTTTGCTATGAGGCCTTTTCCTTTTTTTTACTTTACTATTTAGGAGGCTTTTTTACTATACTTTTTGAGTTTTTATTTATTGAATCGAGTTATATATTAATCCATATGTTTATAAGTAACTAGCTGTTGCCCGCAGCTCCGCCCACGTGTAGGTCAATTTATTTGCGAATCGAATTTTCCCTGAACTTTATTTGCTACAAACCTCACGGAGCCCGAGACCTTTCCAACGAATGCTGTACAATGGAATTCGGTTCTAGCGAGAGCCTTTTGAGATGTTAGTCGAGGCTCTTTGCCATGGGGCCTTTTCCTTCTTTTATTAACTTTGTTATCTTAGGAGGCCATACTAGGTATACTAACCTTCAAACACGACAGATGCCCGTTGGCCTGCTTGAGGTACTGCGCGATGATGCCGCTTGGCAGCGGACACTGCTCGTCTCGGATGTGGACCACGCTCACTAGCGCCACCTGGAATACACCGCAACAAACATTCAAATACAGTGTAAACTCCATGTACTGTGTAATAATATAGTAAATGGAGTTTACTCACAGCACGAGAGACAACTCCCAGTGTGAGTGCTGCGCGTCAATTATACTGTATACATACATTTACAAAATAGTTAGTTTTATATTATGTGCTTAGTTTTTGTAAGCTTTGTAAATGTTTTAGAAATAAATAAATAATTGATTGATTGATTGATTGTAACGTCACTCGATTTAGCGAAAAACTCTCTAAAGCGTAAAAATCTATTGACTTTAGTTGGTTTAGCTTGTATTCCATACAATGATACATTCTCTCCATTTAATGACCAATCGCTATTACGCCACAAAATGCACAGTCCCTTCAGCGTCGTTATACAGAGTTTTCCCTGTATTGGACAAATGGCGACTTAAACATTGGATAACCTAGTTGCCGTTATGGTTACCATGCGGGACTGCCTACCTGAGGGTCCCGATTCCCGGCACGGCCAACATATTTGTGACGAACTAAATGTGTTAGCCGTAGAACTGGGTATTTAATATGTATAGATATAAAGTATTTAATCGGCAAAGAATTCCACGCCTTGGCGGTACGCACAATGAAGGTGGAGGCAAACCACTTAGTACGAGGCTTAGGCACCTCCACGGTATAACGATGCCGCCTTGGTGTTTCCCTACTCGTCCGATGGTGGAAAGGGGGGTTTAAATCATGCAATTCCGTTGCACAGTCGTATAACAATGACATTTGTGGCGATTCAGCGGCACACACGACTAAACTAAATTTAAAGAAGCCCCGTCTCTTTTCATCTTAGGTGGCCAGAAAGAGACGGCACGTTCTGAACCACAGACAAAACAACTAAAATCACGTCAAATATGGAATGTGCAGGCAGTTTTAGAGGTGATACAAGTGAGTGCGGTCTAAAGTCGCCTATATTTTCTACATTTAACGTGATTGTAGTTGGAGAACGTGCCGTCTCTTTCTGGCCACCTAAGATGAAAAGAGACGGGGCTTCTTTAAATTTAGTTTAGTCGTGTGTGCCGCTGAATCGCCACAAATTGGTCATAGTTATTTAGTAGTGTGTGCCGCTGAATCGCCACAAGTTGGTCATAGTTATACAAAAGCTTGCTTTAAAAAAATACCGTGTCATCAGGCCGCAGCTCGCCGGTGTCCCGGAGGTCCCTCGCCAGGATCACCACGAGGGGGTAGCAGGTCCGCGGCGGGGGGCCCAGCTGGAGCGGCTCGTCTGTACACAGCCTTAGGGGCAAGTCGTCGTGCGGATTGTTCCTGTAACCAAACACATTTAGATGTTAGATTAATTGTTATCTTATCTTATATCTTTAAATGAACAATTCTTATATATAAATAATTGGAATTTCGGAAACGGCTCTAACGATTTTCATGAAATGTACTCGTAGTATATAGGGAATTTCGGGGACGAAAAATCGATCTGGCTAGGAATCAATTTTAGAAAATGTCATATTGGTGGCCAACCAGCTACTAAACAAATTATCGTTAAAGTTATTTGAAAATTATCAGTTTCAGTTTATTTATTTCGTACAAAATACCACTTTTCATATATGTACATATACATAAGCATAAGCAGCCCACTATACGTTCCCACTGCTGGGACTCGGGGCCTTCTCTCACGAGGAGAGAGATATAGGCCATACATATCCACCACGCTGGCCAAGTGCGGGTTGGCGGATGACACACGTCTTCGGATATTGTGGTCCTCAAACATGGCGGTTTCGTCACAATGTTTTCCTTCACCGTAAAGCGAGTGCAAAATCCACACATAACTTGAGAGCCCACGCTTAGCCAGCGTGGTGGACTATAGCCTATATCTCTCTCCTCGTGAGAGAAGGCTCCGAAACCTAGCAGTGGGAACGTATAGTGGGCTGCTTATGCTGGGTAAGATCTGGGATTAACACAAAGGCTATTTTTTATCCCGGATTAGCGCTGGTAACATCGCGGGGGCACAGCTACTTTTATTTATGTTATTATAATTGCTAGTAATAGAAAGATATAAAATTAACATGAGAAAACATTTACTTTACAAATACATGTATAGGGATTGTTAAATTTAAAAAGGTAGGTAAAGATATAATAATTATACATCTTATTTACAAACAAAGGCCAATTAAATATTAAATACAAGTAAATTTGGTTAATCTTGATAACATTAATAACATTACATTAATAACAATAACATTAATAATAACAATAACATTAATAATTAACAATGATGAACATTAATGATTTCTTTTACTTTATCAAATGAGCTAAGTGGCCAAGCTCTGGAGTCGAGAGTTTTCAAGCCGCCCGAAGGCCTCTGACTTGGCTTAACGACTGCTTGTACTAAGACTAACAGCCGGGGTTTATTTGTTATACTCTCTTGTTACGGTTAAATTTATTTTAAATTGCAAACAGGTTGAATTGGACTACTTAGATTCAGGTCTTGCCTAGTTAAATAGTCACGAGAGAATATGTCATATAGTAATAAGTTAGTAAAAAAATATTTTTCATTTTCATGATATGTATACATATAGTCTTAAAAATAACAGAAGTAGTTAAGTAGTTGAAGATTCTGTTAAGATCTAGAGTCAATATAGAGACATAGGACTAGATTACTCTATTATACTCGAATAAGGTCAGTGGTAGTCAAACTTTAAAATGTGTTATGCGAGGGAGAAATCTTAATGACCCAACCGCAATGTGATGCATTCGGGATATGTGCAAGGCCTAAATTTACACCACGGATAGTAAAAAACTAATATGGTACGTCTGGAAAAACATGGTCTGTATCTTCTTTTTCGAATGAGCTAAGTGGCCAAGCTCTGGTGTCTAGAGTTTTCAAGCCACACGAAGGCCTCTGACTTGGCTTAACGACTGCTTGTACTAAGACTAACAGCCGGGACCTACAATTTAACGTGTCATCCGACCCACGGTAGCGCCCAGACGAAAATGCCACTTTAAAAACGACAGCCTTGTGCATGGTCACCCATCCAAACACCGTCCGCATCGACCGTTGCTTAGCTTCGATGATCGCGTTAGATCACCTTTGGAGCCGTGATATAGGCGCTATATGGTCTATAGTTATGCCACGATTAGGTTAGCTGCAATACAACAACCATAACGAGCTAAATTCAACTATCATATCTGAGCAATAAAGATCTGTCTGTGGGAAAATAACCATTCTTAGAGACTACCTGTCTTATTCATATAAAATTAAAATACAATTATACTGATATCCCAACGAAACACACACACACACACACAAAACTCTCACGAGATTGGTCGCATCAAGGTCACGCCACCGATACTAGCCACGCGCCAGCTGTTTTGCCCCGCCCACCGCGGTATTTTACACGTGGACGGTGGAACCATTTTACCGGCCAAGTTACTTTTCTATTTATTCTAGTTCGCTGGTTTTAACTAATTTAGGTTTATAATGCGTTTATGTTTACAAATGCACTTAAACAACATTTTAAGGCTAATCTGCTTATTAGACGCATATTAGCTAAAACGTTTTTATGAATAACACAGTAGGTTACAGAGTTCACGCTCCAAACTTTGAAGGTATCTGTCCCAGACTTAGCTAACTTACCAAGCGCCTAACTCTTTAGTAAATGTTGTTTGTCCTCCCAACTAGTTTGTTTTCGAACTCTTACGATCACGCTAAGTGGTTAGATACACACGAGCAGATTGGTAAACCACATAGTTACACTTTGTGGGCGTCATAATACACCTGTTGACCGACTGATTCAAGGTTCCCTTTGATTTTAAATATAGTGTAAACTCCAAGTAACGTCACTCGATTTAACGACAAACTCTCTAAAGCGTCAAAATCATTTGACTTAAGCTGGTTTAGCTTGTATTCCATACAATGATACATTCTCATCTACTCTATTTAACAACCATTCTTTATAATGCCATAAAATGCACAGTCCCTTCAGTGTCGTTATATAGAATGTACACTGTAATTTTAAGCGAGATGCGTTTTGGGATGGTTCAATATCTTCTTTCTTCTTAATAGTATACAGTAATACCCCGACTTACGCTACCTCGACTTACGCGAATTCGGAGTTACGCGATTTAATTTTCTCGTCTATTTTAACGTTTTTTGTTTGAAAGCCGCGCACTTCAGATTGTGTTTATACATTTTATTAATATAGTTTGTCATATTATCTAGAATTAAATTAAAATTTATTTCCTAAATTAAAGTCTCCGGTCTCAATTAAACATACTTTGTATGACTTTATAGATATGTATACAGTAATACCCCGACTTACGCTACCTCGACTTACGCGAATTCGGAGTTACGCGATTTAATCTTCTCGTCTATTTTAACGTTTTTTGATTGAAAGCCGCGCACTTCAGATTGTGTTTATAAATTTTATTAATATAGTTTGTCATATTATCTAGAATTAAATTAAATTATTGTTTTATATTTCCTAAATTATAGTCTCCGGTCCCAATTAAACATACTTTGTATGACTTTATAGGTACATATGTGTATGCAAAATTGTACCCCGACTTACGCGAATTCGACTTACGCGGATAGCGCTCGGTCCCACCTATCGCGTAAGTCCGGGGTATTACTGTATTCAAAATTGTACCCCGACTTACGCGAATTCGACTTACGCGGATAGCGCTCGGTCCCACCTATCGCGTAAGTCCGGGGTATTACTGTATATATAAATCTCGTGTCACAATGTTTGTCCTCAATGGACTCCTAAACCACTTAACCGATTATAATAAAACTAGCTGACCCGGCAAACGTTGTTTTGCCTTAAAAATATATAGTAGAAGATTCTCAGACCTACTGAATACGCATATGAAATTTGGTAAAAATCGGTCAAGCCGTTTCGGAGGAGTACGGTAACTAACATTGTGTCATGGAAATTTTATAATTCTTTATTGGACACATAGATAAAAAAGGCATAGTAAAAGACAATTAACTTAAAATTTGTGTACCACAATTGGCGGCCTTATCGCTTAAAGCGATCTCTTCCAGGCAACCTTTGGATGGAAAGGAATTTATAAACGATTAAAGAAGGACGTAGTGTACAATAAAGAATAATAAAAAACATACATATAATATTAATAATCTTATCTTAATTTATATAAATCTCGTGTCACAATGTTTGTCCTCAATGGACTCCTAAACCACTTAACCGATTATAATAAAATTCGCACACCATGTGCAGTTCGATCCAACTTGAGAGATAGGATAGTATAAATCTCAAATTATAGTCGCAATTTTAATTTACTGCTAATTATTGTCTGTTATTATTTGACAGTCACAATTATCTGTTAACTCCAAATGATTCTAACTGATGTCGATACCTTTCGACTGGGTTGAGTAAGTAATCAATAGATGGCACTGCTATGGTAAATCTACGAACGTGTCATATAAGCTACACTATCTATTTTTCATACCCTTAAGTGAGGCAAAACCTAGTTTGCCGGGTCAGCTAGTATTATATATTAGACAACAGTTTAGCTCTGAGAAGAACTTTTGCGTATGTGTAGTTAAAAGAACAAAATCAAAAAAAAAACCCGAAAATTATTAGACTTTGCGCACGACCGCTGCGATGGGAGCCAACCTCGCGACTGAGCCGCGGGTACTTTACTCCTCAGAATACAGAAAGAACCAGAAACCGTGAGCGCGCCTAAAACTGAGGCTACTAAAACTACTCCAAAATGGAGTAGTTTGACGCGCGACCGATCAGTCACTCTGTGACCGTCGGGACGTACGACGCTGTACCAATTTAATTAAATTATGCCGTCTTATGTCGTTCCTACCTATAAAATGCAGCGGGTCTATAAAAGAAACAGGATGGGATCACATTTCACGTGTAAGTATCGTATTTAGGTATCAACTTTGAATAAATTTCTATGTTTTCAATTGTCATAGATAATGAGGCATCCATCTTGTTAGTGTTGCCAGTATAAGAGTTTTGATTTACCCTTCTTTTTATTACCTCTTGAGGGCTTTTATTCATTGTAGAATATAAATAATAAAATAGTCCTATTAAATAGTATGTTAGTATCTATGAAAAATACCTAGACATAAGATTTCATCATTTATCTAAATTTAAATTTTTGTTACTAAGTTCAAATTCTAAGAGACAATATTATAAAAAGTTTACTAAGCAAAAAGGAAATTAAATGTATTTTTTTCTAAAGCGTTTTATTAAATTCAATAAATCTATCAATTTCTTGAGACAATTAGGTAGGTACATAATTATAATAAAGATTAGGACAATTTTTATTCTATTAGTATCTCACCTCCTGGACTCCCAAATTTTACCCTAAAAACGGGCACATAATGCCTGAGCTAGAACATTACGCGGGTGGGAAGTGACGCGGGCGGGGGGCATTGTTTTGATTTTTGGACACAGCGTGTAGCTCGCAAATACAGATGAACGCGGCTTCTGGTACTTTCTGTATTCTGAGCCTTACTCATAGATCTAAACACCCCTCCCCCGCACACGCCCTCTTCGCAACGGGCCGTGCAGCAGAAATCGTAATATTTTAATTTCACCATAACTTCAAAACCAAACGTCCAATTTTAATCATTCAAAGACCAAATATTATCAACACAAACTATTCTTATTGATGAAATAATTTATTTTGATAAGGATTAATAGTGTATTGCTTAAAATCGCTTCGTAAATAAGCCATTATTTCTCGTACAAAGTAAAGGATAAAAAATGGTTATTGTGGGTTATATTCCTAAGAGATAAACAAATACCATCACGAACTTTTTTGTAGACCTTTTTAAGTTGTACAATACTGTAGTAAATTGTTTTGATCTATCTTGTAGGATTCAGTCAGCGTTTGCAATGTAAGCGCAAAAAAAGGTTTTTTTTTACGACCTCACATTAAAAACCTCAAAAATTGTAGCCTATGTGTTATTCTGATGTATAAGCTATAGCCTATGTGTTATTCTGATGTATAAGCTATATTGTGGTAAAGTTTCATTCAAATCCATTCAGTAGTTTTTACGTGAAAGAGTAACAAACATACATCCATACATACAAACATACATCCATACATCCACACATCCATACATCCATACATACAAACTTTCGCCTTTATAATATTAGTAGGATTCGCAAACCATGTGCAGTTCGATCCAACTTGAGAGATAGGGTAGTTTAAATCTTAAATTATAACTCCAAATGATTCTAACAGATGTCGATACCTTTCGACTGGGTTGAGTAAGTAATCAATAGATGGCGCTGCTATGGTAAATCTACGAACGTGTCATATAAGCTACACTATCTATTTTTCATACCCCTAAGTGAGGCAAAACAACCTTTGCCGGGTCAGCTAGTATATAATAAGTTCTTATTCGTAAATACCACATTAGGGTTCACGCCCCAAGCATTGAAGAAGACTAACCCAGACTTAGCTCACCGAACAACATTTTTGTATCAGTTTAGACCGGAGTGGAGGTCATTCTTGTCAGTGGCATCGATTGCGAATGTCTTTTATTTAGATTCGGGGTGCAGTCATTCAATCTGCACTTTAGTAATCTGCCACAGAATATGTAAGAGTGCCTATGGCGCAATGAAATGTCAAATGTCAACGATGTCGCGGGCTGGTTCTAATCAATAATTCGCAATACACAGCAGTGACTTACTCTTTTATTTTCGTGAGGAATTGCATTTACGCATCTCGCGCCACAAGCCTGAGGGAAACGGGCGGGGTATGTCGGACTCGAAGGCCAGAGAGGCATTCACTACCGACTAAAACTTCAATTACGTATGGTTTTTTTAGACTCAGGGTGCAGTCGGTGCGGTGGAGCAGCCCCACAGTACCCCAAGTAACGTATTAGCCACTTTCATTGATAACTACTGCTATTAGTGGTAATAGATAAAACAATTACGGTGCTAGTAGTCTACGATCTCATTTGTTATTTAATCTGACAGACAGGCTAACATGCAGGCAGAATAAACAATAAATAAGATTGTAGACTATTGACGCGTCACTCACTTACTTGACTTAAGGTCCTATGTCCCCTAGATGGGGCAGAGGGCGTCCACAGTGCGTCTCCATCCCGGTCTGTCTTGAGCGTCTCGCTTGATCTCGCTCCAGGTCTTACCGATAGCCTTCGCTTCGTCAAGGGGGGGAAGTTAGGGTATGGTCTTGGCGGGAATCGCTAATAGTGAGAACAGCATTGCCCATAAATGCCAAAGAACCATCTGCGGTGTCAAGTGGCGGTACACCAACAGGCAGAGCCCTAGCAAGTCCGAGTCATCCACGTCCACGTTCGTCCCTCTGGAAACTTCTGCTAACGCGCGACGCGCGGCCGCCACCACGAGATGCAGATGAGCTGAGGATGCAGGGCGAAAGGCGACAACTCTGCGCCTTAAAACAGAAACTACTCACTAGGGAGGATACCCGCACAAAACCGAGCCTGCCTGTAGGCTTTAAGGTGGCAGCCCCACCAACCGGCTAGGGTATAGTGGGCTAATCACTCGCTTACCTGAAATTAACAGATTGTTGAAACTGAAACAGTGCAAAACCGGACCGATCTTATACCGACAACTTTTGGCATGAAAACACGGACACGAATTGCTTGCTGGAATGTACGAACGGTGAGCGACGACAGCCGACTAGCCCAAGCAGAAGCTGAAATGCTAAGGTACAAACTGCAAATACTCGGCCTCAGTGAAGTTCGTAGAAATGGATTCGGAGAATTGAGAACGTCCAGAGGACTCACAATGCTTTATTCTGGTAAAGAAGATGAAGAAGACACCCGGGAATATGGAGTGGGCCTCCTTTTTACAGACATAGCGAAACGAGGTCTACTGGACTGGAAACCGATCTCAGACCGAATCATCACAGCCCGTTTCTACACCAAGGCCCGCAAGATCAGCGTTGTCCAATGCTATGCACCTACCAACAGTGCAAGCGAGGAGCTCAAAGATGATTTCTATAGCGCGCTAAATACCACACTCCGGAACATCCGCAAACAGGATATAGTTATCGTCATGGGGGACTTGAACGCCAAAATTGGTACAGACAACGCTGGTTGTGAGAGACATATGGGCAAGTACGGGCTTGGAGTACGTAACGAGAACGGAGAACGGTTCTTGGAGTTCTGCCAGAACAACGACGCGTCACTCAGCACATCAATTATTTATCTATTGCAATTGATAGCAAATGCCATTATCAATGAGAGTGGTGTCAGTTACCATAAGAGGCATTTCTTCTTCTTCTTCGGATAAGCTAAGTGGCCGAGCTCTGATGTCAAGAGTTCTCAAGCCGCCCGAAGACGTCTGACCTAGCTAACGACTAATTTTACTAGACTATCTAGGACCTACACAATAACGTGTCATCCGACCAACGCCACAGTAGCGTCCACATGAAAGTACTACTTTTTAAACGACAGTCTTGTGCACGGTCACCCATCTTAAAACTGTCCGCATCGATCGTTGCTTAGCGTCGATGATCGCGTCAGATCGCCTTAGTTAGCCGAGTCATAGGCGCTACCATAAGGCCATAGGCTAAAATACGTGACTTGGGATACTGATATGGTAGCACCAAGGTCAAGGGTAATGTCTCGTCGTTTATTGAGTCAATTGCACTCATGTCTTCAGAGCCATCGTAAAAATTAAGGACGCGCCTAAAGTGCATTCTTACGCTTATAACATCATCGCCAAACAGTGGCTCGGCTTACCAAGGTGATCTGACACGATCGTCGAGGTTAAGCTTCTTCTTCTTTGTATGAACAAAGTGGCCAAGCTCTGGTTTCGAGACTTTCAAGCCGCCCGAAGGCCTCTGACTTGACTTAACTATTGCTTGTACTAACAGCTGGGACCTACAATTTAACGTGTCATTTTTTGGAGTAATATGGGTCGGATAAGTAAGGTTAATTAGTTAGTCATAAGGTTAATAAATGATTTGATAATTATTTCATGTCAATAAAGTATGAGTATTTTCAAAATCAAATCAATCGTAGCAACAAACACATTCAAAACAACATCGATTACGACATCTTAGCGCGTTTGAACTCCAAACTCATCCATAATTAAATAGTTAGGTGTCATTAATCAATATTATGTATTAACAACACGTACCAAGTCAATATTATTTAAAAAAAAAACTGATTAAAATACCAAACTAATGCTATTTATCATAGTTATGACGTCTCGTTTTTAGCCTCAAACGCAAAAACAACGGAGCGTTATAAGCTTGACGAAATAGTTAGGTGTCATTAATCAATATTATGTATTAACAATACGTACCAAGTCAATATTATAAAAAAAAACTGATTAAAATACCAAAATAATGCTATTTATCATAGTTATGACGTCTCGTTTTTAGCCTCAAACGCAAAAAAACAACGGAGCGTTATAAGTTTGATATGTCTTTGGCAAAGTAGCTGGAGAACGCGTAAACCGATGTTTTTTTTTTTTTGTCATGTAAATTAATTAGATAATTATAATAATATAATTAATTAATTTAATAATATTGTATGTACGTAAGGACGATACTGTTGGGACTTATTGTAACACCATAATATGTACAGTTTGACAATAAATGTATCTGAATCTGAATTTTAATTTTTAATTTACCTCATAGGTATTTTAGAGTGTTCTTAGTAATGTCCTATTAAAACCTGTCCAATATGGCCGCCGCTACACAATGGCGGATAACAAAACAACTTACTCAATATGGGTATCAAATCAAAAGGCTTGACAAGTAGAATACACACACAATGATAATAATCCATGCGATGACGGCCGCAAACAAGAAATACAGTGTAAACTCCATGTAACGTCATTCGATTTAACGACAAACTCGCTAAAGCGTCGAAATCAATTGGCTTTTGTTGGTTTAGCTTGTATTCCATACAATTATACATTCTCTACATTTAACGACCACTCTCTATAATGCCATAAAATGAACAGCCTTCAGTGTCGATATTTATACAGAGTTTACACTGTATATATCATCCCTGATATATATATTTTTTAGAGTTCCGTACCTAAAAGGTAAAAACGGGTAAAAACGTTCACGAGATATGTATTTCCCGTGCCGCTATAACAACAAATTCTAAAAATAAAAAAAATCCCCATACAAATCGTATTTTTATTGTCAATTTTTATGCTATATATTATCAATAACGGTAGATGCTAGACACTTAAAACTTTCACAAAATACATAAAAGTGTAAATTTTAATTTACACTTGTATATTAACATCTCCCAAGTGATTTAGATCTAGGAAATGAGTTACGACGATCCTTCATTATGAGTCAAAGTGTATTTGAACACTACGGTGTAGTGACGATAACGTAGAAACTAAACAAACATAGCGAAGTCGAGTGTGAAGAATTGTGAATTACATAATCATTTAAATATTTTTATGAGAACAAAAAATATAATAGCACAATAGTGGAACACGCTTCTAGCCTTTGTCTTCCCCCAATTGACGACCTCCTTGGCGTAAAGGTTACCATGCCGGCCTGCTAATCAGAAGGTTCCGGGTTCGATTCCCGGCCCGGTCAACATCTTTGTGCTTAACTAAATTTGTTGGCTGTGGGTCTGGGTGTTAAATAAGTATTTATATATAATATGTATGTATGTATATGTATAGTATATCAGCTGTGTTAGCAACCATAATACGAGCTAGAAATGGTTCAGTATGGGGCTAACCAGCCGTGTGTGAAAAAAATAATAATTCATAAGCAAGCATAAGCAGCCAACCATACGATCCCACAGCTGGGAGGCTTTCTCTCATTAGGAGAGAGATATAGACAATAACACTGGCCAAGTGCGGGTTGGCGGATGACACACGTCTTCGGATATTGCAGCTCTGATACGTGTCGGTTTCTTCAAGATGTTTTCCTTCACCGGAAAGCGAGTGCAAATCCATGAGCCCTCATATCAACGTAACGTAAAAAGAAATAAAGATAGGTATATTTTGGGCGAGACAAGCGTCTTTGATCATTATCGCTTACCATCGGTGCGATAGAGTATGTCTCGTAATAAGTCTACAAAGTTTGAACGAAATCTGGCCGTTTAAAGTGGGTCAAAATCGCGCCCAAAGAAGTCGGTTACAAACAAACATACAGGTGAAGCTAATAAAAAGCGTGTAAAAAACAACACGCATCAATTATTATTTTTATGTATCTTACATTCTAAAGTAAAATTGAAATAAATTATTAAATTAGACGTACTTGAAAGTTAGATTATAAATTAATTTCATCTATTTACAATCATTATTGATTACTGATATTACGAAAATGTAATCAATTTCAAAATAGGTTACAGACAATACAATATAAAACAATTAGACTCATTAAGTAGGTGACAAGTAGGTGTACCTTTTTAGATTGTTAGTCTACGATTTTCTTTTGTCACTTGTCACTGTCATTTCTTATGTATGTATTTTTTCTGTAGATTTGTGTTGTTTTGTGTAATCTAATTCTAATTGTAAAGTGAATTATTAAATTGTAAGTATTTTTAAATATATGTTTCTTGTAATTTTTTGCATGCCGAAAGACTTAGAATGTGGCGCACTCAAATTGTTTACGATCTTATTATTAGGTACCCATGTTCTGCAATAATAAACAAAAAAAAACAATATAGAAAATAATAATAATTAAATCAGTAAAAGTTTAAAAGTTCCTTTAATTACCTAAAGGTACGGAACCCTAAAAATGACTAAACATAAATGTTTAGTAGGTCACCTCTTTGAATTCTAGGTTCCTAATGAACATTAATGTGTCTGCCAAACAAAGGTAAAAGGTTATTTGAATAATATATACCAATAAAGTAGGTGTACTATTAGCAAACAATAAAAACTACTTTTGAATGACGAAACGGTTTCATGTATCATTAGCACTTTATCCCACTTTATTTCCAACTTATAGGTTTAAAAAAATAAAGTAGGTTTACTATTAGCAAACAATAAAAACTACTTTTGAATGACGAAACGGTTTCATGTATCATTAGCACTTTATCCCACTTTATTTCTAACTTATAGGTTTGACCGCCGGCAAGATGGGTCGACGACATAATATCAGTCGCAGGTCGAATCTGGACACGATTGGCACACTACCGAGATGAATGGCATATCAAAAGAGAGGCCTATTCCCAGCAGTGGGAGAGAACCGGCTGTGGACGATGATGATGATGAGGTTTGACCACAGCTTGCCTGGTGTTAAGTAATAATATGGCCTACGATGTTACACGCTTACCTAGAAAATACATATTAACTCTAGATTTGAAGACCCCCAGGTACTTCTCAAGAAACAGAGACTCAGGAAGAAAATTAAGTTGATTACACAAATACAAATAATATAAAGCGTGTGTGATGAAAACGCAACGAAATAAAAAGGATAAATATACATGATAGTAAAAAAAAACCCTTCTACGCTTCTGACTTTCCGTTACCCCAAAAATATCCCTGACGAGCATATATTTGTATTATTGCTATTATAAATATATTTATATATAATATATTTATATTATTTTAATATTAATATTAATATTTTATTTATATATAATAATAAATATATATAAATAAAGTATTTTTCGCAATAACAGTTGTGAGTGAAAAGTGTTTGTTGGACAATGTCTCCGACGTAAATGTGTTGGAGGAAAGCCTGACGAACATACAAAAAAAAAATTAACATAAAGCTATTTTAAAAGACTCGGGGACTCTTCTCACATCAAAACATCATGAGGAACCATTGGGTAGGGAATTTTCTAGTGCTCGCCTGACTAGCAACCTCTAGTTGAAAAATCTGATGCCATGCATTTAACAGTATGTTCCGGAAATGTCCTTAAGAGCGAGTTACTCCAGACTAGGCATTCTCCACCTAAATGTCGCTAACGCGCGGGTTACGCACCCTGCTGGTTAAATTGACGACCTCGTTGGCGTAAAGGTTACCATGCCGGTCTGCTACTCAGAAGGTTCCGGGTTCGATTCCCGGCCCGGTCAACATCTTTGTGCTTAACTAAATTTGTTGGCTGTGGGTCTGGGTGTTAAATATGTATTTATATATAATATGTATGTATGTATATGTAGTATATCAGTTGTGTTAGCAACCATAATACGAGCTAGAAATGGTTCAGTATGGGGCTAACCAGCCGTGTGTGAATTGTCTAAGTATTTAAAAAAATCCTCACTGAATAGAGTTAAAAAATATTAAATAATAAAACTTTGGTGTGAGATTAACGATAGAGACAGTATAAAAAACCTTTTTGTTCTTTTAAGGAAAATCGGATCGTTAATGTATTAGGAGGAACTTACTAATTAGACAAAGCTGACGTTTTTATTGGCTTTGCCTTTTGTGTAACATTACAAAAGGTCTTTATATTTCTTTTGTTTCTTGAGGAAGTCTTGACGAAAACCTACGTGTTCATGCCAAATAAAACATTTACCATAATTTTAAATATACCTACATACAAAATACGCGCGAAAAGCACCAGTACTTCCTTTGTCGAGTAAAAAAAAAAAACCAATAACAATTCCGATGAATTGCGATCCTCTCCATTTTTGGGAAGCGGCAAACAAAGGCAAGAGACATTAAAAATTATCACGGAAGAGATAAAGATTTGGAGTTTATATGTACACTATACAAGACTACTACTGCTAACTAACGTAAAACCATAAACATAAAAACATCTTTATTTCCAAAAAAGTTGTACATTTTTGTATATCAACACAAACTATGACTAAATAAGTACCTAATGGGCCTAAAAGTATAACATATGTGTTAATGTACACTTAGTTGCTCCCAGAATCCAACACGACGCAAATCCTGTGTTGTGGGATTCAGTGCCTTCCCTTAGCCTCTAGTAACTAAGTATTACCTAAAACCTTTTAGAAAGCAAGAAAAGAAGGAAAGAAGTAGTATAATATTGGGCATTCTGCCCCACCTTGTTGCTCGGCAAAACTCCGTTTTGCCATCGCAACATCGGTGTTGCAGAATGCCCAATATTATACGTTTGACATGTTGAATTGATTTCAAAAATATTTTTTCATTGTATTTGTCAACGAAATAAATGTTAGAACGCTGTCGTGATAACGCGCTCCAATTCAATGATCGAATTAACGCGTGTGCGTCTCATAGTGGTGGTCATAAATGTTTGTGTTCATATTTAATTTACTCATTATAAATCAAACCTACGCGCATTAAACATGAGATTCGTTAAACAGCCACAATCATTAATGATAAACACTATATGTGACAATGTTTCTAAGAACGTCATACGACATGGAGAATTATTACCTAACTCAATTCGATGCATTATTTGTGGACCGTCAAGTTGCGGAAAAACAAATTTATTAATTGGACTTCTTATACACGAAAATGGTTTAAAGTTTCAAAATATTTACGTTTATTCAAAAACTCTACACCAACCTAAATACATGTTTTTGGAAAAGGTTTTACAGCATGTGCCTGGCGCATCATTTCACAAATATCAAGGAAGTGATGAAGTTTTAAAAGTTCAGGATGCTAAACCTAACTCGGTGATTATATTCGATGATGTTGCTTGTGAAAATCAAAATAATATGCGTGATTACTTTGCCATGGGTAGACACAAGTATATCGATTGTTTTTATCTAAACCAAACCTACAGTAAGGTACCAAAACAGCTAGTGAGAGATAATGCTAACTTAATCATACTATTCAAGCAAGATGATATTAATTTGAAACATGTTTATGAAGAACACGTTAACACTGACATGAGATGGCTTGATTTTCGTGAAATGTGTTCTAAAATATGGAGTGATGAACCTTTCAGCTACGTTGTGATTAATAAAGATTGTCCTAAAAATAATGGGTGTTATAGAAACAAATTGGACACTTTCGTCGTTTTCGATTAATAATTCTATATAAATACTATTGCAATATCTGAATCATATTTAAAGACCATTAACTTCTCTAAGTATTTATTCTATATACAACTCTTACTCGAATACAACCTTTTTAATATAATGGAAACACAATTAAAAAGACAAATTGTTGATGCGGCAGAAGCTGTCAAAAGAAAAGTGCGAAAAATGAGAGATTTTGAAAATGATAAAAATCAAGCATTGGATTCAGTTTTTAAGCCCGTAACAGAACCTCTTAACCTTATAGCTAAGAATAGTAAGCAAGCCAAAAGTATTTTACCTGACACCAACGATTATATAAATATTCCTTCTTTTGACAAACGAATATTGGAGGATGACATTAGTATAAAAAATCATAATGCTAGTAATGCAGATGAAAATGAACCTGATAACGTTAGTAACACTTCGTATGAATCATTTGATAACAATGAAGACAGCTATATATCTTCCTGGTCAGTTTCTACAGAAGCGCCGTTAGATGTACCATTTGGTGTACGTATTGTAAACAAGAAATTAATGCTGGGTTCTGCTTGTGTAACTATTAACAACGATAAAATCACAGTGATGGGTCATGCATACCGGAAAACTCCCGGGTTGAAAGAGTTATTGTTCAATAAAGAAGTAGATCTAGACTTGGTAACTGAAAGTGATTTGTTGAATTACAAATCGATGCTGATCGATACAAATGCTCATCGTCGAGACTTCGACAGCTCGAAGCCAATCAAAAGTAATAAAGGTCAAAAATATATGCAAATTATAAAGCCACTTTTTACTCTCCAAAACACATACCAAGGTGGCAAATATAAAGGAAGAGGTTTACCTATGACAAAAATGTGGAGGAAAAATGTAGATTTCATATACTGGGATGACCCTAATGAACTAGTAGAGAGGTTGAAATTATTGATTGCTTCCAGAGATGCCGGTAACACAGGATTTGATAATGAAATTATATCTATTATTGAAGAGTTACGTGAAAATAAAATTATTAATAAATAATTGATATAAAGTGTGTTTCATTCATTTTACTATAAACCTTTATACACGAAAGACATCAAGCATGAATGTAGATAAATTTGGACACACCATTCATAAAAGATTACGTTTATCCGAAATACTTGAGTATAATAGTAATGCTTTAATACAATCTGAAAATGGAGATTATAATTTGAAAAACTCTAGACTCAGGGGGGTCAGATTACCTTTAGAAGCAGACGATGCAGTTAACAAAGAATATGTCGATCGATTTAAAGACAACCTAATACATGAACTTAGACAATTGTTTGAGGCACAACGTACAAGAATCATAGGAGATACTCAAAGTTCCACTGAAAAGACTTTAAAAGCCGGGTTATTAGAAATCTTGACTCATTTAGAAGACAAGTTTTATACGAAAGCAGAAGTCGATAACTTTTTTAAACTAAAAAAATCAGCATAATGACCAAACAAGAGATTGTAAATGAAATACATAGAATGGCAAGGAAAAATTATCCACGTCGATCTGTTATACTAAAAGGTATTGATGATTTATGGCAAGCTGACTTAATAGATATGCAACACGTGAAAAGTTACAACAAAAAATATAGCTATATTTTAATAGTTATTGACTGTTTTTCAAAGTACGCCTGGACAGAACCACTAAAATCGAAAAATAAGGATTGTGTTACTCACGCTTTTAATCGAATACTCGCCAAAAGCCAACGCAAGCCTATCCACTTACAAACTGATTTAGGAACAGAATTTTATAACGCTGAATTCCAAACGTTAATGAAAAAATATCATATTAATCACTACTCGTCTTTTTCTACTAAAAAAGCGTCAATTGTAGAGAGGTTGATTAAAACTATTAAACATAAATTATTTAAACGGTTTAGTTTTAATGGAAATTATAAATGGCTTGGTTCAGAATTGGAAGATATAATTTACATGTATAACAATACAAAGCATCGTACTATAAAATGTAAGCCTTGTGATGTTAATAAACGTAACGAGTATACAATAAGAAACAATATAAAAAAAACAATAAAACAGGTATCCCGCTCGAGAAAACCGAGGTTTAAAATTGGCGATAAAGTTCGTATCAGCAAATACAAACATATTTTTGAGAAAGGGTACACACCCAATTGGTCAACTGAGTTATTCACTATCAAAAAGATTAACAAGACTATACCTGTGACTTATCATATAGAAGATCAACGTAAGCAACTAATACTAGGAACTTTTTACGAACAAGAACTTCAAAAGTCTAACTGTCCAAACACTTATTTGATAGAAAAGGTTTTAAAAAGAAAAGCTAAGAAACTGTATGTGAAATGGTTGGGTTTAAGCAAGGAAGAAAATAGTTGGATTAACAAAACTGACATTGTAGGTTAAATTAAAAAGTATATTTAATATAAATTTAGTTATTATCATTTCATTATGATTTAAACAATGCAAGGTGGTGGACTTGTTAATAATATAATTAATAATCTGCCTTTTGAATTACATTTGCCCGGTTACAATTATTGTGGTCCAGGCACTAAACTTCAAAAACGATTACAACGTGGTGACGTAGGCGTGAACAAGCTAGACGAAGCTTGTATGCAACACGATATTGCTTACGAAAATCATTCAGATTTATTAAATCGCCATAAAGCAGATTTACAATTACTTAACATGGCTAAACAGCGGCTAAAATCTAAAACGGCAGGAAAAGGAGAAAAACTAAGTTCGTGGTTAGTAAGTAAAGTTATGAAAGCTAAATTAAAATCAGGTGCCGGTATTAAGAGTTTCAACCATCTCTTGTCAAAAATAAGATCTAAAATTAAAAAACTCAAACCAAAAGATGATAAATCTTTAATTACCACAGCTCATTTGGTTGCAAAAAAAATTGCCAAGAAAATCCCAAATATTCGCATACCTCGTGTTATACCCGTACCAAAGACTGGAGGTATTCTACCCTTAATCCCTATATTTGCTGGTTTATCCGCCTTAGGAACTTTGGCTGGTGGTGCAGCAGGTATTGCTAAGACAGTTAACGATTATAAAGCAGCTCAACAAAATTTGAAAGAAACTGAAAGACATAACAAGAGTATGGAAGCTTTAGCTTTAGGCAAAGGTTTATATATTAAATCATATAAACAGGGTAAAGGTTTGTTTATAAAATCTATAAAAAACTAAATACTAAGCTACCTAAGCGTGCCCTTACTAACATAGATATTCGAAAGTATGCTAGAGACATCCCATACTTTCGAGGAGTATATATGAAAGATCAGCTACCGAGGAAGCCAAGAGACATAGAATGTGGTGTCGTTAACTTAGACAAATCCATAAATGAAGGTACGCATTGGGTAGCTTATATAAAAATAAATAATTATTGTGAATATTTTGATAGCTTTGGAGATTTAAAACCTCCAACAGAACTAATGAGGTATTTTAAAAACAATAAGGTGTATTATAACTACAAAAGGTTACAAAAGTTTAATACTGTAAATTGCGGACACTTGTGTTTGAAATACTTAAGAAATTTTTGGAATAAAAACTATAAATCATATGATCGTCTTTCATTTCAACCATTTGCAAAATGTCTCTCACCTTGTCGATTACAGGTAATTCCTCAGATTTATCTACCTACTATCCTAACTCTCTGCAGTTATATGGTCAATATGAATGTGCGTTGTTACATTTTTCAACATTTAATTCTATTCCAAATATTGATACAAGAAATAACAAGCTATATTATGGATCCAATCAAGTTATTGAGATACCTGAGGGCAGTTACGAATTGCAAGATATTAGCGATTATATAAAATCTGAAGTAAAAGATGCCACAATTAAATTAAAGTGCAACAACAATACTTTGAAAACTACTTTATATTGCACTAAAAATATAAATTTTGATAAAGAAGATACGTTTGCTAGTATATTGGGATTTAAAAAGCAGATTTTGAAAGCAAATAAATGGCATGTGTCCGAATTTCCAGTTAACATTTTGCCTACAACCGTGATCAGGATCGAATGTGATATTGTGAGTGGTTCGTACATAAACGGAGAACCCAGTCACATAGTGCATGAATTTGCACTCAACGTACCTCCAGGATATCGGATTATAGAAATACCAAAAAACGCAATATATTTTCCAATCAATCAGAATAATATAAGCTGCATACATATCAGACTGTTAGATATAAATAATAGTTTAATAAATTTGCGAGGTGAAGAAGTGCAACTTTATCTACATCTTAGAAGAAAAAATGATTGACTACAATAAATATGAATCGCAACAAATTAAAAACAACAGTACTTCTCAAGCTATCAAGCAAATAAGAGCTCGCTCTAATAAAAGAATAAAATTAACGGAAGACAATAAACTATTTCTTAAAACAATTGGCTTACTAAAATGAATATTTTAGATGTTTTGTCCACTCCTACTTATGACAACACAGTCGAAGGAATAGAATTTCATTCATACAAACCTTATGTAACAAGTTTTAATAGAAATGATGAAATTAGAATTCCTATAAATCAGCAAGATCTATACATACTACCATCAGCCAGTACCCTGTATTTAGAAGGAACCGTCATCGTCAAGAAACATGATCAAAAAGACACGGCTAGTAGTGTGCAATTTACAAACAACGCTTTGCTCTATTTATTCCAAGATATAAGGTATGAACTAAACGGAGTGGAAATTGATAAAATAAAAAATGTCGGTATTACTACTACAATGAAATCGTTACTATCGATGAATGAAAACGAATCAAAAATATCCCACGCTTGGGGTTGGAATATCGATGGTATAAAAAATGTAAATAATGGTAATTTTTCTGCTTCCATCCCACTTTGTAATATTCTAGGTTATGCCGAAGATTTTAAGAAGGTTGTTATAAATAGTAGACATGAACTGATATTGTTACGAAGTAATACTAACTTAAATTCTGTAATGCTTAACACAGGTGACGTAATAGAAGACGTTCAGATTAAAAAAATCATATGGAGAGTACCACATGTTAAAGTTTCAGACAAAGAAAAGATTAGTTTACTTAAAGTCTTAGAGAGAGATCGTTCACTACAAATGATTTTTAGAAATTGGGATTTGTATGAATATCCTGCTTTGCCTAAAACTACAAAACATACTTGGTCTATAAAAACTTCATCGCAAATAGAAAAACCAAGATATGTAATCATTGGTTTACAAACGGATAGAAAAAATAGCCCGTCCGCAGATATGTCGCGGTTTGACCATTGCAATATTCGTGACGTTAGAGTGTATCTAAATTCAAACTATTTTCCATATGAGAATCTAAATATAAATTTTGCTAATAATAATTTTGCTTTATTATACGAACAATACACAAGATTCCAACAGTCGTATTATGGACGTCGCTCGGAACCTTTATTAAGTGAAAAACAATTTAAAGAGTTAGCACCATTGTTTGTAATAGATTGCTCAAGGCAAACCGATAATTTGAAAGGAGGTCCGGTTGTAGATGTGAGAGTGGAAATTGAAAGCAATACGGATATACCAGATCGGACTTCAGCATACTGTCTTATTTTGAATGACTGTATAATTGAGTATAAACCCTTGAGCAATACTGTGAAAAAAATATCATGAATCCTGATACTATTATATTGGATGTTCAAGGTTTTAAAGACCTGAATAATAATTTTATTATTAAAGAACTAGCGGTGGCCACTCAAGAGCACACACAAACGTTTTTAATCAAACCTCCGTACATGTTTAAATACTTAACAACTGATGAAAAAAAGCAGGTCAAATGGTTGGAAAGAAATAGAGGTATTTATTGGAGCGAAGGATATATTGACTACAGAGAATTCCAACGTATAATCGTACCTTATCTGGAAAATAAGAAGATTGTTGTCAAAGGTCTAGAGAAAGTAACGTGGATAAAGAACTTGGGTGTAATGAATTGTAGTATATTAGAATTGAATGAAAGCCAATGTCCTAAATTATCTATACTACATAAAGAATATAGTAATATTAAAAATAAATTAAATTGTTTTAAACATGTTAATCAATGTGCGCTAAAAAATGTCCTGTGTTTAAAAATGTATCTTGAGAAAAAGGATTGTGTGCCTAATGTGTAATGTAATAAGTGTACCTATACCTGTAGTTTTTATTAAAAAATAAAGAACTTGACATACGAATACTACTTTTGTTTTATTTATCATAAGCACACAGTAAATAAGCAAATTTAAAATAGTCTTACAACTAGGTAGGTGAAACAACACTTTTAAAATATAAAATCACTATCACTTTATTAAAATCTTAAATCACTATCTATTAAAGTTTTAGAAATTTTCTTAATTAAACTTTCAGTCTCATCCATGATATTGTCTATATTGTCTTTCACAACATATTGTGCGTTAAGTATAACCTCACTGTCACTGTCACTGTCACTATTTACATGATTAAGGTCTATTATAGCTATTTTTATTAATTTTAGTCCTCTTTGCTCCACTCGTGTGGAGACGAAAGATTTCTTTGAATTTGTTTTTTTCTGTTGTTCTCGGCGGCGCTTCGCTAATTTTTTTTTCTCCTTGGATTTTAAATCAGCGTCACGCCGCCTCATCTCCTCAAACTCCTCCTCCATCATTCGTGGATCCTGAGCACATTGAAAAATGTCTTCGGGCTCTTCAAGAAACTGTAAAATAAAAATAAATCTTTAGTATATCGTACGAAAAAAGTTATTTGTTTTATAGAATTTTAAATAATATTTAACTTACCGACGACATGATTATTTTAGGTCTATTCAAGACAAAATATACTTATGATACCTATACCAATTTTGCTCGAAATGCAATATGACACTACATTACGTACTTACCATAGACCAAGAAAGTTAGATATGCCAATCAATAACATTGCACAATTAAATTAAGTATGTAATATGAATTTATTACAGTAAAATAAGCAAGTATGCATGTATAACGTGTTAGGTATTTTAGCGTATGGCATATCTACTAATTATTAATCAACGGCTTTAACAAGAAAAGCGAACTAAGCATTTTACCTCGTTTCTTGAAACTGAGTACAATGAACTGACCTACATAATTATAAAAATACTTTTATAGTTTTTAAATAAAGAAAATAATAAAATCTTAGTTAAACTATTTTATAAGAAAAAAAAAACAATAATAAATCAATATGAATTCGTTTTTATAAACTCTATTAAATTTGAATTTATCTAGTACTTATCTAAGGACAAATAAAAGACGATTGTAAAGTTATACCAACATTTTTTATTTATCTAACTTTTAAAATAAAAACTAAATTAAAATCTTACACAATTAACTATAGGTACCCATACTTATATTTAATGTTACCTGCTTACTTTATTCTAGAATAAAAAGTAGGCAATAATCCTGCTGCTACCTCCATACTAAAATTTCATGAAATCGGTACATGGATAATTTGATAGACATACCTACACACAAACTTCCATTATTCAATTAATAAGTATTTAATTCATTTTAAAGAATAGATGAATGGCCCCAAGCCAATGTGGAAACCTTATCTACACATATTGCTCGTTTGTCATCGTTGTTTGAAAGGGCTACTTTATTGATAGTTTGAGTGAATATTTCATGTTTTATTGATTTAAATATTACATTTTTCTTTTGGATAATACCACCATTAAATAAGATATTTTTGTAATCCATAATTTTCAAATCTTTCATGACACATGATTTCACACCTTTTGCTTTTTTAATAATTTTATCAGATGTTTTTATAGAGTAAAGTTTAGCCCTTAGCCCTACAAAATGTGTGATGGTCTGACCTCCCATTTCATCTTTAAATAAACCTGGAATTTTTTTGTTTTTTAATGGAATATTATATTCATTTTCTGGGGTAAAATTACTTGTATCAAAATATTGCAAAAAGTTTAATTTCAAATCGTCGTAAAAATTATTAGTGTATATTTTATAAACAAATGAATCCGTATCTGTATAACACAACTTCACTCGATCTTTATAAAAAGGTTTGATAATATTGTAATGAAAGTCATACATGTGTGACTTAGAAAGCTCTAAAACAGTAAAACCTATATAAATAGGCTTATCTAAAATAATCTGATCTGGTTTCATTTGTATTGCGACTAAATTTTCGGAGAGAACACAAGCACTATGGAAAAAAGGATTAGCTATGAGCCTCTCAGCGGATATAGATTTTTTGGTTTTATTATCTTGATCCGACCACTTATTGATTAAATGTACGCATACTCTATTTTCAGTGTTTTCTAATGTTTTTCCGAATACGCTATTATTCAACAATTTAAAAAAGTCTTGTTCAAAAGCATTGTTTGCGTTTTGTCTTAATCGAGTATTTAACTCTATGTATTTCTTTAAATAGGGACTCTGTCTAAAAGTAATGACCCTGTGAACTCTGCGTAAAATTAAACCATGCTCGAGACATTTTTTCAAATGTACGTAGTGTATTACATATTTATATTTATTACACAAATTTGCAATTAACTTTTCGGATTTACCTCCAGGCGGTATACATTTCTCGGCACAAAAAGGTAAATCGTTGTGAAGCTCATGTAAATAATCAGGATATAATAGATCAACTTCTAAAATGAAGCCCCATTCGGCATTGTTGTCTATTTCGCTTATACACAGATTATCTATTTCCTTTTGATCAAGGAATTTAAAACTAGAATAAGGTAAATAAGAACACAAAGAAAATCCATATAAGTTACAACAATCCGCGTAAAAAATATAGCAATCTGGTTTCGTAGCGTCATAACCTGGCGTGTGTTTATTATTTGCTTCTGCATATCGATGACAGCACATGCACAACCCTCCTCGAATACCGCTTTGAATCATCCTCACAATCGCCAAATCAGACACAAGTTCCAACTCTACACCTGTTTTAAGTAACATTGCATCGAAGGATAAGCTAGGCGCGGTTACGTAAAACGCAGGGTCTAGTTTATAATGTTGCTTGCATGTTTTACGGAATTTTTCAAAAATATCAGTCAGTAAAAGTACGTCTGTTTTTAAGTATAAATCAGTATAATCTCCCATATTCGTAATGTCAAATTCTTTCCAGACAAGCATAGCATGTTTATAATCATCATCAGTAATATCTTCATTGGTCAGAGAATTATGAAAATGATGCCGAGGTGGTAATGATGATACTTCGTACCGAGACCAATGTGACATGAACTCATAAGGATAAACACCTTTTCGTGTCAATAAATTAAATTGTTTTTTGTTAGGGAAATGAGCCCTAAGAATGGCAAAGTCATCGGGATGCATAGTTTTAGCGAGCTTATCTAAACTCGATGCTAAAAAGTTGAAGGAATCTAAAAATCTTATTTGTATAAACTCATTGTTACTGATAGGTATATATTTAGTCAGTGTTGTATATTTTTCTTTAGTCTTAGGTATAATTTTTACGTGACCAGGAATTTCGGCTAACTTTTTTATAAATAAATGACAATCATATCCGCTTAAATTGTGAAAAAATATCGGAACAAACGTAGGTATTTTATATTGCAGATTACAATGACGATGCGCTGCGCCTCGGTATTGGCCTGTGATATGACAATGATCCCTAACCTTATCGTTCAACAGTAAATTTTCGCATATGTGACATGTGACATCATGTTTAAAATTATTAGCATCTCTTTCTGTAAATATCATAGGCTCGTTTTTAGACAGAGATATGTGAATAGCTTTAACATCTTTGATCAAATATTCCATAAATTTAGTAACACAGTCATCGCCTCTATAAGTTCTAAAACCTTCAACAGACATATTAAATGACGATACAATATTATAAGCGAACGCTGCAGGCACGTGCCGTTGCAAGTAAGATGTACTGGAGGTGTCTAATGACAGATTGACGTCATCGACGGGCTCGAGCAGTGTTTCGAAATCAGCATAAATGACGAATGGAATATTTTGTTTACGTTCATAATGACTAAATTTTAAAATTGATCCTTGGTCGGGTAAAACTGTGACAACTCCCCCACATACATGCGTATCGAATTGATTTACAGTCGAAAAAAATAATAAACAGTTTTCACAAAAGTATAATTTACCATGATGTTTACTAATCTGCCTTCTGACAAGGCGAGATAAATTGGTAATTAAACAAAAATGTGAACCTGTATTATTTTCTAAATATAATAAATGTATAGTTTTAGACTTATTGTTCGATGATCTATACAAGGGCCCGACTATTGTCTTATCATTTTTTAAACCATAAACAAATATATTTAAATTTGAATTGTTTTTCTCAAACACTGCTATATCTTGAAAGGAAATAGGAAATGACAAATTATTGATATTCAGTACATCACGGAAATGAGGATAAGATGATACTCTCTCTGGATGATGTTTTGTCGGGTACAAAGCTGCCACGATACACCATAAAAAGCAATACTGGTCGTTATTCTGAACATTCAAACAAGCTTTTTTATTTTTAATATATTTAGGCAAAGGAATAAAATATGATCCGCTAAGAGGCTGATATTTATTGATGTTTAATTCTAAATATGAATTGCACAAAAATGACCAACCACTATCTCTCTCCTGAAATTCTTCAATTTTTTTCAAGAGAGTCTCTACCATTGACTTAAAAATTAAATTGAAGTCATAATGTAAATGAATGGTTAAGTTTTTAGTATAAAAAGACTTTAATTCTTTTTTATCATTTTTTAATAAGAGAAAATACGAAAAAAGTTCGAAATTAATTTTAATCGAAGTATGTTTTTGTAGTGAGTTATCAATAAGACTTTTTACATCATTTCTAATATTTTTGAGAAATATTTCCGGAAGATTATTATCAATTTGATTATTCTTCGCCATTATTCTATAGCTTATGATTCTTCCTTTAAAAGAAGAATTAATTATCTCTACATTGTCACCCAGATGCGTTTTACTATTGTTTTTATGAGTGTTACTTCGTAGATGACCAGACCATCGACGATTGTCAATAAATACTTTGCACACCGAGCAGCTAGGCATTTTGACGTTATTTAATGAAAGGTACTAATGTAATATAAAGAAATAAATCACAATCACTTACATACGTCTTAAAACAACGCCAAAATAAAAGTTTATGTGTATAGTCTATTACTTCTTCACAGTCATATAGCCTGAGCAGATTTTAATTAATTTTAGTATGGAAGTAGCCAAGAATCAGGATTATCACATATTCTACTTTTTATCTAGGTTAATGCAAGCAGGTACATACCACACAAATTTCATACAGAAGTAATGTGTTATATTAAAGTCGTCGTCTTCAGTCAGGCCTTCGAATTTGCATTCTGCGTTCCGTAAATCCTGAAATTATTGAGAAAATATGATTATTTTATATCAAATATGAAAATGTTTATAGTTAATAGACAATTAAATGAGTACACACATAAATAGAAAAGACACATATTAAATTATTTTAAACTATTATAATTTATAACTGTTAACTATTATAAAAAATACCTGATTATTCATTAGAGACCCAAAATCAAATTCGGTCTGTAAGTCAACTTGGAATGTTTCTCCTCATTACATATTACCGCCAACAATCTAAAACAAAACAAAATTATATTAGTCATGTATTTAACAGGAACCCGTCGTTGCGAAATGCATAAAATTTTCAATAATAATATTTTTTATCAATTATGAAAATTGAAACAGTTTACTATTAACTGAATATAAAGTTCAATGAAATATAACAGCTCAAAAAGATAAATCAAATTGGTTAAAATATAAATATCCGATTAATTGTTGTAAAATTAGTTAGTAATAAAAATAAATACCTGATTTTTCATTCGAAATCTTAGAAATTGGAATGTAGTACCTAGGTATACCAATGTTCTCCTTATAAGATATCACCACCAAAAATCTAAAACAAAAAATATATATCAATTAATTATCGATGAATAAAAACAAAATAAAATGAAAATAAAATATGTATTAATACTTACCAAATATTAATTATTATAATATTATAAAGAAACTTCGCGTCGATCGTCGCATCAGTGTCTTTGTAATACGATAGTGATTGGTAAATCAACACCGGATACCGAAACTGTGTCGAAATTTCTTGAAATTGTGTATAAATTAGTGTCAGCATAAAGTACCTACCGCGAGGCTAAGCTGTTTCGATCAGGGGTGGCTATCGCATACACATTAACTTATTGATCTACTCTTTTAAATTAAAATTAATACTTGATTATAAATGATATTATTTTAATAAAATTGATTCAGTAAGTAGTGATAGGACAATGAAGCCATTAAAAAATATAATTGTTGGAGGTAATAGTCTTAATGACAAAAAAAAATTGCTGTTAATTTGACTAAATATTGACTTCGCAATAGAAACAGGTTTATATAATATTACCACAGTTTGCATATTGAATACTACACGTGTCATTAATTACATATCTAGTGTGACAGCCCTATCATTTTTGATTAGTTCGTTACTTATTTTTTGCAATTCTTTAGTTTTTGAATGAGGATAATACGACAAAGAATAGAAGTCGTATTTACAGTAAATCTGATTATATGACGAGTGATATTTAATATTGCGAGTAGTTTTAGGATTTTTGCTTTATAATCGTCCTCAATTCGAAGTGTGTATTCATCAACGAATCGTCGTCATCGTCTGCAAGTGATCCAGCAATCAAGAAGTGATCAAAGAAGAACTCCGCTGCCATCTTCATCAACGAGTCACTGCCACCGGCTTCAAGTGATCCAGCAACCAAGAAGTAATCAAAGAAGAACTCCGCTGCCATCTTCATCAACAAAGTCGCTGCCACCGGCTTCAAGTGATCCAGCAATCAAGAAGTAATCAGTTTCCAAGAAGCTGTCTCCCGTGCTTTCCTGTGCTGCACACTCCGACCTCGTAAAATGTAAGTACTGTAGTGAAAATAAGGTATTTTTTTTAATATAACACTGACGTATTTTAAAAAATAAGTCTGTACTAATTTTAAAAGTCTTTTAATTTTGTTAACATTTTGAAAACTATTTTAATGCATTGATCATTATTTTGTATTTTCATTTTATATTGGATGCATAAAATTGTTGTTTGTCTGACTTCTAAGTAAATGTATTTTGTGATTGATTATAGTCGTATGGATGTCTACTGAAATAAAAATTTGTATTCTAAATGATATATTTATTTTTCAGGTCTGACTCTGAGAGCGATTACTATAAATCAACTTCAAGTATTGAGAAGAACAAGGCGACTCCAAAATCCGCAGGCGACAATAAGAAACGCAAGCCGAGGTCATCGAATTCAGCTCCACCGAGGTAAATAGCACTTTTACTTATATTCTTATAATCATTTCCCTGTCCAATGACCAACTTCTCAGCTTGCGGCAATTGCTTTTGTTAGTATTGATTAAATGTACTTATTTATTTCATATTTACCTTTGAGCATCTCCAACTGTAAGCAAAATCATATTCTAGCTATACTAATTTACATTTAAATAAGCAGTCAGGTTCTCACCTTACAAAAACCAGATATTTACCTACTTGTGTTCATGTTACGGTGTGGTAAGATAATAACATAAATACAATTTAACATTTAATTTTATTTTTTGTTTCAGTAAAAAGCCAACTACGATTTATGATATCTTCGGAGTCAGAAACCAAGACGCGGACACAATGGCGGGTGAAGACGGACAGCACCAGCTGACATCGTACTTCGTAAATCGAGTGGGCAACGGATGCGAGCGGCGAGTAGCGGTAACTGAAGGTGAATATTACATCGATGTCAAGGTGTACAAGACGGAGGACGCGCGTTCCTCCGATTCCCTGGAGCTGTGGAAGAAGGCGCTCGTCCGCATCAAATTCCAAGCCGACACCGACGCTCCGCAGTGGAAAACTCTACAAAAATTTGTCAAGACCGCTGACTCGTTGTTCAAGAACCCACCTCGATTTTATGATAAGTAAAATGATAATGTATATACTTAATAATTATAAATAAATTTGTTTTCAGCAACCGATTGTTTTTGTACATTTGCAATGATTTAAGCGTAGGGAGTAGGTAGGTTTTTAAAGTTGCATTAGCAATCAATTTAATACTCATTTGAATATAAATCATAATTAAATATTTTTGAAATCAATTCAACATGTCCAAAGTATAATATTGGGCAATCTGCAACAACGATGTTGCGATGGCAAAACGGAGTTTTGCCGAGCTCCAATTCAATGATCGATCATTGAATTGGAGCGCGTTATCACGACGGCGTTCTAAGATTTATTTCGTTGACAAATACAATGAAAAAATATTTTTGAAATCAATTCAACATGTCAAACGTATAATATTGGGCATTCTGCAACACCGATGTTGCGATGGCAAAACGGAGTTTTGCCGAGCAACAAGGTGGGGCAGAATGCCCAATATTATACTACTGAAAGAAAATGATATATTGTGACAAAAAAGTAACACACAAAATAACAAGTTATAAATAATTAATATACATATAAATAATGTGAGTAAATTTTAATTAGTCACAACACAGCCTCAACTCAGCATAATGCTGGTTGCTGGAAAGTAACCAACGCTGGTCTACCGTGCCAATGTGTCAACGATTGGACCAATGTGGAATTGGCAACAAAAGTAGTTAGCTCACAATCTTTTGCCAGAAAATCTAGAATATTATATGAAAAAAGATAAAGAATACTCTTTTTGTTTGATTAATTGAATTAGTGAAGATAAAGTAGTGTATGCAACTGCATATAACACAGGTTCACACTCGCTGCGCTCGTTTCATAAACTCACACTCGTGTTTTAATACCCTTCATTATATGACAGTTGCATAAACTACTATTATGATATGCGAAAAAATCTTCTTTATACAAAAAGTGCGCTGACTTGAAACAAATTACTTGTATATAGAGAAGTAAAACATGTCTAAGCGATAGAAGACAAAATTAAATATTTAGTGCATTTCCGCTGTGATCCGAAACCCAAATTGAGAAAAATTAAATATTATCTTAATTTGGGTTTCGGATCACAGCGGAAGCACTAAATATTTAATTTTGTCTTCTATTTACAATGGATTTCCGCAAAGTAACGCCTGAGTCAATAAGTTTTGTCTAAGCGAATTTTGAAAGCTGGTAGAACAAAAATTGTTAGTTGTTGTTGCGTTACTTACCATGTATGGTTAACCTCGAGCACTTCAGACCAACTTCAGTCATTATGACATACATATAAAAACTCTTTATGACATAGGTTAAGATTACATTAGATTCTCAACGCCAATCTATTGCGGATTGAAGGTCGTCGAAAAAACTTGCACGTGCGAATACCAGTTTAACTAACAGCTACTTTAAATAAAGAATCGAAAAATAAAAAAATAATTGCAAAGGTAATCGAAAGGCAAAGACAACTTTAGTTATTCTTTTTCTTCTTCTTCGTATAACGTGTACAAAACATATTTCTTATTCTTCTACCAAAATTGCATCATAATTAATGCGACTACATTCAAATCAAGTGACATTTTTAAAGTCTAACAGCAATGCAAATTTTATGATTTTATTTGTTTATTTTATTATTTATGAAGCTAATTTAAATTGTTTATTTAATGTTGCTTTTGCACCTTGTCTATGATAAATAAGTACCTACATAAATGCTGCCAAAAAATATCTTACTAAACTAAACTACTACACCGATTTGAAAAATGCTTTCACCCTTGGAAGACTACATTATCAACTAGGGTACCTAGAAAAAGCAAAATTTTGTTTCTCTTTGTAACTTGGATTATTTCAGAGCCCGTTTGAAGTCGGGACTCAGTCTTAATATAATTTCGGGAACGAACGGCCACACTGACATTGGTATCCCAAGTTGGATTAAGTCCATCTTCTTCTTCTCCTTTACCATTTCCCACTAACAGCCTGTTTTTCTCTTCCACGCCACTCTATCAGCAGTCATCTCCACATTCACTCCCTTCTCATTCATATCCTCCTTCACACAATTCATCCACGTCTTCTTTAGTCTACCTCTCCTTCCGCTACTTCTTACAATCATACCCATACTTCTCCTAAAGTTGGATTAAGTCCATATTTATATTTTTACTAGCTGCGTCCTGCGGTGCCCGTTGCCCACGTTAATCCGGGATAAAAATTAGCCTATGTGTTTATCGAGGGTATAAATTATCTCCATACCAAATTTCATCGAACTCAATTCAGTCAGTGAAGCGTGAAGATGTTACAAACACACACACTTACACTCTAACTATCGCATTAATAATATTAGTAGGATTTGCTTAGTATTTTGAGCTTGTCAATTTGATGTTGACATTTAGCCAGCCGGATGCAGTCAAATGTTTTGACCTGCACTTTAGAATATGAAGGTTGATTTAATGAGACAATTCCGAAAGTACCTATATCTTTTGCAAGATTAATAATTAATGTAAAACTATATTTAATCTAAAAATCACCAGTACTCAGGGTACTTAAAATGCCAGCCGTGTCGCCTCTTTGCATAGCAACACTGATACATTGTGCAAAGTAGAGGTCGGCATTTTTGTCACGAGTGGCGTCCACCAAGCGCGTCTTTCAATCTTAATACTATATTTGCGCCTTTTGAGGTTCTCTGCAGATTGTGCCGCCGCACCAGCCCTAACTCGAGATGCCGGGAGATGAGACGGCGCAAGGTTAAATTGTCTTACGCGTCGAATTAAATGCCACCGACTAATTACGTTTGCAGCTGATTAAAGTGTAAATGCTAATCTATTTTAGAAGCTTCCTTTATTTACTTGCATTGTAACTATGTTTGTTCTGGACAAATCTTGCGAGCTAAATTAGACCCACTTCATTCGGAACTATTATCAAAAGAAATGGTATAAAAAACTACGTAAAAGACAACTAAATAATAAATAACTAAATAATTAGTAAAAATTGGGTGCGTCTAATTGTTACCGTTATTAACATTATAGTCAGCAAATGTATATGAAAAAGTACTTTTATTGTATGGGGACAACGTTATTTTAGTATTTGTTGTTATAGCAGCACGGGATATACATAATTATGTTGTGGATGTTTCAGCTTTCTAACTATTACGGTTTCTGAAATACGGCCTGGAGACAGACGGAGGCTTAGTAATAGGGTCCCGTTTTTTACCTTTTAGGTACGGTTTCCTAAAAAAGGAAGTGTGAAAAGAAAGGAATGGTGTTTGAGGAAATATGGGTTGGAACACCGTTTCAACTATACTAATATCATTAAGAGGAAAAGTTTGATTGTTTGATGCGTATAGGCTTCGATACTTTTGGACCGATTTGAATAATTCTTTCACCGTTGAGAAGCTACTAAAATTAGCCTCGAGAGAAGCTATATTACATAGGCTATATTTTGTTTCCAAAAATATTAGAGATCCGTACTTTAAAAATCCAATAGTGTAACTCAAGTTAGCCGGGGCGGGCTGCTTGTATTTAATATATACGTAACGAAGTACTTACTTGACAAAGTTGAGATGGTCCGAGGCGAGGATCTCCCCCAGGGAGCCCCAGAGAGTCCTGTGCAGCTGCCGCACGGGGGCGCCCCACCAGCTCGCGTGCCAGTACCGCACCGTCGATGACACCACACACTCCACTCCTGTAATACAATAATAAGAATTGTTAACTGATAATACTCCTCTTACTAAAATTATTTAGTGCAAACTGGAGGGGAGGCCTACGCCAATGAGGCGACATCAGCATTCCAAGATGAATTACAGTTGACATAATATAATAATCGCATTGACATTCACACATTATATTTATATTTCAGACATCATTATATTTATCATTATCATCATCATCGGCCTATGTTCGTCCACTGTTGGACATAGGCCTCTCCCAAGGCAAAACCCATACCGTATGCTCCAAGTCAACCTCAACCTGCACGTGGTCATCCTGCTGGCTAACGAATGAGGCTCTGGCGAACCGACCGATGGCGGTATAACCATCCGACAGCCGAAATAACACAGGCCAATGTCAGGCAGTTACTAAATTTCTAAAATGGCCATAAAAAAATGGAGGTTGGTGTTAAAAAAGTAAAATTTTAGGATTCTATGTATTTTTTAATGCCACATTATAAAAAAAATAAAACAAAAAAAATAAAAGAAATATATTTAAGGGTGAAAAACCCTTATCACTTAAGGGTATGAAAAATAGAGCAGCCGATTCTCAGACCTACTGAACACGCATATAAAATTTGGTAAAAATCGGTCAAGCCGTTTCGGAGGAGTACGGTAACTAGGTAACATTGTGTCATGGAAACTTTATATTATAAGAAAGAAGATAAGAAAATAAATTTAAAACTAATTAGTTAAGTAGTTCAATGTAATATGCGTATGTATGTAGTGTACATATACATAATTAGTTAAGTAGCCTAATGAACTTTAAATTTAGGACAATATAAACTGTAGCAATAATTTAGTGTGAAGTTTGGTGTAACTCGAATTAATATGTAAAAAAACATCATTATCAACTTCTTTGACCATTTCCCATTAGGTCTGGTGGCATAAAAAGGAGTTTAGTGTAATAAGAGAATCTTCTTCTTCTTCACCTTATCCCACTTAAAGTGGGGTCGGTACAGTATGTACGCTTCTTCCGTACATTCCTGTCATTCGTCATCTCTGTATTCACACCCCTCCTGGTCATATCATCATTTAATGTAATATGCGTATGTAGTATATAATTAGTTAAATAGCCTAATGAAATTTATTACGCGAATTGGTTTAAATATATCTGTAAGGCTTATTAAAAGTGTACGGAATAATTAAATAATATTATCTGTAGCCATAGTTACGCGATCGCACCGTAGACAGGTCAGACGAGTCAAGACAAGGCGTCGCGCCGCGTGATGTGGCTAAGTAACTCGTGTTTAGCACATGCCTCGACTTACACACCGTTATATCAAGTTGCTACCACTCAGGCCTAATTGGATACCATCAATTAGTACAACAGAACAACCAAATTATCTAAAGCAAAAAAAAGTGAAATCCTCCATAAGTTGAAAACTCTGTAACTCAAATTTTTTGGCGTCTCCCTTGATATTCGACTTATAGAGGTTCTGCTGTAGTTGATAATTAACCGTTTACTCGCTGTTGGTGGGACCACTGCCTTAGTGAACTTGGCTAGCAAGGTCTGAGTGGTAGCAACTTGATATAACGGTGTGTAAGTGGAGGCATGTGTTAAACACGAGTTTGACCTACTTAGCCACATCACGCGGCGCGACGCCTTGTCTTGACTCGTCTGACTTGTCGGCGGTAATCTCGTAACTATGGCTACAGATAATATTTTTTAATTATTCCGTACACTTTTATAAGCCTTACAGATATATTAAATCCAATTCGCGTATTAAATTTCATTAGGCTATTTAACTAATTATATACTACATACGCATATTACATTAAATGATGATATAACCAGGAGGGGTGTGAATACAGAGATGAATAATGGCAGGGATGTATGGAAGAAGCGTACCTACATATGTATTTTATAAAGATACATATTTAACACCCACAAGACCCACAGCAAACAAATTTAGTAAAGCAAAAAGTAGTTGGCCGGGCCGGGAATTGAAACCAGAACCTTCTGATTGGCAGTCCGGCGTGGTAACCTTTGCGCCAACGAGGGCGTCAAATTAAAACACACCGTAGTTTTTCGATTGGGGGCAAAAACAGAGAGTAGCGATTTTTCTGCCATTAATTAGGCAGTGGTCCCACCGGCGACGATGAACGAGAAACGAGTAGAACTAGAAACTATAAAAGAGTTGGCGATCAGCGGGAAGCGAGAGTAGTTTCGATAGTTTTGTCGCCGGGCTATAAGCGAGTGTGTAAGTGCGACGAGCGATTACTCGCGCCACTCGCTCAGCCCTATGCAAACGTGCGTACGCGAAGCGGGCGAGTATCGCTGAACGAGTATTTCTGAGCGAGTTTATTTTTGAAAGCTTGTCGCTTAGGGATAAAACTAGTAAAGCGTGTTTATACATACATATTATATATAAATACATATTTAACACCCAGACCCACAGCCAACAAATTTGGTTAAGCACAAAGATGTTGACCGGGCCGGGAATCGAACCCGGAACCTTCTGATTAGCAGTCCGGCACGGTAACCTTTACGCCAACGAGGTCGTCAATCAAGTATCAATTGAAAGGCTTTAGAAGTATAATACTATACTATACACTATGATAAATTTCAAATAGATATATAAGACGGTCACCATCAACCAAAGTATGAGATTTTCTATTTTTTAATTTATACTTGTTTGTTTCGAAATAGTACCAACGAAACCCTATTACTAAGACACCTCTTTCAATACGTCAATCTGCCACCAAGACTACAATCCTATTTACTTTTTAGTATAAATAACAAATAATATTTTAGACTACTGTTGATTTTAGTAATTGTTTTTGTATATATATGTATCTATCTTCTATACTATAAGACTCTTTGTCCTGACTTATTCATTCATTCATTCATTCATTCATCTATAGACAACGCAGAGCCCAAACGGCTGGTCCTAGGGTTGTGAAATTTGGAGGGTGTATTTGTTTTGGTATGTAGACGCGTACTAAGAACGGATTTTTGGAAATTCCACCCCTAAGGGGGTGAAAGGGGGTAAAACAGTTTGTATGAAACTTCTTTGTTTTTGAACTTATAGCAATGAAATTTGGAATATGTATAGTTGATGTAAAATTAAAAATAAAAGTATCAAGTTTTTTTACCAGGGGTGAACTAAGGGTTTGTTATGGGGGGTGAAAGTTTGTATGAAAAAACCTTTATTTATCAAGTTAAAGTCTTGAAAGTTGTTATGGTAGTAGTTTATTGAATGGTTAAATTAAAATTTTAAAAACTTTTGCCAGGGGTGCATTAAGGGGGATGCCATTGGGGTTGAAAGTTAAAAATGAAAGTTTTGTGTTTTTGAAAATAAATGTGTCAAATTTGGAGTGTGTATATATTTTAGTACTTAGACGTGTACTAAGAATAGATTTTTGGAAATTCTACCCTTAAGGGGGGTGAAAGGGGGTAAAACAGTTTGTATGAAACTTCTTTGTTTTTGAACTTCCAGCAATGAAATTTGGAATATGTATAGTTTATGTAAAATTAAAAATAATGGTATCAAGTATTTTTGCCAGGGGTGAACTAAGGGTTTGTAATGGGGGGTGAAAGTTTGTATGGAAAATTCTTTATTTATCAAGTTAAAGTCTTGAATGTTGTCATGGTAATAGATTATTAAATAGTTAAATAAAAAATATATTTTTTGCCAGGGGTGCATTAAGGGGGATGCCATTGGGGTTGAAAGTTCAAAATGAAAGTTTTGTGTTTTTGAACTTAGAGGTGTAAAATTTGGAGTGTGTATATATTTTAGTACTTAAACGTGTACTAAGAACGGATTTTTGGAAATTCCACCCCTGAAGGGGTGAAAGGGGGTAAAACAGTTTGTATGAAACTTCTAGCAATGAAATTTGGAATATGTATAGTTTATGTAAAATCAAGTTTTTTTGCCAGGGGTTAAATAAGGGTTTATAGGGGGGAGGGGGTTGAAAGTTTGTTTGTTTTTTTTTTATTTATCAATTTAACAGTCTTGAACGTTGTTTTGGTTGTAGCTTATATGGTGGTTAAAATAAATTTGTAATGATATTTGCTAGGAATGAATTAAGGTATGCCATTGGGGTTTAAAGTTCAAAGGGAAAGTTTTGTGTGTTTGAAATTAAATACTTATGAATTGGAATTTAAGTATGTGGTTTACTTAGTGGTATGATTCACGTATTCTTATTATTTATATTAAAATAATGGCTTGGAGAAAACGATCTAATCTGTAACATCACCACCAAAATAGCTAAAACAGAGGTTAACTAGATCTCAGGAATCGAATGCGGAAAGACAGATGCGGCTTATTTTGATATCGTAGCAATGTAGTGTTTATATAAAATTGGCACGGGAATAGGATACAATAGATTTTTTCCACAGGTTACGCAAAAAGCGACCTACACGCGAGCGGAGCCGCGGGCAACCTCTAGTATAAAATATGTTTGTATGTATATGTCGCGGATTCAATTAGATTATAATCAGCGTGGTCGTCGTCGTCGTCCGCCATTATGATTGAATTGTTTGTCAGTGCGCACAAGTGGCGCAGGCGCTGTATCGTGGCAGACTGAAGCATACTCAAGCCTCCTCGAATGAACGCACTACTGACGCGTCCTCGAATGAACGCATTACCGACCAATAGGAAACAACTTCATTCGTATATTCACTCAATTGTTCCTTCAATCAGCACAGATAACAAACTCTTGCGTTCACAGTGCTGCCATTCGTTAGGATGGAACTACTAATCGAATAAATTAAAATAAAACATTCCTCTAACATATATGTAGTATATCAGTGGTTTTAGCTACCATTACACAAACTAGAAATTTCAGTATGGGGTTTACTAGCCGTGTGTGAAATGTGTCCAAATATTTTTTTTATATTACCATTGGTAGTGGCTTCAATTGCCAATGGCTTGAAAACCCCGACTTCAGGAGCGGAGAAGGTGCACTTGCAAAACGATCCATAGAGCAAGAGAATTTCGCATCGTTTCAAGGTCTAATACCACACATCTCGTTTTATCAATGTATCTAAACAATATTTCGCAAACGCATCGAAATTAACTTCGCGCTGCGAAGTGTTGCGTCCGTATTGCGCACGAGTTTATTGCCGTAGGGTCGCGTGAAAGGAAACACGTGTGTAATATTGCTTTATAAGTTGAGGCGCTATTGAACCGAGTTTAGCCGTGCCATTCATATTTGAGCCTGATGTGCGGCAGTAGATTTTTCACGAAATAAATTTATGCAAAATTACCAATTTAAAATAAAAAATATATAAATCTTTAAATCATAACAATTTTTTTTTTAATTTATGACGCATTACACGCCGCATAAGCGGTAGCCTACAAGGGACACTTCTGCATATTTACTATTGTTTTTAGGGTTCCGTACCTAAAAGGTAAAAACGGGACCCTATTACTAAGCCTCCGCTGTCTGTTTGTCTCCAGGCTATATCTCAGAAACCGTAATAGCTAGAAAGCTGAAACTTTCACATGATATGTAATTCCCGTGCCGCTATAACAACAAATACTAAAAATAATTTAAAAAAAAATATTAAGGGGATCGTCATACAAAAAACTTGTTATTTAGATTTTTTCTGCTATATAAATATTTTGGCCATTAAATGGCTAGGCAAATAAAATTATTTCTTTTCATAAATAGCAAATGTAAATTTGTAAGGCATAAAGGTATGACTTTATCGCGCAGTTACAGGATTACTGAGTAAAGCTGCAACGAACGGGTTTCTCGGGTCGTTCACCGTTACACGACCCAGCTTGTTACGGAGTCAGGAAACTGAGAAAGGACTTACATTTTTCATTCCTGACGCCAGAACGAAGGATATTTTTTCATAAGAAATTATCTTATATCTTTAAATGAGCAATTCTTGTATATAAAAAATCCGTACGCAACGATTTGGCTCCACATTCATCATGCGTACTGCTAAGGAATGGAATGGATTGCCTCCTACTGTGTTTCCTGAAAAATATAACTTGGATCTTTTCAAGGTGAGAGTGAACAGATTTCTTGGCCACAGCTTCGTTTAACATCAGGTGAGTTGGTGGCCAAGCGTAGGTCTATTATATATAAAAAAAAAAATATATATATAATTGGTATCTCGGAATCGGCTCTAACGATTTTCATGAAATTTGGTATATATTATGGGGTTTTGGGGGCGATAAATCGATCTAGCTAGAAATAATTTTTCGAAAATGTCATATTAAAAAAAAAACGAGCAAAGCTCGGTTAACCAGGTACTTATTATTTAAAGAATGGACCGATATCGATTTGTGTTTTTTTAAGGTGTGTTCATAATTTTTTACGCTTCGGGAAAATCGATTCAAATTGGCTGACGCTACACAATGGCGGATTACAGTATTTATTACTAGTGAAAAAAATATTCACTACTTCATCACTAAAAAAAGTTGTCGGAAGTTATGTAAATTTAAAACGTTTACTAGTGTAAATTGTTTGTGTTAGAGATGGAAATGGTAGTGCAATGAAGAAGGGCAAGAGGCCCGACCGAAGAAGACATAGATGGAGTGTTTACTCCATCTATGTCTTCTTCGGTCGGCGAAGAGAAAGTCGAATGAGAACATGAGAGAAAGGAGTGAGTGTCAGAGATGACGGCTGATAGAGAAAAGAGTGGAAGAAGAAAATTTGCTGTTCGAACCTACCTAGTGGGATAAGGCAAGGAAGAAGAAGACTTGAGTTATATATCGGTAGAAATAAATATATAGGAGTGAGTGTTAGAGATGAAGGCTGATAGAGGAGAGTGAAATAAGAAAATTTGCTGCCGACCCCACCTAGTGGGATAAGGTAAGGAAGAAAAAGACTTGTGTAAGTTGTTTTGATAATAAAACGGTGTTAGTATCTATAAATATTTTAAGTACGAGAGACAATAGTGTTATGACTTTATGAGATGATGTGAGGCCTTAGATGAGCTTGTTTTAATTAGACGGCCTGGCCGTATCACACGAGTCAGCATAGCAATCCTGTATTACTAAATAACATCTGAAACAGATGTTAAGGCCATAAAAGCGATGAAACATAATAAGGGTTCTATTTTCCTAATTTACAATTTCCGTACTTATTCTAGAAACCAATTATTTATATCTGAATTCCGTCTCGAATCCAAACATTCAAAGAACCATAAACACAAGATGAAAGCAAACTGTTCTATTTATTTCTCTATGAATTGAGAGCACAAATAACAATAAATCAATAACTCTCCGGATATTAAATCAGGCAGTTTATGCATCAACACTGGGTAGTTCGTTTGTACTCATTTGTCATGGAGTGGACGGACTTAGGCTTGGCTTGAAGGGGTAGATAGATAAATAGAAAATTCTTTATTAGATACAAAATAGTAACAATTTAAAATAAAAGAGAGGCTTAGAAAAGAGTGTGAAACAATTGGCAAACTGCCGCTTGGCAACTTTCTGTTCTTGTATTATTATTAAATAGAGATAAAATAATTACTTCGAAAAGTAAGGTTTATAGACATAAAACAATTACAGTGTAAACTCCATGTAAAGTCATTCGATTTAATCTCTCTAAAGCGTCGAAATCAATTGGCTTTAGTTGGTTTAGCTTGTATTCCATACAATGATACATCTTCTCTCCGTTTAACGACCACTTTATATAAAACCACGCCATAAAAAGGCAGAGTCTCTTCAGAGTCGGTATAAAAGAGTTTACACTGCAGTTAAGATCTAGAGAATACATGGAAGTGTTGATAAAACAATCAGTACAGTAACGGAGCACTGCGCTTTACGGTCTTCGTGAAACCCGAGGTAACTCCGTTGAATATAAAAAATATTTATTTACTCTTTTAGCTCTTGTACTATGCCATCAATTCCTTCGGTCTATTAACTATTCTACCATTTATTGCAGTAACAAGTCGTCATAATTTGCACTTATTTTTTGCTGGCTCGAAAATTCATACAAAATAGTTGTTTTCGAATTGCCAACATTACCCCCCACTGAACATAAGGAAGGAAGGAAACCCGACCCAACGACATTCCTGAATACACGCCTGTGATTTCGGGTGAACGCACCGATCGCACTCAATGTACTCCGGCCGCACTCATCGCACCTACGAGTACATAACATTGGAGTCAGCTGAAACTAAACTATAAATAAACTCATACCCAAACATATTAATAAATAAATACCTACCAACCAATTCTTCTTCTTCTTCGAATGAGCAAAGTGGCCAAGCCACTATCAGGGCCTACAATTTAATGTGTCAACCCACGGTAGCGCCCAGATGAAAACACTTAAATAACGACAGTCTTGTGCATGGTCACCCATCCAAACACCGTCTGTATCGACAGTTGTTTGGCTTCGATGATCGCGTCAGACCACCTTAGCTAGCCGAGCTACTAGCCCGAGAGTGACCTTAGGCCTGTAGCTCCGCTAACTAAGGTTATCTGACATGATCATCGAAGTTAAGCAACGGTCGATGCTGATTAGTCTGAGGATGGATGACCATGCAAAAGATTGCATTTGAAAAATAGTTTAGTAAAAGATTAAGTGAAACTTCTATTTGTTTTGTTTGAATTTTAAATGTATATATTGTTAGATCACGTTCATACTTGGCATACTGAACTCTAGAATGTTCAAATTATCACGAGGCGTGAACGACCCTGTTTTAAATCGAGGCCGATTCAGATAAACAAAACAAACGCAGGCATCAGAACGGAATGTAGTTTATTTGTTTAGAAAGTGACAAGTTTTAGAGCGACAATAAAAAGTTTATAGGAATGTGTAGAATTTCGCGCGAGATTGTGAAAAGCTAAAAACGAATACAAACAAAGAAAGTCCTTGATTCGGAGTACTTTTAACATACTTAAAAAAATATATTTAACACGTTCAAAACTGATTTTAAGTATCTTCAAAAAAATATTTTAAGCACATAATTATGTTCAAAAATGATTTTATGTATGTTCAAAAATGTTTTAAGTGTGTTCAAAAAATATTTTAAGTATGTTAAAACAATATTTTAAGTATCTTCAATCAATTATTTAAAGTACATAATAATATGTTCAAAAATGATTTTATGTATGCTCAAAAATTATTTTAAGTATCTTCAAAACTGTATTAAGTATATTCAAAAAAATATTTTAAGTACGTTCATAAAATGATTTTAAGTATGTTCATAAAATGATAATAACTATGTTCAAAAAATGATTTCGAGTGCGTTAAAAAAATGATTATAAGTATGTTAATACGAATCAAGAACTTTCTTTGTTTGTAGTCGGAGGTGCTCAATTATGCATTTTTTATGTACTTTGTGTGTTGTTATTTCATAACTTCGACTTTTTTAACGATTCTGAAATTGTTAACTTATTCAAAAGGCGAATGGCGAATACATATACCTACATTTTATTTTATGGTATTTTTTTTATATTGAAGTTCCTTTACTTAATTTTTTCTTGTTCATTTGTTAGCTCAAGTGTTGGCAATGAATGAACATTAACAAACTATTATTAATAGTTATTGATTTTCACTTTTCTGTGTTTGCGTTAAGAATAAAAATAGAATCGACACAAAGAAATTGGAAAACCGATTTCAAATAAAAATAAATATGGTCCAGTATTTTAATAAAATATGGGCCCCATTCGGGAAGTATGTATAGGATGTATGTACATAATAAAATAAAATAAAATAAGCCTTTATTGCTGATTACACTATTTTAACTTAATGCTAATTATTTACATGCTTTTATTTCCAGCTTGTCTTGCGACAAAGGCCTCCTCCAAACACTTCCATTTTCCTCCCTCTCTAGCTACTCTCGTCCATGTAGTTCCTGCTAGCCTCATAATATCGTCTTCCCAACGTTTACGTTGCCTTCCTCTACTTCTTACGCCATCTCTAGGGTACCATTCGGTTATTATTCTTGACCACTTTTCTTGACTTTCTCTAATCATATGTCCCGTCCATCTCCATTTCAGCTTTCTCCAAGTATTTATGACATTTTTGAATTTTGTAACTGACTTAATCTTCTGCAAACTTACTTTATCTTTTATGTACATACATTCCAATAAAAATATTGTTCAAAATCAGTTCACAAAAAACTTTGGGATAACAAACGCTAAACATACATTCCAGTTAAGGGCCGTGAAAATATCGAAAAAATAGCTTAAAGACCGATATCTCTAAAGCCATTTATACTTACTACTACCAATACAAATTGTCAATATAAAAACAATAGTACCAAAAATATTTTTTTTTTACACTTAATAGGCTTGCGCTTGACCACAACTCGCCTGATGTTAAGTGATATTGCAGTCTAAGATGATTAAGAGATTTTAAACCAGTTTTGTTTCTAATTCACAATCTTAAGTCTGATGGGTACCAAAATAAGTATAAATATTTTAAGAGTTTTTCTTTAGACGATCTTTAAGCAATTTTTTTATATTTTTTACCGTTTAAGATTTATAATGAAAAAACTTTAAATTCAAGATTTTGCCCATGTTCATGCCTAATAGTAGGGGAGCCCACGATGCTATATGTGTACTTACTCGAGCGCGTTTGGAGCTTAATGGATTATAATGTAGATATTATGATATGAAAAAAACTGTATGAGACCTATCTTGTCCACCAATGGAGGGCGCCACCAGGCACTTTAAAAAGTTTTATAAATGTTTAGCGATGTTTTTTTTTAACTGTGTTTATGTTAATCGGCAGATTATAAGTCTTCTAATATACTTAAATTCTCTCATTGAAAATAAATCTACAAATTTGGCCATTACTGAACATTAAAGTTTGAAAGTTTGAGAACCTCTCACTCCCAAGTGTTACATTTAAATTGTCAGTTTTTTTTAAAATAAACACTCTTATGGACGTCAATAACTTACATTAGCTTAATCTGACAATTTGGAGTATGTCTGCCATACATCTATTTTTTCAGTCGTTATTAAAGACAATCCCACCAACAGGGAAAGCTTGTATTTAGTGGTGGTACTTAAATGAGTTCAAGGTATCTCCCATATCTTAATCTGACACGCTCGAGATACTACAAAAATCCCCTCTTCGGCTCCCTTACTATTAAGATTTTCTTTCGATTTCCTTTTTAAGGCGGTATCAAATAATATTAAAAAAAACAGAAGACGCGCTTTGCTTGCTCGGTCGATTATAACTGTATGTCCTGGCCTTCACTTCAAAGTAGGGTACGAGTAAGTGTGAATCAGATCTGTTGAGTCCGTTTGCTCAGCGGTAAAGAACCAAGCCTGCTGGGCAAGTCTCGTATTTAAGACACTGGATGAACACTAGCTGTGGTTAATATAGTGAACTATATATATGTTAAGGATATGTTAAAGATACATAATATAACATATCATGTCATATTATCTTTAATACTTTTACGAGTACATTGTAAACATATAATCTTCTTTATCCTCTAGTCGGTAGCTCAGTGCTCTTTCTTCTTCATATGAGCTAAGTGGCCAAGCTCTGGAGTCGAGTTTTCAAGCCGCCTAAAGGCCTCTGACTTGGCTTAACGACTGCTTGTATTATACTAATAGCCAGCTATTAGTATAATACACTTACACTTACAATTTAACGTGTCATCCGCCCCACGGTAGCACCCAGATGTAAATTCCACTTGAGAAAAAACAGTCTTGTGCATGGTCACCCATCCAAACACAGTCCGCATCGACCGTTGCTTATTCTTCGACTATCGCGTCAGATCTCCTTAGCTAGCTGAGCTATAGACGCTACATTCAGTGCTGAGTTTCGTGATGACCCTGAACTGGCACCTATTTGACAATGAGTCACCAATAATGTCTAATAGCGGCTTCGCGAAATATATGTTTACTATCAGACGAGCAGAGAGACGGCTAGGAGGCACCGTTATACAGTTATAGTTCCAACAATTTGCACTAAGCGTTTCTTTTCCACGTATGTATACTGTGCGAACTCTTTACCGGAATCTCTGTTCTCTCTGAACTATAACCTCACTGTCTTCAAGGCGAGTGTGAATCGGTTTCTTCTAGGCAAGCGCGCTCCATCCTAGACCGAAACATAACTTAACATCAAGTGAGATGCGATCAAGCGCAAGCCTATCTATAGAAATAAGTCGGGTTTTCCTTCCTGACTCTATAACTCCAGAACGCATGAACCGATTTCCATTCGTTGAAAAGGTCTCGAGCTCCGTGAGGTTTGTAGCAAACAAAATTCAACGGAAAATTCGATTCGCAAAAAAATCTACCTACACGCGGGCGGAGCCGCGGGCAACAGCTAGTCATATATAAAAAAGATACAGTGGAAACTCCATGTAACGTCACTCGATTTAACGACAAACTCTCTAAAGCGTCAAAATCAATTGGCTTTAGATGGTTTAGCTTGTATTCCATACAATAATACATTCTCTCCATTTAAAGATTTAACGATCACTCTCTAAAACGCCATAAAATTGCACAGTCCCTTCAGTGTCGTTATATAGAGTTTACATTGTATCTCAAATATATTATATGTCTTATAGCCATATATACTGACAGTTAAATATATACTGGCCTCTTTTAAAGCAGATTGATCGCCAATAAAACTAACCCATCTTCTAACTATATCGGCCACTGCCTATGTTAGTTTCGCCAGTGTTTTAACTAAGAGACTTGACCTACTGATGCTTGAGGTGAACGGACTGTGAACCTAGTGAACAAACACACACCAACGCTTTGTATGCATATTAATTGAATAGGAATTATCAGTCAGTTAATTAAACACGTTTATTTATGCAAAAAACTGTATTCATACTCAAAAACTGTGTTTATTAACTGTGGTACCGCCAGTAGCTCGGCTAGCTAATGTGACCTGACGCGATCGTCGAAGTTAAGCAACGGTCGATGCGGACCGTGTTTGGATGGGTGACCATGCACTAGACTGACGTTTTTCAAGTGGCAAGTTCAAGTTTGTTACTTCTTCACGCTCGAACAGCTGAACCGATTTTGATATAATTTGGTGTGAAGATAGATTAAAACAAGCTACTATTCGTCCCGAAATCAATTGTGGTTCCCGTGGGATACGCAAATAACTTCGAAATCTATGTTACTCCTTCACGATCAAACGGCTGGGCCGAATTTGATGAGATTTACTTTATAGGCCTCTTTTTATCCTGGTTTTCCTTTGTCTCGGATTAACGCAGGTAGCACAGCGGGGCGCAACTAGTATATACATAAATTGTGATAAATATTACATATAAGATGATCGCTGCCATAAAATCTTGAGTTGGAAGTTTTCAATTTTTTTTATTTACACTTGTTACAAATTACTGTAGTTTGACTCGTTAGCGTAATGGTTATCATGCGGACTGTCAATCAGAAGGTTCCGAGTTCGATTCCCGGCTCGGCCAACATCTTTGTGCTGAACTAAATTTGTTGGCTATTGGTCTGGGCGTTAAATATGTATCTATATAAAATATGTATGTATGTATATGTAGTATATCAGTTGTGTTAGCAATCATAACACGAACTAGAAATGGTTCAGTAAGGGGTTAACCAGCCGTGTGTTAAATGAGTCCTAGTATTTATTTAATCTTAATATATATAATTCTCGTGTCACAATGTTTATCCTCAATGGACTCCTAAACCACTCAACAGATTATAATAAAATTCACACACCATGTGCAGTTCGATCCAACTTGAGAGATAGGATAGTTTAAATCTCAAATTAAAGTCGCAATTTTAATTTATTGCTAGTTATTGTCTGTTATTATTTGACAGTCACAATTATCTGTTAACTCCAAATGATTCTAACAGATGTCGATACCTTTCAACTGGGTTGAGTAAGTAATCAATAGATGGCGCTGCTATGGTAAATCTACGAACGTGTCATATAAGCTACACTATCTATTTTTCATACCCCTAAGTGAGGCAAAACAACGTTTGCCGGGTCAGCTAGTTAGTTAATAAATTAAAAATGCTCTTGTGAAGTCACGCGCTACGTCGCATAGCATTTGAATGTTGTTATCACCCTGTTCGATTAGCAATAAGAACCTCTGCCTACGTGATGTTATGTTGTTTGAGTTAGCTAATACCTGTACCTAATAGAGCTTATCAGTACAACTCCATTTGATAATTATAATTACCTGACGTTTTAACCAAATTAATTTAGTAATCAATTTGAAATTACCTACAGTTTTTATAATTCCGTACCTAAATGGTAAAAACGGGACCCTATTACTAAGTCTCCGCTGTCTGTCTGTCTGTCTCCAGGTTGTATCTCAGAAACCGTGATAGCTAGAAAGCTGAAACTTTCACAATATATGTATTTCTCGTCCCGCTATAACAACAAATACTAAAAATAAAAACAATTAAAATATTAAGGTAGGTCACTATACAATAAACGTGTTTTGTGTGTGTTTTTTTCGTATTTCTTTGCTATATATCAATAGCGGTAGCTGCTATAGACACTTATTTTTTTTAATTACAAAATATATTAATGTACATTATCTATCAAATTAAATTATAAAATTTGAGAAAAATTAAGATTTAAAGGGCATTTATACAACAATGGTACGGAACCCTTCATGCGTGAGCCCAACTGGCACTTGGCCAATTATTACTTAATGCGAGATGAAACATGTAAATTGAGTAAAATTTAAATAGCGATATCGAATTTACAATGAAAATTTAAATGTTTAATATAAACAATTGCATACATTAAAATGAACTAACTAATTACTGATTAACATTCACTTTTCGGTGAAGGAAAACATCGTGAGGAAACTGGCATGTTTAAGGACCACAATATCCGAAGATGTGTGTCATCCGCCAACCCGCACTTGGCCAGCGTGGTGGATTATGGCCTATATCTCTCTCTTCATGAGAGAAGGCCCCGAGTCCCAGCAGTGGGAACGTATAGTTGGTTGCTTAAGCTAAGCTATACATTAAAATGTACATACATACGTGATTATTTAATTTTGTGATTTGTATTGCAATATACATACTCACTACAGTCTACACTGATTCTACTAATATTATAAAAGCGAAAATGTGTTTGTTAGTTGTGTATGTTTGTTACTTCTTCACATGTCAAACGCCTGAATTAATTTTGATCAAATTCGTTTAATTGAATGTAATGAAACATGTTATATTTCAGCGTATATTTTTGCAAAAGGTACCACACGTAACTAGAGACGTCACGGCTCAAGTCGCATAGCATTTGAACAGAATGTTTGATGTAAACATGTTTACCTGTAATCATAATACATTGTAGCATCATATACTTCGTTATAACACGGTTTTTTTACAATCCGTTCCGCATCATACAATGTTATAATGACTATGATCCACATCATCTTAAAACGACGCTGGAAAAAGTGGACTGGAGTTTGAAATATGAATTTCTTTACCACTAGCTGTTGTGTTCTTCGCCTGAAGAGCTTCGCCTTAAACTAATATAAACAAAAATAAAGTTTCTTATTTGATACTGCTTGTTTGTGAAGCTATCATAATCCCGAATTTTTTTTTTTTTTTACACATTCACACACGGCTGGTTAGCCCCATACTGAACCATTTCTAGCTCGTATTATGGTTACTAACACAACTGATATACTACATATACATACATACATATTATATATAAATACATATTTAACAGCCAGATCCACAGCCAACAAATTTAGTTAAGCACAAAGATGTTGACCGGGCCGGGAATCGAACCCGGAACCTTCTGATTAGCAGACCGGCATGGTAACCTTTACGCCAACGAGGTCGTCCGAGTATACGAGTATTGTTACTCAGTTCGGGTTTGGTGGCAGCTCAAACAAGCAGCGATATTTAGTACCTAATAAGTCTAGTTCCTACTTATTAATATTGTAAATTCTTTGTTTAAATAAAGTAATTTTTATGTGTTTTATTTTTATGTAAGCCGCATTACTCCGGGATAAAAAGTAGCCTATGTGTTAATCCAAGGTCTAACCTATCTTCACAGTAAATCTCATCAAAATCGGTCCAGCCGTTGGAGCGTAAAGTGGTAACACTTAGATAGATAGAAAATTCTTTATTGGACACTTTTTTATATAATAATTTTACAAAAAAGAAAAAGAAAGTGCTTACAAACAGGTGTGCCACAGTTGGCGGCCTTATCGCTTAAAGCGATCTCTTCCAGGCACTTAACACTTAAAATGCCTAGCTGTACTATATATAAATACTATGTAAACGAGAGGAGAAAATCTGTCGCCAAGCAACTTCTTCTTCTCATTCTTCGTATGAGCTAAGTGGCCAAGCTCTGGTGTCGAGAGTTTTTATGCCGCCCGAAGTCCTCTGACTTGGCTTAGCCAAGCAACTTAAGAAAATAATAAATACGCATTTCGCGCGGCATTCCGTCAGCGTTCTTGAACGTGACGTGAACTATACTTTCGTTATAGTCATGCAATAATGTTAATAATAGTTGGTACGACTTTAGGGTTCCGTTCCCAAAGAGTATTAACGGGACCCTATTTCTATGACGTCGTTGGGTGTCTGTCGTTGTTATCTCATGAGCCGCGGATAGTTAAAATTTTAAAAGCTTAACTTCAAATGATTCTAACAGATGTCGATACCTTTCGACTGGGTTGAGTAAGTAATCAATAGATGGCGCTGCTATGGTAAATCTACGAACGTGTCATATACAGCTACACTATCTATTTTTCATACCCCTAAGTGGGCAAAACAACGTTTGCCGGGTCAGCTAGTTTTTGTTATATATTTAACAACGAATAACTTTAATACACTAAGACGCTATATCCGAAATCCAAGATATCGATGTCTTCTGTAGTGTCATCACTAACATTGTGTGAGCATTCACGCTTTTACTCTTTACATCTAAAGTAGTTAGCGCTTTGGTGAAATAACTGTTCTGACTATTTTATCGAATGAATGAATCAACAATTTATTTTGGTACTTTATTATACGTTGAGGAAAAATGGTAGGCCACCTTATACGACATGACAATTTCATTAAAATATCGTAGAAGGAAAGATAGAAGCCAGGAGAGGAAGAGGAAGACCTAGAAGATCATATTTAGACCAAATTAAGGAGAAGGCGAAAGTCATGTCGCATGGGGAGGTCAAGGATTTGGCCGAAGATAGAACTACCTGGAAAAACTCCACGGACAAGAGCCCAGCTCTTATATATTGAATGAATGAATGAATTATACGTTTATTATACACGGTACGGAATCTTTCGTGCGTGAACCCGACTCACGCTTGGCCGGTTATTTAAACTCGCTACTTTTACTGAATTACTTTACATAAGTTCACTAGGTTATCTTAGCATTCAAGCAGCTATTACTGCCGCTAAATAAGTTACGAAAAATAGTTACGATCGGACGATACAGCTCAAAGTATTGTACCGAGTACAGCGCGCCAATTTGAGTAAAGAGCCTGTACTGCCGTAGTAGGTATTTCACGAAGTAAATTCATATACAAACTACAATAATTAATTTTCGGTTCAAGCTCCGTGTAAGTAGTTTGTGTTTTGCATACTAGATGGCGCCACTAGTAAAATTAGACCGTAAAAACGTGTTGTTATAAATGATATTACTTATTTATAAAAGCTTTCGAAATAATTAATAATTAAATTTTTATGTAATAATGATGCCGAATATATTTTTCAAAATATGCAATTCTGCTTATTGCGTCCTACCACCACCTTAAGCCCTATAAAGGTGTCTATTTATGCCTCTCCCTTGACGAGAGAAGGGCCTGAGTCCTAGCACTGTGAGGATACATACATATAGTGGGATACTGTGGGATTATGTATGACTTGATGGAAACTGAAATCATTATAAAATCGTCGCCGTATACTCCATGTATAATTTAAATGTATCAAAAAAATCGATATCGTTTAAAATTTCATGCCATGTAGTAGGAAGGTAGCCCGTACAGTTTCACATACGAGTATGTTCCGTTTTTGGTCTATCATTATAGTTCATAATGCCAAACGTATGTATTTGTAATTGAGAGAGAGAGCGAAGCGTTTCTGGTCTGACCAAAACTTGCATCTAACAAATGTATGACAATAATATGTTTAATGTTGACATTAAGAGCGCTGTACAAAACTACAAAGTATTTATCGTCAGATATATCAATATAAAAAAGTTGTTGAAACAATTTTGGTATTTTATTTTTGTGAGTTTATTATTGTAAAGTAATGTATTTTACAGGACTTAAGTATATTTACAGAGCATAGAAAAGACGAAAATTTAGTAAACTAAAAATAATAATAATAACCCAAACGTGCCCAGGCTTGCCGCATTTAATATATTTTTTAGAGTTTTTTTTTTTCTAATTCATAAGTCTGATATTATACTACTTAATACCGTAGATATGTAAAAGCATATTAAACGATATACAATAAAATTCATATATAACTGTTAATAGCATAGCAAGCACGTTTCTCGCAGTCAATTTATAATCTTATTTTAATATATATAAATCTCGTGTCACAATGTTTGTCCTCAATGGACGCCTAAACCACTTAACCGATTATAATAAAATTCGCACACCATGTGCAGTTCGATCCAACTTGAGAGATAGGATAGTTTAAATCTCAAATTATAGTCGCAGTTTTAATTTATTGCTAATTATTGTCTGTTATTATTTGACAGTCAAAATTATCTGTTAACTCCAAATGATTCTAACAGATGTCGATACCTTTCGACTGGGTTGAGTAAGTAATCAATAGATGGCGCTGCTATGGTAAATCTACGAACGTGTCATATAAGCTACACTATCTATTTCTCATACCCCTAAGTGAGGCAAAACAACGTTTGCCGGGTCAGCTAGTAAATAATAAAAAATATGGATTATGTAATATATCTTGCAAACTCTAACGTCACGAATTTGCTATTCCTAACGTAGATAAGTCGCTAACGAGTTTTGAATGATTATTCACATAACTCTAACTCTATTAGAATACAACTAATTGTGCCCCGCGGTTTTACCCGCGCTAATCTAGGATAAAATCAAATCATATCATCGTTTATAACAAACCAAATCCTTACAGAAAATCATATAGGTACATTCATAGCCATGGTCACGATAAAAAGTAGCAGGTTTTTATTTTTTAATTGTTGTGTAGGTTTTAGTTTAAATCTTATATATAAAATTTCCATGTCACTATGTTAGTTACCTTTACCGTTACTAAATTTTACTATCTATTTTTCATACCTCTAAGTGAGGCAAAACAACGTTGGCCGGGTCAGGTAGTTTTAAGTAAAACGAATTAAATGTGAAAGTTAAATGTTTTGTGATAAGTAAAATATATATTAATTATTGACGGTCTAAACTATCTTTAGAAAAGCAAGTGTGGTGGCAACGGTTGCTTTTCAATCTGTCGGGCCCCGGTTCAATCACGGCCCTAAGTCAGCGACTAGTTTTTTAATGGGACGTGTATTTTTGTACTTGCTATACGGTAAACCGACATGTTTGAGGACCACGCAATCCGAGGACAAATCCCATAGAGCTCAAGGCCCATAGAGCACAAGGCCCATAGGGCACAAGGCCCATAGGGCACAAGGCCCATAGGGCACAAGGCCCATAGGCCTTCCGTAGGTAGACCTTCCGCAAGGTAGACCAGTGAGCGTCTTACCAGGTCAGTGAGACTCTTTCCAGTCAACGCTTCTCGAAGCAATCAGGATTTCTTCGAGCGACGTCCAAAATACTTGAGAATTAGCTGTAGTAGCATTCACACGACTCTTTAATTTGCGATTCGAAATAGAATTACAGTTGTAATCGAAGCCAACTCGACTACATGACTGATTCACGTTTTTGCCATCCCATAATGATCGTAGATTAATCTTGCATTGCAGATCGCCGTCTACTTGAGAATTGATTGTATACGTTATTGATAGAGCGTAAAGTTATTTCCTTATTTTATAGAAACTCACGCACCAGTGAGGTATGCAGAAACTCATAAGTAATGTCCAATGCTAAAACTTCAAACTAGGTTTAAATAGTTATTAGTATAATAAATATAACCGCTTTGGCTAAAATGATGTAACGTTATGTTTATATTTGAATAAATAGCCGGGTCCACACAGAGCGAGCAGCCTCGCGCGGCAAATGCCTCGCGAGGCTGCTCGCTCTGTGTGGACGTGCCTCGGACGAGGCAAGCGCGCGCTCTGCCGCGAGCGAGCGACCGAGCGCCCGACCCATCGAGTGTCGGCTTTTGAATTTGCTCAAAGGCGCCTGAGTCGCCTAGTTATGTCATTGTTGCACTAAATAGGCGCGTCCACACAGAGCGAGCAGCCTCGCGCTGCAAATGCCTCGCGCGGCAAATGCCTCGCGAGGCTGCTCGCTCTGTGTGGACGCGCCTAATGAATGTGAATATGGAGCACCGCCACAAGGTTGCGAGTCTGTCGGTATTCTATCGGTTGCAATTTGGGGAGTGTGCGTCGGAATTGCACAAGCTAATTTTCGACCGACCCTTTTCGATTCCTGTGGTACTGCTTGCCCGAATCCCTGTTCACACTGAACAACAACCTTACTATCTTCAAGGCGAGAGTGCACCGTTTTCATCCAAACAAGTGCCATGGCATGGCTAATGAGATTGACTTCTATCGTTTATCTAACGAAATTTACCATAACGGAAACTCTAATGTAGTCATGAACATTCGAAAAACTTATAATAGGTGAAGTTACTTCTGACGGTGAGGTAGAAGCGAACATACATGTACCAGCCCCCCCGGCATTAGGCGCAGCGAGGGAACACCGTGGAGGTTTTAGTCCGTAGAGGTCGCCACTCTGGCACCGAGCCGACATACCCCACCACCTCCCCCGAGGATTGGCGGAAATACGTAAATGCATTTACTCCATGCCAAACAAAGGGGAACTTACTTATAGTAAACGCTCTAATATTTTAAATGTTCTTTCAACAATTGAATTAATATTTCCGCGTAGAAAATGGTCACACTTACTTATTATTAAAAGTTGGAATGAGTCCAACAGTTTCGGTGCTTTCCGAGCACCATCTTCAGGGGCGAGTGTTACACGGACCGCCGCCGACGAGATCCGTAAGTGCGCGTGGATTAGTAAACAGTTTACAATGTTTAATTGAATGAATGTTAGTTCGTACTCGTACATACTTTTTTTTTTTTATACACATTCACACACGGCTGGTTAGCCCCATACTGAACCATTTCTAGCTCGTATTATGGTTGCTAACACAGCTGATATACTACATATACTTACATACATATTATATATAAATACATATTTAACACCCAGACCCACAGCCAACAAATTTAGTTAAGCACAAATATGTTGACCGGGCCGGGAATCGAACCCGGAACCTTCTGATTAGCAGACCGGCATGGTACTATGATTATGTCCAGTCAAAGCGATATACTCTCTACGTCTAGTATGACCTAATTGTGCTTTACAGTTGTGTCATGTTCAGTACAGGCTTAGTTAACCCAGCCGAGATGCTAATTGTACTTGAGGCGTAAATGGCTTGACTATTCGAAACATTTGAACAATTTCAAGTCGAACCTATGTACATATATACATATACCTTATATGGCAACTTCAGGCCGGGCAGGTGTTAAAAATTCTCGGAGTCAGACTCGCATATGAAGGGTTCCGTACAATTGTCATAAAAAAATAGCAAAACACGTGTTTTATGGGAGCCCCCCTGAAAAATTAATTATATTTTATTTTTTTACTTATTTTAAAAGTTAATACATAATCAAAAGCTGCGTTAATGTTTAACGGGTCTACCAAATGTCTTTAAAAAGATCGAATAAAATAATGTTTATAAACTACTTTTCTTTATATTTATATCAGGGTTTATAAACTACTTTTCTTTATATTTAATTATTTGTTTCGAAATATAACTAACTAAATAAATTATGTTATATACTGTGAAAATTTTAAGCGTCTGTCTATTACCGTTATTGATATATATATAGCCAAAAAATACTAAAATATCACGTTTATAGTTTGAGGACCCCTCAATACATTTTTTTAGTATTTGTTGTTCTAATGACAATATATTTGTTTGTTGCTATAGTCCCAGTTTTACCTTTTTCGACGGAACCCTAAAAACAGTATTATTTAAGGTTATATTACTTTCACCGTATTTTGTTTCGTCACAAAATCGGTGTATCCGGTTTCCGCCTTCGGTACGTTGAACTAGGTATTAAATATCGTTTTACAATGTCAAACTGACATTGGCAGTGTTTTCAACAAAATATTATGTGGTTTGATTATATTAGGTACTAAAAATCAAGCAAAAAATGTTATTAAAGCTTGATACAAAAACAAAAAAAAAATAGTACCTATTGAGAAATCATCATCAATGTTTTGCAAATATATTTTTATGAAAGGTTAGTTAGCGTATATGGCTCGGCTAGCTAAGGTGATCTGACGCGATCATCGAAACTAAGCAACGGTAGGTAGATACGGAAGGCGTCTGGATGGGAGACCATGTACATGACTGTCGTGTCAAGTGGCATTTTCATCTAGGCGTTACCATGGGTCGTATGACACGTTAAATTTTAGGACTGGTAGTTTTAGTAGGGCTTGAAATCTGTTGACACTAGAGCTTAGCCACCTAGCTCATACGAAGAAGAAATAAGAGGTAGGTTATTTGTTGCAAAGGGTATTGTTCGACCTCGTTGGCGTAATGGTTACCATGCCGGACTGCCAATCAGAAAGTTTCGGGTTCGATTCCCGGCACGGCCAACATCTTTGTGTTGAACTAAATTTGTTGGCTGTCGGTCTGGGTGTTAAATATGTATCTATATAAAATATGTGTGTATGTATATGTAGTATATCAGTTGTGTTAGCAACCATAACACGAGCTAGAAATGGTTCAGTATGGGGTTAACCAGCCCTGTGTGAAATGTGTCCTATTATTTATATTATATTGTTGTATTCATGGCCAAAGAAAGCAACTAAAAATATATTACAATTATATTCATCTTCATTCATACCATCAAAGATATGACATCTTTAAGGGCAAACCACCTATTTCCTGCCTGACGTCCTGTACCCCGAAAAGTTTTCAATGCAAGAGTGAACCTTAAATTATGTATCGTCGGCCAAATCCTGTACCTGCTTATGCTATGCTATGATATGACTTCCGTCTTCACCTTAATTTGGTCTATAAATGACCTTCTTGGTCTTCCTCTTCCTCTACTTGCTCTCTTATCTTTAATTCTATGATGTTTTAATTAAATTTTCATGTCATAGATTTCCACATTTTTTATAATTTAAATGATCATTTGCAACTGACTTTGACATTTAAATTTGACTATTATAATAATTATTGAATTAATTGTCTCGTAACTTCTGGTGAAATGAATACATTATTTGTATTTGTATTAAATTATTTGTATCATCATTACAATTTTTGAGATTTCATTCGATATTGAATTGTACTATATTAGTTTAAGAAATTTAACAGTGGAAGGTTAGTACGGTATAGGCATGTGATGCGTAAATAGAAGATGCATGTGACTAAGAGATGTATGGAAATGGTAGGGCAAGGAAGAAGGGCAAGCGACCGACCGTAGAAGATATGGATGGAGTGAATAAGGACATGAGAGAGAAAGGAATGAGTGTAGAGATGACGGCTGATTGAGTGGAGTGGAAGAAAAAAATAGGCGTAGTGCCGATCCTGCCTGTTTTTCGTGAGGAAATGCATTAACGCTTTTCGATCCCTGAAGAAGAGGAAGTTCCAAGTATGGAGTTGGTAAACTTACCATCGTACCCCAGCGGCGCTGACTCCTGCAGCTTGAAGGTGAAGGGTATGTGGACTCGCTGCATCAGCAGCCTGGGCGGTTCCATGGCTCGCCACGCCTCCTCGCGACTCTCGCCTACTATTCCTATCACTTCCATATTCCTGAAATAAGAGAGACCAGTTTGAAATCAAGTATATGTCGTGGCCGCATTGTAGAATTGCCCATCTCATGAAATGGTAGCATTTCATGAAATATGTCACTGTCCATTGGCCATATCATGATGTGCCCAGTCCAGATCAATGATAAGAAATCGTTTGACGATAGGGCCAGCTGGACGCACTGCTATTCCATGAAATAATCAATCCTAATCGATCATATCGTGAAATTGTTTCATTGACTACCGGTAGAGGCGCTGCAAGCGCTTTGTTTGTGTCTAGATGGCGGCCCTTAGTACGCGCACGAGAGTAGGGTGACCACGAAGAAGAAGTCTATGGACTAATAGTGGTTATCAAATATGACATTATGGAAACTGTCGAAAAGGAATACCTCATATTCAAGAAATGACAATTCTACGATTCGTATAATTCCGATGGAGACCTATTTTGAAGTATTGACGGAAGTTCACAAAAGTGTTGGACATGGTGGTCGACTCTACTAACAAATTAGTTGCGCGGTCCTACCCGCGTCAATCCGGGATAAAAAGAAGTTGATCCGGGATAAAAAGTAGCCTAGGCAATAATCCAAGGTCTTATACTTCGGCAAGTCTAAAATCGGTTCATCTGTTTGAGCGAGAAGAAGTAACAAACATACACACTTACACACAAACTTTCACATCCTACTAATATTATAAACTAGTTACCCACTTTTCATTAAGGTCTAATTTATTTTCACAGTAAATCTTATCTTAAAATCGGTCCAGCCGTTGGAGCGTGACGGAGTAACATAGATTTTGGAGTTATTTGCGTATCCCACGGGAACTACAATTGTTTTTGGGACAATAAGTATTTTATTGTAAGTTAATAATTGTATAACTAGTTGGGCCTACATCCAGTAATTTATAAACATTTGTAAGTTAAGGTTAAGTTTAGTTACATCTAGTTTGTTAACAGTTTTGTGGACATAAAAAAAATAGCCTATGTGTTAATCCAAGGTCTATTTTAAATTCACACCAAATTTCATCAAAATCGACAAATAGTATCTATATCAACAGGCAAAATTTGCTTTTGGCTGTCCGTATGTACTCGATGTTTGAATGTCGGCACCTGAACATTGGATAACCTGAAATATAACTAGTGTTCTTCCTCTAACTGTAACTTATACCAACAAAGCACACAATCAATTAGCCTTGTTAACTTTAGGCGAAGTCTGCTATTCTTGTGAACATCAATAAAGTTGATCAAGTAATTGTTAACATGAGGTCACGGAATTTCGGTACAATCGGTTTTCCAAGAAACTGCGTTCGTAAAAACTATTGTTTAAATACAAATACAAACAAACTAGAAATGTTTATTATGGGGCTAACCGGCCGTGTGTGAAATGTGTCCTAATGTTATATATTATTATATTTCCGTTCAAAAACTCCTTTAACTGTCTTCTGGGTCATCACCAGAAGAAGTCGGTAGTATAGAAGATACATAAAATCTACAAAATTTGAATGCAATCAGCATCGGTAGGTAATTAACACTATTTATGACATAAATTAAAATGTGAATATGTAATTAACATTTTTACTCACTAATTATTTAAATTTAAATAGACATTTCAATACCTACATAATATTGACATTTTAACTATTCTATATTAAATTTCAATACCTTGATGTATAATTTTGTATTGAAAACATTTGCACGGCCACTGTAACTAAAATAAAGTGGTATATTAATAAACTGGTAAAAACACGTACCTAATCCTAATATGTTACATGGGAGCCCCCCTTAAATATTTATTTTATTTTTATGATAAATTTCTAAGTTTAAGAACGATGCGATTTTTAAAGCCAGAAGGCTTCTTAATTATTGGAAAGAGCACGCATATCAACGCAACGTAAAACAATGGTACGGAACCCTTCACGCACGAGTCCGTTTTGCTCTTGGCCAATTATTTTAATTTTGTCACTGAATGTATAGAAGACTAGCAGCCAGTACCGGCTTCGCACAGGCTGTAAAATAATCCAAGTTGTAAAGAGAAACAGAATATAACCTATGTTACTAGGGGATAATATAGCTTCCCAATGGTGAACAATTTTTCAAATAGGTCCAGTAGTTTTGGAGCGTCAAACAAAAAACAAAAAATCAAACTTTTCCTCTTTATATCTTATCTTCTTCTTATCTCTTATATATAAAATTTCCATGTCACAATGTTAGTTACTGTACACCTCCGAAACGGCTTGACCGATTTATACCAAATTTTATATGCGTATTCAATAGGTCTGAGATTCGGCTACTATTTATGTTCCATACCCCTAAGTGATAAGGGTTGTTCACCCTTAAACATTTTTTTATGTAATTTTTATATAATGTAAATAAATATATAAGGACACATTTCACACATGGCTGGTTAACCCCATACTGAACCATTTCTAGTTCGTATTATGGTTGCTAACACAACTGATATACTACATATACATATACATACATATATATTTGATATATATACATATTTAACACCCAGACCGACAGCCAACAAATTAGATTAAGCACAAAGATGTTGGCCGTGCCCGGAATCAAACCCGGACCTTTCTGATTGGCAGTCTGGCATGGTAGCCATTACGCAATCGTTGGCGTCATGTAGCATTAAAAAGTACATACAAATCTAAATTTTGAACTGTTTTATCCTATTTATTTATGGTCATTTTAGTAATTTGATAATTTTTTAATCCGCTCTATAACTGATCAATTAACTATAGTGTTTTTAACTGTACTTAAGGCAAAACAACATTTGCCGGGTCAGCTAGTATTATATAGATATTTGACGACATCGTTGGCGTAAAGGTTACCATGCCGGTCAGCTAATCAGAAGGTTCCGGGTTCGATTCCCGGCCCGGTCAACATCTTCATGCTTAACTAAATTTGTTGGCTGTGGGTCTGGGTGTTAAATATGTATTTATATCAAATATGTATGTATATGTAGTATATCAGTTGTGTTAGCAACCATAATACAAGCTAGAAATGGTTCAGTATGGGGCTAACCAGCCGAGTGTGAATGTGTCCTTATAAAAAAAAAAAAAAAGATATACATAGATATTGATAAGCTGTCAATAGCAGCCAGAAATGCAGAGAATGTAATCCAAAGAGTATAGTTTTGAGCACAGGTTTGTTACCCAACTAAACTTGGCATTGACATAGTTTATAATAATATACCAGTTCATTTCTTCATAACCTGTTCCGACGTTATTTATTTTTAGCCTCCAAAGCAGAAACGACAAGGTATTATAAGTTTGTGTATGTGTGTGAGTGTAAGTGTGTTTGTGTGTGCTTTTTTTTTACTCTGAATAGGTCAGCGCTTGACCACAATTCACCAGATGGTAAGTGATATTGAGGTCTACGGTGGATCGCGCTTAGGAACCGGTTCACTCTCGCCTTGAAAATCGCTAGATTGTAGTCATTGGGGAACAGGGAATTCGGCAAGGAATTCCAAAGTTTGGCGGTTCCGACAACAAAGGTGGAGGCAAAACGCGTGCCTTGGGCACCTCAACCGTAAACCGATGCCGCCTTGGAGTTTCCCTGCTCGTCTGATAGTGGAAGGGGGTGGGGGGAATTATATCATGTAATTCAGTCGCACACTAGCGGAAATGCAACTGATAGAACAACGACAGACTAGCAACAATGCGGCGGTGCTCTAGACTCTGCAACTTTGCTATGCAAAGATTGTCATTGCCTATGAGTCACTTTGCACGCCGCTCAATTGACTCCAATGCCTGAAGCTGGTACTTTGCCGATCCATCCCAAAGGTGCGAACAATACTCCATGCATGATCAAACTATGTGTTTGTCTGAGAGTTTTTATTCTTTGGGGGAATCCTTTTTACAGATTCCAGGCATAGCTGTTTGGCCCGGATATATTATACTAATATATTATACTCGACACAGCATCATACTACTGAGAGTGTTTATGTGTGTGTGTGCGCTATAAAATATATTTATAAAATATTTTTAAAAATCTTGTACAAGTTTCTGTTTTTAAGCTACCACAGCTTCTGAGATACTTAACCTGGTAACAGAAAGACAGACATCAGAGGCTTAGTAATAGGGTCCCGTTTTAACATTTTAGTTACGGAACACTAAAAATACAGAAATCACATAATGATTTTCACACACACACACACACGGCTGGTTAACCCCATACTGAACCATTTCAAATTCATATTATGGTTGCTAACACAACTGATATACTACATATACATACATACATATTTTATATTTGTACATATTTAACACCCAGACCGATAGCCAACAAATTTAGTTCAGCACAAAGATGTTGGCCGTGACGGGAATCGAAGCAGGAACCTTCTGATTGGCAGTCCAGCATGGTAACCATTACACCAACGAGGTCGTCAAATGATGAAGTCACAATACCTATAGTAGAAACTCAATTTACTTAACATAGATAAGAACCTTTATCAGTTTCTGTTTCAACAGACTTTATCAATGTTTTCAAATTAACATTATTCAAACAGCATGGGGACAGATATAGTATATACATATATACCTTCCCAGCTATGCAGTGTTATCATGAATCATTATACTTATTTATTTTTTCTAAAATTTATAAATAGTACCTACTTCTTAATTGTATAGGTACTAATTTGTACCAAACCTGGTACATTCTTTTTATACACTAGCTGCACCCCTCTGTTTTATCCAGGTTAATCCGGGATAAAAAGTAGCCTATGTGTTAATCCGAGGTTTAATCTATCTTTATAGCAAATCTTGTCAAAATTGGTCTAGCCTTTGGAGCGTAAAAAAGAGTAACATGGATCATGAAGTTATTTGTGTATACCACAGGAAACACAATTGTTTTTGGGATCAAAAGTAGCCTATCAGTTAATCCAAGGTCTAACCTAACTTCATACCAAATTGTTATCAAAATCGGTTCAGCCGTTTGAGTGTGAAGAAGTAACAAACATATAAATACTTACACACAAACTTTTGCATTTATAATATTAGAAGGATACTTCTTTACTCTTTTCTAAATATTTATAAATAATACTTCTTTATGGTATACTAATTTGTACCAAATGTGGTACAAACTATTTATGCATTTTGTTAGTTCTTTATACAATAAATAAAAAGTAAATAAGATAATAATAATCTAAATGTTATTTTTTTTCTATACATAACATATTATGTGAACATACTCCTACATATTTTTAAACCTAGTTAAAATATTGCATTTGTTTCCGACCAATGTTAACTCTGTGAAAATTGTTAGACCTGTTTTAAGGGTAATAAGAAACCAGTTTTGCACTTTCACTTAATTTTATAAACTTTCTTTTGAATAATGAAGACACCTCATTACTGTTGAAACTAAAGATGATATTGATCCAGGTAATCAACAATCAATAGCATAACAATAACAGGTGCCTAATGCAATCATAATTATGTAGCTAGGTAACTATGTATTGAAAAACCATTATCAAAAACCAATATTTCTTTATCAAGCTATATATTGTAAATTTGAGTAAGTCTTCTTGAAATATCTGACAATCCAACGTGTAAAAGTCATAGAGAGATTGACCCACCTGAGAAGTATAACGAGCATCACAAAAAGTGCAACCAGTGCACCAATCATGATGAAAATGTTTGGCAAATCTGCCAGCGTAATACCACTCGACCCCATCTTCACTACACTAGCTTATCACTGCTCCAATATAGAACACTCGAAGCTGCTAGAAGGGACGGGGTACGCATCAGTTTGTACACTAAAGTCCAGATAATATTATCGTGCCGTTTCTTAGCCTGGCTCGGCCTTCCTTAACTTTAATTCACGAGCGACCGTCCCATAGTTAAACTTTTCACGAAACTCACAGGTGTGAGTGTTGCACAATATTTTTTCGCAATTATTCTAAAATATTGGCACCGCGAGCGCGCGACGACCTACGCGTTATCAATTTCGACGTACATTCACAACAAAAACAATATCATTGATCGAGGGAGCGGACGAAAGACGTGCTCGCGAACGCGAGTATTTGACTGTAATGACAGTTGTTTATCTTTGCAACAGCTGACATTGACAGTTGTATCAGCTGTGACCACTTTTATAGCTTTTTACGATCACAGTTGTCAGCCTTATGGATAAAATGTGTTTTTAAAACTTATTCATCAGACTGAGCTGTTCTGTTTCATTAAACTTGCTACCATCTTTTCTTTTTTTGGCATCACGTATGATGTGAATGCGTTTGACTATTGCTTGCTACGATGTGGTCTACGATGTAACACGCTTGCTAAGAAGAATCCTTTTTACTCTAGATTTAGCGGTACTTACGAAGAAGAATAACTTTCAATCAATCGGGCGAAACTTACATAGGTTCTGCTGTACCTACAATAGATCTTTTTTGTCGTCGCCGATTATGGTGTGGTTCAATAAGGAATTTATTCTAAGCTTTTAATTAGCTTATTTATTTAACTGTTTGAAAATAGAAAATTACAGCTTATTTTATGGATACCTACTAATTTTATTCTTTTTCCGTCCAACGTAATAAATTACACGACCTAAATGCCACATTTTAATATTAAATAATAAAATATGTGAGGCTAAAATAAATCAAACTACCGTCGTCATAAAAAGTGGGCACGGTTTGTACCTATAATAATCATAATAAATACCCATGAATAAAAAGATCGATTTACGAATAGAAAGACTTTATCAGCATGCATGAAAGCTCCCATATTGTTATAGTGTAAGAGCTGTGGATAGCTTTATATGGAACAAAAAAATAAATATTTTTCAGCTATGTGCATCCATATAATTGTATTCTAATAAGTAACTGGTATAAATAACTGGTAAGTATAACGTAAATATCGGCTTCGTGCATGAAGGGTCCAGTATCATTTTCTACAAAAGTGATAAAAAAAATATTTGTTGTATTGAAAGAAACTCTTACATCTTATTTTTATTTATTTATTTTCTTAGGGATGTGGTAAAGAAAAAGAATTCTAACTAACTTCTATTATAGGGATGATACTTTAAGAACAATAAGTATATTGTAAAAATCTACCAGTTGTCATTATTAAGATCTAGCTATCACAGCCTGATGATAGAAGGACAGATGGACGGCTAGCTAAAGTCCCCTAACTAGGACTTTAGCTGGTTATCCCCTTTGGTTTGTATGTCCCCTTTACTCTAAAAACTCGTTCGTACCAAGTAATATTTAAAATGCACAAGATAATGGTAATCTACCACTTCCTTCTAAATAACAGTATTAAATAAAAATATATTGATCCTCCGAATCGGGGGTTCTCTATTTAGTATTTGTCATATATGTATCTATATAAAATATGTATGTAGGTATATGTAGTATATCAGTTGTGTTAGCAACCATAATACGAACTAGAAATGGTTAAGAATGGGGTTAACCAGCCGTGTGTGAAATGTGTCCTAAAAAAATATGGATCTATGTTATCTGAAATAAATATTTTTTACATTTATTAAATCTTTTAGTTAGGTACACTTGAGTTTATCCGTTTCGGCTAAAATCCCAAGACTTCCAAGTTAGTCAAACGAGTTACTTCTAAGCCTGATTGTAAGCCCAGCTCCTAGTCTACATCCAGCCCTACCACCGCGGTTGTCATGTACACAGGCCAACAGAAACTGTAAACAAACCACGGATCGATATCTGCCTGAACTAGAACTAAAAGCTTGGCAGCTCTCGAAACGACAACATCTCCGCGCCTTAAAATTTTCGTCGGCCATATTGTTTTTTCGCGCGCTTTCTTTTTGACGTTGTTTTTGGCGGGAATGCTCGCGATTTTGTTTCGGAAACGCGAATGAAGAAGTCTGTGTGTGAGTGGGACGGTCGCTGCATCACACTGTGGAACAACGTGGCGTCCTGTATGGAGAAATGGTTCGGTGATAAACGGTTGTGGTTATTCGGCAACAACCTGCCTCTCTTACCAAGAAGGTAATGCATGCTGGAATGTTCTAGTACCATCTAGTACAGACACGTACCTATGTTATCACTGTAAGATAGTATGTACCTAAAATAAAGTGTACTACAGGATTGAGTCGATAAATTAGGCCGAAAATTTTGCAGAAGCTAACAGATACATATAACCCATTGCAAAACTCCCTAAAACTATGTACATATTGGAAAAATAATTGGCCAAGTGAGAGCAGAGCTCGCGCATGAATGGTTCCTTACTATAAAAATCGTATCCATAAAATCCCAGTGTAAAATCGAGTTCCAGCAGTGGAAACGTATAGTGAGCTGCTTGTGCTTTACGCCAAAGTAAATAATGAAATATTTTGTGAATGTTTAAATATCCTGTGAATATTTCAAGCGTTTTCAAATTGTCAATATAAGAAAACAAATGCAAAAAGTGCGTTTGTTGTACGGGAGCCCCTCCGAAATATTTATTTTATTCTGCATACGTCGTTTTAGCGGCAACAGAAATACATCATCTCTGAAAAATAAAAATCTAGGTATCACAGTTCATGAGACACATAACCGGGTGAGTGACGGACGGACCGACAGACACAGACACAGACGGACAGCGAAGTCTTAGTCATCAGGTCCCGTCGGTACCTTTTGGCTACAGAACCCTAAAATCTAAGAGAAATAGGTATTGATTTCTATTACGGCAATATTTGCAATTTTGATGATGATGAAGTTGGAAATGGGACCTTAAAGAAATTCAATATAAACTCTATATAGAAATTAACTACGTAAGTTTCTAAGCGCTGTCCATTACTTTGTATTCTGCAGTGACATAAAAAAAATCTTGAAATCAAGGAGTATAGAACTTCCTTGTAGAGCATAAGTCAAATATAGAACCTCCTTGAAGAGTTAAGTCAAGTATAGAACCTCCTTGTACAGTATAAGTCAAATATAGAACCTCCTTGTAGAGCATAAGTCAAACATAGAACCTCCTTGTAGAGTATAAGTCAAATATAGAAACTCCTTGTAGAGTAAAGTCAAATATAGAACCTCCTCGAACACTATATGTCAAAGCTTGATATTCTATCTTCTATCAGCTATCTGTGATGGCTTTTTCATAATTGTATTATGCTTGGATAAGTTTAGTCAAAATCTATGTTTGAGAATTTGTTTTTAAGAAATTAATTAATCTCCTCAATTCTCCCAAATTATGATAAAATATTGAAGTACCCACATAGTCGCAGCAGGCTAGCACTGTGAAGTGTATTTTATCCGTGCCGTTATGTGCTATAATAAATTATTATTATTATATTATTAATTTAAGTTAGTGGGTTAAGTTTAACTTATGTTGCAAAATTCTGTGTTTAGAAAGAGAGAAGCTAAGAGTTGAAATGAGGAGAGAAATTTGTAGGTCTATCGTAGCCCCTGATATAATCCCAGCTAGGTAAGTAAATAATCAGTAAAAATGTGCAGGTATATACTCTTTTAAATGTGATCAGTCACTTATGAAAATGATGTATTAAAACCAAGGTAAGACTCAAAGTTATTAACTTCAAACTTTAATCACAAGTAAAAAAAAAGATCCTTAATGAAATGTGTAACATAAGCCCTCATATATCCCGAGCGAAGCCGGGGCTGGCTGCTAGTAAATATATAGATTAAGATGTATCAAGGCTCATGATGATGATGATGATAAATAAATAAAATAAATATTAGGACACATTCACACACACACGGCTGGTTAGCCCCATACTGAACCATTTCTAGCTCGTATTATGGTTGCTAACACAACTGATATACTACATATACATACATACATATTATATAAATACATATTTAACACCCAGACCCACAGCCACGGAGGTTCCGGGCCGGGAATCGAACCCGGAACCTCCTGATTGGCAGACCGGCATGGTAACCTTTACGCTAACGAGGTCGTCAATGATGATGATGATGATGATCTACCACCTCTGTTCCCACAGATCGCGCGCCAGTAGCCGCGCGATGGAGCGTTACGAGAAACTCTGCAAGCTCGGCGAAGGCTCGTACGGGCTTGTTTACAAGTGCCGGAACAGAGACACCGGCGAGATAGTCGCCGTCAAGAAGTTCGTCGAGAACGAAGATGATCCCCTCATCAGGAAGATAGCGCTTAGAGAGATTAGGATGTTGAAGGTCAGTACTGAAACGTTCGTTGCCTTACACAGAATCACAGATCTTTGTTGGCCTTATATAGCATATAGTAGAAGATCCTAGCCTATATCGACCTTCACCGACGTGATAATTGAATAAAATTAATTAATCTATACTATAAGACTCTTTGTCCTGACTTATTCATTCATTCATTCATTCATCTATAGACAACGCAGAGCCCAAACGGCTGGTCCTAGGGTTGTGAAATTTGGAGGGTGTATTTGTTGTAGTATGTAGACGCGTACTAAGAACGGATTTTTGGAAATTCCACCCCTAAGGGGGTGAAAGGGGGTAAAACAGTTTGTATGAAACTTCTTTGTTTTTGAACTTATAGCAATGAAATTTGAAATATGTGTAGTTTATGTAAAATTAAAAATAATGGTATCAAGTTTTTTTGCCAGGGGTGAACTAAGAGTTTGTAGTGGGGGGTGAAAGTTTGTATGGAAAATTCTTTATTTATCAAGTTAAAGTCTTGAAAGTTGTTATAGTAGTAGTTTATTAAATGGTCAAATTAAAATTTACAAAACTTTTGCCAGGGGTGCATTAAGGGGGATGCCATGGGGGTTTAAAGTTAAAAATGAAAGTTTTGTGTTTTTGAACTTAGAGGTGTAAAATTTGGAGTGTGTATACATTTTAGTACTTTAAAGTGTACTAAGAATAGATTTTTGGGAATTCTACCTACCCTTAAGGGGGTGAAAGAAGGTAAATCAGTTTGTATGAAACGTCTATGTTTTTGAACTTCTGGCATTGGTATTTGGAATATGTATAGTTTATGTAAAATTAAAAATAATGGTATCAAGTTTTTTGCCAGGAATGAACTAAGCCAGATTTGTAGGGGGGAGGGGGGAGGGCGAAAGTTTGTTTGTAAAATTCTTTATTTATCAAGTTAAAGCCTTCAAAGTTGTTATGGTTGTAGCTTATATGGTGGTTAAAATAAATTTGTTATAATATTTGCCAGGAGTGCATTAAGGTATGCCATTAGGGAAAGTTTTGTGTTTTTGAAATTAAATACTTCTGAATTGGAATTTAAGTATGTGTTCCACTTGGTGGTATGGTTCGCGTATTCTAATTATTTAAATTAAAAAAATGGCTCGGAGAACACGATCTAATCTTTCGCATCATCTCCACAGTAGCTAAAAACAGAGGTTATGTAGATCTCAGGAATCAAATGCGGAAAGACAGATGTGACTCATTTTGTTATCGTAGCAGTGTAATGTTTATATAAAATTGGCACGGGAATGGGATACAATAGAATTTTCCACAGGTTACGCGAAAAGCGACATACACGCGGGCGGAGCCCCGGGCAACCTCTAGTTTTATAATAAATTTAGTATATTAGAAAATATATTAAAATTGGGTTGCCTAAAAAAATCCTGGACAGCGAAAGCAATTGACCAGTAGAGCGTGTAACCACGCGAATTATCGACAAATTGGCTGGAACATGCCTAGTCTGGAATTACTGGCGCTCAAGGAGGCTGCTGCTGAAAAGATTCCCCTCCCCTAATTACTTAAAAGATTCTCTTGCCTTGGTGACTTCTTCACACTCTTCTTCTATGCAACCTTCCCGATCTCTTATCCTGGAATTCCCTCACACTCGATCACTCCAATGTATATCCATTGCTTAATTATTATTTATTTTCCTTCCATCATTATGTTTGTTTTTATATTTGTACGTTTTTTATATTGTTTACTTGTACCACGGCCTTCTTTTGTATGTTTAATTTCTCCATTCCCGGTTGCCTGGTAGAAATCATCATAGATGATATGGCCGCCATTGTTCTCTACTTTTAAGTTTTTAATTTTATACTTATATTAAATTTTTTGTGGTTGTACAATTAAGTTATATTCTATTCTAAAAAGATGATAAAACGCGGCCTCATTTTTGCTCGATTAGTGTTTTATAACTCTGTGATAAAACCTCTATGACTTCAACCCATATTCATAGAGATAGCATAAGTACGTAGTTATATACCTCTATGCCTATAGTCAATTAACCAACAGTATTTTTAATGCCCTAGTTTAAATAATGAACACGTCATGTTAGAATTTTGACGGCAAATACAACCGTTCGACTTTACACACATCGATTGGCCAAACAAAAACAATTGTCAGGTGACACATGGGGAAAACCCCTCATCAAAATTCATGTACTTACTCTGACCCTGAACGGTACTTCGGTAAATGTTAACCGATATACAATGAGTACTTTTTATGTGAATATTTGCTTTTCCGCCACTAACTTGTGAGTGCAAAAAACTTGAGTGCGAAAACAAAGTTTGGTCTCAGTAACAAAGGAACGTATATCTTGTTTTGGTAGTACTTTTGTCAGAGTGGTCATGGTTTTATGTTTATAGTTAAATATATGAATAAATGAATAATTAAAAGGGCTATCGTTGGATATCTTAAGGTGAAGAAATTATCTTAGAACTTAGACTGAAGGACTTGTATCCATGGGCATGAAATAAATCTTAAAAAAATTAAGGCGAAGATAAGGGAAGCATCTTGGTTTGATAATTGTTTCGCTGTAAAACGTCATATTTATTTACCTCTCAAATATTTATTTTACTATTAAATTTGTTAGCATATATATATTTTTATATTTTGTGAACATTTCAAGTGTCTTACAGCTACCTTTATTGAAACATAGCAAAAAATCCACGTCTATTGTATTAATTTTTTTTTACTGAGACACTTAACATTTTCACAAAATACATAAAATTATATTGGCTATCAAGTTAAATTATAAAAATAAAATAAATATTAAAGGGGATCCCATACAAAAATGGTACGGACCAACTCGCACTTGATCAATTATTATACCTATTATTATAAGCTCTATTAATATTATTATAGCACGAATAATATTATCTACAATATTATTTAGTATTTATTTAAATTTACTGTTCTATGACCCAAGGCCTCTCTAATAGCTTATTCATAATAACTACCGCGAAACAGTAAAGTTGCGACTTTGTCATTACACATCGATTTCATAATGACTTCAGTTTGAAGGCTTTTGTCGATTCGAAAATTACAGAGAAAATTACTTGCATTTGCATTTAAGTGCTTTAGCTCTTTTACTGCGATAGGACATTTTCATTGCATTATTTTATTTTATTATTCAATCAGCATCGACTTCAAAGACAGGTCAGTCGAAGGACTAGCGTGTTCCATCATCAGCTCAGTAGTATGTGATGATGAACACCTATCAGACACGTTTGAAATAGTGAAATACTTGAAAAGCCCTAAAAACATTAAGACTGTAATATATTTTAACCGTGGCAAGTCGGGTAAGTTTAAACGGCTGCTTTAACTACAATTTGAATTCTGGGCTAGAAATACATATCTGTAACGTTTCCTCAGTCTTGAAATATAATGGGTATTATTTTATATTTAAAAATAACATACAATATCTACTATACTATAAAACTTTTTGTCCTGACTTATTCATTCATTCATTAATTCATCTATAGGCAACGCAGCCCCAACGGCTAGACATAGGGGTAGGAAAGTTAGAGGGTTTCTTAGTATGTAGACGTGTACTAAGAACAGATTATTGGGAATTCCACTCCTAAGGGGGTAAAAAGGGGTAAAATAATTTGTATGAATCTTCTTTGTTTTTAAATTTCTAGCGATGAAATTTGGAAAAAAAAACATAGGTAGGAACAATATAGTTATTAAGTCGATACCTCATAGATTAGCTATGTTAGAAAAGCTTCCCAAACTTATGGGACAAAAATTATACAATAAAATAATCGTACCTAAACATTTGAGAGATATTAAAAAGCAAGATAACTTTAGTTCAAATGTTAAAATGCTACTACTGTCCAAAACTATTTATACGATCAAATAATTTTTAAATAATGATTATAAAGAATTTAAACTAACAGTATTATGACAATGTAATGTTTGGTCATTTGTTATTTAGGATGTAGTCTATTAATTAGTTATTTTATTAATTTTACTTGAATTGATTTTAATTATTTATTATGTACGACATGGCCCCTTTACAGCTGAGAAATAGAGTATTTATTGTAATTACATCTTTTGACGATTCCAATTTGAAGTTTAGTTTTATAAGTGAAATGTTATATCTTTGTGACTTATTGGAAAATATATTATATAGTCCATTGAAAAGTTACATTTGGGGTTGCGTTTCTTAGAGGACGCAATTATATTTTTTTGATGTGTAGGGGGGGGGGGGGGGGGTAAGTATAAAGCTAAAATCAAGTTTGTGGGGTCGCCACCCTACTCCCACGGCCGCCATCTTGAAAATAGGGGTTGAAACGGTTTTTACGATATATCTCTTAAACTATTGGTCTAATAAAAAAATTGGTTAACGATTTTTGTGGCAAATTAAATTGTCTATAACTTTGGTCTAGCAACTTTTTGTCGTAAAACTATAAATGAAAAAGTTATAAGTGAAAATGTTCAGTAATTCGAGAAAAAAAAAATTTTTTCGATGTAACTTTTTTTTATCATTTTACGAAAAAACGATACCTGACCATTTTTGTAGATCGTTTTTTTAAGGAACAACTTTTATGCCCAACATTTTTTCATTAAGTCAATAGCTAAGTTTTTACAGCGCTCCGAAGTGAGTACTGGTTTTTAGTACTGTTACAAGGTTAGGCCTAAAAAATGTAACATTTCAATGGACTAATAACATTCATTCATTCCATAATAAAAGTGTGCCTGTCCCGACAGAACCTGAAGCACCCAAACCTGGTGAACCTGATCGAGGTGTTCCGCCGCAAGCGCAAACTGCATCTCGTGTTCGAGTACTGCGACCACACAGTGCTGCATGAGCTGGAGAAATATCCATCGGTGAGTGTTCTGCTGCGATTATCAATCTTAATCTTGATATATATAAATCTCGTGTCACAATGTTTGTCTTCAATGGACTCCTAAACCACTTAACCGATTATAATAAAATTCGCACACCATGTGCAGTTCGATCCAACTTGAGAGATAGGATAGTTTAAATCTCAAATTATAGTCGCAATTATAATTTATTGCTAATTATTGTCTGTTATTATTTGACAGTCACAATTATCTGTTAACTCCAAATGATTCTAACAGCTGGGTTGAGTAAGTAATCAATAGATGGCGCTTTACCCCTAAGTGAGGCAAAACAACGTTTGCCAGGTCAGCTAGTATAGGTAATATATTTTGGTCCCAAAAATGTTTTTTTTTTTCAAATTCAAAAACTTTATTTACAAGTAACAAAGACTTTTGGGTTCCTTGCCCAAAGATTACCAACGGCACCCTATTATATAGACGTGATTGACGTGATCATTGAAGCTAAGCAACGGTCGTTGCGGACAGTGTTTGGATGGGTGACCGTGCACAAGACTTTCGTTTTAAAAGTGCCATTTTCATCTCGGCGCTGCCGTGGTCAGAAGACAGGTTAAATTGTGTAGCCAATTCAGAGGCCTTCGGGTGGCTTGAAAACTCTCGACACCAGAGCTTGGCCACTTAGCTCATACGAAGGAGAAGAAGATGGTTCATAAGATACAACCAAGTAAGGTTGCGGAATTGCCCCTGCCTGTCGGAAGAGGCGACTAAAAGGGGCATCAGATTCGAGGGAGTTCGGAGATGGGGTTCCGACACCCGCTTCATCGAGTCCGGGGTGAACGACGACGGCGTCGCGTGACCGTCACCGTCGCGTCATTGGCGGAAACAATCCGGGAAGGGCCACAGCGCAGTGCAGGGAGGTCTCCTGAGTGTTTCCCGGAAGAACCCAGAGACCTCCGTGGGCAGGGCAGCACAAAGGCAGGTTACCGGGGGGATTTTAGTGGGTACAAATCCCACATAACCTGGCTGCGCCCCCATCGTAGTCAGGTATCTTGTTGAAGATTTCCCCCTCGTCAACACAAAAAAAGGCACTTCGCTTACTCATGTGGTTACGCGCCCTGCTGGTAAATGCCTAGCTAATGAGTAAAAAAATACAGTAAAACAAAGGAACAGATAGATTTCAATATTTAGCAATGGGGTTTGGTATACTTTGGGCACGGAATATATAATCTTCCTACTTATCATCGTGTCAATCGCACTAGCTGAGTGCTATTTGAGGTAGGTAAGTAACTTGAGTTTAATTACATTTACCCTTTGACATCGGACGGCCGGGTTTTTTCTTACGTAACTGGCAATTTGGTTTCCAAGTCGCGTGATCGTAATATTTTACATCGGCTGCCACTCATTATGGTAGACCCTGAACCCTTGATGGGGATATTCGTATTCTTTGATTTTGAATTCGTTATTCAATTAGGTTTTCATAATTTATAAAAAAAATTGGTAAAACGTTGATGCATATTGTATTACGTACCTATTGGTAATGTAATCTTCTTGTATCTTCTTCTAATATATAAAGTTTCCATGTCACATTGTTAGTTTCCGTACTCCTCCGAAAAAGCGTTTATATGCTTATTAAGTAGGTCTGAGGATCGGCTACTACCTATTTGTCCATACCCCCTAAATGATAAGGGTTTTTCACCCTTAATTTTTATTTGCCGTAATTTTTTGTTTTTATTTTTTATAATGTGGCATACATACAACCCTAAATTTTTACTTATTTATCACCAACCCCTATTTTAATATGGCCATTTTAGTAATTTAATCATTATTTATCCCGCTCGATAACTGACGAATCAAATGTTTTTAACTGTACCAATGGATTTGATATTTTTGTGGTATACATCTTCATGTACATATTTTAAGTTGGTTCCTGTTACGCGGCAGTTTTTTTATGTGCATATATATATGTGTGTTTTTATCCGAATAGGTTTGTTTGACCACAGATCGCTTAAAGTTAAGCTTTGCTGTGGTCTAAGATATAGCACGCTTGCTTCTATGGAACTTAAACTAAGTAAGTTTGACCGTTTGTTCGTGCAAATATATAATATGCCTTACGATAACAGTTTACAAAGTACAATATAAGAAACTAACTCCAGATTTGAAGACTCCAAATGGTACTTCTTAGGAAACGACGATTCAAAAGAGTGTTAACTTACCCTTTTTACCTCAACGTTATTAAAAGATTCATGAGAGGTAAAATTTACAAAATGCTAGGAATTAATTTCTCCTTTATTCGAAACTGTTTCCTTCCCAAAATCGATAGCAGTGAAAGGGCAATGACGTCAAATGCCGTCGTACTGTATCAATTAAAAAATCGGTGGGCCTTGGATACATTTGCCAATAAGAAATTATATTCGCTGCTTAAACTTTTGTAGAAGGTATTCGTATCTATAAAATGTATTATCAATTAAAAAAATGACGATGAGCGTTATGGGCACCTTTGCACCAGGGACGAGCAGGGGCGGGTTATTTGATTAGTATTGGTGGCGATTCAGCGGCACACACGACTAAACTAAATTTAAAGAAGCCCCGTCTCTTTTCATCTTCTAGGTGGCCAGAAAGAGACGTGACGTTCTGCACCATAGTCAAAACAACTAAAATCACGTCAAATGTAGAAAATATAGGCGACTTTAGAACGCACTCACTTGTATCACCTCTAGAACTGCCTGCACATTCCATATTTGACGTGATTTTAGTTATTATAATTTAGGTATTCATTCATTCAGAAGACTGTATGTACTTCCCGCGCAGGGTTGTCCGGAGCTAACAGCCAAGCAGATCGTGTGGCAGACGCTGCAGGGCGTGGCGTACTGCCACCGGCACAACTGCATCCACCGAGACGTGAAGCCGGAGAACATACTGCTCACAGCCGACGGCGTCGTCAAGCTCTGCGACTTTGGCTTCGCGAGGATGATCAGTGAGTACATGTCAACCCTAAAATAGACAATGTTGTTTTTAAACAACATACTAAAAATCATACATAAAATTGACCGTCATATATTTTTATTAAATTTTGCGCAATGTATTTTATAAACAACACTCACATTATTGCAAAAAAAAATAATAGTAAATTAATGTCTAGATTTTTTTATTAATTTTTCCTAGGCAGTAATACATGTCTATTACACAAATATACTTTTTTAAAATGTGAAACAAAAATCGACCATTTAAGGCTTAAGATAGATAGATACAAATACAAATACAAACTTTGGAATTCCTTGCCAAATTCCCTGTTCCCCAATGACTATAATCTAGCGATTTTCCAGGCGAGAGTGAACCAGTTCCTTCTAGGTAAGCGAGATCTCAATATCACTTACCACCAGGTGAATTGTGGTCAAGCGCTGACCTATTCGGAGTAAAAAAAAATATTTATTTGATACAGTAATTGATACAAATATTTATATACAGAATTCCGAATCCGGCTTCCAAACTAGTTCATAACTGTAAAACGGATGCCGATGTCTTCTCCCAATCATAGGTAGTAAAGTAAAGTTTTCAAAAATGGAAAGAAAAAGTTTTAAAATTAAAAAAAAATAAGTATGAAATTATTACAATATAAATAGAGCATGGTAAAAGCAAAAACATATCAAAATGTTTTTGAAATGAAATTAATGAATTTGTATGTTATTATAAAACAATTTATATTTAAACTATAACGAGCCATTCGGAAATGTGTCATAAAAATGCAATAGGCAGAAAATACGAACGTTTTTATATTAAACGATTGTTAAATTAAATGATGTGGTATTAATCATTAGTAATATTATAGGAGACTGGTACATATAAAAGAAGCCGAATCATGATGACATTGACAACTGGTTTATTTTTTTTTAATCTTCCCCACAGACTCACCACACCACACATTGCTTTCCAAACTGAATATTTTTCACCACAAACTAACTCCCGGTGTATAATTTTCATTTCTTCTCAAAACCTTTTCTGATAAAATCTGAAAATAATTTCTGATATCCTGCATTGTCAACAATGTAGGTAGATAATAATGAACCAAGATAAAAAAGTGTTTTTAATGCCAACGGCCCTTTTTAATGTATTCATGACATATCAAATAAGTGATTGTTTTTGTGTTGAAAAGGCCGTCTGAGGACAGAGGTGAACGCACGGCCTTGCGGTAACAGTCAAATTTACATTAATAATTGGCCATGTGCGAATCGAGCTTGCGCATCAAGGGTTCCGCGCCATAGTCTAAAAATGGCAAAAAAACACGTTGTTGTACAGGAATATTTATCTTATTAAAATTGTATAATTTAGTACATATTCTACAAAATATCGTTATAAAGATAAAAATTGATTCATAACTACGTTTGTTCTGGCTTATTGGGCATGCCCTATAATATATACTTATTTTTAATTAATTGATTATTTTGAAATATACAACTAAATATTCTCTGAAAATCTTTACCGTATAATTGTTACCGTTATTATTTCATATAACGCAAAAAAATACTTAAAATACATGTGTGTTAAGCATATTTTTTTTTTATTTTAGATAATATATTATAATTTCAGCTTTCAAGGTATCATGGTTTATGAGATACAGCCTGGTGACAGACATACAGCGGAGACTTAGTAGTAGGGTCCCGCTTTTACCTTTTATGTACGGAACCCTAAAAATATCCGCATCTACATACAATGAGAGGGTTTTTTTGTTTTGTTGATTGTAGTATTCATACTTTACGAAGTGGGAATACCTACCTGATAAGCTTAGCTCGGAAAACGTCTGCTTTTGAATCAAACGGCCCCTGGTCCGATCCCGCCCTACACTACTGACTTTATTTTGAAATTATCTGTGGATTGGTACTCGCTTTACGGTGATGAAAAACGTCGTGAGGAAGCCGACATATAGGACCACAATATACGAAGACGTGTGTCACTCTCCCTCCCGCACTTCGCCAGCGTGGTGGATTATGGCCTATCTATAAACCGCCATCAAAAAGCCTGTAGCTCGGCTAGCTAAGGTGATCTGACACGATCATAAAAGCTAAGCAACTATCGATGCGGACGGTTTTTGGATGGGTGACCATACATAAGACTGTCGCCTTAAAAATGGCCTTTTTTATTTGGGCACTACCGTGGATCGGATGACAAGTTAAATTGTAGATCCTGGCTGTTAGTCTTAGTACAAGCAGTCGTTAAGCCAAGTTAGGGGCCTTGAAAACTTTCGACACCAGAGCTTGGCCACTTAGGTCATACGAAGAAGTAAAATGTAGATCTATAGGCTTATGAAGATAGTAGTAGTTACAGTAATCGTCATTTTCAAGGCGATAGTGAACCGGTTTCTTCTGGTAAGCGCGCTCCACCGTATACCTCAATATCACTTACCATCAGGTGAATTGTGGTCAAGCGCTAATTTATTCAGAGTAAAAAAACACGAGTATAATGGGGGATCGGGATAGCAGGAGCTACATGGACGAGAGTAGCTAGAGAGAGAGAGGAAAATGGAAGTGTTTGGAGGAGGCCTTTGTCGCAAGACAAGCTGGAAATATAAGCATGTAAATAGTTTTAAGTTAATCGTGTAATCAACAATAAATGCTTATTTTATTTTATTTTATAATGAGGGATCATTATCTTCAAAACCCTGTTGCTCCACCAAACTCCCAATTTCCTTCCTTCCCTAATTTCTAATTCCTTCCCTTCTCCCACAGCTGGCAGCTGCTCCTCTGAATACTCCGTACACACCATGATCCCGTTCGGAGTGGATGTTCGAAGGAGGAACAGTAACTATTAACATTTTACTAACTCATAAATCATGAACGGTAGAAGATATTGCAGCGAGCAGAGAGTCAGTAAAGAGAGCTACAGAGAATACAACTTTCGTACAAAACGCTTTGCGTCAAACTTTATTGTGAGGACAGCGAAGCTTTGGAACTCTCTTCCTGAGTATCTGTTTCCTGAGAGGAATCATCCGGGGATCTTCAAAGGTAGAGTTAATAGGTATCTTCTAGGTAAGCGCGCCACACCGTAGCTTTATATCAGGCAAGCTGTTAAAAACGCAAACCTATCATCTATAAAAAAAGCTGTTAAGCCACCATAATATTTTTTAATTGAGTCTGTGGCGTCTCTGTCGCACTTCACCGCCCACGACCAATCAGAGCACTTGTCCTGAATCGCGCAAACGGTATTTACAGCGCGCGTACGGGTTCAAGCTACAATGCATGACCGTCGGACGGCCGTCTCCGGACACAACATCTGTCCGGGGGGATATCCCTTTGCTAAATGGAGGCAGACCGTCGTCGCTCCATATTGGTGACCCCGACGTGATCCGATTATCCGCTGTTGGTCTCTTGGGTCCCGAGTCACTGTGGACACCAGCTACCCAGTCTCGACTCACTGAGGCATTGGGAGCGCTCTAGACCTTCACCACGGAACTCTGATCGGCGCACGTCATACAAAAAAAACACCTTCAGGTCTCCGTTCTCCTTGGGGGAGTGGTGTGGCGTCTCTGTTGCACTTCACCGCCCACGACCAATCAGAGCGCTTGTCCTGAATCGCGCGTACGACGGGTTCAAGCTACAATGCATGACCGCGGACACAACATCTGTCCGGGGGATATCCCTTTGCTAAATGGAGGCAGACCGTCGTCGCTCCATAAGTCATATACATATTTATTCTTATATATAAAATTTCCGTGTCACAGTGTTTGTTACCGAACTCCTCCGAAACGGCTTGACTGATCATTACCAAATTTCATATGCGTATTCAGTAGGTATGAGAATCGGCCAACGTGAAACGTTTTTACCCCTAAGTGATAAAGGTTGTTCACCCCTAAATATTTTTTTTTATTTTTTCGATGAATTTTTTTTATTTGAATTTTATATAAAGTGGCATTAAAAATACATACAACCCTAAATTTTTACTTTTTTATCATCAACCCCTATTTTTTTATGGCCATTTTAGTAAGTTTCTGTGTCACAGTGTTTGTTGCCGTACACCTCCGAAACGGATTGACTGATCTTTACCAAATTTTATATACGTATTCAGTAGGTCAGAGAATCGGCTACTATCTATTTTTTAAACCCCTAAGTGATAAGGGTTGATTACCCTTCAATATTTTTTTTCATTTTTCGACAAATTTTTTTTGTATAAATTTGCATTAAAAAATACATACAACCCTATTTTTTTACTTTTTTATCATCAACCCCTATTTTTTATGGCCATTTTAGTAAATTTCCGTGTCACAGTGTTTGTTACCGCACTCCTCCGAAACGGATTGACTGATCTTTACCAAATTTTATACACGTATTCAGTAGGTTAGAGAATCGGCTACTATCTATTTTTTATACTCCTAAGTGATAAGGGTTGATCACCCTTAAACATTTTTTTTTAATTTGTCGACGAATTTTTTCATTTTATTTTTGTATTAAGTGGCATTAAAAAATACATACGACCCTAATTTTTTTAATTTTTATCATCATTCCCTATTTTTATGGCCATTTTAGTATTTTATTCATTTTCATCTCGCTTGATCAAATATAGTATCTAACTGTACTTCGAGTAAAAATCCTTTTTTTTTTGAAGAAAATAACTAACAAAATTTAACCTGATATACTTATGCTTATGATTATTACCAATCTTAAATACTTAAAATTTGCCGCGCCTTTACTTTACTGGTGAGTGAAATGCCACACTATGCCATATACCGAAGTCGGTCTCCTGTTTTACTCACAAAATTCTTCTTCACAGACTTCTCTCACTGTTTACACAAATTTCGACCTTCGTTATTGTATATGTATCGTATGTAGTAGTATTGTTAACAATTATCATTTTGCTATATCAATGTAACTCTCTTATTAACTTAACCGCGGCTCCACCCGCATGAAAGTCGCTTTATTGCACAACCTCTCCTGCACATGACATTTGTAAAAATGTATTTTCATATGTGCGCTACTGTGGATCGGATTATACGTTAAATTGTAGGTCCTCTTAGCACAAACAGTCATTAAACTAAGGCAGGGGCTTGAAAAACTCTCGACAGCATAACTTGATCACTTAGTTCTTACGTAGAAGAAGCCATAAAATTTGATGTACTAATAAACTAGACCCCGAACGTATGAGCAAAAAATTTTCAACAAATATGATGATGACACTACAAATATTATGTAATTTGTTCTGCTTTGGACTTCTTTATGCTCAAATGGCTCGAACAAATATGCTAATAATTTTCGCGCTCGCTTCGCTCGCGCATAGCTCGCTACGCTCGCATAGGGCTCGCTTCGCTCGCGATTGGTCCTATGACGTTTCGGGTCATAGCTTATGACACTACCAATATTATGTAATTTGTTTGGTAACGGCTCGAATGGAATCGCTAAAAAATTTTGAATACCTAAAACTTTAGAAAAATATCATTACCTACTAACCTTAAAATTTTTACAATGAAATTGTATTATACAAATAACAGACTTCAAAATCATACCTACTTTTATAAATTCTAACTGTATCTAAAAAGTGAAAAATAATTTTATGCCTACACATAAGTACCATCTAAGACTTTATTCGATTAACTTATAAACATGCTATTTTCATTTTGTATTTATCCTGTATTCTTGGCGTCGGTGCCATCTAAGAAGAACAAATTAATGTTTGTTAAAATAAACACTATCTATTTAAGATATGATTGAACATAATATTTTTTGGCGTTTGTTACTTTTATATTCCCTTAACGTTTGTTCATGGCGCTCCATACCCATTTCACGCATATACCATACACACATAAAATAAGTAAGTAACATTTTAATTTTACTAGAATTTGTCTAGAAACTAGAATAAAAATAATTAATAAGGCAAAACAACGTTTGCCGGGTCAGCTAGTAAATTATATAATATTATTTTATTTACTTTTAACATTATTTTATTAATTAAAATTTCTACCAATATTTTGTTTTGTAAAACCATTTTTTATTTTTTTTGTTGAATATCTTTGACTTCCACACAAGTTAGTGATACTCTGGCCTAAGACCTAGCCTGGAATATTTTTGATTGTCGAACTGTCTGGTTTAGATAACTACCACGCTTTGTTAACTGGTTGTTTCGAACCACTCTGGAAAAGTGTTTTAATTTAAGTAATATATAATATACTATATAATATATAACAAAAACTCCAAGTTTATTTTCCACTTCCAAACAGACGTTAACAAACTCTAGATCTAGGCTCAGATAGGCATTCATAGCACTATGCCGACGCAAGCCCTACGAGTCTACCAATGTATTTACTATCTTGGTATTATTTTATAATTTATTTCTTAGTTTAATACAAAATTCAATGTTCTGTGAATGTACAGAGGGTCTTCCAAATATCGTTATAAAGATCGTGTATCGTGTGTGTAATTTAAAAAACTTAATTTGATAGCTGATATATTTTCAGAGTGTAGCAGCTATCGTTTTTAGGGTTTCGTACCTAAAAGGTAAAAACGGGACCCTATTACTAAGACTCCTCTGTCTGTCTGTCTGTCTCCAGGCTGTATCTCAGAAACCGTAATAGCTAGAAAGATGAAACTTTCACAAGATATGTATTTCCCGTGCCACTATAACAACAAATTTATGATGAAAATTAGTTACAAGTTATTTCATCTCCAGTAGATATACTTAGTCAGTTTGAAACCGTAGCTATTAAACTATGATGGCTTCATAGTTTCGAAGTAACGCCCCTCTGGGTTATGTTATCGGTAATCGGCCTCACTGGCTCTACAATAAAGTGTATCGGTTAAACCACAGGTTAATGTGCAGTTTGCTGGACTTTTCTATTTTGCTAAATACTCAAATCTAGACTTTAGGACTTTGTGATAAGTTTTAATTTTTAACAAAATCTAATCTTGAAATGAAAATAGAATAGAAGAAGGTAAATGGGAGGGTTTATGCTAAACGTTTTTAGGAACATGTTTTTTTTAACATGTTTCGTAAAATGTAAGGTCTAGTGTATAGTTAGGTACTAATTACTTATGAAAGTGTCCTAATATTTATATTTATTTATATAAAAAAAAAAAAAAAAAAATTATATACCTAGACTTTTAAAAGTAAAAGTTTACTTAGTAATCATGCAGTGTCACAGTACCTATACATAATTTTTGAGACTTTCTTTCTAAAACTAATTGCCATTATTATGTTTTACCAAAATAAATTATTTAATGGTTTCTGAACTTAGATTAAAAGTTCAAAAACGTGCTTGAACAAATTGCTAAAGAAAAAAACATCCCCATGATTTTCTAAACTACAGACGTTTTGATATACGAACAAAATACTTAAGCTCCGATTGGTTAAAAATATCAAGCAAAAGCTTTCTTTCTTTCTTTCCTTACCATTGTTGTATTGGAGCCCCCCTTAAATATTATATTTATTAATTGTGAATGTATAGAGGGTCTACCAAATATCGTTATAAAAAGATCGAGTAAGAAACTACTTAGAAAGCACGTTTGTTGTAAGCGAAACTCCCTTAATATTTATGTTTTTATTTGTAGTATATTTGTTGTTATAGCGGCACGGGAAATACGTATCTTGTGAAAGTTTCAGCTTTCTAGCTATTACGGTTTCTGAGAAACAGTCAGACAGCGGAGGCTTAGTAACAGGCTCCCGTTTTTAACTTTTAGGTACGGAACCCTTAAAAATAAGAATGTTACCTAGCTTACGTTCTGACTGACGAACAAGTACCAAAAGTATGGAGTTGATAAAAATAACAAGTTCAAAAAATAACCAACGTGCATGTTAGCCGCTATCTTCCTTACCATCGAGATTAGCATCGCAAGACCTTGCGGAGGTCAGGCAACCTCGATTGTTCAGTACTACTCAGTATTCAGCTTAGTACTTTGTTGCGCCACCACAATCATAATATTATTATCTGATTTGACGGCGCAGTCTCACCCCTCTTTCGGAACAAGTAAGTGATTCACCACTAACTCTTTAATCTCTTATCGAATACGTAGTAGAATAGGTTTATAATTCAACTACCTTTTGCCCGCGGCTCCGCCCGCGTGTAGGTAGTTTTTTGTGCCCCTCCCTCTCCCTTTTCGAATCGCACGCTACGGGAGCCCTCAAAGATGAATATTTTTCCTGGTGTTTTCCTCACTTTCCTTTTTTTCTTCGCTTCTTTTAGTCACAGCATGATGTTTTATAGCCCAAAGCCTTCCTCAAAAAATGGTCTACTCAATACAAAAATAACTTTTCTATTCGCATCAGTAGTTCCTGAGATTAGCGCGTTCAAACATACAAACTTTTCAGCTTAATAATATTAGGATAGATTAGTTTGTAAGTTTTCTATACCAATAAAGAGGAAAAGTTTGTTTAGAGTTTCTTTGTTTGTTTGTTTGACGCAATTAGGCTCCGAAACTACTTAGCGGTTTTTTTTTTTCAACAGTTGGAAAGCTACATTATCCCTGAGTAACGTAGAATATATTTTGTTTCTCTTTGCAGCTTAGATTATTTTATAGCCCGTGCGAAGCCGAGATATTTTCTAGTTAATTATATAGTTACACCCAAACAATCCGAAATAAATAATCCGCTTGAATTAATTTATTTCTACAGGTAAGCTTAATTTTTCAGTAATCGGTAAATTACTTAATCAGGAGTTACAGAAATAATGACGAACACAATAAAACACCGACACCCCGTTGAGTACGCCCACCAAATCTTTATTCCATCCTGCTCTATCGCACGGACACATTATAGCTCTGTCCTTTGCTAGCACCCCGTCCCGCGACCGCAGAGGCGAACAGCGCTAATATAGCAGAGACTTTGCTTATATCGGTAATCAAGTAGGTTAATAATATCATTGCGCTACGACTTCTTTGTTATGCGGAATCCTAATGGCTACTTGAGCCTACTCAATGTATCTTTCCTTCATAACAAAATATATGAATCGATAACAGGATGTTTCTGTGATTGTAGGTCACGGCTTGTATTAAAGTATATTATGGTATAGAATAATATATAGAATATTTTTATTACATGTACGAGAATATAATACTGATGAATACCGCTGAGGTGTCAAAGAGACCTGTGCCGGTGGGTGAGGGTCTTAAGAGAGCCAAAGATAGTATTATATCTTTCCGGATATCTTTCAACAAAACATACTTGTTGAAAAAATATATTTAAGTTGTGCTGATAAAAATCATTTTATTTCAAAGTTCCTTATCTCCTTCTTTGACGCATCGTGTTAGTTACACATAGGAAACTTTTATCCCGAAAACATACTGGTTTCCGTGGGATGCGCGAATACATAGGCTTTTTACACGCTTTCTATTAGCTTCAACTGTATGTTTGTTTGTAACCGACTTCTTTGGGCGCGATTTTGACACACTTTAAACGACCAGATTTCGTTCAAACTTTGTAGATTTATTGAGGACCGATGACAGTACACTAATTTGATAAAATTACGGTTTTCTATAAAAAAACATGTTTTTTTAGTTTTTTTAAACTATTATTATTTTATCCCCGATTAAAGTGGGTAAAACCGCGGGCGCAGTTATTGATAGATAAGAAGCAGTCAACAAAATTAACTTTTAAACATCTTGTAATCGGAACGTTTATGGCGATCGACAACCCTAAACATAAACTGGAATACAGCCCCTAAATGCGTCAGTTTCATAAATCGGTTAGAAAATTATAAACATTGTCTACATTCCTTGCGCTGTGCGCCCCCATTAAAAAAGTTAACTAAAACATAAACCATGCTGAGTCTTTCATAACTAGTAGTTCAACGAACAGTAGACAGTGGTGGCGACTCTGCCGTACTCACGACTAAACTAAATTTAAAGAAGCCCCGTCTCTTTTCATTTAAGGTGGCCAGAAAGAGTAAAATCACGTCAAATGTACAAAATATAGGCTACTTTAGAACGCACTCACTTGTATCACCGCTAAAACTGCCTGCACATTCCATATTTGACGTGATTTTAGTTGTTTTGTCTGTGGTTCGGAACGTGCCGTCTCTTTCTCTCTCCCTTATTATTATTTATTAATGTAATAATAAAAATAATATTAAAATGAATTAATGATAATTGTGCAATTTTCACACAAAATTGCAAACTAATGAGTTAGGCTGTCTTGGTATGGTCATATTATGCGACGTGAGGAAGACCATATCACGAGGAAGACAATGAGTATGAGTGTGGACGGACAGATAGGAAGGGGGCGGCCTAAGAAAGTGTAGATGAATTGTGTGAATGACAAGATGACCAGGAAGGGTGTGAATACAGAGATGACGAATGACAGAGATGTTTGGAAGAAGCGTATATACTGTACCGACCCCATATAAAGTGGGATAAGGTAAAGAAGAGGAAAGAATGATAATTGTGCAATTTTGACATTTAACATATTGATTAATTGACATTTAACATATTGATCCACTTATTTTTTTTGACATGTAATTATTGGTGTTATTAGTAAATATTTGTGTTTCTATTTCAAATGCAGAGATTTCGCTCGCTTCGCCCGCTCGGTCTAACAACCGGGGGTTGTACTGTAATAATGTATTAGGGGGTGGCATGTCTCGACGTATTTCGCTTACACGTAAGCTACGAAAAAACTTATTGATCTTATTTGGAACGTTTGACGTTGGAACAATTTCGGTCAACGTACGGTTCTATACTGGTAAGGTACCTATAATATACAGTTTGTTAAATATAGATATTACTTGTAGGTTTGTGCTTTTAGTGTATGGAGATGGAATTAGGTTAGCATTTGACATGTGAACGGGGTTAAACTATCGACCCATAGCTAAAAACGACCCATATTAAGTAAGTATGTGATAGATTTAGAGTCTTTTGGAGTACCTACTTTAATAATTTTCACGGCTGATAGTAAGACCAATGGGCGATTTAGTTTGTGGCCCAGCCAGGTTATGTGGGATTTGTACCTACTAGAACGCCGCGGTGTTCTGCCTCTGTGCTTTAAGGCTTTACGAGCGTATTACTAAATATTTCTTAGACTGGCAACCATTTCCTCTGACATTTTTAAATAGTAATCACTTAGTAAACTTAAAATGGTCTTTAAAGATCGCAAAATAGACAATACTATTAAATTTTAATCACAAAACAGATATCTCAATGCAATTATTTTCAGATAAATACACTTGTGTGAGTGATCATAGACATTATTAGTGTGCGTGTTCTTTCGTTGTGTTGGTGATAGTTCTCTCGGAAGGATCCGGGTTCTTTCGGGAAACGCTCTGTAGACCTCCCCGCACTTCAGCCCTTCCCGGTCATTGGCTGACCCGCGATCCCATTGCTCGGCGATGTCGATCACACGTCGCCATCGTGTCGTCCACCCTAGACCAGATATCAAGGGTGTTTCAGCCCCATTTCCAAACACTCACGAGTCAGAAGGGGGTCCTTTAGTCACCTCAGCATTATTCCTTCACCAAGGCTTCAAGATTAAAGACTGTTGGCTCAATGGTCTATTGCATCATCACGCCCAAGAGTGGTAAAAGTAGTGTAGCGCCTGTAGCTCGGCTAGCTAAGGTGATCTGACGCGATCATCGAAGCTAAGCAACGGTCGATGTGGAAGGTATTAGGATGGGTGACCATGCACAAAACTGACGTTTTTCAAGTGATCATTTTCATCTGGCCGCTACCGTGGGTCAGGAGACACATTCAATTATAGGTCCCGGCTGTTAGTCTTAGTACAAGCAGTCGTTAAGGCAAATCAGAGGCTTTCGGGCGGCTTGAAAACTCTCGACACCAGAGCTTGGCCACTTATCTCATACGAAGGAGAAGAATCTCAAAATCTCATTTTCAAAACCCATCGTAATTATTCATTCAATCGCATTCAGTTGTCGCTTTAAAGACATATCGTCTTAGGTTAATCCTAAATTACGTACGACTTACCTTGTACATAGTTAGTTCAGCTAGATGTACTTGAATCATTATTCATTACTTTTAATTATATTAGTTTAAAATTCACAAGTGGAAATAAAAGTAGTTACCTCTATTCATTATTAATTATGTATGAAGGTCGAATGTGCCATTTAGTTTGGTCTAACGATCACCCGACTAGGTGTTGGTAAATCTGTCAGACAAATGTCATATGCCACGGTCGATATGTCAACACTTAGCGCCGAAATACATCTCTCTCTACGATATTTTTGGGCCACTTAGGCCAAGCTATTGGCCAAAGAATGGAGTAGAATGGACCAGCGTGATGTTCCACCATCCACGGGGTTACAGGGGATCTATTAGGGTTACGACTCTTTTCATAATTTTCATGGTTAATAAAGCAATGGAGAGGCAAGCTCGACCAACATCTGTAGTATGTATACAGTACATATATAGGGATAAAATATATATAAATAAATGGAAAGAGCATAGGGAGTCTTTGACCAACAATAAAGATAAACAGACTTTTAATAATAATAGCACAACATTTCGAAAAAAATATAAGAGTAAAATGATGAAATTATTTTTAAAAAAATATGGCAACAAGGTTTATCAATCCCGTTTATCCTTAAACTACGTAAATTGTCATCAAACAATATAAAGATAACTAAAACCTTTCTAAAAACGTATAAAGAACGTGTGTCAATGTCATCGATCAGCGTAAAATACCGCGGTGGGCGGAGCAAAACAGCTACCCGCGCGCCCGCGTGGCGTCTCATGGTGTGGCACGGCACCAATCGCGTGCGAGCTTTGCGTGTGTGTGTTTCGTTGGGATAGCAGTATATAGTTGTCTGCGCAGATGGATCCAAATTCTAAGCGACAATTGTATGGAGTTACTCTTTCGTTTATTCTAGTTCGCAAAAAAAATTAAATGTAGTAAAATTTAAATTGCACAATAACTCTAAAATATAAATATACACCCACCAACCCAAAAAGGTTGCAGGGCCAACCCTGTAATAAAAGTTATTTAATAATTCCAGAAATAATGAAACCTTAAGAAGGTTTCAGGGTTGACGCTATAGTAAATTCTATTCGTACAGATGAGTTATTTTACTCCATACCTTCTTTAGCTTAGAGAGAGAGAGAGAAAGACAAGCAATATCTAAGAATATACAGTCGTCTAAGCAAACTACCAGTGCAAAATTGAATCGTGATAACCGATTTCGAAACTTCCCAGCTCGGATGCCGGTCAAAGTAGGTCAAAGACCTGTCCACATGGTTGCCCAATGGCTATGCATTGCTGGCTGAACACGTGCAGATTTATCCTTCTAATTACGAGCATAAATGATGTGCAATGAAGTTTAAGGCTTTCTTAAAGATAACAAACATAACACAGACGAATTAAAAAAAGTTTTTTTTTTTTAGGTTTCCGTACCTAATAGGTAAAAACGAGAACCTATTACTAAGACTCCGCTGCCAGTCAAAGACGAGATCTTACTATCATAAGATCTCGTCTTTGTACACAGTTATGCAATAAATATATTCTTATTCTTATTAATGTTATATACCTACCACACATATATATTGGTCTATGATATATATCTTTATATATAATTTGTCTACGATAAAACACAGTTCTATTTCAAAATGCAGTTTGGCAAGACCATCTAGTGGGGTCAAGAGAACGGAAACTAGCGTGTAACAAAATTCAAAATGGGTAAGGCAAAATTTATAATTTGATTCCTCTAGAAACGAACCACGCAAGTATTTTATTTTATCCTTTTAATATTAGGACACATTTCACACACGGCTGGTTAGCCCCATACTAAACCATTTCTAGTTTGTATTTTGATTGCTAGCACAACTGCATATACTATATATAGTACATACATTAATACAGTAATACCCCGGACTTACGCGATAGGTGGGACCGAGCGCTATCCGCGTAAGTCGAATTCGCGTAAGTCGGGGTACAATTTTGCAATTTTGACGACCTTGTTAGCGTAAAGGTTACCATGCTGGTCTGCTAATCAGAAGGTTCCGGGTTCGATTCCCGGCCCGGTCAACATCTTTGTGCTTAACTAAATTTGTTGGCTGTGGGTCTGGGTGTTAAATATGTATTTATATAATATGTATGTATGTATATGTAGTATATCAGTTGTGTTAGCAACCATAATACGAGCTAGAAATGGTTCAGTATGGGGCTAACCAGCCGTGTGTGAATGTGTCCTAATATTTAAAAAAAAAAAAATATATATATAGGTACATACCTATAAAGTCATACAAAGTATGTTTAATTGGGGACCGGAGACTATAATTTAGGAAATATAAAACAATTATTTAGGAAATAAACTTTAATTTAATTCTAGATAATATGACAAACTATATTAGTAAAATGTATAAACACAATCTGAAATGCGCGGCTTTCAAACAAAAAACGTTAAAATAGACGAGAAAATTAAATCGCGTAACTCCGAATTCGCGTAAGTCGAGGTAGCGTAAGTCGGGGTATTACTGTACTTTATATCGATACATATACAAAACAAATTTAGTTCATCACAAAGATGTTGGCCGTGCCGGGAATTGTACCCGGGACCCTCTGGTTGCCAGTCCGGCATGGTAACCATTACGCCAACGCGGTCCCCAGTCTCCTGCCGATAAATAAATAATTTAACTGCAAAGTCAGCGGAAATCTTTTCAGTTTTCAATAGCCTTTCAGATTGAATTTGACAAGTGGAAGAGGGACCAGTATCCTGTCAAATCGTATTCCCCTGGGTACCCCTCGATTGTCAATTTGTCCTGCCCGAAAAATAAATTGTAAATGAAATGTGCTTGCTTTGTTAATCAAAACAGTTTTTTAGATCGTTTCTAAGATAGTGGTGAATGAAAGTCGGGTATTAGAATTGTTCAACATATTTATTGAGGTTGCTTGGAAATTTGTCACAGTAATTCCCCTTATTATTGCTCCTGGTATGGGAACAAATTATCATAGTATATTGAAAAATTCTAATATACTTAAGGCCACCTTGTTTCAAAGATTTAGGCATTTTACTCACCTAGTCGAGTTACATCCGCGTTACGCGGGAGCCGACTTGATATGAACTCCGGTGACACTTGGTGGCGGGCAAGAACGCCATAGTATAACAATAATGCAGTAGGTAAGTTTATTTTTTTATTGACTGTATTCTTTTAGTATATCGATTATTTTATTGACTATATTCCTTTAGTTTATTGAAATAAAAGTATATTTGACTTATATAGGTATTGACTGTTAACATAATTTCTCTTACTAAACTTTTTTATTATTGATGTGATAATGATGATTATAGTAGAGTTTGTGGTACCTACCTAAAAAGTGCATGCAATAAATGAAAACAAATATAATCGTTATGTACAATATTTATTCTCATTTATAATACATACATGTTGATTTATTTATATGAGATAGATTTTTAATATGAGGTACAAAATGCTTATTTTAATTAAAATTCATTATGATTTAGAGTTCTAGTGCTAGGTCCACGCTCATTTTCATTTATAAATAACGCCATAAATTGAACTGATAGAACTGATTGTAGAAACCCTTTAGTTATTATTTCGCCTTCTATAGAACATGATGAACCATCAAAATTCTTGTAACATTTGTGCTTCACTTCTTCAGCAGCAGCTTTCATGGATTCGGCTGCTATGTTTTCAAAACTTTGTTCCTGCAGTTTGTTGTGAAATTTTATAGAAAATATGCGAATATTCATGGAGGAAAAAAGTGTTATAAAAATAAATATAGTTATACTGATTTTGGTAGACTGTGTCCCATTATCATTAGGGCAAAGTATCTAAATTCAAAAGTTACTAGTTTAAATTTCATATTTCTGCTGCTTTAACTATACTGTGGCAAGGAATATTCACACGTCACGTGTTGGGTCGGAAGAGCACAGCACAGGTCCGTCGTCGGTAAGCGCCACCGCGCGACTGACGAAGCCGGCCAGTGTTGCCAACTCTCAAAAATATTTATCCCTAAACCTAAGTCAAAACCCCCTAAAATTGCCTTAATTATTTGAAAAATCCCCTAAAAATATATTTAATTAAAAATATATACTATATAAAATAAAATATGTAGTACATAATATTCCTTTATTTTCTTTATTTATAAAGTATCTAATACATTACAAATTATATCAATTTCTGTCATGAAATTTTAGATCATTTATAAATTAGGTACAATTGGCCAATGAAATTTACTTACCTTTTAATTCTGAATCTGTTTCCCAAACCTTCGTGTACTTTTGGGTGTACGTTTTTTTATTTTTAGTTTCCTTAGGCATCATTAATGCATTGCTTATTGACATTGAAGTACGATAATGAAATAAAATTAAACAATTGTAGGTAGTTGCCGTAGTTAATACACAATATTTGGTCCTAGCACACAAACAATAACATAACAGCTTACTCTTTGAAAATAACCTTAAAATCTCCCTCCAGTCATCTGTCACTCACTACTCACAGACTGGGAAGTGTAGAAAGGAAGCACAGACTAAAAAGAAAGTTAGGGATCTAGAAAGTTAGAGTAGTTTAATATAATTACACTAGAAGTCATTCAGTCTGAAGTCATTCGATAGGTAAAAAAATAGGTATATTTGAATGACTATTATTGGCTTGAATAGTTCTATTATATTCAGAATAATATATATTCAGAAATCCTCTAAAAATACCCCTAAACAAATTAAACCCCTAAAAAAATCCCATCCCACTCATTCACCCCCTAAATTTGGGGGGAAAACCCCTAAGTTGGGGACCCTGAAGCCGGCGGCGACGCGCCGCTCGCGGGTTTGTAGGTATTTAGTCATCATAAATTGGAAAATAACACTACAGCATTCACCACAGCGATTTGTACTAGAAAAAAGATTTATCTAAAGATTGGTATAAAAATAAAATCAATAAGTTTATTATTTTAGGCACAGTATTGAAAATGTTTTTTAAAAAGAGGCAACTTTGGATTTTTTTTCTATCGAACGAAGTTCGTCTGGTTAAGTAACTGTAAGCGAATTGTACTCTGTAAGATCCTCAACTGTAACATATATTTTTATCAGAATTTTACGTAAATTTTTGACTGATTCATATTGATTTTAAAAACAGCATTTGCGGTACAAGGGGCCCTTAAATAATAAAACAGTTGTTTTTTTTTCAGTTTTATTAGCTTTAATTCAGAGTTAAGGACCATTAGAGTTCCAAAATACGATTAAGTAAAATTCACTCGTTTTTTTTTTTTAATTTGTTGTTTTAAAATTTTGTGCTTCTTATAGTACTTTAGTAGATAATACATAGAATCTTACTTTTTGTAGGAAATTACATATATTATCTAGAGTTGGTAGAGCTTAAAATTATAAAAAAGTAAGATTTGTTGTCCTACCTTTATTACTTTCAGAAGCACAACATTATTAAATTTAAAGCGACGATTAAAAATGAACAATACTATCGAGCGAATTTTACGAAATCGTGTTTTGGAGCTCTATCGATTCTTTACACTGAACTAAAGCTGAAAAAAACCGTAGCCCTATAATAAATACGCAGAATTTTAAATGAATTTTCAAAATATCGCACTATAATTCCCTTAATGTCATTAAACAAAATTTGTTTGTTTTTTGAGTGTTTTTGAGAACAATAGAGTAAAGTCCGTAGTATAGATGAATAGAGTTACTTATCTCAAAATTAATCATTTTTGTTTAGTGACGTTAAGGAAATGAATCTGCGATATGTAATTTTGTTCCTATAGCGCCTTAATAGCATGACGCTTACGACAAGTTATTATTCTGTGACGCTGTCAACAGACAAGTATCAAATGAAAGAACTTGACTTGTAGAATACATTCATTGTGATAAATTTCGAATTCAAGATTAACGCAGCCAATGAATGTTCAGCTTAAAAAAATGTTTTAGACTTGTTTAGCGTTTGTGGCGTCTCTGTCGCACTTCACCGCCCGCTACCAATCAGAGCGCTTGTCCTGAATCGCGCAAACGGTATTTACAGCGCGCGTACGACGGGTTCAAGCTACAATGCATGTCCGTCGGGCGGCCGTCTCCGGACACAACATCTGTCCGGGGGGATATCCCTTTGCTAGATGGAGGCAGACCGTCGTCACTCCATATTGGTGACCCCGACGTTATCCGATTATCCGCTGTTGGTCTCTTGGGTCCCGACTCACTGTGGACACCAGCTACCCAGTCTCGACTCACTGAGGCATTGGGAGTGCGCTAGACCTTCACCTCGGAACTCTGATCGGCGCACGTCATACAAAAAACACCTTCAGGACTCCGTTCTCCTTGGGGGAGTAGTGTGGCGTCTCTGTCGCACTGCATCGCCCGCTATCAATCAGAGCGCTTGTCCTGAATCGCGCAAACGGTATTTACAGCGCGCGTACGACGGTTTTCAGCTACAATGCCAAATGGAGGCAGACCGTCGTCGCTCCATACGTTATTATATCTAAACCTTATTATCGGTACCAAAATAAATATAAATAATCTTAAAGAGTGGTTCTTCAGACGGCGTTTAAGCTAGTTCTTCGATATTCTTTACCGTTTATAATTATATCGAAAAAAACTGTAAAATCAAGATTTGGCCCAAGTCATAGTTCAAAGTTCAGTTCATTTATCATTAACGCGGTAATGGTATGCCTGCAAGTCTAACCTTGGCCTTCTGGTCAATAGAAATACGGCGAGGTCACTTGCGGCTTCTTCGCTTTATTTATGTATATTTAGCTGTACAGAGGCTCTGGAAATAGACCTAAGATATACCTACGCTCGGCTAACTAGAGCGATTTGACGCGTCCACCAAAGTTTAGAAACAGTTGGTAACTTTTTTTTTACACACGGCTGGTTAACCCCATACTGAACCATTTCTAGTTGTGTGTTATGGTGGCTAACACAACTGATATTACATATACATACATACATATATATTAAATAGATACATATTTAACACCCAGACCCATAGCCAACAAATTTAGTTAAGTACAAAGATGTTGGCCGTGTCGAGAATCGAACCCGGAACGCCTCGCCGTTGGCGAGTCGCATAATATTTTTTTTATATTTTTTACATTGAAAAAAAAAAACATATATAATATTTATTATTCATTATAATCATTATTAAATTTCGGCGCACAGTTTTGCAGATTGTACCAAATGCTACTAGGAACGTTACGGCCTAAGGCGCATAGCATTTAAACAACGTTGAAAAATAAAAATATTAACGTTAGCCCTGTATACCAACGTACGTGCTGTGGTTTGTCTGTTTATGTTTACGATGATATAAAAATTTAATATTCGTGCAACGCTATGGTTTTAGTATTCTTTTTTCCACTAATATTTAACCTTGGGAAAAGCCTAATAAAATCTAATCTAACCAAGGTAAACAAAAATGTCTAGCTAGTCTAATTGTTGAGAGTTGTTTTTTGTGAAAGTTAAAGTGTGTTGTAAAATATTATAGCGGATGATACATGAGTGGATTGATATAATCATTTAAAACTTAGTCAATAAAAAGCAAGATAACTTACTTTTTAATACACTTGTTTATAACTTGATTAATGTTTGCCTGCATTGAAGAATTTTTATTATTTATTTTATAAAGTGGCTATAACTTCACTGCACAATTGAAAGAAAGAAAGAAAAATAGTTTATTGTGCACACAAACTATTTACACAAGTATTGAAACTAAACATACTACATATACGGTAATAAGTATGTCTCTCTATCTATATCTCTTTGGTAATTAATACTAGACTATAAATAAATGACATACTAATCGAAATTAATAATAATGTACAAGTATATTTAATTAGCTTTAAGTTTTTATCATAGACTATTATTGCACGCCGGTAGGCAGAATATGGTGCACTTTTTCTCTGACTCAATACCTGTCTGTAACTATACCACTAATATTCGCAATAAATTGATTTGAATTTGAATATGTGCACAAAAGGAACAGATTCAGTATGTGCTTTCAGAAATTGCAGTGAATCATTTTATTTTTTTACATGAAGTTGTTATATTTTCCATACTTACAGAATATCTAGAAAGTTAGACCTATGACTCCCCATTGAGAATGGTAATTTTTGTGTCAGTTGAGACTGACTATTATTGGTGGAACTCATTCTTATTGTCAGTGGAATCAATTGCAAATGGCTTTTTTTTTTCAGACTCTGGGTTATGATCCCAGTCCATTCCCGAATGTTTCGCAACCATGATTCTCTAATGCGACAGACTCGTCTTCTCCCGGCAACTTTTCCTATCATATTAAGTTGCAATAACTCGTTTCAGTCGTGCCGAAAAGCACGTGGCCCATATATGCAACATTGCGCTGTTAGATGGACTGCAAATGTTTACGGCTTTGTCCGGTTACCTTACACTACTCTGCCTTCCCTCACGAGAAAAAATATATAGGTCATAATCCACCACGTTGACCAAGTGCGGGTTGGCGGATGACATACGTCTTCGGATATTGTGGTCCTCAAACATGCCGGTTTCCTCCAATGTTATCTTCATCGTAAAGCGAGTGCAAATCCACACATAACTTGAAAACTAAGTCATTGGAGTAGGGCGGTATCGAACCAGGGGCTGTCTGATAGAATAACAGACATTATTACCACGAAGTCATACTCGCTTTTTACCTTACCCTGTAATATTTATCAACTACCTTGTTTACGTCGAATTCCCCATATACGGTTAATACCCAATGTTAATACTCACTTGATGGAACAAAGCTTTGCCCTCTTCCGAAACAAATAAGTTATTCATCACTAACTCTTGTTTACTCACTTATTTTACGTCCAATCAATTTAATCAAACGAATATGTTTGTGAGCTTGAATTTATTTCTAAATATAAGAAAGGAATGATAGAAATAAACATTTATTTTGTGACACGAACAATAAAGAAAAAACATAAGAAACATAAATGAAAACATTTACGTGCCACAAAATCGTAAGCTTGATTATTCAGCAATCTTTAAATATTTAATCAGGAATTACAGAAACTATGACGAACACTTGAAACTCAAAACTCCGGCAAACCGTTGAATCTTTATTCCGTCCTGCTCTACCGCACGGATACATTATAGCTCTGTCTTTTACTAGCACCCCCGCCCCGCGACCGCAGAAGCGAACAGCGCTAATGTGAGACATTGCTTACATCGGCTATCAAGTGGGATATTATCATTGTTAATACCCAATGCCGCATTTGACGAGGGTATAAAAATATCGTATAAGGCCTCTATTTAGGCTTTCCCTTAGTGTATTTTTGCATTCACCCTTGGAGCGCTCCCCTAGCTTCCGGGGTTATAAATAGAGGGCCTTACGCAAACTCGCTTGTTTTGAGAAAGGTCGTAGCGTTAACTACTGAAAGGTGTTGGGGAAATATTTAAAGAAGTAGGTACGAAGATTGAAAATGAATTATTAATATTTCGCGCCTGTGGCTCGGCTAGCTAAAGTGTTCTGACGCGATTGAAGTTAAGCAACGGTCGTTGCGGGGTAGTGTTTGGATGGGTGACCATGCACAAGATTGTCTTTTTAAAAGTGGCATTTTCATCTGGACGCTACCGTGCGTCGGATGAACGATAAATTGTAGATCTCGGCTGTTAGTACAAGCAGTCGGTAAGCCAAGTCAGAGGCCTTCGGGCGGCTTGAAAACTGTCAACATCAGAGCTTGGCCACTTAGCTCATACGAAGATAGTGATGATTAATATTTTATTTTAATACAAAGCGAGCACCTCTTTTTACCAAGTGCATAAAGTTAATATTTTAATTGTTTATTATGTAAATTGGGTTCAATAGCCTACTTTTCCTCCAAATATTTCGAATGTTTATTAATTGATATACATTTTAAAACAGTAATAAAGATGCCTCCATTACAAACAAACTTGTTTTAAATAGCCAAATGACATTACTAATGTTGTCGTGCTTAGTATAATAATTAAGTGTATTAAATGGAAGAATATATAATACGTAATAGTAAGAACTAATGACATGACTTGATTTCAAGAGTAAGTTTCTTTTACACCTTGTTATGTACGAGTAACTTGTATATATTAAATTGATAAGAGTAACTTGTACTTGAAATGTACGAGTATCTTGAATTAATATGTAGGAGTAACGTGTATATTTTGAATTTATATTTACTAGTAACTTGTACATATTGAATTGATGTACGAGTAACTGGTACATATTGAATTGATGTACGAGTAACTTGTACATATAGTAATGTACGAGTAACTTGTACATATTTGATTGATGTACGAGTTACTTGTAAATATTGAATTGATATGTACGTGTAACTTGTACATATTGCACAAATATGTACGAGTAACTTGTACTTATTGAATTGATAATGTACGAGTAACTAACGAGCCCGTCCACCCACATGTCCAGGCCCCGGCGAGAGCTACACGGACTACGTGGCGACGCGCTGGTACCGCGCGCCCGAACTGCTGGTCGGGGACACCATGTACAGCACGCCGGTCGACGTCTGGGCTATAGGTAAGCTCATCATCATACTTCCACCTATGTATGTATATGTATAAATTGAAGTCCTGGTTACAGGACCGTTTATTTGATAATATCGAGACATATCTAGTAGATACAATATTTAACGGTCACACTTACTTATTAGTAAGAAATAAATATTAAGATACCTTACGTGAACAGTTTACAATGTTTAATACAAAGAACAAGATAATATTTTTAAGTAATGTAATAAATAACAAATAAATATCAGGAAATATTTCACACACGGCTGGTTAACCCCATACTGAACCATTACTAATTCGTATCTATTATGGTTCATAACACAACTGATGTACTACATATACATACATACATATTTTATATATTTGATACATATTGTTACGTGCTGGACGGGGCACTCGGGATAAAGGTTTGGGTATATGACTGAAACGTCGATTTCGTGGATAACTAGGATTTATTCAGTATGGAATCCCCACGCCGGATACGTGTCTGGTCCTCCAACTCGTCGAAACGTCCAAATCGTGTGCAGTCGCAATCCTTATTCCTCGCCGGAGTCGTACACTCGCAGATAACTCATCGCACTCTTCACTCGTAGTTAACTCTACGACATCTCGCAGATAACTCATCGCACTCTTCACTCGTAGTTAACTCTACGGCATCTCGCAGATAACTCATCGCACTCTTCACTCGTAGTTAACTCTACGGCATCTCGCAGATAACTCATCGCACTCTTCACTCGTAGTTAACTCTACGGCATCTCGCAGATAACTCATCGCACTCTTCACTCGTAGTTAACTCTACGACATCTCGCAGATAACTGTCCACCGATCGTTCCGTCCGCTCTTTTATACCCGATCATACAAGCTCTCGTAATTTCTATATATCGAACGTTCGGAACTATTCTTCAGGAGAATTCGAGGCAGTGTGTGAGTGAGATGGAAGATGTTTGTTTACACACGTAAACAAACAGGCGGCGTTCGGGAAGTTTTCGAATATTCTATGCTAGAAAGTTCGAGGTAACTGTAGCAGTGAGACAACAAATATGTGTGAGAGCGACACCGAAGGTGTTCCTGTGTTTTCTAGAACATTCTGTTCTGGGAGCTTCGCGACAATATTTAACACCCAGACCAACAGCCAACAAATTTAGTTCAGCACAAAAATGTTTGGCCGTGCCGGGAATCGAACCCGGAACCTTCTGATTGGCAGTCCGGCATGGTAACCATTACGCCAACGAGGTCGTAATAATAATAATGTTAAATGAATTGATGAGCATTGTGTCATTTTGACATAATAATTTATTGACATTTAACATATTGATTCACTTTTCTTTTGACATGTACCTAATGATGTTATTAATAAATATTTGTATTTGTATATGAGAGTGGAACTTCTTTAGCAAAAGCATGTAACTTTTAAGTTAGTATAAATGGTATAATTTAGTGTATCTTTTATATGTATACTAGCTGACCCGGCAAACGTTGTTTTGCCATAATAATTATTTCTAAATATACAGTAGCCGATTCTCAGACCTACTGAATACGCATATAAAATTTGGTAAAGATCAGTCAAGCCGTTTCGGAGGAGTACGGTAACAAACACTGTGACACGGAAATTTTATATATAAGATTATCTGACCCGGAAAACCTTGTTTTGCCTTATGTACAGTTAAAAACACTATAATTGATCAGTTATCAAGCGGAATCAAAAATGATTTAAATTACTAAAATGGTCATAAAAAATAGGGGTTGGTGATAAAAAATTAAAATTTAGGGTTTTATGTATTAGATTAGAGGCCTATGTTCAGTAGTGGTGTAGCGCCTGAAGCTCGGCTAGCTAGGATAATTTGACGCGATCCAGTCGACGTGGACTGTCTTTGGATGGGTGATCATGCACAAGACTTCATCTTAATCATTGCCTTATCCCACTTAGGTGGGATCGGCACAGCAAATCTTCTCTGACCATGCACAGGTCTGTCTTTTAACGTTCGCGTCGACCGTTGCTTAACCTCGATGATTGTGTCATCACCTTAGATAGCAGAGCTACACGCGCTACACCACTGCTGAGCATAGGCCTCGTTGTAATACAAAGTAACGCCTATTTATTACACAAATGCAATACATCTAGATCTACCCAGTTGCTGCTCGATAGTTTTGCTCAGGATTTATATAGCAAATTTCATCAAATTCGGTTCAACCGTTTGAGCTTGAAAAAGTAACAAACAATTACACATTTTCGCATTTATTGTATTAAGAATAACGGATTTCAATTCAGCGCAAATCTTTGACAGTCATTATTTGCGTATCCCTCGGGAACGACAACTGTTTTTAAGATAAAAAGTAGTCTATGAATCATAGGTCTCCAATTAAAGGTAATCCAAGGTCTAAACTATCTTCATATTACATTTCATCATAATCGGTCCAGGCGTTTGAGCGTGAAGAAGTAACATAGATTTGGAAGTTATTTGTGCATCCCACGGGAACTAGTAATGTTTTGTGGATCAAAAGTAACCTTTTTAATCATCCAAGGTCTAACCTGTCTCCATATCTAATTTCATCAAAATCGGTCAAGGCGTTTAAGCATGAAGGAGTAATAGATATAGTAAAAGTAATAGATTTTGAAGTTATTTGCGCATCCCACGGGGACCAGTAAAGTTTTCGGGATGACACGTAGCCTATGTGTTAATTCAAGGTCTTTCTTTATTTCCATTCCAAATTTCATAAAAATCGGTTCAGCCGTTTGAGCGTGAAAAAGTAACAGACAAATAAACAACCCACCACTTTCGCATTTCTTATATTAGTAGGATAGTTTTTTTGTGACTTCTGCACCAGGAGGAGGTTGAAGTACATACATGTTCCAGCCCCCCAGCTTTATAATTTATTTTTAAAGCTAATAAATACATAATTAAACATTCTGTAAATGTTTAAAGTCGAAATATAGTTAATAAGATCCAGTTCAAAATTGCTTAAATGTTCAAATTCAAATTCATTTATTCCTTAAAAATATAGCATTACAGAGACTTAGTCCCTAAAGCGCTAGCGCAGCGAGGGAACACCTCCACGCGTGGAGGTTTTAGTCGGTAGTGGTCGCATCTCTGGCACCGAGCCCGACATACCCCGCCGTCTCCCCCGAGGATTGGCGGGCATGCGTAAATGCATTTCCTCCATGTCAAAAAAAAGGGTCTCGCAAAAGCCTTATATAATTGGTTTTTGTTTGTTTTTTTTCAGGTTGTGTCTTCGCCGAACTATTGTCCAGCGAAGCCTTATGGCCCGGGAAGAGCGACCTGGATCAGTTGTACCTCATCCGCAAGACGCTAGGGGACCTGCTGCCTCGACACATGACTATATTCTCGCAGAACACATTCTTTCAGGTAAGTTTTGCGGCGACTCTGCTCCAAGAAATCATAAGGCTGGTTATTAATCGCGCAAACTGCTAGGCGCCAAGTTACAAAGCACGGCCATCGAATGGCCCCGGGATCGGTGTGTAGTTGTTTTGAGGAAAAGAGGTCGACCAGCCTCTTTCTATAGATTTATGTATACACTAGCTGACCCAGCAAACGTTGTTTTGCCTCACTTAGGGGTATAAAAAATAGATAGTGTAGCTTATATGACGCGTTCGTAGATTTACCATAGCAGCGCCATCTATTGATTACTTACTCAACCCAGTCGAAAGGTATCGACATCTGTTAAAATCATTTGGAGTTAACAGATAATTGTGACTGTCAAATAATAACAGACAATAATTAGCAATAAATTAAAATTGCGACTATAATTTGAGATTTAAACTATCCTATCTCTCAAGTTGGATCGAACTGCACATGGTGTGCGAATTTTATTATAATCGGTTAAGTGGTTTAGGAGTCCATTTAGGACAAACATTGTGACACGAGATTTATATATATTAAGAATGATGATAAATTAGCTGCTAGCTAGGTTTCATAGGTTATTATGGCAAACTACCGCGCTTTATTGTATGGAAATTAGCTATCCTGTCTAGTATTCTAAACCCAGTTGGGCAAGTCTTACAAGCTAAAATACTTTCGATTATCCGAATGCCTAACAACAACAATTAGTCCGGTTAATCGAATTTCTACTGTTTTTATAAGTGATTTTGTTTTTCAGGGTATGGCGTTACCAGAGCCAACAAATTTGGAACCGCTCGAGAAGAAGATACCGCAACGATACGCTCACAATGAACTAGTCATAGACTTTTTACAGGTAATGTATGCTAGCGTAACTGTTTCTTATCTCTAATTGTTTGAAGGTAAAACAGCTCAGCGGGGCATGCTTACGTCCTGTGGAAGTGGGTTTTGGACGTGAGTTTGGTCCCCGCACATTGGACTTGAACTTACGGAGAACGAAAATATTGTGAGGGAATCATGATATTAGAGCATTTTCTAGTGCTCGTGACGCGTCTTCCTGACTGAGCTGTCATCTAATAATAACCAATTCCAAATACAGTTTATTTATGAACATTTACCTAAGTAACTTTTTCCTACAGTAAAGGTTAAATACTTAGAATTAAGTAAGTACTTTTAGTAGTGTACTCATTCATCAACTTTATCTAAAGCATAACATAAGCATAAGAAGCCCACTATTATACGTTCCCACTTCTGGGACTCGGGGCCTTCTCTCACGAGGAGAGAGTTATAGGCCATAATCCACCACGCTGGTCAAGTGCGCATTGGCGGATGACACACGTCTTCGGATATTGTGGTCCTCAAACGTGCCGGTTTCCTCACGATGTTTCCTTCGCCGTAAATCGAGTGCAAATCCACATATAACTTGAAAAACAAGTCTGAGCTGGGATCGAACCAGGGGCCGTCTGATATAAAAGCAGACGTTATTACAACCGAGCCACACTAGCTTTTTTTGATAACGGTTACTTATCTTTGATTGTTTGAAGGTAAAACAGCTCGGCCGGCGTAACTTACCGGCCGGTAAATGCTTAAATTACGCAGGACGTAGGGCCAAGCTTTAACTTATCAGTCCAACTTACAGCATTTTCTAGTGCTCATGAGGCGTCTCTCGGACTGAGCTGTCATCTTATAATAACCAATTTCAAATACAATTGATTTATGAATATTTAATAAATAAATATTTTTTTAATTATTTGGTCGCAACTTTAATTTTTAAGCGAGTGTGGCTCGGTGGTAATAACGTCTGCCTTTCAATCAGACGGCCCCTGGTTCGATCCCGACCCTACACCAATGGCTTGTTTTTCAAGTTATGTGTGGATTTGCACTCGCTTTACGGTGAAGGAAAACATCGTGAGGAAGCCTGTTTGAGGACCACAATATCCGAAGACATGTATCATCCGCCAACCTGCACTTGGCCAGCGTGGTGGATTATGGCCTATATCTCTCTCCTGGCGAGAGAAGGCCCCGAGTTCCAGCAGTGGGAACGTATAGTGGGCTGCTTATGCTTAACTTTTATTTATAATCAACATAATAATCATATATAACACTCAACTCAACTAAAACTTAACCTACGAAAGTCCAGGGGTAGAGGAAAAGATGCCCAAAATGGCAGAATTGCCACGTTGAATGGCAATGCTTAGTTTCTGACCGAAATAAAAGCCAGCTTTCTGGACACCCGAAACCTCTACCAGCCGCTTGGCAAGTTCTCCAAATATAATCGATATTTAAGAATTAAGTACCTAAGTATTTTGTTTTTGTTTTTTTAACTCATTAATTGAATTTATTTAATCCATTCATGTCATTCAATGAATGAATTCTGCGGAGGAGTGACGAAGCTCAGTAATAAGGATTACGACTCAGGAATTACGTTGGGATGTTGCAGAAATGCCTGGACAAGGACCCGATGCTGCGGTGGACGTGCGAGCAGTTGTTACGGCACCCCATCTTCGAGAACTTCTTGTTCACGGTCCCACATTCAGACCACGATGACTATGAGAAGGCCAGGAGAGCTCAGGTAAGGTTCCACTTTGATAAATAATGGTGGCGATTCTGGTGTACATACGACTAAACTAAATTTCAAGTTATTGGTGGCGATTCAGCGGCACACACGACTAAACTAAATTTAAAGAAGCCCCGGCTCTTAGGTGGCCAGAAAGAGACGGCACGTTCTGCACCATAGTAAAAACAACTAAAATCAAAGCAATACCGAAAGGGATTTAAAGACCAATATTCCAAAATCCTGTGCTCAGGGGAACTTCTAAGAGGATTTAATTATTTTTAATTTTTGTGGAATAAGCCAGCACTATTATACCACACACGGCTGAATCCTATTCTAATCCTATCCTTTCCTGCTAATCCTACAGATACAATACAGAGAAGTAGGAGTGGACTTGACAGAGACGTCTCCACCCCAGGTTGAAAGCATTGGCAGTACTGACAGAGCCAAAAAAGGGAAAAAGAAATAGAACTAAGAATATCTTTGAAGACATTTCTTTTGGTTAAAATTTCAATGTATGATGGCCTTTGAAATGCTGCTGGGTTAGTTCTTTTGAACTCTCTTAGAAAATCACTGATTAGGACATTTTTGTAGTGAAATAATTGAATACAAAATAAGTATGTAATCTTAGTTTTTTTAAAGAAAACATTTAGAAGTTTACAACCTCATTGGCATAGTGGTTATAATGCCAGACTGCCAACCAGAGGGTCCTGGGTTGATTCCCAGCACGACCAACACATTTTGTGATGAAATAAATTTGTTAGGCTGTCAGTCTGGGTGTTAAATATGTATCAATATAAAGTATTTATGTTAGCAACCATAATACAAACTAAGATGGTTTAATATGGGGCTTGCCAGCCATGTGTAAAATATGCTTAATATATTAAAATAAAAAATAAAAGTTCATGTCCTCATTGACATGTGCATTCTGCCCATCCTGACCTACGGTGCACAAACATGGTCCCTCACCAAAGCACAGAAGACCCCCGCCTCCAGGTTTGCCAAAGAGCCATGGAACGCAGCATTCTTGGCATTAAAAGACAAGACCGCGTCCGAAACACCACGCTGCGTTCCATGACCCGCGTTACCGACGTAGCAAAAAAGGCTGCCAGGCTCAAATGGGAGTGGGCGGGCCACGTGTGCAGGATGCACCCTGACCGTTGGGCAAAGGTTTCCATGGAGTGGGATTTTTTAGATGGCAGAAGACGACGAGGCAGGCCGCCAACTCGATGGCGCAAAGAGTTGGTGGACTTCCACAACAACTGGAAGGAACTGGCCCAGGACAGAAAAGCGTGGAAATCATTGGGGGAGACCTTTGCCCAACAGTGGGACAATATAGGTTAGATAAAAAAAATAAAAAAAAAATAAAATGTCCTCAAAAGAAGAAGCACAATTTGGGGGTCTTCAAAATAGAGTAAAAGGGTTCCTTCTAGGCAAGCATTATTCATCTTAGACTGCAGTCAAGCTTAACATCGGGCAAGCTGCAGTCAAACGTAAGCCTATTCAACATTACAAGAAAAGACAAAACAAACTTTGTTGAAACAACAACAAATGTTTTCTTTATTAAATATGTTTTCTTTACTAATTGTTTATTAGTAAAGAAAACTGCAAACTATTGTTTCTATTTACAGCTCACCAGTAGGTGGTAGGTATCTTTTTATTTTAAGCATAAGAGTGCTTGTATACTTCCGTAATCACTAGAAAACAGACCATGTAAATGGGTATCCTTGTATAGTTACAGTTTATTGTCCATAACATCTACAAACTCACATAGTAGCCTAACAAACCCTGCACTCCAGAGTCTAGCGTGACGACTGGCAAGAAATCAGATAATTTTCCAGTGATAAAAAAGGGTGTATGAAGGTTCTAAATATAATGTCTCCAACTCTTCAGGTGCAGTCATCTCCCCTGCTTCCTCAGCTGATAGTGGAGCGCTCCCAGCCCCACAAGGGCAAGAAGATGGAGGAGTCTCGCAGCCACCTGCCCACCATCTGACTAGCACCGCCCGCCGCACGGCACAGAGTATAGACCAAGGAGGTTCAATATGTACTTTATTATGTTCAACCTTTTTGGTATAAGCGCATTGTTCAAACATTAAATGAGTTTACTTATTGAGATACTGTGTTTTATTTGTATATCATTGGCAGCCTATACTCATCCTCTGCTAAACAGTTAATTTTTAGGGTTCTGTAGCTATAAAACCTGCTACTAAGCCTCCAATGTCGGTCTGTCACTATAGTATTGCCAGGATTTTTACATTGACACTGTACTTTGTAAACTGTTATCATAAGGTGTGTTATATATTTGAACAGTTTTTGCATGGTTCTCATTGGTGACAGTCCGTGTGATGGTCATCCCAGATGATTATGCTTGTAAGTTGTCAAAACCCATTGGATGTATATCCAACTCTTTTTAAGTAAGTGTGACAGTTTTTTTGTGTAAATATACTGGCATTGTACATCAATCTCAAGAATAAAGAATCTTCGAAATTGAATAAATTGATTGCTAGACATCCCCTAAGGAACATCTCTTTGCCTCTATTGGCTTTGGTAGGCTGGTAAGAGTGGAATGCACAATATGTCCCAATGGGGATCTCAGTGCACCTTTTTTTACTTCCAATTAGAATTAGGCAGCTTTTGTACCATATTACTTCCAGTACCTTGAGATAGTAGCTTTTTTGTGAGATTACAAATCTCACAAAAAAGCTACTATAAAGCTACTATACTGGTATTTTTTAATTTTATATAGCTTTTTTTACCTTTTTACACAATAATGTTGGATAACAATGTGTCTGTTACCAACTATGGCTATGCAAACAAATTAGCTGAATGTAGCTAAGAAGTATTTCTCGCTAGTCAGTTAACCTATTTTTCATTGTGATATAAAACAAAGAGACAGATATTAAACAATAAATATATATTCACTATTTTCTAAAATATAAATCATAATTGCCTTATGTTTACAAGCTGAATTACCTTTAATTTTTTGTATTTACAACTTATACTTATAATTAGTTTATGAGAGGTCCATTTCTATGCTTCTTTCTTGCCAAGCAACATCTGCAACAAAATATGAAAAAAAAAGTAAACAAAAGGAGTTCTTGGTTCTCTTTCTCGGTATTCCAACATTTTCAATGCTACTGCAAAGAAATAAAGAATCATAAGTTAACCAATTAGCACGATAACTATAATGTAACCCAAATCAGTTTAGTCTATAAGCTTGGCTTACTATGATTCATATATTTTATGTGAAATCTGTGTTTCATGTATCAACATATTTATGGTTTACTTATATTATATTATACGACCTCGTTGGCGTAAAGGTTACCATGCCGGTCTGCTAATCAGAAGGTTCCGGGTTCGATTCCCGGCCCGGTCAACATCTTTGTGCTTAACCAAATTTGTTGGCTGTGGGTCTGGGTGTTAAATATGTATTTATATATAATATGTATGTATGTATATGTAGTATATCAGTTGTGTTAGCAACCATAATACGAGCTAGAAATGGTTCAGTATGGGGCTAACCAGCCGTCTCAGAATACAGAAAGAACTGTATTCTGAGCCAGCCGTGTGTGAATGTGTCCTAATATTTATTATATTTACTTAAGAAGACAGCGTCTTTTTCTATCCCAAAAGTAGCTCCAATATAAAAAAAATATTTTAAGTAAGTTAAATGATAATTAATACCTTTAGAAGCGGCAGACTTTCTCGTTCCTCAGCGGTGACGAGTTTGTCGTTGTATTGTAGCCTGTACCAGCCATAGTGAGCGCCGCCCAGCACGGGAAGCATCACCACTAGCACGAGATTCTTATTTAGAAACGTACGGAGAGACATTTTTGATAATTGTAGTAAGCTTTTTACGTAATCTTTTATTACGCTTTTAACGAAATTTCATTGAATGAGGTTATGTTATGTTTTTCTGATTGTTTTTACGTTTTTAATACTAGAAATATAACATTTCAATGTCATATGTCACAACTTACAACTTGTCATTGTTACCACTTATTTAATTTATATTTGGTCAAAAACTACAAAAAGGTAGGCAGTTGCCAATTGATAGACTGTCTAGTAAAAATACACTCCTATAATGTTAAAATCATTATATATCTAATAAGAAAAATTAACAACAGTCTCTCAAAATTTCAGTCGTATAAAGAGTCTTGGAATACATAAGCTGTTAAGTGTGTGCTTTGAAATGGCAAAATGGCATTAATTGTCACAGCATAACTCTTCTAAAGGTTTTGAACGCACTTGTGTACGCAGCATGTTTCCCTGAATACAGATCTGACCAATCGGAAGCTCTAAAAATTGTATATCTGCCAACCATCGCTACTACTTTACAACAGATGTTATTATTAGAAGTGCAACGAAAACAGTCCTCAAAAACATGGTGGCAGCTCAGTGAAGTGGGTTAACCTTTTTGCTAGTCATTAAAATTACAGAAGCTTATTTAGCTGGAGTGTTTGATACAATTTGTAAGTAACATTTTAAACACTCCTTTATCTGAGGATTGTATCAATGTACTATATCAAAGTCAATTTTCAGGTAAACACCAAACCAATAAGCTTCATCCAAAACCGAAGATGACGTCCGAAGAAGCTAAAGTTTCAGATAACCTGAAGGGTTGTTATGAAAATCTTATTGTAATCGATATTGGCGCTAACTTGACGAATAAGAAATACGGCCGTGATCTGGATTCTGTCGTGCAAAGGGCAACAGACGCAGGTGAGGAAGTAGGCACTGCATTATGTTAGTCACAGTCCAGTTAACCAGGTTTTACTGCATGCCTGTACGAATTTCGAAATATCTCCTACATTTGTGAGAGATTGAAACCGGAATATTAACACTAATTGTTTCCTGAAATGTTGGTTACTTGTGAAACTCATGTTCTGAATACAATCTAATAATAGTAATGAAGTAAATAAACAAATGTTAACACCTTAACCATAACATTTAAATTCAACTTATGCTTACTTTCTCTCATATATACACCTGATTAAAGTTTTAGGAATGACTCCTAAATAACTAATTAAAAATATGCGCAAAATAATTAGGCCAAAAATATGTACAAGCCTTATTCTCTTTTAGTTGACTTATGGTAAAACATCTGACTGGATAAATAATATTCCTTACATATAATTTTGAATCTATAAAATATTTGGTTGTTTCAAGTACATATTTTGAAAGGTTTTTAGTATAGACATATGTATAAACAACATTTAATTTACAAATCCTTATTAAATTAATGACTACCTAAACTAATCTTAAAATTTAAACCTAACTTACAAACAATATACTAAAGTTAAATAGATGTCCATAGGAAGGGTACACCGACTTAACTTTACACAACTGGCAGAAATACCTAGCTGGATGATTGCATTATTATTGCTTTAGTTATTTTTTTGTAAAGCTGGTTGTGGTTGTTGCAGGTGTCCAGAAGATCATGGTGACCGGTACATCAGTAAAGAACAGTAAAGAAGCTCTAAGGTTAACCCGCCTCTACCCCAGCACAATATATTCCACAGCAGGTAGGTACATATAAAATATATAAAATATTTTTTTAATTATAATGTGTGTATTATTCTTATTCTATGATGAGTGGTCACACCTGCAATGACTACCCGCTGGAAGCATATTGTGCATTTCCCTATACCAGCCCACCCAAGCCATTCAAGCTCCTTAAAATAATGGAGCTCAGTCTTGGTTCGCTGGCATACCTGTTCCACTGTCATTGTAAACACTGACAGTGGTAAAAAGGAGGTGTCAGAGTATAGTATCATGTTTAGTTGATATTCCCTAGTTAGTCAGGTTTTCTCCCTTGTTAGATTCGTAGACTCACAGTGCAACAGCACATGCTCCACAGTTTCGTCTGTCTTAATAGATTCCACTTAGGGTGCTGTTTGTAGCACCAATTTTGTGCTACTGATAGACACACACAGCTCATAGTAATTTAGTACATATCAGATATGTTGGCAGTGCCAGGAATCAAACCCGACACTATTCGGCCGCCTTCTTGAGAGGCAGATATTAAAGACTAGGCATGCGCATAAGGCCAGAGTTTCAGTGACTCACATGGTTGATGACTCAACTCGCGTCCTGCTGGTCAAATGTCTGGCTTTAATGTGTAATAGGTATGGAACCCTAAAAAAGACATTTCAAATGAACATCATCTGTTCAAAAATACATTTTCGACATTCAAGTCTTAGTACAAACATTTGTTAACCCAAATCCGAATCCTTTGGGCGGCTACAAAAATCTCGACACCCGGAGCTGGCCACTTACCACATCAAGAAGAAGAATCATATATCTTCTTATTAAGCTTGTACATATTTCCCCAGGAGTCCACCCGCACGACGCTAAGTCCATGATAGAAGAAGACATGTGGTCAGAACTGCAGGAGATAGCGAGCGCGCCCGAATGCGTTGCCGTGGGCGAGTGTGGCCTCAACTACAGCAAGGACTTCTCCGAGCCACAAGTGCAGAGGGATGTGTTCAAACGACAGGTCAGATTTGATACTTACGCAATTTTGAAACTTAGCCAACTTTGAAACTTAGCCAAATTTGAAACATAGACAAATTTGAAACTTTGGCAACTTTGATACTTTTCAAACCGTGTGATAGCTTGCCTGACTCTGTATTCCCTATAATGCACAATGCATTATATAAAGAGATATTCAAGGCTAGAGTGAACAGGTTCCCTCTACCAAGACTCAAAATGTAAATATTTGAATTAAGCCTAATTATAAAGACATTTATTGTTATTTAATTTAAATATCCGATATGCTTAGTTAATTCGGTTGTTTCGCTTCATAAGTCAATTATTATATTACAGATGTTAAGAATGTCACAAGTAACCAAAAATTTGACACATATCTTAACTATCTTTTCCATATGTCACCATAAGTCAGTTTTAAAATATGTATTTTTTCCTTATAGTCATTCATGTAATCAACAAAATGTTTTGTGCCTTAACTAGAATTTTAAACATTTATAGGAAACAATCGACCCAACTTTTATTGTTAGCGGTTTTTTTTATATTACTTAATGCCTTCTTGTTTGTCATGACCAATTTTATTTGAAACCCATATTAAGCAAGTTATGAAAACATGTAATCCTCTATTTTGGTCCGATTTTCACCAAACTAGCGAAGAATACTTCCGACCAAATCACTATTTTTTTTAACAGAAAAATCTTATTCAAAACATTTTCCGGGAAAACGGATTCATCCGTTCGAGAGGCTATTAAGCCAGAATTGTACATACATAAGTCAAACTTAATACACCCCTTCGTTTTTGTATCTGGGGTTAAAAGGACTGTCTTTGTTTATATAATATCATCATTAGTTACATCGACAACGTCGTTAGCGTAATGGTTACCATGCTGGACTGCCAATCAGAAGGTTCCGGGTTCGATTCCTAGCACGGCCACCATCTTTGTGCTGAACTAAATTTGTTGACTGGTGTTAAATATGTATCTATATAAAATATGTATGTATATGTAGTATATCAGTTGTGTTAGCAACCATAATACGAACTAGAAATGGTTCAGTTTGGGGTTAACCAGCTGTGTTTGAAGTGTGTCCAAAAAAAAAACTAAAATTGCGATTCTAAACGAATATTGTATGGATTAGAACAACCTGGAACAAATTAGACAATATATATAAGCTATCAAATGTCAACATTGCGATCAAAAGCCAGACTCCCAGATGCAGTCATTAGAATTACTCATGCATTGCTCATCTGATAGATACGAACGGAAACTGCATGAGTTCTAAAATCGGCGAGGAATTTTCGGTTTCTTCAATTTGAACTTGTGGAAGGTTAAATGGATTTACTGCATTCTGGCGCGATAGCATAATAACAGACATAGATTTAGGCATAACAGCATATACACATATGTATGTATGCAGTAGGCTAGTGCAATTATTTCCAACTAAATTATAGTATCCGTATTATACATAGACAAACAATATTATGTATGTGTATGCAGTATGATAGTTCTTTTCATAGACAAACTATAATGCATAAGTGAATCTTACAGGTTCATCGACATTTAACGCTGCTTACGTAAACAAAGGAAAACGGAACGAACATAGTTTTGTGTATTCGAAAAAAATAATAAACATATGTATTTATGTAGCATTGGATAGAAAAAGAATAATAAAAAATTATTTTTCATGATTTCCTTATATGAAAGTTGGATCTAGATAGTTGCCGCTACAGAATATCACTTTCAATGAATTTATGCATAATCATAAAAGTAATTCATCACATGACGGATGGATAGACTTAGTTAAACTCAGTGTCTCTCTTACTCCATCCATTGAAGCCTTCTAAGATTATGCAAAAAATCCATAGAATTTTGGTACATATGTATAAATAGGCTAGGGACCAGCGTGGTCCTAACAACCAGGCTAGTGGGTGGCTCGTTCAATCATAAATTGTCATATTTATAATTCTGACAAAATTGCCCAACCTTATGAAACTGGAACAATAAAAGTAATCCATCTATTATAGTAATATATGGCTTTGTTGTAATTCAGGTTTATTGTAAGTACTAAGCTAGTTATCACAATTGATAATAATCTACAGAGATCAATGCACTGTAATTTGGCCAATGCGCTGCTTACATACAAAAACTGGTGCAGTAATTTTATTATATAACTTTTTATATTACATACAAAAACTGGAGCAGTAGTTGTAGTATGTATTATTTAATATTACTTTTCGCATGAAATTAAACATGTTATTAATTGCACAGAATAATAACTTGTACTTCGTAGTAATTGTAAAGATTAATTGACTTCTTAACAATGTGTGGTACTATTAAATATTTAGTGAACACAGCGGAAGTACACTAAATATTTAATTTTGTCTTCTATCTACAATGGATTTCCTCTAAGTAACGTCTTGAGTCAATAAGTTAATGTGTGGAACATTATAGAGGCACTGAATCAATTAGATATTGTAGTTGCTATTTCAGTGGTTTGTATGATCCTTTAAACTCTAGATACTCAGGAAATCATTTTCTTCTTGCCTATATGCCGAATGCCTCAAGTAGTTTGTGCGACTGCCTGCACAACGTCAGAATCAAGGATCAATTCCACCAGCTGGATATATTTTCCAATTGCAAATTCGAATGTCTTGCTCTAATTTGGTATTTAGGAATTTTCTATATTTTAAACAAAAATAAATCTAGTGTACGTAGAAAAAAAGAAGAACTCTGAGCTCCTTTGTTGTTTTGCAGACGTATTTTAGATCACAGTTGCAAATATGTTCAAAAACAAACTTAACAGACTTTGAGATGGTCTTCTTTTTTTTTTATATGAGCTAATTGGCCAAGCTCTGGTGTCAAGAGTTTTTAAGCCACCCGGAGGCTTCTTACTTAGCTTAATGACTGCTTGTACTAAGACTAACAACCGCAGACTAATTTTAGATCATTAAACGTTGACTAAGATATATAAGAAAGATAGAAAATTCGTCTTGAACACTAAATATAGGAAACTTTTAAAAATAAAAGACAATGTTTAAAAATAAGTGTGTAGGTTAATAAATAAGTTAAGTCTTTCATGCCTAATACATATTCTAATGAAAACTCAAATGAAATACATTTCTTTAAAAAAAATTAAAGGAACATGTAAACTGATCGCTTTGAACTAAAGGTACATACATAGCTGTATCACGATTGGCAATGATCCAATTCGCTGCAGTCTGACATTATCCAGAATTTACAGTGACCTCATATATTACGTGCCTGACATTGTATACATATTATATTGTGTATAGCCGATGTAACTGAGGAGTTTTTTTTAGAAAGAATAGAAATAAAAAATGTTTGACGTGTTTGTATGTGTGTGTGTGTGAGCTCCCGAATGAGTGAATAGATTTTGATTTAGTATTTTTTTTTGTAAGAAAGAGTTTTATTTTTTTTATTAGGACACATTTCACACACGGCTGTTTAGCCCCATACTGAATAATTTCTAGTTTGTATTATGGTTGCTAACACTACTACATATACATACATACATATTTTATATAGAACTATATTTAACACCCAGACCCACAGCCAACAAATTTAGTTCACAAAGATATTGGCCGTGCCGGGAATCGAACCCGGAACCTTCTGGTTAGCAGTCCGGCATGGTAACCGTTGCGCCAACGAGGTCGTCATGAGTGTAAAGCCTTCACTTGACAATCGTAAAGAATGCAATTCCAAGTCGGCGATTTCAACATAATTATACTTCCAGAGCATGATATTTAGCAATAAGCCGGTAACCTGCGCGTAGTGCGTAGAAATCGCGCGCAAACAACAATAACAATAAATCCCCAACAAACACATCTAAAGAAAGATACGTAGAAACAGCAAAACAAAGACTTTCATATGCTCATGAAAATGTATTAATGTTGGCTTATGAATTATTGAGGATTCATTCGGTGTAATTGCATAGACAGATACGTTTCTATTGCTGGGACTTGGGCCTTCTTTCATTAAAAATGAGATATACAGTATAAACTCTTTATAACGACACTGAAGGGCGACCACTCTTTATAATGCCATAAAATGCACAGTGCATTTTATGGCATTATAAAGAGTGGTCGTTAAATGGAGATAATGTATCAATGTATGGAATACAAGCTAAACCAATTAAAGCCAATTGATTTCGACGCTTTAGAGAGTTTGTCGTCAAATCGAGTAATAACATACACGGAGTTTATACTGTTCTTAGATTTTTTTTTTTACATTAATTGGGCTTGCGCTTGATCACAATTCACCTGATGGCAAGCGACATTATGATCTAAGGTGGAACGCGCTTACCCAGAAAAAACCGGTTCACTCTTGCTTTGAAAACCGCCAGATTGTAGCTCTCAGGGAACAGGGAACTAGGCAAAGAGTTCCACACCTTCGCAGTTCGCACTATGAAGGTGGAGGCAAACCGCTTAGTACGCGCCTTTGGAACCTCCACGGTATAACGATGCCGCTTTGGCAAAATGTAATGTAATTTAAATGTATGTATTGTTGTCGGCAGGTGGAGATGGCGTGCGAGCTCCGCAAACCCCTGTTCGTCCACGAGAAGGAAGCCCAGGAGGACCTGACGAAGATCCTGGACGAGTTCGGCGCCCGGCTACCGCCAGTCGTCATACACTCGTTCACCGGCTCCGTGGAGCAGGGGCTCAAGTACATCGAGCGGGGGTACTACCTCGGCATCACGGGCTATATCTGCAAGGTATGTATTATGGTACGACATGATAGCAGCTCAAGATGAAAGTTCGCCTTCCATTGGTAATCCTCAGACAAACAGACCATCTGACGCAACAGGGGTGGAACAGGTATGCCAGCGACCCAAGGCTGTACCTGTGTGGAGCTCGGTTGGCTTGGGTAGGCTGGTAAAGGGAGAATACTAGGGATAGACGATCTCGTTGGCGTAAAGGTTACCATGCCGGACTGCCAATCAGAAGGTTCCGAAGGGTTCGATTCCCGGCCCGGTCAACATCTTTGTGCTTAACTAAATTTGTTGGCTGTGGGTCTGGGCGTTAAATATGTATTTATATATCATATGTATGTATATGTAGTATATCAGCTGTGTTAGCAACCATAATACGAGCTAGAAATGGTTCAGTATGGGGCTAACCAGCCGTGTGTGAATGTGTAAAAAAAAAAAACACAATACGCCCTAGTGGGATATCAGTGCAGGTCTCATCTCCTCCTCTTCAAATTAAAATTAGATGGTACGATAAGGCGACCAAGCTGCATTCAACCATCTGCCTGACGAGCTGAAGCTGTTTTCCTCACGACACGCGTTCATAGTTAAAACGATGTGGCTTGTAGAGAAGGCATTCTACAATATATCAGAATATTTTAATATAGGTTTACTATATTAAAATATTCTGATATATCTACTGATATATTTATTTTTAATGTGTCAGTTATTTATTTACATAGACATATATATGATATTATTTTATTATATTTAATTTAATATTTTTATTGAATTCAATTTTGATTTTTCCTAGTATTATTGAAAGTGCTATGACGTGTAACTTTTTTATCAATAAATAACTATGGTTTCGGAATCGCTTTCAGAATTTTCTTACTCTTTATAGCTAGACATTTGACTTTAAATAATAAATAATAAGGCAGAACTGACCTTACCTGTCATAAGACGCACTAAAAGGAGCATCGGACTATGGTGTTCAGAAATAGAGTTCCAATGCCTGCCTCCTCAAATTCCGGTTGCACAATGGTGTACTTCTCGGGGTATTTCCCGGAAGAACCCGGAAATACCTTTAATGTGTCCTGCTCATCTCTTGCATTAAGGTTTTAGTGAGTACAAATTCGAAATAAGCTGACAGCGCCTCATTGTAGTCAGGTATCTTGTTGAAGTTTTCCTCTCGTCAACAAAAATAAAGGTATATACTAGATGGTTCTCATGGTAAAGTATAAATGTTAATATCCGTCAGGATAAGTCTGACGGCGGCATCAGACGGCTGCTGTCGGAGCGCCTGCTGCCGGTGGAGCGGCTGCTGGTGGAGACCGACTCCCCCTTCATGTACCCCAACATGCGTGCCTCCAAGCTGCCTCTGCATGTCAAGCACTCGCTCACTGAGAGGTGAGAGTATTATTAAACTTGATTATTTTTTCTTTATATTACAAACCTGCGAGAATCATTCGCCTTATTTAAATTTATTGTATAAAGCGCAAGTTCGGTCGTGCATGGAGTAGTGTTCGCATCTTTGGGATGGTTCTGCCAAATATCAGCTAGAAGCACTTGAGTCCATTGAGAGACGAGCTAAGAAGCTCATCGGCAATTTTTGCGTTGCGAAGGCGAAGCTTCAGAGCCTAGAGCACCGACGCAAGGTTGCTAGTTTGTCGGTTTTTTATCGGATACATTTCGGGGAGTGTGCTATGGAACTTCATAATTTGATTCCACCATCACCGTTCTACTACAGAACAAGCAGAGAGACAGTGAAGAGACGCCGATACAGAGTTGAAGTTCCAAACTTTCGTACAAAACGCTTTGCGTCGACCTTTATTGTTAGGACTGCGAAGCTTTGGAACTCACTACCTGAGTCTCTGTTTCCTGAGAGGTATCAACCGGGGGCCTTCAAAAGTAGAGTTAATAGGTATCTTCTAGGTAAGCGTGCCACACCGTAGACTGCAGTGCAGCTTAACATCAGGCTAGCTGTAGTCAAACGCTAACAAGCTATCAAGGAAAAAAAAATAGAAAAAATATTAATAATTTCTACATTATTTTAGTTTACACTGTAGATGAAAATAAAGTGCATAAATATTCACTGTAGCGCTGGCTAGCGTTGCCAGATAACATGTCCTACATACCACTGCGCTGGACTTTATCAAACGATGCCGATGTCTGTTAAGATAAGATCGCAGATATATCAGATGCCTCTTAAAATAGAACGACGACTTCTTTGGTATTTGTCATTGATTGAAAACTCCAATTACAAATACAGTTGCATGTTTTTTTACCGTAACTATGTATATTTATTATCTCATGTGTATGTACTTTTGTGTTATTTTTTATATTGTTTTTTTTTTATTGTCTTATTTTTTTGTATTTATATTGTGATCTTATATTGTTGCGTAAATTATGTTTGTTTGCCTACCTGCACCCTGTCATACGCGCAGGACGTCACCGCCAGTCGCAACAGAATACCAGCGCCGGTAGCCACACGCCGCCGGCATTTGCTGAGTTGCGACTGTATTGCGGCAAACTAAGCTGTTTTATTTTTAATGTATACGTTTGTGTTAAGTTTTGTTGTGTTTGCCAAAATAAAAATTATTTTTCTTTCTTTCTTTTCTTTCTTTCTTTCTTTATTTAATAAAACTTAACTAAATTAAAAATGACAGAATAATTAATATTCTATACCCAAGTCTGTGTCCGCGGGTAAAGTGCCTCTTATGCTGTTACATTACCATTAAGGTGGCATTACCTCGCTGGATCGTACAAGACTTAGACATCTCTTAAAAAAATCTATGATTTTTGATTAAAGGTCTCTGAACTCAAAACGACTTACTCTGAAATAAACGATGTTTTTTTTTACATCAACAGGTCAATGAACTTCGTGAACCGGTACTGCACGTTCCAGCGCAACGAGCCGTGCGCGCTGCCAGCTGTCGTCGAGCTAGTGGCTGGTTTCCTAGGCCAGAGCCCCGAGGACGTGGCGCTAGCGACCGCCTTCAACGCGCTCAAGATCTTTGGACTCAGCCAGTAGTAGGTGGGAGTTCTCTGGCCTAGAGGTGAGAGTTCTCTGGCCTAGAGGTGAGAGTTCTCTGACCTAGAGGTGAGAGTTCTCTGGTCTAGAGGTGAGAGTTCTCTGGCCTAGAGGTGGGAGTTCTCTGGCCTAGAGGTGGGAGTTCTCTGGCCTAGAGGTGAGAGTTCTCTGGCCTAGAGGTGAGAGTTCTCTGGCCGAAAGGTGAGAGTTCTCTAACCTAGAGGTGGGAGTTCTCTGGCCTAGAGGTGAGAGTTATCTGGCCTATAGGTAGGAGTTCTCTGGTCTAGAGGTGAGAGGTCTCTGGCCTAGAGGTGAGAGTTCTCTGGCCTAGAGGTGGGAGTCCTCTGGCCTAGGGTAGGAGTTCTCTGACCTAGGTTGTGAGTTTTCTGGCTTCGGGCAGAAGATTTTTCGACCTGGATCGACTACTTTCTGGTCTGGGTTATTAGCTCGATTGGAAAATCTTTCAACCTTTACGATTATGGCAGCTTTCTTCTATCACAAGCGGAAAAATATCTTTGGGGTGGAAAAGGGTAACTAAATGAAACTGCGTAAACAAATAAGACACTTTCGAGGCAGACTTATTGATATGTTACAAAAAGTTAATACGAAAACCCAGTGGACACTTTGTTTACAAAAATAAGTGTATTTTTTATTATTTTGGGTTTGTCACTAATATAGGTAAACTGATTTGCCTCACTGATGTAAAATCAGTTTCGTATGAAGTGGAATGTATTGGTCTAAAATAAGACATAGTGACACCATATTATATCGATAAGTCTGCTTTTGAGATAAACTTGAGTGAGTCAAAACCAGTGTGACACATTCAAACTGCAAGTCTTAAATGTTTTACACAGTTTGAGCAGATATAGCGAATTTAGTTTTGTTATATTGTTGAATTATTTCAAAGTTTGTATCGGACTGAATTTTATGACTGTTTTGAGAGTATTACAAGTTTTCTATAAGAAAATATTACTCTTATTTACTGTTTAGTTTACAACAAAACCGAATTCGCGTATCTTAGAAATAAGTAAAGAATAGCAAAATATATCGGGCCGGATTTGTGCCTTACGTTGATTATGATAAGATTTTTATGACATAATATACAAATATATTTTGACATATGCAAAATTTGTGACAAAGTCACTTCGGTGTCATCCGATGTCAAATTAACTACTAACAATTGGAAACCAAACTCGAAAATTGCGAATACTCAGATGTTCATTATTGCATTTCGACAACGACCAATTTATTTTGATGATTTTTGAAGAGGCTAAATAAAGGACATTTAGTTCCTTTTGACACTTGAAATGTAAGTGTCAAAATGACACTTGAAATGTCACTTAGATTTCAAGTTAGACATGCGCAGAATGTGTCACTCAAATGAAAAGATATGTACATATCTTTTTATATCAGTGAACTATATCTCTCTTTTAGTTCAGTAGTTCATTTAGTTCAGAACTAGTTTTCTTTTAATATTTCATTCAGGGCATCGCATCTCTGTCACCTTGGGATAGAGTTTAAATTTGCGTGGTCAGTCAGATTCGCCGAGTGATCTCTGTCACCTTGGGATAGAGTTTAATTTTGCCTGGTCAGTCAGATTCGCCGCACTGAACTATATCTTTCTTCTAGTTCAGTAGTTCATTTAGTTCAGTACTAGTTTTCTTTCAATATTTCATTCAGGGAATCGCATCTCTGTCATCTTGGGATAGAGTTTAAATTTGCCTGGTCAGTCAGATTCGCCGAGTGAGTGAAAGAGGCTATCATGTATCATATCCATACGTACAACAGAGCGGGACAGGCATAGATTATCCCGAATACTCCCGATGTTTTCATTCGAGTCTCGAGTCGTTCTTAAACGGATGAAAGAACTAGTGAACTAAGAACTAATTGAAATGTTATTGAACTAGAGAGTGAAAGATACAAATCACTGAAGTACTTCATTTGAAGGATTCATTCGTGAACTACGCATGTCTATTTCAAGTATCAAAACGCAACTAAAATAATATGTGATTTTTTACATAACACAAACATAAAATAATAATTATTATAATTAGCTTTTACATTTGAAGTTTTCTTTGTGTTATGTAAAAATTAAATCCATTTGTCCTAGAAATACTAATACAAACAAAACGAGAGATTCGATTAAAATCTTGCCATCGATTTAAATTGAACTAACATTATTATAATTTGCCTCTGTGTTGAATTAAATTGTGTCCCCATTATAGTGGACTTATTCTTAAAACAAATTGGTTTATATAATTTAAATTGACATTTTATTATTGAGTATTGTTTTGTTTAATTAAAATGTGATCATAGAAAAGATCTAGACATGTATGAAATGAGGAGTCCAAAATAAGCCACTTTTTTGGACTACATAAAGTGTTAAAACTTTGAAGCATAATATGAATTTGGCAATTATTTTTGTGTATGTTTTTTTTTGTACTATTGATTTATTTAGTTTTGTCGCTTTATTTGTTCTTGTGTAGTTTAAAAGTCGCACCGCTTTCTTCGGTGGCAATGGTTGTTGTAGGCGGTCTGATCTCAGAAACTGTGTGTGTTGAATAATAAGTAAAATGAAAAAAAAAATAACCATTTGATATTGATTTGTTAATCTTGCCTAAGTTTGTGGATTATGTACAGAGCTAAGTGGTGATTTTGAAACTTCTGAAATACATATTTAATACATAAGAAACAAAAAATACGAAAAGTATGAATGAATTAAACTAATTATTATATAAATAGAAATAATACTTTAGTATTATAAATCTTATCGAAGCCTGCCTCTGATAGTGTAAAGTACCCATATCACTGACTGCATTACTGCATGGAATGTCTCTGAAATCTATCTGAAATTCCAAAGTTAGGTACACTTTTAAGTACATATTATTCTAGATTTTTCAAAATTTCGCTAACTTTGTATAAATTGTTAATTGTACCTTAATCCACCTCCTTTTTAAATAATTTTCGTTTGTAATTGAATAGCAATATTAATTTAGTATAATAGCAAAATATTTTTGTAGTCCGTTGCCACCAAATCTTTAAGCACGGTGTTAGGTATTATTAATTTCGCTCTGCGCAGAGCATTCCTAATCGAAATAATTTATAATTGTTTATTTTTTTGTGTATCATCGAATATTGTAAATAGTTTAATTTTTTTTTAATAGTTAAATTATTTAATTTAATGCCGTAGTCACAACGAAAACAAAGACTGCAATCATAATATTATACATTGCCCAATGTGAAATATGTCATGTTCACGTTTTGACCTTTTTATTGTAATCTAAACTTATTTAATCATGTATAAGAATAATTGTTATTCCTTTATTTTTTGACAATCAACTTTGTAGGTTTAAGGGTGGGGCTGGACCCTGTTGCCGTTTTTCATACAGAAATACCTACTGTGGAAAAAGTATTTGATGTTGATCATGTAATTTATTAAACACAGATTGTATTTACGTGTATAGTATTATAAATAGAGATCAATGTCGTTCTTTTTTTCCAGAACTCACACTGTTGTATTTTACACACACTGTATAGCGTTATTTAATGTGTGAGTGTTGGTATTTCTGTTTGTGGGGTCCAGACTAATGTAGTGCCTTCGAGATAACGTCCTTTTGTGATACCAATTATATTTCCTAGATTGTACAGATTATTTCTTTCAATATACAAATAAAAGAAGCGTTTGTTTTATTTTCAAATGTCTATAGGTAGGTGTTGTTTATCGTAACGTAAATCTAATGACGACATGAAAACTTCACTGGAATTTCATATAAAAAATTATCATGATATGAATAATCGAGTCAAAGTTCTGGAAGAGGAAAACTCACAGCGGAAAACGTATGTATCTAAATTGGAAATTAGAATTGAAGATCTAGAACGATACGAGGAATTCAGCCGAAACCAGGAGAAACAAAATCTGATTTAGTCACTATAATCGAGAAACTCAACAGCAAAATTAAAATTAACGAACAAAGTGACTCATTTAAATATATATATCGGACAAATCGCAAGCCGAATGGGGACCGACCAATTATTGTGGACTTTGTCACTAATATTAAAAAAGTGAAGACATTACAAGATGTAAAAAAAATGGTTGCCTGTAAAGTCGGTTTTACGGGCGAAGATTTTACGTGACAACGTCTGCCGCGTGCTGCGCGCGCGGCAGACCGATCATAGTTGAGTGGGAGAGAGACGCAAGGCATTCGGTGGGCCTCTCTCTCGTTCGGTGACTCATCGTAACGTTACCGGGCGTTACACTTTTTCATAAGTGACTCCCAGCCGCAACCTAATTTAAGACGTTGTCACGTCAAAAAGTATAACGCGTCTAATAGGTATAACAGACAGACTGAGTACCACAGCGCTGGGTTTGGAAGGCAATAAAACACCAGTGTTTATTTATATCTGACTTCCTAACACCAAAAGCAAAACGCCTTTATTTCCTGGCTCGTGGAACTGTGAAACAGATTGATTACAACTTCTGCTGGACCACAAACGGCCGCGTATTGATACGTACCATGCGTTCCAACTAAGAATAGGATCGCGCTTGTTATCGTGTGAAGTGTAAGCTTCACACGATAACTGTCAAAAAGGACTGCTAGCAAAGAAAGCGTAAAAAATATATATATTTTTTTATTCATAGAAATAAATTTAATTATTGTTCTTTTCATTCATTCTTAATTTTATTACTGGATAATTTTGGATAACTTAATTCTACAGGTAAGAAGTACCCAAGGCAAATTAACAAGCACATAAAAAAATCACCTGACGAGACATTGGTTTTGGATTGTTTCGACTTAATTGCTGTAAGCAGTATAATAAACTCTTTTTATTTGGTACAAAAATGAGTGCAAACAATGAAAAAAAATATTAATAAGCTTTTACTTTCGAATCCTACTCATTTATAATTAATTTGCCGTAAAATGTATAAGAAATAGCAAAACAGCGTGCATCAAATATATAAACTGAATATATTTTGTATACAATTTTTATTGCACACCGTACACTTTGGTAATGACGTTAGCGCGTATTATTGAGCAAGATGGCGGTTTTGACAGTCCTATTCTTAGTTGGTTCACATAGTAAAGCTGGTGGTATGGCTCCAATTGTCATTCACAGTGAGAAGCAACTCGATGATGCTTCTCACTATAAAATACTGTAATATTTTCCGGAACCAAATAAACGAATTTGTATTTTGAATTTGCTTTACGACTAAGGAGAAGGAATTTCCTAAACCATTGTTCTGTATACTATACTATATACCTACTTATATTTTCTAAAGAGTGTAAAAAAAACGAAGATAAGCGTATATAACAATTTTATTATAATCCTACCTATTTTCATAGACAAATTATTTATATAACATTTGTCTATGCTATTATTTACAATTTGGCAGTCGAATCTTATAAACTCGAGTCAATAAAGAAAAAAATTGAAAGTTATTTTTCAGACAATGGTATATCATCATTATATGCCCACACTGTAGTTAATTGTGAAGTATTGTATAGGTATACTTTATCTTTTTCTTTTTCCTGAGCTGTACAATTTGGGGATCTTCAAATCTAGAGTAAATAGGTTCCTTCTAGGCAAGCGTGATACATCTTAGACCACAGTCAAGCTTGACATCAGGCAAGCTGCGGTCAAACGTAAGCCTATTTATAATTAAAAAAAAAAAATTAGGTTAGTTCTTTGGTTTATTTATTATTTGTTCATTAAGTTTGTAAACCACCCTCTGCTTGTCCGTAACTAAAATCCATCCAAAGGTTGCCTGGCAGAAATCGCTATAGGCGATAAGGCCGCCTAATGTAACACCTCTTTTTTTCGAGTGATATATATTGTTTTTGTATTTTGTGTACAATAAAGTCGCATTGTATTGTTCATGTCTTTTTGCATAACCAAGTGAGAATGAGCAAGAGGAATGCCTCTTGCTTAACTTGAGTTCCATTGAACTTTCAAATGTTTTTTTTATTGACGCGAGTTTTTGCTTTTTGATCAAAATATTACAATAACATAATAACACCTAGTAGCCATATACATAAATATTAAAAAAAAAACATAAATTGTATTTCATACCCCGACATTATTTTTCTTCGTATAAGCTAAGTGGCCAAGCTCTGGTGTCTGAGTTTTCAAGCTACCCAAAGGCCTCTGACTTGGCTTACATTAATGACAATAGTATTTTTTTTTATTTATCCCAATTCATTACTTTCAGATCACAGTGAAGCAAACAACACATTTTTTTAATTACGCTTGAATGGATAATATGATAGAATAGGATGATATAAACATTTTTCAGATCAAGTTACAAGACATCTCAAAAAAAATAGGCACATACCATATCTAAATGGTTCTACTATTATTTTATTCAAAGGAAACATTTTGAGATTATGTAAAGAAAATTATATAATACTAAAACTTTCCTGACAAACCTACAAATTTACTTATAGTAAAAAGCTACTATAAGTAAGAATATTATTTAAATGATGTAACGCTAAAAAAATCTAATTAATAAACAGGGTTGCTCATCTCCAGTAAATAATTGCCATGCCTTTTGGGATACTAAGTATGTAACTTTAAAGTGACATTATTAAAGTGTGTAAAAGCGAGTGTGGCTCGGTGGTAATAACGTCTGCTTTTCAATCAGACGGCCCCTGGTCGACCTCAGCCTTACACCAATGACATGTTTTTCAAGTTATGTGTGGATTTGCACTCGCTTTACGGTGAAGGAAAACATAGTGAGGAAACCGACACGTTTGAGGACCACAATATCCGAAGACGTGTGTCATCCGCCAACCCGTAGTTGGCCAGCGTGGTAGTTTATGTCCTATATCTCTCTCCTCGTGAGAGAAGGCCCCGAGTCCTAGCAGTAGGAACGTATAGTGGGCTGCTTATGCTTTGCTAAAGTGACATTATAATGCAATAAATTGTTTGATTTTGAAGACATATTTGAACATAAGGATTGTCAGGGCCATCAGAAAAGTTTAATAAACTAAAGAACTCATCAATTAAAACAACTGAACTTTGAAACTAAAACATGAACTCTGAACTCAGCTTTTAATCATTATTTAAAAAAGATATACAATATACGTATTAGGTATATATTGCAACACTGACATTGTTCTTATACTTTCAACAACTTCTTCTTTTTCATACAACCATTATGACATGGGCAAAATATTATGCTTCTATGCTTTCTATACTAATATTATAAAGAGGAAAAGTCTGAATTTTTTGTTTGTTTGTTTGTTTGACGCAAATAGGCTCCGAAACTACTGGACCGATTTGAAAAATTCTTTCACAGTTGGGAAGCTACATTGCCCTTGAGTAACATAGGCTATATTTTGTTTTTCTTTGCAACTTTGATTATTTTATAGCCCGTGCTAAGCCGGGACGATCTGCTATTCTAGTTCTTTATAAATCACTGGCATCTCACCCAAAACTCAAAAATAATGTATGTTGCAAAGTGAAACAAAATATAGGCTATGTTACTCGGGGATAAAGTACCTTCCCAACGGTGAAATAGTTTTTCAAATTGGTCCAGTAGTTTTGGAGCCTATTCGCGTCAAACAAGCAAACTTTTCCTCTTTATAATATTGGTATAGATAGTTATAAGGTTAAAGTTATTGGAAAAATGACTTGAAAACCGTCTAAGGAACAACCCTAACAATATTTATAGCAATTCTAGTACAAATCAGATATAAACAAAAGATAAATAAATAGTTCATAAGTCTGGTTATACTAAATTTAGTATATATATTTTTTATGTGCATTGCGCTTGACCACAACGCAACTGATGTTAAGTGACATTGCGGTCTAAATTGAAGCGCGCTTGCCTAGAAGAAATCGGCTCACTTTCTTCTTAAAGACAGAAAGTTGTAGTTCAGTGGGAACAGGGACTCCAGCAAAGAGTTCCACAGTTTGGCTGTCCATACTATAAACGTGGATGCGAATCGCTTTGTACGCATTAGGCAATATAATTACCTTATTCTTAGGGTTGTTCTTTAAACGGTAAATAAGTTGTTTTTTCAATAACGTAAACCGTTTATTATTTTTAACGAAAAAACTGTAAATTTAATATTTTGCCCATGTCCCTCGCTTAAATACAAACCATACTGGTGGCGATTTAGCGGCACACACGACTAAACTAAATTTAAAGAAGCCCCGTCTCTTTTCATCTTAGGTGGCTACGTTCAGCACCATAGTCAAACCAACTAAAATCACGTCAAATGTAGAAAATATAGGCGAATTTAGAACGCACTCACTTGTATCACCTCTAAAACTGCCTGCACATTCCATATTTGACGTGATTTTAGTTGTTTTGTCTGTGGTTCAGAACGTGCCGTCTCTTTCTGGCCACCTAAGATGAAAAGAGACGGGGCTTCTTTAAATTTAGTTTAGTCGTGTGTGCCGCTGAATCGCCACCAATGTCAGTTAAAAAAAAAAACTAGTAAGATAATGTCCACTAGCTCTTATCAAGTTTCCTGAGCACGGCAGGCGGCGGGGAAGAGAGCACCTTCTTGGACAGCCTGAGCTGGCCGGAGACAGGGTCACGGCCGAAGAACTTCACCTGGATCTCCGACCCCACGGCCAGACCTAATGCTGACGGGTGCATTATCTGGGGGGTGGAGAAATATTTACATTAGCTATTAAACTTAACTTATTCAATTTTAGTAAAGCCTACAGGCTAGGCTAAGGTCGTCTGAGGGTCGACACCTCCCACTAATATTATAAAGGCTAGTCAGTATGTTTTTCTTTTTATTTTAATTTTTATTTGTAACTAGCACCGCCTTTCGGTGTTACCCGCGTTAATCCGGGACAAAAAGAAGGTAATTCGGGATAAATGTGTTATATGTGATATAACTTAAATTTATAAATTGAATTTATATTAAATTTAAAAATTTAAGTTATTGTTTATAAGTTAAATCCTATGTGTTAATCCAAGTTCTAACCTATCTTTACACAAAATTTCATCAAAATCGGTTCAGCCGTTTGAGCGTAAAGAAGTTAAACATACATACACAGTAGGATAGGTTTGCGTTTGACCACAGCTTGCCTGATGTTAAGCAGCGCTGGGGCCTAGGTTGTAGCACGCTCACCTAGCAGGTACATAAAATATTCACTCTTGATTTTAAGATCTCAGGATGGGACTTCTCAGGAAACAGAGCCTCAGTCAGAGAATTCCTAAGCTTCGCAATCCTCACTATGAATGTTGAGGCGAAGCGCTTTGTGCGAATCTTCGGAATGTGTAGTATTTCTATAACGTATGTGTATATCGCTCCTCGGGTTGAAAAAAATACAGTGTAAACTCTATATAACGACACTCAAGGGACTGCATTTTTGCCGTATAGATGGAATACAAGCTAAACCAACTAAAGCCAATTGATTTCGACGCTTTCGAGAGTTGGTCGTAAATTCGAGTGACGTTACATGGAGTTTAGACAGTATTGACATGTAATAAGACTCACTTTTCTATGATCCAGCTGTGAGTTGTGGACCAAAGCGGGCGCCATGCCGGGGTACAGGGTCACCATGACCCCGATGTCTCTCACTTCCACCACCTTGGCTTGGTAAATGGCTCCGAACTCCAGTTCCGGCGTCCTCTCCGCGGACAGCCAGCCGGATATTCTGGCGCGAGCCTCGTCCATGGCCGCTTGGGATGGCGCGAATACGCTGTATCTTGTCTCGTCCACTGGGGTCATCTGGAACCATAAAAAAAAAACTGAAAAACACTAACTAACTAACTGGGTTGGCGCGTCGACCCGAATCGGATCCTGGCCTCCGATACTAGGAGACGCCACTGTTCTCGGTCCTGTGCCTTCTCCTGCCACTGCGTGACCTGAAGATTGCGCAGGTCCTCCTCCACTTGGTCTATCCAGCGATACCTGGGACGTCCAACCGGTCGACGACCGCTCGCTCGTCCCAGGTAATCTCTTTTCACTGCACGATCCGATTCCATTCTCTCCACGAAAAAAACACACTTTTTTGTAATTTTTGTACAGTTATATGTATATAATATTCTGGTACTTACACCAATTTACAAATAAGATTTACTGTTATTCACAACTGACAAATAATTATTAGGACACATTTCACACAAGGCTGGTTGCTAACACAACTCATATACTGCATATATATAAATAATTACTATATATCGATCTAACCGACAGCCAATAAATTTAGTTCATCACAAAGATGTTGGCCGTGCCGGGAATCGATCGGAATTCTCTGGTTGGCAGTCTGGCATGCTAAGCATTACGCCTGAGGTCGTCAAATAAATATGAAATAAATGTATTTGTTCTTGTTGTCTTTACATTATTAAATACACCTTTGACTAATTACAATTAAGACCTGTACAATAAACATATTATATTTATTATAAATTTATAATCACAGTTCTTTTTCACATTTAAATAATCATTTTTCTTCAAAGAAGTCTTCGAGTTCGTATATATTTTTACAAGTACTTGTTGTAGTTTATGTTCGGCCAGGTATCATTATAATCCACCAGTAAATAGCATAGTAACAAATGTTCACGTAAAAAGCGCACGTTTTCATTTTTCTATTTACCCCCCTTCCACGCAAAAGCGACGGTAACTAACGAAAGTAAGTTAGACGTGTCTGTGTGTGTACATATGTGTGAGTGTGTGTGAATGTCCGTGTGTGCGCATGTCCGTATGTATGCCCACCACTGTGTTCGTGGAAATTGGCTAGATGTTAAGTTAAAATAATAATTATTTAGTAACCTGCACTCCAGTCTCGACGTAAAGCTTCTTGAGATTACCGCCGCCGAGGCCGAGTAGCTTAGCCCTCTTGTGCACCTCCACTTCCATTTCCTCTATCACAGGCATGTTCTCTTTTCTACCTTCTCTGTAAAAAAAACTCTAATCAATCATTTCTTTTTTGTATCCTACTAATATAATAAATGCCAATGTTTGTGTGCGTCTATGCTTTATACTTTTTCATGCTCAAACGGCTGAACTGATTTTGATGGAATTTTGTGTGAAAATAGGTTACACCTTGGTTTAACAAATAGACTACTTTTTATCCTGGATTAAGTTATTTTGTCCCGGAAAATGCAGGTAACACCGCGGGCGCAACTAGTTATGAATAAAAGTGAAAGTTTTATAATGTATGTTTGTATTATCGCGGTTCACGCATTAATTTAACGGTTTAAGCGGTTTGGATAAAAAAAGATAAAGCGATAGCTTAGATACAGTGGCTGGCAAGCTTGAGCCATTACCTTGAGTGCGCAATAGACGATGTTAAGGTATCGTTGGTGGAAAGAGAGGTGCACTGGGGCATCCTGTCACTGATTACTAAATAGTTACGACAATTCAAGTTTGTTTGTTATATACAACGGGTCAGGTCTGTGGCCCCGTCACCTGCCACTACGGCCGCAGAGAATAGGGAGAGTGGTAGTAATTGGTTCCACTCCCTTCTCCCTGCGGCCCCATCGCATCCACTATCTAACGGGGGCAACCCCGTCGAAGCCGCGGCAGGTAGGAAGAGTGGTGCATACGTTTTATACGTACCTAGGTTTATCAATACACTGGTTCATAATATCTATGATCTTGGCCTTGGCATCGCAAGCCTTCTGCACCGACTCCATCACCACCTTGAGCGGCAGGCCGGGGATCTTGATATCCGCCTGCAGCGCCGTGATGCCCTTCTTACTGCCCGCCACCTTGAAGTCCATGTCGCCCATGTAGTCCTCTATACCCTGGGGACGTGAAGATATCAATATTAGTCGCGTAAGATAGGAATTCATAGTGGAGGAAGAAGAAGAATTCCTTTTTTATACCATAGTAATATAGTTAAACTTTCTAACGCACAATGCGTACGGTTATAAAATTTTACAAGCACTAGCTGTTATCACGGAGCAAGATAGCTCATGTTTATTACATAGCACTAGTCGAAACTCAACCTTAAGATACGGTGGTAAGGTTGACATGAATTGAAATATTTTTGTGACGTGGTCATATTTTGTATTTCTGTGTATCAAAAGTAAAGTAAACTCATGCCATTTTTTTGTGCTGTGTTTGTATGCAACACTGAATCTGGTATCCTAATATATATAAATCTCGTGTCACAATGTTTGGCCTCAATGGACTCCTAAACCACTTAACCGATTATAATAAAATTCGCACAACATGTGCAGTTCGATCCAACTTGAGAGATAGACTAGTTTAAATCTCAAATTATAGTCGCAATTTTAATTTATTGCTAATTATTGTCTGTTGTTATTTGTCAGTCACAATTATCTGTTCACTCCAAATGATTCTAACAGACGTCGATACCTTTCGACTGGGTTGAGTAAGTAATCAATAGATGGCGCTGCTATGGTAAATCTACGAACGTGTCATATAAGCTACACTATCTATTTTTCATACCCCTAAGTGAGGCAAAACAACGTTTGCCGGGTCAGCTAGTATATTATATATTATTTGGTCGAAGAAGGAACCTTTAAATCTGTAAATTGTTGGTTAAGTATGAGAAGGTATCAAGACGGACTCACTAACAAATCAGTGAGTATCCTGTAGTCGTCCATGTTGCCCCGGGGGTCGTGGCGCGCCACCAGCCCCACCGCCACGCCGGCTGCGGGCGCGGCGAGCGGCACGCCCGCGTCCAGCAGCGCCAGCGACCCGCCGCACACGCTCGCCATCGAGCTCGACCCTGGGAACACGGAATAAGGGCTATATTACTATGGCAAAAGTTAACTTAAGCTTCAAGTTCTCATAACTCACTTCTACTATATATACAAATACAAAATTAATTTATTTGACACAGTAATTATTACAAATTTATAAAGAAATCCAAAGGCTTCCAAACTAGTTTCTAACTGTATGACGGAAGCACATACGTAGTAAAGTACATACATATGTCACAAAGTTTTCAAATATGGAAAGAAAAAGTTTTAAAAATCTTCTTCTTCTCCTTTACCATTTCCCATTAGGGGGGGGTCGGCACAGCCTGTTTTTCTCTTCCACGCCACATATCAGCCGTCATCTCCACATTCACTCCCTTCTCGTTCATATCCTCCTTCACACAATTCATCCACGTCTTCTTTGGTCTACCTCTCCTTCCGCTACTTCTTACAATCATATCCATACTTCTCCTAGTCACATGCATCTCCTCTCTACGCATTACATGTCCGTACCACGCTAACCGTCCACTCTTCACTTTCTCTGAAACAGGCGCCACTTTCAAACTTCCTCTAATATACTCATTTCTTACCTTGTCCATTCTTGTTACTCCACACATCCATCGCAACATTCGCATCTCTGCCGCATGCAATCCTCTCTCATGCACTACTTTCGTCGCCCAATACTCGGATCCATACAATACGACAGGTCTAATGATCGTTTTGTAAATTTTCCCCTTCAGTTTAAGCGGAATTCTCCAATCGCAAGTTGTTCCAGAGACCTATCGCCATTTCATCCAACCAGCGTTTATTCGGCTCGCTATGTCACGATCAATATCGGCGTCATTTTGGAAGATAGAGCCAAGGTACTTAAAATTGGAGCAGGCTGGCAGGGATACACCATCAAAGGCAATTGGAGTATAACTGGAGGACCCACTATATATAATTAATATATATAGCACTATATATAATTATACCATATAAAATTTCCATGTCACAATGTTAGTTACCGTACTCCTCCGAAACGGCTTGACCGATTTTTACCAAATTTTATATGCGTATTCAGTAGGTCTGAGAATCGGCTACAGGCACCAGTGCCTCTTGGCCTGCCTCTTTGTGGCCAGCAAGCCGTGCTCGTCCGATGCACTGACACTAGGTTTAACCACTCACCGTTGCTCTCCAGCACTTCAGCGGTGAGTCGCACGGTGTAAGGTTGTTGCGGCACGACAGGCAGCAAGCCGCGCTCCGCCAGCGCGCCGTGCCCCGCCTCCCGCCGCCCCGCGGGCCCGCTCCGCCCCACTTCGCCCGTCGCGTACGACGGGAACTCGTAGTGGAGGAAGAAGCTTTTCTCTTTTATACCGCTGTACAGACATAACAAGACGATATTAAATAAATTAAATAAATAAATACTAGGACACATTTCACACACGGCTGGTTAGCCCCATGATAAGCTATTTCTAGTTTGTATTACGATTGCTAACACAATTGACATTTTCATACATGAATACTTTAAATCGATACTGGGTGTTAAATATTAACTCTAACTGAAGGCCAACAAATTTAGTTCATCACAAAGATGTTGGCCGAGCCAGGAATCGGGACCATCTGGTTGGTAGCCGGCATGGTAACCATTGCGCCAACGAGGTCGTCATTATATAATAATAACGAAACTACCTGGAAAAAACTGACTCTGTATGAGTTTGACCATCGAGACAAACAAAACCAAAAGATTGATCAAAGGTATTAACTAGATTATTCGGTCTCGCGGTATTACTAGAGTCAAAAGAAGAGAGAGATAAAGAGATAAAAAGTATCCAGTAATAGTACATGCCTTAAGCTATATAAAATTTCTTCTCATTTGGTTCAGCCGTGAATAAGTAAAAAACATTTTCAAAATTTTTGCATTCACAATTTTAGTATACTATAACTTTATATAATTACCGATGAATCCTAGATGGCGCTGCAAATTTTGCCAAAAAGTTGGAGTTACTACGAGTCCTACCATAGTCCAACCGTTTTTCTTTTTGACCATAAAAGTAATCGGTTCCGTTTTCTCTTATAGTACAAAGAGAAATAATTTAAGTGGGGAGCTATGACATTTTACGGAGCTATGAGTGTAATAACGTTTACCTTGTCAGCATAGTGAGGGTGTCCATTTTGAGTGCACTGTCGGGGGAATCGAAGGCCACCGTGCATAGCACTTGTGTTTGTCCGCGCTGGAACAACGCGCTGCCGTGCAGAGGTTCGTACAGGGACACCTGAAAAATACGAAGTCTTTTCTTAATATAGTTTTTAGAGGTGAGATTGTTAACCTAAAAAAATACTTATTGGTATTTTTTTAATGGTGAATAGGCTCCGATGTTAAGCTTTACTATGGTCTAAGATGTAACACCCTTGCCTGGAAGGAAACAATTTACTCTAGATTTGAAGACCGCCAAATTGTTTCAAACTCAAATTCAAATCATTTATTGCAGAATGGGTAAGGTTAGGTTATTGCAGGTTATTATTTTATGGCCCTCACACTTTTGTAATTGTACTTCTCAGAAAAAAGAGACTCAGGATAAGGTAAGTGGCCAAACTCTGGTGTCGTGTTTCCAAGTTGTTTCTTTGCCAAATTCCCTGTTCCCCGATAACTTTGATCTAGCGGCTTTCATGGCAAGAGTGAAGCGGTTTCTTCTGGGCAAGCGCGCTCCACCTTAGATTGCAATATCGCTTACCATCAGGTGAATTGCGATCAAGCACAAGCCCATTAAGAGTAAAAAAAATATCTGTATCGTTACCTGACAACTAATATTCCTCAAGTCGTCCAGCTGTCGCCCGTCGCACCGGGTGTCCGTCTCGAAGATCATGTCGCGGAATATCTGCTTGAGGTTGCTGTTGAAGGCGTCCTGCAGCTGCCCGACTTCAGCGTCCGCGTCGCGCAGCTGACTGACCACGGTCTGCCGCAGCTCCGACACGGCGTTGTCGCGAGACATTTTGTCGTGGGTGTGGTCGCTACAAGTTTTAACAAATGAGCATTGAAAATTGGAAAACAAACTTCATATAAAATACAGAAAAATTACCAACAATCATCCGTACAGACATCCTCACTATTCGCATTTATAATATTAGTATTTTAATAATATTTTTGTATTTTTTATATGATAATCTTATTGTAAAAAACTTAAAAGGATAAATGTAATATAACCCTATTGACTCAGGCGTTACTTTGCGGAAATCCGTTGTAAATAGAAGACAAAATTAAATATTTAGTTTATTTCCGCTGTGTTTTGAAACCCAAATTAAGATAAGCAAAGGAAAAATTAAAATATAGAAAAAAAAAATTGGTGTATTCCTCCGACCAACCACCACACCTTTTTTTTACTATTTTTTTTGCTTATCTTAATTTGGGTTTCATATCACAGCGGAAATACGAGTCCATTTAAGAGTAAAAAAAGGTACTTTCTGACTTTGTCCTTCCTGGCTTTCACAAGATTCTCGTCATACGGGATGGTGATATCGACAATCGTTGCCTGGCGCAGGAATAGGTTGACCAACACGTTATCAGGTTTATTGGAAGCAATTAGTATGATTATTAGGACTGGTACCCAATGGTAAACTAATATTGTAAAGGCGAAAGAAGTGTTTTCTTAATAATACAAATATATATATATGTATATATATATATAAGTACGAAAGTTTTAATACACTGAGTAAATTAAAATGTTTATTACTCTTTTCTAAGCTTATATAGGCTAAACCGATTTGGACAAAATTTGTTATCTTCTGATCCGATTATAATATAATTCGCACAACATGTGCAGTTCGATCCAACTTGAGAGATAGGATAGTTTAAATCTCAAATTATAGTCGCAATTTTAATTTATTGGTAAGTAATTATTTTCTGTTATTATTTGAAATCTACGAACGTGTCATATAAGCTACACTATCTATTTTTCATACCCATAAGTGAGGCAAAACGTTTGCCGGGTCAGCTAAAAAAAAAAAGCTAAATAAATAATTATGGAAGTATATTGTGGATCAACACAGGCTACTTTTTATCTGGGATAAATACTGAATACAAAAAAAAATGTACTGCACCTGAGTATTTCTCTAATCTTCATAGAAGACAAGCTTTTAATAGACTCGACGATGCTCTGATCTAATGGCGGCTGAGTTTCAAACTCTCTCTTTCTTCTCCCATGTTTCTTCTGTAAGCTTTCTATACCTTTGACTATGCTCTGTGCTTCTTTGGTACCTGGAATATGGAGTATCATGAAATTAATATTCTAAGAAGATTTAATTAGAAAATCAGAATTATAAAATAGTTTTTTAATGGTAAAGTGGGTGGGATATTTTAACAGTATTCTGCCAGAGCACTGTATAAATGAATAAATATAATAAAATAATAGTACTTAATAAGAATAATTAGCAGCGTAGATACTAACAGTCTTATTTATAAAAAATGCATATTGTAGGTTTAAAGCTTACTATAGCTAAAGTGTTCAATAAGCATTTAAAGTGTTCTGTAAAGTTTACTCTGTAAGCCTTCAATAACTATAGTAGGCACAATAAACCAAATCCTTGCCAGTATAAAGAAAAAGTCAAAGAAGAACGATATTAACCCCAAAAAATTTAGTTTAAGTGCCAAATAAAGGTGATCTGTGTCATAAAACACAAAATTCTGTCTATACTCGGACCCGTATATAAAAAAGTACTCTGTGACTCGGACTCAAACAAATGTCAACGTCAATGTCGTTATAGTCATTAATACTCGTAGACAGAGAAACCTCCGTATACGTTTACTCGTATTCTCAAATTCCTGACTCAAAAACATTCTGATTCAAAAACAGATAAAAATGAATAAAACACCTACAAAAAGGCAAAGAAGTGAAAATGGTCTGGAGGAAGATGAGGTTTGTATGCTTGCAGTTGAATATTGTTTTTTCATAAACGAACATTAGTTCGTTGACATCAAAACAGCGATCTACGTACTTTTGGTCTAACTTATATTTTATTATTTTCACTAAATGTCAATAAATAACAGAAATGGTAAAGGAGAAGGTCTCTATAAGATGGCGGCCTGGCAGGACCTGCTTACAGGGTTTGCATGTGGTGATAGCTTGCTTTGAATGTGCAAATGTTTACACCTGTATGTATTGATGGCTTAGACCCATTTAAATGTGAATATTCGTTGTTTTAGGTTCAATGCAATGCAAAGACCAGCAGGACCTTGAACAAAAGACCTCACTCACCTCATGCAGCTCAGAAAATTGCAGATACAGAAATAGCCTGCAGACAAGAGCTGCATGCGGCCCAAATGGCCAATGAAAACCAAATATTAAGAAATTTAAAATTAAAAGAAGAATTGCTAAAATTAAAAATATCTTATTATAAAAATAAAACCGACAACTCATAGAAAGACTTTTATTCACATGTTTATTACTTATCATACTTACTAAGATACTTTCATTTAGTACTATCATCTGTATTGATTTATTTATTACATGAGTAGTATCATTGTGTAGTACAGTAAGGCTTATCTTTAGGTATATATAATTCAGGGTGAGACACAGCGTTTGTTTTTATGTATTTCTTCTCTGACCAAATTAATGACAAACTCTGCCGTAGACTTTTTAAGGTTATACTGTTTTCTAAAATCATCATCATCCAGAGAAAACGGATCAAACTGGCCACTATAACTTAACAGTAGGCTTAAAGAACTGTTTAGCGCTATAGTGTGTTTATAAATAATGATTTTCGACATTTTTGTTATAGTGAGGTTAAATAACACAAATTGCTAATTTACAAAAGTATGCTCAAACCAGTGTGGACTTATGGTATAGAAATGTGGGGAACTGCAAGCCACTCCAATATAGAGGTACTTCAAAGGTTCCAAAACAATGTTTTCCGAAACATAGCTAATACACCTTGGTATGCGAAAACCTCGGAAATACATATGTATCTAGAAATGCCTACTATAAAAGAGGAAGTCACGAAGCACAGTAAGAGATACCAGGCCAGGCTCGAGAGACAAGTGAACCCACTTGCTATTCAGCTTAAAAATAACGAAGGCACATGCAGGCGGCTAATAAAATAGTAGGAATGTGAGGTCACAGGACCCCAATCCTCGAAAACCCGACCACTCTACAACAGTTCTGCTCATGGCGTCGCCGATTGCAGAGAGGAAGAGAAATAAGAAAAATAAGATAACACTAACTGTTCCATAACTTTTTATAAATAAGGCCGTTAGACTATGGCCTTAGTTTAGGCAAAAAAGCCTGATGATTAGTATGCATATAGTATGTATTAGACTTTATGATAAGTATCACGCTGGTATATTCTAATTGCAGCCACAAGTTCTGTTGAAACTTGGCACTACAAAAAACTGTGTATGTAGTGTATGTATGTATAGGTCTCAAATCGCATTGCCCAGTAATTTCACTGGGAACATATTCTTCGAATCGGAACAAAGTAGTGTTTGCACAGTACTGCTTCAGACTAACTGACAAGTCAGGCTACTTTTCTTGATGGCCACCGTAAAAGCCTGATACTACTCTGTTGTTGAATGTGCACAAAGTCAGAAGTTTCCAACTCTAACCATTATTTTAAACATTACTGTTTAAAATTCATAATAGTTTGTCTATATTAGTTAAGTAGTTGTACCTACATGAATAAACAGACTTGATCATATTCTGCTGGAGAGGCCATCGGTGCTGAATCACAGTTTGGTAACTAGTTCAACACTAATGATTCATATAAAAATGTACCTTCTGTGTTAAATGTCAATAAAGAAATTATGCTATTAAAGTAAATAAATAATAATGTTTGTCCTCCATGGACTCCTTAACCACTTAACCGATTATAATAAAATTCGCACACCATGTGCAATTCGATCCAACTTGAGTAATAGGATAGTTTAAATCTCAAATTATAGTCGCAATTTTAATTTATTGCTAATTATTGTCTGTTATTGAGTTTTGAGTAAGTAATCAATAGATGGCGCTGTACCCCTAAGAAAGGCAAAACAACGTTTGCCGGGTCAGCTAGTTTTATATAGATACATATTTAACACCCAGACCGATAGACAACAAATTTAGTTCAGCACAAAGATGTTGGCCATGCCGGGACAAACCCAGAACCTTCTGATTGGCAGTCTTGCATGGTAACCATTACGCCAACAGTTATTCGAAAAAAAACTAAAGGAATCACATAAAAACAATTCCAATTACTTGAATAATTTTAAACAATGTGACTTACATTCGTACCTATTTTGATGGCTTTGAGGAGATCAGGCTGCAGTATATCCTGGGCACTGCCTTCCATCATCACAACCAGGTTGGCCTTGGTTGCTGTCACAACCAGGTTCAAAGATGAGGTTTGCAGGTCTTTCCGTGTTGGGTTCACTATTATCTCATTGTCTATCAGGCCAAGTCTGAAAGAACAGAATAGTGAATTAAAATTTTCGTAATCGACATTGAACTGTGGACAATTTGTGAAGGGTTCAAAATAGAATTTCAACTCAGTGGGACATCAGCATAATGGTGCTCGCCTATAAATCAAATAAATAAATAGTTTCGGAAGTGGAGCAGCATGGTCTGCAGTTACTGAAAAGAAGATGCCGAGTCTCAGCAGTGGGAAAGTCAAGCGAGGTTCTTCGTATGAGCTTAGTGGCTAAAGTAAACACGCAGTTGAGTCAGAAACAAAACTAGCTTTATTTTGAAAGTACCCACATACCAAAGATGATCAAGTGACATATTACAAAATTACAATATACAACATATCTTCACACCTAAATTAATTTGGTATCCCGATAATATCAGGCCAAAGATTAGGGTCAGGTAATTCTATAGGAAGCTTTTCTGAGGGCGCTTGATTAGCCTCTGTGTCAGGGCAGTCCCAGGATAAACGCCTGTGAGGGGGGAGCTCCTGGTGTCGAAAGTTTTCAAGCCACCTGAAGGCCTGTGATTTGGCTTAACAACTGCTTTTTTATTTTTCATTTTTTTATTACAGTAATAATATCTCTTGCTAACCTGTGATCAGTGCACTAGTGAACTTTAAACATTGACATTGAACATTATGTGAACTATTAAAAAAATAATTTCAACTCAGTGTGATATAGGCACATTAGCATAATACTGCTCGCCTATAAATCAAATAAATAAATAGACTTGCACTTGATAACTTTTATGATGTTAAGTGATATTACGATCTAAGGTGGAGTGTGCTTACCCAGAAAAAGCCGCTAGATTGTTGCTTGTACTAAGACTAACAGCCGTGACCTACATTTTGTCGTGTTATCAACTGACATCGCCGCTTTAATGAGGTTAGCAGCTTGCCCTAAGTAAGTACTCTGACTATATACCTGACTGCTCCCACAGGTCCGTTCCACGGTACATCAGACAGTGCCAGCGCAGCGCTGGCAGCGTTAACCGCTATAGTCTCTGGAGGGTTTGTGGCATCCACAGCCAGCATGTTGCATACTATCTGTGTGTCATAGAAGTAGTTGCCAGGGAAGAGGGGTCTGAGGGAGCGGTCAATTAGACGGGAAGTCAGAATCTCACGTTCCGATGGGCCTGAAATAATATGGCATGATAAATAATCAATTAGTTAAGTAATAAGATTTAGATTTCTTATTAAGTACTCTCTTGACACATTTACAATGGAATCCAATTTAATATGATATTGAAAGCAGAAGGTACTTAAATACTATTTCACTTATTTTAATTTAATCTAGTTAAGGGTTAAGTATCCTACTCCCATTGTGTTAATTGTATTTTCCATACAAAAGTGACCTGGAAGAAATTGCTACAAGTGATAAGGCCACCTATTGTGCAACAAAATTGCTAGAACTGTGTTTTTTTTTCTCTTATTGTTTTTGTTTGTTTTTCGTAAACAATAAAAGATTCTTGTATTGTATTGTATTAAGTCTTGCAGTGACATCCAGCTAGGAGTATTGTTCTTTCCTCTTTTTCCAGCTTAACCCAGGCTACCAAGCTCCCCCCCCGTGGGGCCCCGCATTGTCGAGGCGGGGGGGCTCAGTAACCGTGGCCTGGTTACCCACGGTGAAGCGAAGAGGGTCCCTGAGGCGGGCCGCTCCCTAGACTTGTCCACCCCCATGCAAGTTCTAGATGGAGTGGCACCAGTAGGTTGCGGGACCTCGCTCCGGGGGGGTTTCGCAACTGAGGAGGGCTGCGGTGTGGTTTTGGAGACACCCACCGCAGCCGAAGGTGTGGGGCCGCGGCAGGAGAGAAGTGTCGGTATTACGATGCGCCGCTCTTCCTACCTGCCGCGGCCTCGACGGGGTCGCCACCGTTGATGGCGGACGCGGTGGGGCCGCAGGGAGAAGGGAGTGGTACCACTTACCCTATTCTCTGCGGCCGTAGTGGCAGGTGACGGGGCCACAGACCTGACCCGTCACGTGGGACCTGGGACGTCGGACCGGGGTTGTCCGGCGTCCATTGCACTTATGGTCCCCGAGGTGGTTGCGGTGCACCATGTGCACTGCAAGGGGACTCATCCCCAGAGAAGGAGCCTCGCAGGCTAGCCGAGGTGGGCGGGATGGTGGGTTAATGCGAGAAGCGGAACCTCATCCCGCCCTTTACGGTGAGGAGGTCATCGTGAGGTTTTAGTCGGTAGGGATGTCCTTTTGACATCGAGCCCGACATACCCCACCCACCTCCCCGGGTGTGGTGGGGATGCGTAAATGCATATCCTCACGTAAAAAAAAAAAAAAAAAAAAAAGGCTACCAAGCTCCTTGAAATAATGCAACACAGTCCTGGGTCACTGGCATACCTCAGAACATACCTATCATTTGATGCACCACTATTGCAGAAGGTACTTAAATACCATTTCACTCATTCTAATTTGAAGTGGGGTTTAAGTCTTGGAATGAAATCCTGCTAGGAGCATATTGTGCTTATTTCCTTTTCAAGCCTAACTTAGGCTATTAAGCTCCTTGGAATAATGAATAATGGAGCACAGCTCTGGGTGACTGGCATGCTTCAGAACATACCTATCATTGGATGAACCACATCAAGGATAGGTCAAAGATAGATATGATCTGAGGATGATTTAGATGCCTGATGAAAGCATCTCATTTTACTTATATTACAAAGCGGAAAGTTTATGTGTAAGCAGGCATATTGGTTATTATTTTATTTTTAAACGGCTATGACCATAGTCTAGTTTTCTTAGATAGATATTATAAATGAACACTTAGGGTAAGGTTACTAATTATGGCAGTTCAATCAGGGAGCATAACTAGTAAAAAAGTAAAGGGTAAGTCTTCTTTTTCTTTGTATGAGCTAAGTGGCCAACCTCTGGTGTTGAGAGTTATCAAGCTGCTAGAAAGCTTCTGACTTGGCTTAACAACTGCTTGTTCTAAAAGTAACAGCTGGGACCTACAATTTAATGTGTCATTGCACCAACAGTAGTGACATGGAATCCTCAAACCCTAACTCTGGTGAGTAATATCCACAACCTGCTCCATTATTGCTTTTTGCGCCATCACAATAAACATTGTAAACCTCATCAACAGCGACAGCAGCCGCCGTTGCGCCAACAGAAACATCCAGATGAAAATGCCACTTAAAAAACGACAGTCATCCAAACACCGTCGGCATTGACCGTTGCTCAGCTTTGATGATCACTCTGATCACCTTAGTTAGCTGAGGTGGCACTTACAGGCACTATAAGGTTAGGTAGTAGTAAAGGTTAAACCAATACTAGCTGTGCTCCCTGATTATCCCCTGTAATATCTCACCCATTTCTCTCCGCAAAAAGTTGGTAGGAATTCTGCCAGCGGCGGCAGCTTTCTGTCTATAATCTACCACTAGGGGTAGAAAAGAGCTACTACTCTGCTTAGCTTTAGACACCACTGTGGATAAAACACTAGTGCCTCCTAGTGAGGCGACACACGCTCCGTCGGCGAAACGAGCGTACCGACCAGTTGATAGCTTCAAACTTGTCCTAAAAAGAAAATATAAATGTTTAGGCAAGTTTTATTTTTGACACACGGCTGGTTAGCCCCATACTGAACCATTTCTAGCTCGTATTATGGTTGCTAACACAACTGATATACTACATATACATAGATACACACATATTATATATAAATACATATTTAACACCCAGACCCACAGCCAACAAATTTAGTTAAGCACAAAGATGTTGACCGAGCCGGGAATCGAACCCGGAACCTTCTGATTAGCAGACCGGCATGGTAACCTTTACGCCAACGAGGTCGTCAATGGTATGAGTATGTTGTCAATGGTAATGAGTAGTTATATTTTCATATTGAGCATTAGTGTGAACAGTAATAGATATACTTAGTAAAAGATATATTCCAAAAAATCTCCCTCTATTAACTCCTAATAACAATATCGTTTATTGAAAATATTTATACATTTTAAGTAAAATTATCCTATAAAAGATTATATTTATATATAATACACGTCACTTATAAATAAAAATTAAACTGCACAAACACAAAAAACAACTAAAACAGACTATATAATTATATACTTAGTTGTATTTTTTATCTGAGACTGTAAAGCAATGTTCTAAAATTGACTACAAGTTACATTGGATGCATTATGATTGAGTAGAAATATAATTTTATTACTGTGTGTATGATGTGTATGAAAAATTGATATTTTTTCATAGCACAATTTACAAGTTTAATTTATCTAAATTGTCTTTTTAAGTATAAGTAGTGCTTGTAGTGACTTGCCTTAGGTAACAAGGGCAAAATCTTAAATTTACCGTTTTCTTCGTTATGAATCGTAAAAAAACTTGGAAAAATAATTCAAATTGTTTCTCTAAAGAACTACTCTAAAAAGATTAATAATTATATTGGTACCAATATCAATATGAAAAACAACTGGTAATAGATTTTTTGAACCAGTTTTTTATATTGATATTCTAATATTTTTTACCTTTTATGGTTTATGTTCATATTTTCTACATCTATTCATACATAAACAGTCTGATCTTGATTAACCTATGTACATAACCTCAAAACTTACCCATTGGAAAATGGTATATCAATTTCACCAACACCAGGTTGTGAGGAAGAAAATCTGATGAAACGGCGAGATTTTGTTCGTAGCTTCGAAAGAAGCACTCTATGTCTTGAAAGCATTATTACATTAACGAACAACTTTGTATCACACAAAGATGGGCCTTGTCTTGCCGGCGTTATATTAAATTTATAACAAAAACTTTTTTAGTTGATTAATAGCTGAAAATACTTAAATGAACAACATGTGTATCATAATTTTTAAAACCAAAAATTTATTTTCATTTTGCTTGGAAAAATAGGATTTTCCCCGATTTACACACTAAAATGTTCCAGCATTAAAACTTCACTAGTTTTGCAATGTTGCGGAACATGTTCTGTTTCTGTTTATTCAAGCTTTATTATTACTTGTTTCATGTTTATGCTACAAAATTATAAAACTGGAACGAAACATTTTGATTTCGTTCAAAAATATGAAATCAGCTGATTGTCATCTTAGAATCGCGTGTCAAAATTGGTAAACAAATCTCGAAATAAAATCTTAACAAAATTTATAAACAGCAGCAAGCGAATAATTGAGATTGAGGACATAAATAAATTGGAACCATGAAAAAAGTACAGGGCAATGATTCATTTCAACGTATTAATTACCTCTATCAGGTAAGCTTACTTTAAATAATTGTTTAGGTAATCGCAACTGACTGCTTATTTCCTATGCCTTCAGAAGTATATTCATTGCCTTTGCATTTGTTTTTTCAGATAAGTAAATACGTGGTTGCTAAAAACCCTGCACTTTCTTCTTATTATAGTAATCTTGCCATAAACGTAGCAAAGAAGAATGTTTTAAAAATGTAAGTAATTATTTACCTTATTCATATCCCTAAGATTGGATCATATAAAATTACTCATTCTTTAGCATATGCAGTCCACTATAAGTTTCCACTGCTGGGACTCGGGGCTTTCTCTAGAAAGAGGTTTAGACCATGGTCGATCATGCTTGTCAAGGCTTGGTTGGTAGGATGACACACTTCTTCAGAGCTAGTGGACCTCTAACATGTTGGTTTCCTCACAATATTTTCCTTCACCGTAAAGTGAGTGAAAATCCGCTCATGACCACTAAAACATCATTAGCGTAGGGGTGGAATTGAACCAGGGGCTGTCAGATTGAAAAGCAGACATTTTCCCATAGAGCCTCGCTTGTTTTCCCTTTCAATATGGGGTTTTTTAACGCTTAATAGGCTTGCACTTGACCACAACTCACCTGGTGTTAAGTGGTATTTCAGTCTAAGATGAAGCACACTTGTCTAGAAGAAACCAGTTCACTCTCACCTTGAAGACAGTAAGGTTGTAGTACAGTGGGAACTTAGTTTATTTTATTTGATGTATAGGCAGCATTATGTTAATGTGTGTATCAACACTGAGTTGAAATTTTATTTTTTTATGTGACACAAAATGTCCACTCTTCAATGTCAATGTTTAAAGTTGTTTCTCCCTATCATTACATTGAATATATTATTTAATACTTTTTTTCAAACTTTTTAATATTTTTCCCAGCCATCCAGATATAAAGCGCCAGATCTGCAAAAAATGTCGCTGCATTCTCATCAATGGTGATTCCGCCAAGATGAAAATTAAAAAGAAAAACAAGTCTAAATCAATTCAATGGACTTGCAACACTTGTGATGCTAAGAAAAGTTTTCCCATAGACAAAAATAAGGACCATAGAGTTTGGCTTGAAAAAGAAGAAGCTGTGGTTGAAGTTATAAGTTAGATTATAAATTTTTCTTTTAATATACAATTTATTAGATTTTTTTGAATGTAGAAAATCTTAAATTACAATATTACCCCTTTTATCCATAAAGTCTGGAAGAGAAGAGACATTAAATGCTACCAATTGTGGCACACATATTTTAAGTATTTTTTGATTTTCTTTTAATTTATTTTACCCTGAACACCACAACACAGGTTTAACCTTCTGTGGAGTTCAGTGCATCCCGTGCCTTAAATACCGAGTTCTTACTAATAGCCTAAATTTAATTTATACATTGTTTAAGACTGAAGATAAGTGGTATTGTGTAGGAAATAAAATAAAGTATTTGTGAACCCCTGACGTAAAAACGATGGGGTATTATAAGTTTGATCTGTGTGTGTTTGTTTGTATCTCCCGAACGGATGAAGCGATTTTGATTTAGATATTTTTGTATAAAAGGTGTATTAGGCGGAAGTGTTTAGCTATGTTTGATATATTAGTATCGATTTCGATACAAAATGGGCGCCATCACAAAAGTATTAGGGTCAGGGATTGTAATTTTTAAACTTTTTACTTGTTAAGTACTTTTTTATTTTCCTTTAAATTGCACCCTATATTATCATGTTCAAAAATGTATTTTCTATACTTATGATTTATATGTATATACGTATAAATATTACCAACTTCAAAATACGTTTGATACTTACGTTATAAGTCTATTTCGGAAATCCAGAGATTTCATCAATATACAGCAAATTATGAAGGTGCTTACATATTTATGATATAAGGTAAGGTTTTATTAGGAAAAAGTATCCCAGTGGAGGCAGGGACTGAATAGCGAAAAAAAAACAAAACAATGAATAACTATTATTTTCAAGATGAAAAAATATTCCTATAGATACAACTCTAATTTAAATAATATAATAATATTTATTGTGTCTGACTTATACTATTATTATAACATTTTAAATTAAACTTTTTATTTACTAGGACACATTTTACACACGGCTGGTTAACCCCATACTGAACCATTTTTAGTTTGTGTTATGGTAGCTAACATAGATGATATACTACATAAAGATACATACATATTTTGTATAGATACATACATATATAACACCCAGACCCACAGCCAACAAATTTAGTGAAGCACAAAGATGTTGGCCGTGCCGTGAATAAAACCCGGAACCTTCTGATTGGCAGTCCGGCATGGTAACCATTACGCCTACTTGTGCTAAGTCTAACAGCCGGGATCTACAATTTAACGTGTCATACGACCCAAGGTAGAGCTCAGATTAAAATGCCACTTGAAAAACGTCAGTTTTGTGCATGGTCACTTAACCAAGCACCGTCCGTATCGACCGTTGCTTACCTTCGATGATCGCGTTAGATCACCTTAGCTAGCCGAGCTACATTCGCTTCAATGAAATAAAATTATTAAGCTTATTATTGTTAAACGCGGTTTTAATACCGGTACATGAAATCCCCATTTTTTCCCCGTATTCAGTCCCCGCTTTGTACCACCAATATCTATGATCTGTCAGGCGTGGATTCGCATCTAACCGGCCATGCATAATGTATGAACCACCGACTTACATTCAAACTATATGCGTACACCGGACCACGTTTTTTTAACCCCTGACAAAAAAGGCGGGGCGTTGTAATTTTCACATTTCTCTGAGTGTGTGTATGTGTGTCTGTATGTGCCATTGTAGCTGACAAACGGATGAACCGATCTTGATTCAGTTTTCTATATTCGAAATGTTTTATTCGAGAGTTAGTAGCTATGTTTGATGAAAAGCTCGTTATGTTTTTTTTTTCTAATTTAAAATGTCCTTATTAGCAACACAAACATACAAAATATGTGCACCCTGTGCTTCGTTATTAGGGCATGGCTAAGACTACTTAAAATTAATTAAATAAAACTAGATATATATTTTAGATCTAGTAATTTATATTTAAATTATTATTCATTATGTTCCCGGTTTTCTATAACACTATATACGAGTATATTTAAAAAAATTTTGTTTAATTCAGGTTTCAAGGACCCATATTAATTCTGTATTATACATTTTATGATTAATTACATCACGCCACCTTCCATTATTGTGGACTCAGGAGTAGATATAAGTTTACATTAACGATAAAGCCTTTAGCTAACATTAGTATTGAATAAACTCTTCGATACGTTAGACGTAGTTTGATTATACTTTTTCAAAAGTGTTTCTCGCGCTACCGACTCTTAACTAGCTAGATTAGCTATATTTTGTTTTTATCTAATATGGCGGTCGTCAAAATAAAAATGGCGTCTAAATGGCGGATAACGTATTTTTTCTTAACTGCCTCAGTTTCAAATGACAGAGCGTGATTAGTAGAATATATATATATTTTTTTTTTAATTATTTTATTATTAATTTTAGATGGTCGCTATCACAAAATGAGTCAGGGAACCTAAGATCTTTAAACTAAGAGTGAATAGGTTCGTTTTAGGTAAGCGTGCCACAACGTAGGCCACATGATAGGTGATGCTTAACATTGCAAGTTGATGTCAAAAGCAAACCATAATTTAATAAACTAATATAGCGCCTATAGTTCGTCTAGCTAAAGTGATCTGACGTGATCATCGAAGCTAAGCAACGGTCGATGCGGACGGTGTTTGGATGGGTAACCATGCAAAAGACAGCCTCTTTTAAGTGGCATTTTCATCTGGGCGCTACCGTGGGTCGGATGATACGTTGAATTATAGGTTCCAGCCGTTAGTCTTATTACAAGCAGTCGTTAAGCAAAGTCAGAGGCCTTCGGGTGGTTTGAAAATCCTCGACTCCAGAGCTTGGCCAGTTAGCTCATACGAAGAAGAAGAAGAATTAACAATCTTACGTCTCCAGTTACCCCAGTACGTTTACCTCATCCCTAATCAAAAACTGCGCAAAACAAACGGTCACACTTACTTAAAAAACGTTGGATACCCGTTGGACGTAAATCCAACGTTTTTTTAAATAAGTGTGACCGTTTGTTTCGTGAAAATATATAATACTTATGCCTTGCGATAACAGTTAACAGAGGTATTTTAAATTTTAAGTTTACACTTGTAGAAAATTGCGCTCTACGGAGCGGAAAAATCTCGAACATTCGAGCCTTACTTATGCATATTTTGGGAGGAAAGCTATCGGGTTTTCTAGAATAGTTTATGTGGATTCCAATCTGGGTTAGGCGTTATTGGTGAAGTTGTTGCCGAATTTTTATGACTGCACTGGGTTCTAGTAAAACTGAAAGTGAAGTAATAAGGAAGCAATTCTGTTCCGAACGAAATTGCTTCTGTCGTTCTTTTTTTAAGCTCCCTCGCAAAAACAGCGGGGTGAGTGGTTTGTGTGGGTGTGTGTATGTGTTTGTGTGTGTGTGTGTGTGTTTTTTTTTCTTGGGGGGGGGAATCCTTTTCACGGATTCCAGGCAAAGCTATTTGGCCTGGATATGTGGCGACTCGACGCAGCGTCATACTAAAAACTCGACGCTTACGCCCCTACCCACTAAACCCTAAACCCCATTTCCTTCTTTCCTCTAATCCCTCATGGAAACCGCCGTCAGGCATTACTTCGTGAAGGGAGGATTTGGCTGCTGCTCTTCCTTCTGGTAACTAAGGTGTTAATTTCCTTCCTTCTATATTCTGCTATTTGCTCTTCTTCTTTTGTGTGTGTGTGTGTGTATGTGTGTGTCAGTATAACCCATGCGGATGAACCTTATCCTACTAATATAATAAATGCGAAAATTTGTGTGTGTGTGTGTGTGTGTGTGTTTGTTACTTCTTCACGCTCAAACGGCTGAACCGATTTAATGAAATTTGGTGTGATAGATTAGACCTTGGATTAACACAAAGGCAAATTTTTATCCCGAAAACAATTGTGGTTCCCGTGGGATGCAAGTATGTAACTTCAAAATCTATGTTACTCCTCTACGCTCCAACGGCTGGACCGAATTTAACCGTTTTCTAGACACCTCAAGGCATCTGACTTGGCTTAACGGCTGCTTGTACTAAAACTAGCAGCCTACAATTTAACTTGTCATCCGACCCACGGTAGTGCCCAGGTGAAAATGCCACTTATAAAACAATAGCCTTGTGCATGGTCGCCCATCAAAACACCGTTGCTTAGCTTCATTGATCGTGTCAGATCATCTTAGCTAGCCGAGCTACTATATGTGTGAAAACATTATTATTATTAACAAACGTTTGAACCTCGGCTAGCTAAAGTGATCTAACACGATCATCAAACTAAGCAACGGTAGATGCGGGCGGTGTTTGGATGGGTGAAGACTGTCGTTTTTAAAGTGGCATTTCCATCGCAGCTTTACCATGGGTCGGATGACACGTTAAAGTGTAGGTCCCGGCTGTTAGTCTTAGTACAAGTAGTCGTTAAGCCAAGTCAGAGGCTTCGTGCGGCTTGAAAACACTTAACACCAAAGCTTGTCCACTAAGCACATACGAAGAAGATATATAATATATAAGAAGAAGAAGAAGAATTAACAATCTTACGTCTCCAGTTACCCCAGTACGTTACCTCATCCTTAATCTACGTGATCCGAATTTCCGATTGAAAGAAAAAATATTTTCACTTTTTTGCTCGTATAGATTTTTTATACGACAGCCAGTTCATCTTACAGGTCACGTAAACCAATATTACAGAGTAGGTTAGTAGATACACTTAGTTTTGTTGCGTGGTCGTAATTTAATGTTCCAACTGTAGAGTTCTTTTTAAGGCTTCGTACCTAAAAAGTAAAAACGGGACTGCTAAACCTCCGTCATCTGTCTCCAGGTTGTATCTCAGAAACCGTAATACCTAGATAGCTGAAACTTTCACAAGCTATGTATTTTCAGTGCCGCTATAACGAAAAAACTAAAAATAAGAAAAAATATTAAGGGGGGTCCCCTCGTTATTGATATGTCGCAAAAAATACGAAAAAAACACTTTTATTGTATGGGGAAACCCCCAATATCAAATTTTTGTGTATTTGTTGTTATAGTGGCACAGGACACAGATCTAGTGAAAGTTTCAGCTTTCTAGCTATTACGGTTTCTGAGATACAGCTTGGAGACAGACAGCGGAGTCTTGGTAATAGGGTTCCGTTTTTACCTTTTAGGTACAGAACCCTAAAAAACAAGGGTAAATTGATCCAAAATGTGGAATGCGCTTGTTATTAAACGTTTCATATCTGTAGTATTATATAATCTGGTATCAAATGATTGGTACAATACTCTACGATAAGTTTCACATCTAATTGGCCACCATCTTCAGTTGTTCCGTCAGAGGTTTCCAAAATTTTTAATTAATGTCAATTGTTTTGTTAATATTATTGAAGGACTAATTAGAATTCTCAATTTTACCCTTATCATTATGAATACTGCAGTTCTTTCTTTCTATTTATTACTTGTGTCTTAAATCAGCTATTAAGATCTTTGCTTTTCCTTTGTTGTTATTTAAGTAGTTAAGTTATTTTTTTTGGGCTTTTTATTTTAGTTAACGTTAGAAAGTGACACGTAAATCGAAGCTCCGAAGGCCATTGCAAATTATCTGGATTACCAGCAAAGTGCCCCGAATACCTATCAACTTGGCAACCCCACATAATATCTTACCTCGGGTGCAAGTACGGTTCTTACGGTTTTTAGCAACGGTCCGTGTGTTTTGGTCTTTGGATAAGAGTACAATGACATGCACAAGACTGTCTCTTAGAAAGTGGCATGACGACCTCGTTGGCGTAATGGTTACCATGCCGGACTGCCAATCAGAAGGTTTCGGGTTCGATTCCCGGCACGACCAACATCTTTGTGCTGAACTAAATTTGTTGGCTGTCGGTCTGGGTGTTAAACATGTATGTATATAAAATATGTATGAAAGTATATGTACCTAGTATATCAGTTGCGCTAGCAACCATAATACGAACTAGAAATGTTTCAGTGTGGGGTTAACCAGCCGAGTGTGAAATGTGTCCTAATATTTATTTATTTAGTATTTTGCTGATAAAAATAGTTTGTCAACGAAATGTTACAATAATAAATTAAAATAATAAATGTCAGGAACAAATGTTAGGACAGTGCGCAGAAACTAACTCAAATACAAATTAGTTTATTGTATGTATACATACAATAAACTAATTTGAACACGCTGGGTTGACGACATCCGGAACATCACAGGCAAGACATGGATGAGAGCAGCGCAAAACCGAGATGACTGGCGTACAAGAAGAGAAGCCTATGCTCAGCAGTGGGCGTCTACGGGCTGATAATGATGATGATGATGATGATGATGTATACATCTTAGAGTTAAATACATAAAGTAATGTTTAGTTATAGCTATACTAACTAAATAAAGAACCGTACTAGCGCCTCTAGTTAGTATTCCGCCGTAGTAACCCATGGCAGTGGCCACGGTGCAAGTTACTGTGCCATCGATTGGGGCTTTAGAAAGACGTGGGTTAAGTAGGCTCTTTTCTATACAGGGCTATTGAGAGGAACGAAAACCCTGTTATGGATTGTTTGGTTGGTAAAAAAAAAACAAATGAAAAAAAAACCCTGCTATTGAAATTGAGGGTTTTCTAAGTTTTAGGGGTAGCTTCCGCTATGCTGCGACCAAGTGTTGGAGCAGCATATCACCGCCGATCAGGAAATTGCAGAGTATATATAGTTTTAAATATAATTAAAAAAGTTTATTTTTGAATATCAAAAAGAGCAAGCACCCTTCAAAAATTACATTAGCGCCATAGACATAGTTATAGGTACATTTGAACTAATATATTTTATTTTGTGTGGAATGTAAATAATTAATAACTGTTATACCTATCTGCTTATTGCTGATCTTTCTATCTGTGTAATGTATTAATTTATATAGTAACTCTGTGGTTACCTGTTTATTTGTCGTATAATGTTTGTAACCTTTCTGTGATTTCGTATGTGTCGTCTCATCGGTCGGCTCCAGCGGAAGACCAGCATTATAATCTATCTGCGCCTCGCGGTGTTACCCGCGTTAATCATGGCCAAAAATAAATTAATCCAAGATAAAAAGAAGCCTATGTGTTAATCCAAGGTCTAACCCATCTTCATAGTAAATCTCATCAAAATCGGTCCAATCGTTGAGGCGTGAAGGAGTAACATAAATTTTGTAGTTATTTGCGTATCCCACGGGGACCGCAATTGTTTTCGGGATAAAAAGTAGCCTATGTGCTAATTCATGGTCTAACCTATTTTTACACCAAATTTCATCAAAATCGGTTCATTCGTTTGAGCGTGAAGAAGTAACAAACATACACACACACAAACTTCGTCAGATTTTTCAACTTGAGAATGATTGCTAGCCAGACTAGCACTACGAAATACCGTACCAACTTGCAAATTAATAGATTCACAATCATTGATCGCCTTAGTTATTTTTTTTTATAATTAAGAAGTTAAAATCACGTGTGCAGGTTGCACCCTGACCGTTGGGCAAAGGTTTCCATGGAGAGATACTTTTTAGATGGCAGAAGATGAGGTAGGCCGTCAACTCGATGGCGCAAGGAGTTGGTGGACTTCCACACCAACTGGAAGGAACCGGCTCAGGACAGAAAAGCGTGGAGATCATTGGAGGAGACCTTTGCCCAACTGTGGGACAATATAGGTTAGACAAAAAAAAAGTAGTCAAAATATTTTCCGCCCGTTATGAATAACTCTGTATCTAGGTATTCTGAGGTAGGCTCTAGGTTTGAGTACTCGAACGTGAGATATCTAGACTATCTCGATTGATGCTGGGATAATTAAATTGTGGTGTAAGAAGGTAAAGGAAGTTATAACTTTTATTTTGAAACAAATACTAATATTGATACAGTATTTTAGTATTACAACTAGATACTTATAAGTAAATATATATAATTAGATGAATAATAGCCAATAATAGTACATAGTTTGTATGTTTGACGACCTCGTTGGCGTAAAGGTTACCATGCCGGTCTGTCAATCAGAAGGTTCCGGGTTCGATTCCCGGCCCGGCCAACATCTTTGTGCTTAACTAAATTTGTTGGCTGTGGGTCTGGGTGTTAAATATGTATCTATATAAAATATGTACTCGTATGTATGTATATGTAGTATATCAGCGGTGTTAGCTACCATAACACGAACTAGAAATGGTTCAGTATGGGGTTAACCAGTCGTGTGGAATGTGTCCTAATATTTATTTTTTATTTTTTATAGTTTTATTTACCTGTAGGTACACTCTATTATACACAGGGTACAGTAATTAGTTAGCTATAAGCTAATGTAGGTAAACGCGATATACCGTGGACCTAAATATCACTTACCATCAGGTGAATTGTGGTCAAGCGCTGACCTATTCAGAGTAAAAAAAAAATTAATTATTTGTAAATTTTCGTTCTCTACAAATCTCAAAAAAGTTCAATGCAGTATTAAGGCCAAAAGAATAGAGAATAGATATGTTGTATAATTTTTACCTTAACAATATTTATTCCATTTTAGTGTCAATCAGATTGATCAGCGTAGCGTTTGCCCAGTAGGACGCGTAACCATACGAGTCAGCTAAGTTTGCCTTAGGTGGAGCATGCCTAGTCTGGAATAACTGTCTCTCAAGGAGGGTGCAGGAACATACTTAGGAATACGAATAGTTGCTTAGCGACAGATATTTTAATATTTGAAGATTTTTTTATTCTTAGACTGATTATGGCGATATTTATTTTATTACTAACTGACTCGGCAAACGTTGTTTTGGCTCACTTAGGGGTATGAAAAATAGAATAGAATAGAATGTCTTTATTGTCATATTGTTAAATAATAATTACATTATATAAACATAATCATAACTATCATCAATATGGACTCGTCAGTATTTCATTCAATAATAATTAATAAATTAAATTAAAAGAATAGCAGCTGTATAGGGGCTTTGTCGAAAAGTAAATAATTATAAATAAAGAAAAAGTAAAATTATAAAATAATATCCTTATTCAATTTTTGAACGCATCATATGAGCGTGCTCGTATGAATAGATAGGTAGTAGCCGATTCTCAGACCTACTGAATACGCATATAAAATTTGGAAAAATCGGTCAAGCCATTTCGGAGGAGTACGGTAACTAACATTGTGGCACGGAAATTTTATATATAAGAACAAAAGATGTTGGACTCTACGTGTAGCGCCTGTAACTTTGGTGATCTGATGCGATCTTCCCGGTTAAGCAACAATAGTAGTTGCCGACTGTCTTCGGATTGGTGAACATTTACAAGACTGTCATTAAAAAAAAAATGGCATTTTCATCTAGGCGGAGTCAGATGGGTCGGAGGACACGTTAAATTGTAGGTCCCGGCTGTTAGTATTAGTACAAGCAGTCGTTAAGCCAAGTCAAAGGCCTTCGGGCGGCTTGAAAACTTTATACATTATAGAGCTTGGCCACTATAGTCGAAGAAGGAGAAGATTCAATGGTGTGTAAAACAGCATTTAAGTTTCAAAGAGCTTATGAAAATCAGTAAAGTTGTTTAAAAGGTTACGATCATTTTGTCTCAGGGTCTTTTCGAATAGGCATTTTTTGAACAACAGCAGTTAAACTGAAAGTTAAACTTGCTTACTACGGAAAGTCTTTAAAAAGCAGCTGTCTTAAGGGACTGTTAGGTTTTATTAAGCTTTTATATTAGGATTGTTTTTAAAGTTCGCTGTAAGTACTTATATTCCTTGTTAAAAGAGAAAAAAAAAAACAAAATCTAGGTAGACCGTTCTTACATTCGTAGCTCTTCAGATTTTCTATACCAAGATTTTGAGTGAGCCCTGAGTGAGAGATATTAAATATTCTTTTCAAATTACAATTTGGATTTTGAACCCTATTCTTCATGGGGTTACCTAACAAAATTCGACACGATATAAATGCCGTTATATTTATTATTGCTCATAAAAATATACCAGTTTTACAATACTCCATAAAATATTTTATTATAGCAGTCCAATTTTGACACAACACGACGGCCATGTAAACCGAAAATGAGGGCAGTTTTTCAGTTAGGCGTATTAATATTGTTCATAGCAACTACTGATTCGTCCATTTACAGTGACTTAACCGGATCTTTGTCAAAATACTTGAAAGGTCCGTTAAGAGTTCTCAGAGATAGTTTCCAGGGTAAAGATGATAAAGAAGCTGAACCAGTGTCAAGGTTCAAAGTAAAATCAAACAGTTTTTCCGGAGAGAAACTTAGATCAGACCAAAAGGAACCTAAAGCAATAATACGGATATTCAAAGCTAGAGATGAAGAGAAGAATGAAGAGCTTAAAACACGAAGTGCTAAAGAGCAATCAAGCATCCGAAAGAGATTTCCCGTACTACCCTCTGTGAATTTTGATATTACCAAATCTAAGAATAAACCTTTCCGTTTGGATCACGTTCTCAACACCATCAGAAGGCAAGATTTAAGAAGAAAAAACACAAAAGTAGGTTTCAAAAGAAGGGCGCAGAAATCATCTAGTTCAGCAGACTCTCAAAGCTCAAGTCTAGAGTTGAGAGAATGGAAGAACGAATGGAAAGAGTTCTGGATAAAGAAGAAACTAGAAGCTCTTAACGATACACTCCCGCAAGGAGATGTGGTCAATATGGTTGCTGCTAGTGAGTTTTGGTTTTACAATGTTATGATATTACAAGTCGTTCTTAAAATGATAATACTTGATTACAATTAATCTTTACTCTTCAGGGCCGTGGGGTGTGGCATGCGGAGACCCCAACCAGCACGACATGCCATGGGGAAGCTGCATGATGCCAATGGAATGTGAACCAGAGTACCGCATTTACCGGGGAGACTACCAGTGCGGGCGCTCCAACTTCGTCTGTTGCGCTATTCAAATGACAAACTACGACATGTACCAAGGATTCGATGTCTCTTTCGACCGATCAAGCTTAACCACCGACTCGGACGAAATAAAGAACCGAGGGAAAGGATCCTTGGAAAAGAACAAGAAAAAGAAAGAGCGAGAGCGAAAACGACGCAGAAAAGAGAGACAGAAACGCAAGAAGAAAATTAAAACGAACATCAAGAAAATAATTAAAGAAATCCGGAAAATTCTAAACCGACAATATAGAAACGGAACGTCGCAGCGAAAGAGAAAGACGAAACAACTGAAGAAGTTCATCAAAGATCTAAAGAGGAAGTATAAAGAAGATAGGAAATCGGTGAAGAATATACACGAAATCGAGTTGGTGAAGATCGATTCAGCGTTGCTCAACAAGATTAGGGAGATTAGGGGTTTGAATGAAAATTTTGTCACTAATTCCACGTTTAGGGAAATTATTTTAAACGGGACTATAAACAAGCAAGGAGCGAGGATGTTGGTGGAGGCATATCCAGAGCTGTTGCCCTATTTTACTGACAAGACGAGAAGAACTGGTGGTGGGCCGGACAAACTGAAGGATTACACGGACTATGATGTAGAATATGGCATGCTTTATTATTGAGCAATAAACTCGTGCTGTAGCCGTTTTATAATCGCGTTTGATAACAATCTCGCCAGTACTAACTTCCAATTTCAGTTCAGCTTTTTTATATCAAAAGGTAAGTTTTTAGTAAGTAGAAGGTTTTGTTGTTATGTTTCTGCGACTGAACGGAGAGCGGATATATAATAATGTATGAGGTTTTCCTTCATCGTAAAGCGAGTGCAAATCCACACATAACTTGAAAAAAAAAAACTGTTGTAGGACCGGGATCGAATCTAAGACACTCTGATTGAAAAGCAGACGTTTTCCCACCAATCCACACTCGCTCAAACATTGTAAGTACTACGAATTAAAAAAATATAAAATATGTCTCGAGTATCCAAATTTCTCAATTTAGTACTTGTTTCTTTCCTGATAATTTATAAAAAATAAAATCATCAAATTTAAATGGCTTACTTTTACATCAACATAAATCATATTATAAACTTTCAAATATGTATCAAACCTATTTTAGCCTGGGGCTAAAATAGGTTTGTGTAATAATCTTACGAGTAGTTTTCTTCTTTACCTAATTATGACATCAATATTTGCTACGCTCCGTAACATAGGCTACGCTCCGTAATATACCCTACTTCCACTTATATGAGGGTTGACCTCAAAAACTGTGAATAAATATCATCGGATTTGTATACATCTCGGGGATAGATCAAATATTGGACCTTATTTGGGTCGGGACGGATTTTCACGCGCCCTAGCGCTTTATTGACTTTTAGGGACAACTACTTTGTCCGTCACCGGTTTTTGTTTAATATTGAATATTGTTATTTTCACGTGGAAAACGGTCACACTTACTTATTATTAAAAGTTGGAATGAGTCCAACAGTTTCGGTGCTTTCCGAGCACCATCATCAGGGGCGAGTGTTATACGGACCGCCGCCGACGAGATCCGTGCGTGCACAGTTGAATATTGTTATTTATTTATTTATTTGATTTATAGGCGAGCAGCTATATGATGTGCCTAAATCACACTGAGTTGAAATTTTGACAAAAATGTCCATTGTTCAATGTCAATGTTTAAAGTCCACCGGTGCACTGATGACAGGTTAGCAAGAGATTTTTTTGTTTTCTACAGCCAGCTATCAAGCCGGTTTTTAAAGCTGTTCACTGACGTAGCACTGACTACTTCCTCGGGCAACTTGTTCCAATTGTGAACCACTCTGTTGCTGAGTATATGATGCCCCGTATTAGTTTTGGCCAGATCACGCTGGATTTTCTGGTTATGGCTTCTGCTATTCTCGCAACGATTACAGTTTTTAAAGCAGTCTGCTAAATTAGGAAGATTCTAGAATCCATTATTTTAAAAGTTTGAATTAGATCCCCCCATAACCTGTAGATAAAAAGAGGTTGCAACTTTGGGACCATGGGGCTTCAACGTTCGTAATTCTTCAATGATCTTTCCAAACGACTGGTGGACAGGACCAATGACTTAGGAGCTGGCTCTTACCTTGGCCAACGTTTAAGTTTGGCGATCCAGCGAGGTAATTAATTAGTATTGTATAAACAATAAAACGATGAACTATTATTTATAGATATATCGAATGATATTATTTTTGTTGTTAGTGTATCTGTGTATATTGCTTGAAATGCCACCCAATAAACACTATAGAATCAATTATAACTTTACTGTAGAACAGAGGGTAACTTTAATCTCAGCAATGGCTGAGAAGTTATTAACTTAAATTTCGAAAATTACCTATACTGATTGCTCTACTGATACAAAAAAAATACAATATTATTTATTTCCAATAAAAATATGGTTACACAAAAGATATAACAAAAATAAAATCTTATGGAAATGTTAGGTAACCGCTTTGGCGAGTGACTGTAAGCTCTGCACTAGGATCTATCTATTCTATCTCGAATTATACCAATATACCTAGATATAATATAACCAATGTACAAAGCTATAGATGCTCAAACATAAATCCCATACCCTGTTATCGGGATATAACGACACTCGGAAATGGCGTCGCAAAGTGCTCGGATACAGATTGTGGGTTATAGTGCAGCACATTCTAACTCGACTCATCGTTATCTGAAACTAGGTTTGACTCGGAGTGCCACTTGTGTTAATCCGGAATTAAAGCTAACCTATGTTACACTATCATAGCTGTTATAAAAGCTATCCATCCATACCTGAACCACAGAATAATAACTTGTACTTCGTACCTGAACCATGGTATGGATGGATAGTTTAATCGAAATCGGTATAGTGTTTAGAGCGTGAATTAAAACAAACATACACACTTAAACGCTTCTACTATATGCAAACAAATACTTACGCAAAAATATTTTTTCGTACATCTACAATATATAAATAAGTCGGAGTTTTCTTCCTGACGCTATAACTCCAGAACAAACGAGCTGATTTTTGCATTCGTTGGAAAGGTCTCGTGAGGTTTGTAGAAAACAAAATTTAGCAAAAATTATATTCGAATAAAAATCGACATTCACGCGGGCAGAGTCACGGGCAACAGCTAGTGTTTTATAAAATTATTAATTGAACCTACGTGTTATACCAGGTTCTAGGCTATCTATACCATAGACAAATTATACCCCTTGTGTTTTTTTTAATTTTTCATATTAAGGTTTATTACTCATAGAACTAGAGATTTGACTGGGGATAGCGATACGCTTGACCTAATGTGGAGCATACCTAGTCTGGAATAAGTGGGTCTCATGGAAGATGCCAAAACTCATGTTAGGTGCTTGCCGAAAAATTGTTTAGCTAAAGATTTTCGTGAACATTTAGAAGAAAAATAAGTAGGAACACTATTTCGTTCCAGCAATAGTCAAACAAATCTACCTCTATGATTAATATCTAGATAGCGTGTCCATACCACTTCTAGCCATAAGGTTTGCCTTCCAATGATAATATCCCACTTGATAGCCGATGTAAGCAATGTCTCACATTAGCGCTGTTCGCCTCTGCGGTCGCGGGACGGGGAGCTAGCAAAGGACAGAGCTTTAACGTGTCTGTGCCATAGAGCAGATTTCTTCTTCACCTTAGATTGCAATATCACTTACCATCAAAAATTAGGACCAAGCGCAAGCCCATAAAAAGGGAAAGTAATTGGTAAAGTGAGAGTTGGGCTCGCGCATGAAGAGTTCCTTATCATTGTAGTATGGGGGCCCTTATTTTTTTTTAAACATTTTATTACATATTTTTAAATTTATTACATGATGTATGAATGTATAGAGGGTTTGCCTAATAACGAGTAAAAAACTACGTTAGTTGTATGGGAGCCCCTCCTCAAATATTTATTTTATTTAAATTTTATAATTATATTTGATAACCAACATACATTAATATATTTTGTGAAAATTTTAAGTGTCTATATGTATAGTAAAACATACGAAAAATATACTTTTATTGTATGGGGGCCCCATATTGATTCTTTATTTTTAATAGGTATTTGTTGTTATGGCGGCACGGGAAATACATATGTATCTTGTGAAAGTTTCAGCTTTCTAGCTATTACGGTTTCTGAGATACATCCTGGAGACAGATAGTCAGACAGACAGCGGAGGCTTAGTAATAAAACAAGGACGGGCTTAAGAGTTTATTGGAGTATCGGTGTTTTAATTTTCGTGTGTTCGTCCAAAGTTCTGTAATACCTCGGATCACTGAAAAATTAAGCTTACATGTAAATAAACAATTATTCAGACAGATTGATTTTATTTATTAAGACGTATAATAAGTGCGTAGCACACTGCGTAGAAAAGTTAGTGATGATTCCCTTACATCTTTCGGAAGAAGACTAAATCTAACCGCCATCAAGCGTGATATTATCATTGTTTCCCTAAATTAGGTTCGCCGAGAATGCCAATTTCCTCGCTTTATTAAAGCTAGGCGAAGTTTTGTATAGGTAGGTACTTAGGTAGATAAGAGGTCTGTGACCGGGAGCGGAGCCTTTTCATTCGCTCTTAATTTTAATTGCTCTTCTTTTAATTTTAATTCTTGAAACTACTGGACCAATTTGAAAAATTCTTTCATCGTTCGGAAGCTATATTATCTTTGAGTAACATAGGCTATATTTTGTTTCTCTTTGCAACTTAGATTATTATATAGCCCGTGCGAATACGGGACAATCTGCTATATACAATATAAAACACATTAAATCAAAGATATCCTGTTAAAAAAAACGCTAACAAATATAGTGAGAGAAAGTTCGAATTCCAGCAGTGGAAACATAGTATGGTGTTTATGCTTCATTATTATTAATATAAAACATTTTTGCTACGAATCGTAACTGTACAAATAAATTATTTGATTGATTTGATCGATTGATTAATGTTAAAGCACCTAATTTATGCAAAACATGTTGTTAAAGAAGCTCGGTTGGCTTGGGTAGGCTGGTAAGGGGGGAATGCACAATGCGCCCCTAGCGGGATGTCAGTGCAGGTCTCATCACCTCACTTCTTCTTCTTCTTCACCTTATCCCACTTCACGTGGGGTCAGTACAGTATGTCCGCTTCTTCCATACATCTCTGTCTCTCTCATTCGTCATCTCTGTATTCACACCCCTCCTGGTCATATCTAAGGTGGGGGCTAAACGAAAGGACACTAAGTAGTCACAATACCCGTAGCACTTATTGTAAACGCAGGGGTTAGGATATTTCGTTCTAAGTAGATACATTCATACGACACATTTACTGAGTTTGTAGGTTGTATTATACGGTTGGTCTATAATAAAACGTACAAACTCAAAGAAACAAAACAGGCTAGATTTGTAATCTTGCATGCCTGATTTAAATAAATAAAATAAATATAAGGACACATTTCACACAAGGCATACTAAACCATTTCTAGTTTATATTATGGTTGCTATCTCAACTTATATACTACATAAAAATACACAAATACTTTATATCGATACATATTTGACACCCAAAAGTCAACAAATTTATTTCATCACAAAGATGTTGGCCGTGCCGGGAATTTGAACCCGGGACCCTCTGGTTGAAAATCCAGCATGTTTTTTTTCTACTCCGAATAGGTCAGCGTTTGTCCACAATTCACCTGATGGTAAGTGATATTGAGCTCTACGGTGGATAGCGCTTATCTAGAAGGAACCGGTTTACTTTCGCCTTGAAAATCGCTTGATTGTAGTCATTGGGGAACAGGGAATTCGGCAAGGAATTCCAAAGTATGGCGGTATATGATAACCATTACGACAACGAGGTTGTCAAACGCAGACACACAGACAGACTATATCTGTTTTTTATATACGATATTGAATAATTTTTGTATTTGTATAATATACCAGTTTCCTCTACTGACAACTTTAACTGGTAACTTTATTGGCGACCTTCCAGCCTCGGTGAGACATGGCAATACATGAGATTGTATCTGCGAACTTGTGCTGAGTCTGGTTTGTTTCTCTTGTTAGAAACTGGGCATGTGATAATTTCCATACTCAGTTTTGTTATGCTCTTACATCATAAACGGTAAAAAATAGCTTAAAGACCGTCTTAAGAACCGCTCTAAGGATATTTATACTTATAAACTCATTTATTTATTATTATTATTCTTAATTACTACATTTATTTATTATTATTATTCTTAATTTTTATGTTATTTTTTGTGTGCACTATAGTATGGATGAAAATCTGAAAATAAATAAATTATTATTATTATTTATAGGTAATTTTAATTACATGCCAGAAAAAGATTAATAAATAAATGTCAGATATAAATAAACAATTACATGTCTTCTGCATAGGTCATCCAACCTAATACCGTCCATATCGACCGTTGCTTAGTTTTGATGATCGCGTCAGATCACCTTAGCTAGCCGAGTAACATCTACTAAATTTTACAATTATTTCAATTCTCTTGTTTTGAACCGCTGATTTCAAAACAATTCGTATTTCGGCTTCACACTTTGTTCAATTTTGAGTTTTGGATAACGCACGTGGCTCGGCAATGGCCTCGAATGGCCATAAATTAGATTCTAAACACATTATAATACACAATACAGGAGAGTACAGGTGTTAGGGACCAAATCACGTTGCTCGTGGAAATGTAGAACAGAGACGAAGGTTCATAAATATTTTTTTTTTCTCTTTTCGTCTCTCGTTAGTTCCATTCCTAAGTACCGACGGCCGTGACTCCCCAGCAATTATTTTTTTTGGGGTTCTAATGGGCAAGTACATTATAGTAGGCGACCTGGTATTTCCACGTAACACACATTGCACTATAATTCCCTTAATGTCATTAAACAAAATTTGTTTGTTTTTTGAGTGTTTTTGAGAACAATAGAGTAAAGTCCGTAGTATACATGGAGTTACTTATCTCAAAATTAATCATTTTTGTATAGTGACGTTAAGGAAATGAATGTGCGACATGTCTTTGGATATTGTGGTCCTCAAACATGCCGGTTTCCTCACCATGTTTTCCTTCACAGTAAAGCGAATGAAAATCCACGCATAACTTGAAAAACAAGTCAGTATGTCATCGGATTTTGTGGTCCTCAAACAGGCCGGTTTTCTTTCTTTCACCGTAAAGTGAGTGCAAATCCACACATAACTTGAAAAACAAGTCATTGGTGTAAGGGGCCGTCTGATTGAAAAGGAGACGTTATAACCACCGAGCCACACTCGCTTTCAGAGTTCGACTAATTAATTAATTATTCATAATTCATGAATTGACGTGCCTAGAATAACGCAATGTTATAAACTCTAATAAAGTTAATAAACTCTATGATTTCTAACGGAAGTTAGAAAGAGACAAACTAACCAAGCTATTAAACCATAGATGCTTAGTAACGACGACCTCGTTGGCGCAACAGTTACCATGCCGGACTGCTAACCAGAAGGTTCCGGGTTCGATTCCCGGCCCGGCCGACATCTTTGGCTTAACTAAATTTGTTGGTTGTGGGTCTGGGTATTAAATATGTATCTATATTAAAAAAAATATATATGTATGTATATGTAGTATATCAGTTGTATTAGCTACCATAACACGAACTAAAAATGGTTCAGTATGGGGTTAGCCAGCCGTGTGTGAAATGAGTCCTAATATATATAAAAAAAAGACGCTTTGTAACTGTATCAGGGTATAGGTAATCCGAATTGCGTGCAGCTATCCCCACAAATCTCCCGCAAGCACCAGAGCTAACAATATATTTCGGTCTCAACTGCTGATCCAATTAGACAGAACGAATGACCGCCATTTTGGAGCTTTGCCCCCATGCCACGTTACTTGACGAGGAATAATGCTAAGAGGCAGCTAAATAGTTATTTCACTTATTCAGTTCTTAGTAAGCGTTAATGATTTTATAGCGTAGTGCCTGTAGCTCGACTAGCTAGGGTGATCTGACGCGATCATCGAAGCTAAGCAACGGTCGGACGGTGTTTGGATGGGTTGGGATGCACAAGATTGTCGTTTTTCAAGTGGCATTTTCATCTGATCATTTCAGCTACTGTAGGTCAGATGACACGTTAAATTAAAATAGGTCACGGCTGTAAGTCTTAGTCCAAGCAGTCGTTAAGCTAAGTCAGAGGAGAGGTTAAGATAAATTAAATTTCATTTAAACTTTTTATATTTAAAAAATAAATAACTATTTACCATAATAAATAAAAAACAAATAAAATTTCATTTATTTTGACAACAATTATCATATTCCTATGAAATGTTTATACAGTTGAAGTTCCAAAAATGCGCACGAAGCGTTTCGCTTCCTCATATATTGTGCGGTCCATTAAACTGTGGAACTCATTGCCGGAATCCTTGTTCCCTCTGAATAACCTCACTGTCTAAAGGCGAGAGTGAACCGGTTTCTTCTAGGCAAGCGCGCTCCACCCTAGATCGCAACATCACTTAACATCTGGTGAGTTTCGATCAAGCGCTTGCATCATAAAAAAAAACTCCATTAAACATATTCGTGGTAGTCTACTGGTTTGATGGGTATTCTATGTTTTTCGTACAGTTTGTCCCAGAAGACTTTTCTTTCCCAGCAAGGTTCTTCTAAAACTTGAAGGTCCTTGTCCAGGCGTAGGTAGGTGATGCTCTTAGGCTGGACTGCAGGCCAGAGTATTGGAATTAGCTCGCTTCTTTCTGGACTGGGGTTTCTGTAAAAAAAAAGACAAGTACTAGTCAGATTTGTACAAGACCCATGTAGTATGATAATTCAGTTCTAGTTTAATTAAAGTTCTATTAGAATTGAAAATTACTAGGTATGTGAAGCAAGACTTTTATTACTTTCATTTATAAATCTATAATATAAAAATAAGTCGGGGTTTCTTTCCTGACGCTATAACTCCAGAACACACGAACCGATTTCCACGGTTTTGCACTCGTTGGAAAGATTGGCTTTGCAAGGTTTGTAGCAAACAAAATTCATGGGAAAATTGAAACAGAAAAGGACATCTGGTGGCGAAATGGAGTTCACCAGGTTTGTTAGTCTATTTATAAATAGCTAGCTGCGCCCCGCGGTGCGTTAATCCGGGACAAATAAAGTTAATCCGGGATAAAAAGTAGCTTATGTGTTAATCCAAGGTCTAACCTATCTTCACACCAAATTTCACCAAAATCGGATCAGCCGTTTGAGCGTGAAGAAGTAACAAACACATACACACATACGTTCGCACTTATTATATTAATAGGATAAAACTGCATTCAAAACTTACCCATATTTCATAAAATTTGATACAATCTTTGTCATCCTTTTCGCAATCAACTTATCATCCTTATTTTGAATTCGTCCGTTCAATATCGCGTACTTCACTGCATCTCCGTGACCAGCTTTATCTATGTTATCGAAAAACTTCTCACTAGTTCCCAGCTTGCCTTTATATGCAAATTCCATCATATAAACTACATCACCGCGTTTAGCGTGATTTACAGCTGAATTCAATAAACCGTGCAAAACGAGATGGTCTCCAAAATAGTTAAAATATTGCTCCAAATTATCTCCTCCTATAGATTTGTTTCCAAAATAAAACATCCTAATATTTTTGGTAACCGCATTACTTATTTCTGCCGTATCGAAATTCAAATCTGCCGGGACGAAGTTTTCGAACCTCTCGTTCATTCTATCTTTGTAATTTAACTCGTAATAATCCGAGCTCCGAAGATACAACCCTTCCAAACTTGCAAATATAAACAATATGGGAACTTTGTTGTACACTCCCCTTCTTAGAATCTTATCGGGGGCGCTCAATTGGAATGGGGGTACGCCGTAAATTTTGCTCTCAAGGCACGGAACAAAACCGAACGTGCCATCCGTAAGACTTTGGTAATACTCGTAATTCTTTCCGCTCAACTCTTTCGCTGGTTCGTTTTGGAAGAAATTGATGAGTTGGTACCAGTTGTGTGTGTTATTTGCAAATTCTGTTCGAGCAAAAAACTTTTCGGCTGTTTCTATCGGTTTCGCGTCTATTGGCCAAACGGCCGTCGCTGTTCCTGACTCAATGATTGCTCTGTGAAACAAGTTTTTCGCCATTTTGGATAGGACTAGCATCTCGACGGACGCGGCTCCAGCGCTCATACCGTATATTGTTACTTTATTAGGATCTCCTCCAAATTGGTTTATATTAGCTTGGACCCATTTGAGCGCTGCTACTTGGTCTTTTAGGCCAGCGTTTCCTGGCGCCTCCCTGGTTCCTAGACATAGAAATCCTAGCGCTCCAAGTCTGTAGTTGATCGTGACAACGATAACATTTTGTTTTAGCAGTAGGTCGAATCCTTTGGTCTGTCCTGAGCCTAATAGGAAAGAGCCCCCGTGGATGTACACAAGAACAGGTAAAGGTCCGTCGAATATTCTGGTAGGAGTGAACACGTTTAAGACAAGACAGTCTTCTTGCCCCGTTCCACGTTGAGGACAGGTCACAGTGCGGTTTGCGATGAAAATGTTGTTCCAGGGCTGAGGTGGAAGTGGTGCCTGGAAAACGGAGTAAGTTAACAAATAATAATAATAATAAATTTACAAATTTGGATACGAAACTTGGCAGGGTTTTTTTTGCTTACTATTCTTATGTTACTCTTAGTATGTAATACAGTTTGTTGTAAATAACTCTTTCGCCGTACGAACATTTCAAAGAAGTTATCAATAAGATTTGAGGCGTACATTAGAAATAAATTATTGTTTGCTACAAATTACCGAACTGTTTCGGTATCATGGGCTATGAAGGAAACGTGCTAGGAAAAATACCACCTAACCTGACACCGTTCAAAATATCATCAAAATCAGTTTAGCCGTTTGAGCGTGAAGAAGTAACATACACACACACACACACACACTCACACAAACTTTCGCATTTATTATATTTAGTAGGATCAATTGTTGTTTTCTGTGCTGCTTCAGTAGTCACAATAAATGATTTCTTCCTTTATTTCTTTAAAACCGATACTAATTTACGTTACTTACCTTGAACCGCCTTCCTCCAAGCGGTGGCGCAGCATAAGGTATTCCCAAAAACGCAAAATACTCTCCATCTTCAGCCAAGAACCCTCTCACAGGCCCTGCGTCTACTTCCACATCTTTATAAAACACGCTGTATAGAAGATCTTCGCAGAAAACGAAGTGGAAGGTAAGTATTATACAACTGAGCAACAATGAACGAAGCATTTTTTTCACTTTTGATATTCTGTATTGTTACTGGACTGACGTCGGCTTGGTACTGGAAATACGTGTTTAGCTTCGATCAAATATAAAAATATAAACCAGATTCAGTGTTGCATACAAACACAGCACAAAATATGGCATGAGTTTACTATACTATTGTTATATTCCCTTAACGTTAGTTCATAGCGCTCCATGCCCATTTCACGCATATGCCATACACACTAATAAAATAAGTAAGTAACTTTTTGTTTATACTAGAATTTGTCTAAAAACAAGAATAAATATAATTAATAAGGCTAAATAACGTTTTCCGGGTCAACTAGTAATATTATAAAAATACAAAGGCTTCCATAATGCTACTCAAATTACTTTATGTAAATAATTATTTATTTATTACAGTATACACAGAAATACAAAATATGACTACGTCACAAAAATATTTCTACTAAGTCAACCTTAGCACTGTATCTCAAGGTTGAGTTTCGACTAGTGCCGTCATAAACATAACCTATCTTACTTCGCAATAACAGCTATACAATTTTATGACCGTACGCAGTGAGCGTTGGAAAATTCAACTGTATTACTATACTAATAACACTTAAATTTCTCAAACTCAAATAAGACCACACTCTTACTTGTGGTCTTATTTTTCTTGCCGTTTTAGAGACATCACTTTATATGTAGTACATTTTTGATCAATGGTGTTTATGTTAAACACACTTAGTAATAGCCTACTATGACCTTGATCGGTCCTAGAGTTAATGAGTTATTAAATAAGTCTGGTTTGTAACGTAATTACTATTATTACTTGTAGGTTATACTGTCTTGTGAGAGGTTAAGTTTATTTTAAATTGTAAACAGGATTTGTAAGATTAGTTAGATTCAGACTTTGCCTAGTTAAGTAGTCTATACGAATATTATAAATAGGAAAAGTTAGTTTTTTTTTGCCTCATTAACTTTATAATCAACTCACGAGTCGCTAAATAAATATTGAACCAGTAACAATATTCGTGCTAGTCGATGTCAAAAGCTTAATGACACTCAAGTTTCTTGCCCATTCTTCTCGAGTGATCTATTTCCGAATGGGTGGTAAAATCATTGTTCAGATATTGATTCTCAGATGAGGGTTTTTATTTCACAAATCTTTATTTATTTTAACGTTACAAATTTGAGGTTAGGAAATAGTGATAACAATCTAGCGACACAGTTTAGGGAATACAGTATTCTATAGTTTCACACAAATAATCGATAGTTTTAGACTTTATCGTTAATTAGTAATAGTAGTAACATGTCGTTTCTATTTTATGATATCGGGACTTCATCCCGAAATATATAAGTGAGAAAAACAGGTAAATGTATCGCAAAAAAAAATAGTAAATAAAAATACCTAGTTATTTCTGCTTCATATCACTTCAAGATATCATTTCAGCGTTTAGATAAAGTTTATAAAGATATTAAATGTTTAGAGATAAAGATTGAATGAAAGATGTGATAAGATATATTTAAAGATTATTCCGCATGGCAAACTTACCGCATTTTTGTGTTATTAAAATATTTATTTCACATTTTTATGGTTATATTTTGCTAACAGTTTTACGTAGAAATGTTTGTGACAGATTAACATTTTTGATGATAGACTAACCATAGACTTACCCATAGTTTCTTTTTTTTTACTCTTAATGGGCATACGCTTGATCGCAATTCACCTGATGGTAAGCGATATTGTGATCTAAGGTGGAGCGCGCTTGCCCAGAAGAAACCGGTTTACTCTTGCCTAACCGCTAGATTAAAGAAGCAAATATTTTTGATATTGATTCAAAGTCAAATAAATTTATTGTTTCATTATGGTTAGATAATTATGGTGCTTCACATTTAAAATTATATTTTAAAAATGGAACCTGTCCGGGTAACGCAACACGTTAAGTATTTTAAGATATTTGTCAATATATATATATATATATATATAATGAACCTTTCATGGTAAATGTTGATCCAGTGTGAAGTTGGAACAATTGTTGATCCACCTATTTTGCGTGTATTTTCGGCTCCTCGCCTTTAAAACCGATATACCCTGATCCAGCCTTGGTATACTCGTGGCGTCGGTGGATCTACACTAGCACGTTTTCCGTATACTCTTCACCAAATACACCGACATCGTTTGATCCACTAACGGTCGAAAAAAACATACTGAATGTGATTTCTTAGATCCGGAGCCAACATTGACGAATAGGTATTCGAAAACAAAGCGATATATATTTTTTTAATAATTATGAGTACGAGTACTTTGAAATGCTCAGTTTATTTTTATTTTACCTTGGTTAAACTAATTTATAGGGATAGTTTGAGTAGATTATACTAAGAAAAATTGGTTTAGGGTTGGACTTATAAATCTTGGTTCAACTGATGACTGATTCGTTATAGATATTTGATCTTTTTTATGTACTTATATTACGACTATGTTTTAAATACGAGTATTTAGCCTGTTTAATTCATCGTTGCTAATAAAATTTTAGTTTCGTGTTATATCGATTTTCTTTGAAAAATTTAGTTTAATATGAAACTAACAGATTGTTTTTTAATTGTTATGTTAATTGTTTATTTTAAGTTAATTGTTGCTGTTTGCTAAAATATTTTTATCAATATTTTGTTTTCGAGATTTGTAAGAATAATCGCCAACTGGTTTATGAGTTGATAATCAACGACATTATTTCTTTCTTGAAATAAAAATAAAAATTATTAGCCAAGTGCGAGTAGAACTCGCGCATGAAGGGTTCCGTACCATTGTTGTATGGGAGCCCCCCGTGAATATTATTTTTAATTAAATTATTTACGAGGGAAACACTGTGCTTTACATTACGAATACACACACACACATACTGACACACGCTAACACTCAGACACACACGCGCCCCCGCTAACACACACACACACATTGACACACACTCACACACACACACGCGCCCGCGAGCTCACACACACACACACACCCACGCGCATGCGCACACACACCCACACTGACACACACACAAACACACAAACGTGCGCGCAAACACACACACACACACGCACTGACACACACACACACACACACGCCCGCGTTCTCACACACACACACACACAAACACACAAACGTGCGCGCGCACACACACACACACACGCACTGACACACACACACACGCGCCCGCGTTCTCACACACACACACACACACACACTGACACACACACACACACACACACACACACCCACACACTGACACTCACACACACACCCACAAACTGACACTCACACACACACCCACACACTGACACTCACACACACACCCACACACGCGCCCGCGGGCTCACACACACTGACACACACACACTCTGACACACACACACTGACACACAATTATTTACTAAAGTAACTTATTTAGGGCCGAGAATGAGTTTGGCGCCCGTACGAAGTGAGGGCGCTAGTAGTTCGAGGGACTAAATAAGTCTTTAACCCGAGGGAAACACTGTGCTTTACATTACAAATATACACACACAAACACACACACACTGACACACGCTAACACACAGACACACACGCGCCCCCGCTCTCACACACACACACTGACACACACTCACACACACACACGCGCCCGCGGGCTCACACACACTGACACACACACACTCTGACACACACACACACAGTGACACACACACACACACACACGCCCGTGTGCTCACACACACACACACACACACTCACGCGCGTGCGCACTCACACACACACACACACCCACTCGCGCTTGCTCACACACACTAAGACACACAAACACACAAACGCGCGCACGCGCACACACACACACACACACACACATACAAACACACACACACGCGTCCGCGTGCTCACACACACTGAAACACACACACACACACTTACACACAAACAGTGACACACACACAGTGACACACACACACTCACACACACACACACACACACACACATACACACACTCACGCGCGTGCTCACACACGCGCACACACACAAACACCCACGCGCGCTTGCTCACACACACTAAGACACAAACACACATACGCGCGCGCGCACACACACACACACACACACACACACACACACACACACACACACACACACACACACTGACACACACAAATAAACACACACACGCGTCCGCGTGCTCACACACACACTGACACACACGTACTGCAACACACACACATACACATACAAACACACACACACACACAGTGACACACACACACTTACTTAAAGTTATTTCAATTTCAGTCAGCTGCAAAGTATTAGTAGTAGTAGTTGTTGTTTTAGGGTTCCGTGCCTAAAAGGTAAAAACGGCGCCCTATTACTATCTAAGCCTCCGCTGTCTGTTTGTCACCAGGCTGTAGCTTATAAACCTTGATAACTAGGGAGTTGTTTTTTTTACAGATGATGTATTTTTGTTGCCGCTACAGTAACAAATACTAAAATGAATAAAATAAATAGGTATTTAAGAGCGGATCCCATAAAACAAACGCATTTTTTTTCAATCTTATCAAGACTTTTGATAGACTTTTGGAATAGTATCAGTAATATATCAACTTTGTAAATAAATAATTAAAATAAATTACACAAACAGGCGCGACTTCGTCTTACACTTGACCGATTTTTATAGCTAATCGCACGGAACCCTTTACGTGGAAGCCCAACTCGCCTTTGGCCAATTATTTATACTAATGCATTTTATGCTATTAGCCTCGGCCACTGGAATATTTTATGGCTAAAAATGTCTCGTACTAATTAGACTGTCAACTACATCTCTACCAAATTCAATCTATATTGGTCTAGCCGTTTCAGAGTAAAGACGTTAGAAACATACACTCGCACACACGCTCTCTCACAAACTTTTGCCTTTAAAATATTACCAATGGGAAATAGTGACACCGTAAAAAATAATTTTGAGGATCGGTCCACAAATGGCTGAGAAATCGATAAACACAAAAAAAACAAAAATAAAATCATACAGTCGAATTTATAACCTCCTCCTTTTGAAGTCGGTTAAAAATAATATGTTGATACTATGAATCTGTTAATAACAAAAAGGTCTTGGCACAGAATAATAAGTAGTCTTGGCTGTTTTCAGCCAATCCGAGCACTTGCTGTGCTCTGATTGGCTCATTTGAATCGGATCAACATTTACCGTAACTATCGCAAGGTGGATTTGTATATCGGATCAACATATGCAAGCGCTAGTAAAAAGTCACGTGATTGTAAATGTTGATCCAGTCGGAGCCACATTTGTTCCCAGAAATGCATATTGGATCAACAAAAGGCGGCGGATCAACATACGTTTTTGGATCAACAAATAACTCGTGTTAAGTCGCGTCGGATCAACATTTACCGTAAGGGTATCTCTATATATATATATATATATATATATATATATATTCTTTTTTTTATATTAGGACACATTTCACACACGGCTGGTTAGCCCCACACTGAACCATTTCTAGTTCGTATTATAGTTGCTAACACAACTGACATACTACATATACATACATACATCTTATATATAAAATTTCCGTGTCACAGTGTTTGTTACCGTACTCCTCCGAAACGGCTTGACCGATTTTTTCCAAATTTTATATGCGTATTCAGTAGGTCTGAGAATCGGCTACTGTATACTTAGAAATAATTATTAAGACAAAGCAACGTTTGCCGGGTCAGCTAGTATTATATATAAATACATACATATTTAACACCCAGACCCACAGCCAACAAATTTAGTTTAGCACAAAGATGTTGACCGGGCCGGGAATCGAACCCGGAACCTTCTGATTAGCAGTCCGGCATGGTAACCTTTACGCTAACGAGGTCGTCAAAATAATAAATAATAGCATGTATGCTAAAATAAGAATTTTAATTTAATTTCAAACTTACTGTCTATGTTCCAGATACTGCGGTCACGGCGACGCGTGTCAGTTCGCCAACGGGCCTGGCTCTGGTGTTGACTGCAGTGCCACAGCGCGCGCCGTCTGCATTCTCTCAGGGTGCGTCTCTGCGAGGCTCAAGTACTCCGACGCCGGTTGCAGCACCGCCTCGCAACGCAGGCTGCATAGAATGTACGACACGACACAGCGACACAGTGACACAGTGACACAACGACACAACGACACGACACGACACTCTTATAGTACATGTAATTGTTTATGTTTAATTTTTACGTTATAAATTGTAGTGCCATACTAAGCGTATAGTAATTAAAAATAAATATGTAATATTGTATACCAATTGTAAAGAAGGATCAGTGTTCTAATTCATTCTGCAGATGAATGTTTTAAAAGGCTTCTAAATCCTGTAAAACGTGTAATAGACATGGCTATAAAATATTAGGATAAAAATGTACACTAATGTTTTATACTAGTTTAATTTATGTAAATAAAGATATTTTTAAACGAAAACAAAAAAATTGTTTATGTTTTTGCTGCTGTAATCTTTAATAGGGCTTATTAAAATTAATAATTCTAGGTTCCAATCCATGAGAGTAGCGGCAATGCGCAAATCCTGCTTCCCTGCCCCCGTCGTGAGATGGGACACCGTGAGGTTTTATTCGGTAGTGACGGCCCCTCTGGTCCTCGAGCCCGACATACCCCGCTCGCCTCCCCCAGGTTTGTAGCGGGAGATGCGTAAATGCATTTCCTCACGAAAAAAAAGGTTCCAATCCATGGATTTTTTAATCAACGTTTTTAATCTATGGATTTCGATTTTCTTCAAAGCTTTCCTCCAAAAAGGTTAAAGTGAATATCCATGAAGGTTAGTTCAGGATTTAAGCACAAGCTGGCGAACAACGTGTCTGCTAGGTTGTCTGGCACGTTGCCAGCTCGGAGTGCGCTGGGGAATATTGTTTTATAGATATTTCCAGTTGAAGATAAACTGTTGCCAACAAGACTAGATGCGCGACTCTTTAGTTGTCACTGTGCAAAGAATGGTTAGCAAGAATAGTAGGGTTGATTTTTTATGAATAGGGTAGGGTAGTTTGCGTTTGTTTACGACTCATGAGCAGGCCACTATATTTTCCCACTGCTGGGATTCGGGATTCCCACACATAACTTGAAAAACAAGTCATTGGTGTATCGTCGGTCGGGATCGAACCGGGGGCCGTCTGATTGAAAAGCAGACGTTATTACCACCGAGCGACACTCGCTTTTTTTTAACTCATGAGTAACAATAGATTATCGGTCCTGAAGATTACTGTGGCTCTAATTTATCTGTTTATAATTGTTAATACGAAATGAGCAGGCTATTGAAACTATGTTAATACATTAAGACAGTAAAAGTCTTATATAACAAGCGGCCCACAGTCAGTATTCGTTTGGAAGGGAATACAAGAAGATAAAGAAGAAGAAGATGAAAAAGAAGAAGAATAAAAGGTAGTGGAGTAAAAAAGTGAGGTAATGTAGATTAGTACAAAAAAGTACAATTACTTTACATATCAATAAACCGAAGTGAAAATAGTTATTAAGCATATAAAAGAAAATAATACACATCATAGAAGCTAAATTTCTTTGCGAATAAGCTACGTGGCAGAGCTCTGATACTAAAATTCATCAATGCTTATACTGCAGTGTGGTAGCGCCCTAATAGCGATATATCATCGAAGAGCAGTTCTAGCGCTGGATAACGTACGCTATATTCCCGGTGATTGAAACACGGGGCGGTGCTGAATTGCTTTCAGATATGATTTACTGGATAGAGGTTGGGAGGAAGATAGATTCTTGTTGTTAACTTGCTTAAATAACGTTGCTGATTTGTCAAGAACAAAGTTGCGTTGATGTTTTCCCATTTTTGTTTTCTAAGAGTTTGAGTTTTTTTTGTTATCCTAAAAAAGTCACGCTTGCAACTTTTTTAGGGTTCCGTACCTAAAAGGTAAAAACGGGATCCTATTACTAAACCTCCGCTGTCTATATGTCTGTTTGTCTCCAGACTATATCTTAGAAACCATGATAGCTAGAAAGCTGAAACTTTCACAAGATATAAATGTATTTCCCGTGTCACTATAACAACAAATACTAAAAATAAAAAATATATTAAGGGGGTCACCATACAATAAACGTGCTAGATACTTTAAATTTTCATAAAATATATAAATGTATATAAGCTATCAAATTAAATTATAAAATTTAAATAAAATACATATTTGAGGGGGTTCCCATACAACAAACATACGACGGTGGGTTAGAAAACTTCGCAGCCAAATACTTCTTAAATATCGGAAGCACTCTACAATTTTTTATCTACGTAATACAATATTTTTTTTGCATCAATTTCCGGTAACCTAGTATACCTTGACATACCCCATAGGTTCCGCAATGGTAAAAACACGGCGCAGTACAAGTATAAAAGTGCAATTACGGAAGTCCGCACGGAAGTGCCGCCGCAACAAAATGGCGGCGTGCTTTCGGCAGTTTGTCACAGCTTGCGGACAAAAACACCTTTAGGAAGGGAGCTGTACCTGGCTTAAATTACGAGTATAATAAATAGATAATAATAAATAAAATTTTATATTATTTCATTTCGTTTCGTTTCGTTTTGTTTCGTTTCGTTTTGTTTTATTTTATTTTATTTTAAAATAAACTTTTATTTACTTTAACCGCAAATAAAACAGAGTTTATGGTTTTGTTAGTGTTTACACGTAAATACAAAATGTATTTACGTTATTAAATCACAGTCGGTGTAAGGTCCGCCTGTGGCGGTAAAAGCCTCCTCCAATTGTTTCCACATTTCTCAGCTTTTGGCTGTTCTCGACCAGAGAGCTCCGGCTACCTTCACTATGTCTGTTGACCACCTTTGTAGAGGCCGACCTCTCCTTCGCGCACTGTCTCTAGGTCTCCAATTTGTGATAGTGAGGGCCCATCTTTCTACGTCATGCCTTTGCAGGTGGCCCGCCCATTTCCATTTCAATTTCAAAATTTCCCTTTTCACGTCTCTTGCACCAGTTTTCATTCTGATCGTTTAATTTCTTGTTTTATTTTTTAGTTTAAGATTATTGTAACTTCTATTATTGCTATTCCTCTTTGGACTCAATAAATTCCGAGTAAGTTATTTTATTTAGGTATTTTTGAGTTGTTTGTATTACTTTAATTAATTAAATAAATAAAATGTTATCTGATATATGTTTACGTTAAATAAATTTGTTGGTAATGTATTTTATTCTAATTATAAAAAAAATAAGAATATGGATATAAATCGCACCGGTATAAAAACATTTGGTTATGCAAATGAGAGGATATGAATTTTCAAGTGTTTCCTTTATGAACTCAAGTTATAAAACAAAAACAGTTTTTTTTATCTGTGTTATGTGTATCTGTGTTTTTTATGTGCTATGAGATGGCTGAATCGTGCGTAAAACTTGTTTTACTTATCAGTCCCGGATTAAAACTGCGGGTGCAGCTAGTGTTATTAAATCTGCCAGCGTCTCTCAGACTATCGCAACTTGCTAATGCGTCGACACATTTGGTTAATACACCGTGGGGCTGTATAAAAACGACGACGGCCCACTGCTGGGGTAAACTGCTTAATCTGCTAAGGGCGTGGACGTAATCAGGGATGGGGCAGTGGGCTAATTAGTATTTAAAAACAAACAACGTTACATTTTCCCCCTTAAAGCTGTTCATCTTGAATGCTTTAGACATCTTATTATAGTTCTCTGACTGATTTACATACAATAAATGTACCCATGTTGAAACAGAAATTAAAATTTTCAGTCAAAATTATTTGAGGCTGCGAGAATTGTATTTAAGATTTGCAATATCTGGTGCGTATTGTAAATAATAATTTTGAAAAATTGCATCGTCGCATGCCAAAAATCCAGTAATAGTGAATAAATGAAACATAGGTGTGGCGCAACATAGTATATAAATGACATATGTAATAAATAACTCGTAAGCTTATGTAATATTCTAGTTACATACCAGAATTAAATCAGTAATTGAATAGTATATAAATTACATATGTAATAAAGAACACGTAAGCTTATGTAATATACGAGAATAAAATCTGTAAATGAATTATTAGTGCAAATTTTCTGACTTAGTCCTAAGTACGTCCCTGGCTAAGGGTGTTTTTATGGCTGCCTGAAAGTTGGGTATTCGAGCGTGAAGGCTCAAAATATTAGGAATATGAGCCGAAGAGGCTTCGCCGCTGTCAGGTTCCACATTAATTTTATATCTCATAAAACCTCTTGTTTTGGCGTTCTTTTTCACAATCAGAACTCAAGATTTTGAGAACAAACCTAAAAATATTTTAAGAAATTCGTAACTTCTAAGAAATTCGTTACTCTTAGTCTACTATTCGTAAGTTTTGATATAAAGGCTCTACGACGTAGATTTGCTACGCCGTAGAGAGCTACGGAACAAGTTGCATTCGCTTTTAGGGTTACTTTCATATGGCGTCAAATAACCTGAAATGTAGGAGCGGTGTCCGCTTAAATGATTTTTGTAACGTTTAATAAATAACGATTTTGATTTTTTGATTTTGATTTTTGATTTAAATAGATACATATTTGACATCCAGGCCGACAGCCAACAAATTTAGTTCAGCACAAAGTTGTTGACCGGGCCGGGAATCGAACCCGAAACCTTCTGGTTGGCAAACCTCCATGTTACCATGCCGGACTGTCAATTAGAAGGTTCGGGGTTCGATTCCCGGCACGGTCAACATCTTTATGCTTAACTAAATAAATTTGTTGTCTGTGGGCCTGGGTGTTAAATATGTATCTGTATATAGTACGAGTATGTATGTCTTTATATGTAGTATATCAGTTGTGTTAGCAACCATAATACGAACTAGAAATGGTTTAGTTTGGGCTAACCAGCCGTGAGTGAAATGTGTCCTAATATTTATTTTTTATTTATTTATACATGAACTGTGATAAATTTCAAATCCAAGACAACCTTCATCACCAAGTATTAAGTCAGGGGTTTTCAACATTTTTAATTTACACTTGTAACTCTGGATATTAATATTCATATTTGCGTGATCGTCGGTCCTCGTGCCAGTTACAGAGGCTAATTCGTTTGCCCTTTCACGTGATTTAACCGGTTTTAACCGGTTTTATATGGAGATCACCGGGATTCGGGACGGAAAGTATATTTACAAGTGATTAGCAGAGACCTGGGGTTAGCCAGTGGGGCAACGAGCTAATTTTAAAAATATTCATGTTCAACTTGCGCAAGCCTGACTCGATTTCGGCCAATTATATTTTTTATTTTTCTATCTTAATATATATAAATCTCGTGTCACAATGTTTGTCCTCAATGGACTCCTAAACCAGTTAACCGATTATAATAAAATTCGCACACCATGTGCAGTTCGATCCAACTTGAGAGATAGGATAGTTTATCTCAAATTATAGTCGCAATTTTAATTTATTGCTAATTATTGTCTGTTATTATTTGACAGTCACAATTATATGTTAACTCCAAATGATTCTAACAGATGTCGATACCTTTCGATTGGGTTGAGTAAGTAATCAATAGATGGCACTGTACCCCTAAGTGAGGCAAAACAACGTTTGCCGGGTCAGCTAGTATCCTGTGTATCGTGAGTGACGTCACAGCCAGCCTCAACGGAAGACCAGCGTTGGTTGCTCTCCAGCAACCAGCATTATGCTGAGTTGAGACTGTGTTGTGACTAATTAAAGTTTGTTATGTGTCCTATTTTAATTATTGTATTTTGTCCTGTGTTTTAATTTCTCACAAAAAATATGTTTCTTTCTTTCTTACACATTTGTTTCAAGATCTTATTTAATTACTTTTACGAATTTCTTAAGTATAAGTTTCGTCTACTTAGAAAGCGCTGGGTAAATTAAAAATAATACAACCCATAAAAACGGTGGTACATTAAATGAAGCTAGAAATCGTAAAATATACCTGGGAAAATCTGCTTTCTGCAGACATTGTAGGTTTTACTTACTTTGACAGTTCTCTTGTACTTAACGTTTCACTTAATGAAATTATAAGTTTCTTAAGCTTCTTGATGCCACAATTGTACCAAATCCAGATTCGGTATAACCGTAACTAAACCTTAATAAAATGCCGCCAGCATTTAAGCACCTTACCGGCGAACACTGACTTAGATTTAATCTACTATTTGTCAGTTTTTTTTTATATTTTTGGACACATTCCACATACGGCTGGTTAACCCCATACTGAACTATTTCTAGTTCGTATTATGGTTGTTAACGCGACTGATATACTACGTATACATACATATTTAATATTGATACATATTTAACACCCAGACCGACAGCCAACAAATTAAATTCAGCACAAAGATAATGGCCGTACCGGGAATCGAAACCGGAACCTTTTGATTAGCAGTCTGATGGTAGTTTAATCAAGGGTGCCTTGCATCCCGCGGACCGTAGGTTCGATCCATGCCAAACAGCTTGAACTTTCGGCGTAAGCAATTTTGGAAAATAATTAATTAATATTTGCAGTATTTTTTTTTGTGTTTTTAGTATTTGATGTTATAGCGACACGGGAAATATATATCTTGTGCAAGTTTCAGCTCTCTAGCTGTCACGGTTTCTGAAAGCCTGGTGACAGACAGACATGGGAGTCTTAGTAATAGCGGAAATCTAAAACGAATAGCTGACAAATTTATAACCTACTAGCTGACCCGGCTAACGTTGTTTTGCCTCACTTAGGGGTACAGCGCCATCTATTGATTACTTACTCCACCCAGTCGAAGGTTATCTGTTAGAACCTGATAATTGTGTTTGGAGTTAACAGATAATTGTGACTGTCAAATAATAACAGACAATAATTAGCAATAAATTACAATTGCGACTATAATTTGAGATTTAAACTATCCTATCTCTCAAGTTGGATCGAACTGCACATGGTGTGCGAATTTTATTATAATCGGTTAAGTGGTTTAGGAGTCCATTGAGGACAAACATTGTGACACGAGATTTATATATATTAAGATTTATAATCCCTTTTTTGAATTTCATGAAAATAAAATACGCACGTGATAAACGTACGTATTTTATTTCCCGGATAAAAAATCAAAACGTTCTTTGTTTTGAACAAATTCGCGTGCAACTTCCCAATGGTATTAATTTAACAATTAAACTTTAGTCGCTGGTTCGTATCTGCGTAATTAAATTCAGCTTAAGTTAATAAAGCGCGCAATTTCAATTTCTCGCGGGTATTTTTTTTGGGTTTCTTTACTTTTAGTTTGTGTATCTTGATTTAGTTGTTTTATGTATTCGTGGATTTTTGTACTGAATAAGTACAAATACAAATCATTTGTATTTGGTTTTATTTCTCTCTTGATTTAGCTGTTTTGACGTGACAACGTCTTAAATTAGGTTGCGGCTGGGAGTCACTTATGAAAAAGTGTAACGCCCGGTAACGTTACGATGAGTCACCGAACGAGAGAGAGGCCCGCCGAATGCCTTGCGTCTCTCTCCCACTCAACTATGATCGGTCTGCCGCGCGCGCAGCACGCGGCAGACGTTGTCACGTAAAATCTTCGCCCGTAAAACCGACTTTACAGGCAACCATTTTTTTTTGTATTAAATTAGTGGCCAATGTGAGTAAACCTAAAACTACTGACATATAAGTGTACCATTATAAAATTAATATTATATGACTGTACCATTATGATAATCATAATAAATTCTATTTGCAATAAAATCCATATTATCAAATAGATCGATCCGTCAGTATAACAATTAGAAAAAAAAACATCCAAACAGTTTGACTATCGAACTATTACTGGTAGGACTGGATTGAATAAAGGTAAAATTATGCTTGGTCAACAGATGCTCTCTATAAACTCGTTTAGGACTGGTAAACCGATATTTTGCTGGTATTCCTTATTATACGTAACATATTTCAACTAAAAATGTAGAAAACCATCATTGTTATGTAATGGCAACCATCTTGGATTTGAGAGATAGCAAGAGAAGAAACGGCGTGTTCGAGCCGTTATGCCATCGCGTCATACTCTCTATGATATAACACTCTAGATAAATAGTATCTTAATTGTTTACGCATATCGAATGAAAACAAGGCTAGCCAAGGCGATATATTTACCGTGTAAACTCCATGTTACGTCACTCAATTTAACGACAAACTGTCGAAAGCGTCGAAATCAAGTGTCTTTGGTTGGTTTAGCTTGTATTCCATACAATGATACTTTCTCTCCATTTCACGACCACTCTCTATAACGCCATAAAATGCACAGTCCCTTTAGTGAGTCCTTATTTTAAATCACTCGGTACGCGTAAGCAGTCTACAACGTATCCAGATATTTTTATATAGAACATCATTTCCTCTCAAATATGTATTATTCTGACTTCAATTTCAGGCACATTAAACTTTGTATACCTAAGTACTTACTATACATGAATACTTTATACAGGGTTTTGTGGTTATGTGGATATGTGTTGACGACCTCGTTGGCGCAATGGTTACCATGCCGGACTGCTAATCAGGAGGTTCCGGGTTCGAATCCCAGCCCTGCCAACATCTTTGTGCTTTACTAAATTTGTTGGCTGTGGGTCTGGGTGTTAAACCTGTATCTATATAATATACATACGTATGTCTATGTAGTATATCAGTTGTGTTAGCCACCATAACACAAACTAGAAATGGTTCAATATGAGGTTAACCAGCCGTGTGTGAAAAAAAAAGCTTTTTGAATAATATGCAATGTAACTACACAATTTTATTCCCGTATCTTCTTTCCATTTTATGTGTTTTTACGATCTATTGTTAAGATATAAGTTTAGTTAAGTTTAGTGGTCTTATTCCTTCCTACAGCTCTGTCTAAAATTTCCATGTCACAATGTTAGTTACCGTACTCCTCCGAAACGGCTTGACCGATTTTGACCAAATTTTATATGCGTATTTAATAGGTCTGAGAATCGGCTACTATCTATTTTCTATACCTTTAATTGACCAGAGTTGTTCATCCTATTTTTTTTTTTATTTATTGATGGACTTCTTTATAATGGGGCATTAAAAAATAACCAACCCTAAATTATTATTCTATTTTATCATTGGGCCTTATATTGGGCCTTTCCTTCATTTCCCCTTAAAAGTGACTCGAGAGTCTAAAGCTTTCCTTACTTTTAATATAATTATAAACATTGCAGTAGACTTAGTTTAGGCAATACATTTTCGGGCTTAAGGGATAGTGGTGTAAAGTTGTATATATTTATAACTAGCTGCGCCCTGCAGTTTCACCCGCGTTAATCCATGATGAAAAATAGCTTATGTGTTAATCCAAAATCTAAACTATCTCCATACCAACTTTCATTGAAATCGGCTCAGCCATTTAATCATGAAGAGGTAACAAACACATTAATTTCGCATATGTAATACTAGCTGACCCAGCGAACGTTGTTTTGCCTTAAGTAAAAATTTAAGTGTGAACAACCCTTAACACTTAGGGGAATAAAAAATAGATAATACCTAGCCGATTTTCGGACCTGCTGAATGCGCATATAAAATTTAGTAAAAATCAGTCAAGCCGTTTTGGAAGAGTACGGCAACAAACACTGTGACACGGAAATTTTATATATAAGAGAAGTTGAAGATATATAGATTAGTAGAAAAATAGTAATTTTATTCCTTATAACTTTGTATAACATTCTCATGTGTGTCGAAGTTAGGTTTCAAACTATCTAGACTAAGTTTTGCTAACCCGCTGTGGGAATTCTAGTTCTAACCGGGTTTCGGCGGTACACGGAACCTTAGAGTTGACAGCACAGAGGAGATATTGCATAAAATTGCTTACTATAGATATAACAAATTTCCATAAACCCTTGTTTATTCCATTCTATTTTAAATATTATATTCTACAAAGTTTTGACTGTAGCATCTTTATACTTCTACAAAATCAGTAAACTTGTAAGGAAATACCCCGAGTTTTTCACAAAAAGTTCAGACAGTTCACGGAAGCACACGCCTAGGTATAAAAATAAGTTAAAAATCCCAAAAGTAGAATATTTAATGCACAGTACTGGCCCGAATTCAATGACAGTAAAAATGTTCAATATATTACCTGAAGAACTAAAAGAAATAGACAGAGTGCCTTTCAAAAGAAATTAAAACGCTTCTTATGTCAGAAATGATTTTCTATATGATAAAACTATATGACGTTAAACGATTACTATTTATATTATCAATAAGCCGGCTCACTCCTCATAATATGTTTTTGCGATACCCGAGAAGGGTCCATTATGTGATATCAAATAAATAACTTTTAAGACCTTACGTAATGACCATGATGAAATAAATTAACTTGACTTTGGCTTTGGCTTTGACTTTAACTTCACTCTGACTTTGACTTTAACTTGACTTTGTCAATAAATTAACTTGACTTGATTTTGTTTTTACTAAGTGGTTTTACCGATATAGCTGAACGCATCAGTAAGTTGAAGTGGCAATGGGCTGATCACATCTGCCGCAGAACCGATAACCGCTGGGGTAGACGAGATGTGGAGCGGAGACCGCGTACCGGCATACGTAGTGAAAGACGTCTTGGATCAAAGTGGAACAATGATATACGAAAAAAATCAGACAGTGAATCCCTTTGTTTATCATTTTTTTTTCAAAACGCAAGACACTCTCGCGTTTCCGGTGGGAAGTACATCTGCTTTTCAATTTGAGAGCCACTGGTTCCATCCCAGCCCTACACCAATGATTTTTTTAAATTCAAGTTATGTGTGGATTTTCACTCGCTTTACGGTGAAGGAAAACATCGTGAGGAAACTGACGTGGTTGAGGGCCACAGAGTCCGTAAACGTGTGTCATCCGCTTACTGCACTTGGCAAGCGTGGTGAAGATTATGGCCTGTATCTCTCTACGCGTGAGAGAAGGCCCCGAGTCTCAGCAGTAGGAACGTATGGTAGACTGCTTATGCTAGATTTTTTTAGGTATTTAAGGTAGTAATTGTTTTAATTTAAGTAGTCTAACTAAAATGTTTTTGTAAAACCTAACGTATATTTTTTGTATTATTTTTTAATTGTATTGTTAAGAAGCAATACATCATTATTGTATGTTCGCAATGGACACGACTGTTGATACCTTTGTTTACACTTAAGATCTTGTATCCTAACATAGTTGAACAATAAATATATTCTTATTCTATTCTTATTGTTATTGTGTATTTGTCCATTCTTTAGCATTCTGTCATCTGTGGTTCTCATATGACGTGTGTAACCATTTACAACACGACGTGCATTGTATGCGGTTGCAATTTCGGTGACATGTGACTTGCAATATTTGACACAAATTGCATTCAACGCATTTAAGATTTAATAATATATAATGCACCTTGGTATGTGAAAACCACGGAAATACATATGTATCTAGAAATGCCTACTTTTTTTTATCACACACGGTTGGTTAACCCCATACTGAACCATTTCTAGTTTGTGTTATGGTAGCTAACACAACTGATATACTACATATACATATGTACATACATATTTTATATAGATACATATTTAACATCCGGACCAACAGCCATCAAATTTAGTTGAGCACAAAGATGTTGGCCAGGTCGGGAATCGAACCCGAAACCTTCTGATTAGGAGTCCAGCATGGTAACCTTTACGCCAAGAAGGTCATCAAATATGCTTATAGTCAACCGCCCTAAAAATTAAAATTCCTTCTAGGTATAAGATTTATCGACACTTGCTGTAGATTTACTCGAACATTCGAAGCGGCAATAAAGGCTTTGATGTTCATTTTAAAGTCGTCGTAAAGCAAAGTGAGTGAGGGCACGTTTAATCCTTCGTAAGCACCTTATTACCTGACTTTTGGGTCAAAACCCACTAAGTTTTTGTAACTAAAAGTATAAATACATGTAAGTAAACTGTTTATTAACTATTTTAGCATATCCCTAAACATAAGCAGCCTCGTATTATGGTCGCTAGCACAACTGATATACTACATATACATACATATTTTATATCGATACATATTTAACACTCAGTATCACAGCTAACAGATTTAGTTAAGCACAAAGATGTTATGGCATGGTAACCATTACGCCAACGAGGTCGTTAAAAGATAAACAAGGTAAACCATTATTGATAATTATCAAATTATACTTAAGAATTAAAAAATGTCAATATGAAATACAATCAATATGTAATGGTGTCAATATTAATACAAAATAAAATAATAATAATAATATTAAACAATTACATGTCATGACAAAAATTATTAAAATATTTTTTTTTTCGGGATCAAAAAATTCGTCCATTGAATAGAAAGTTCTCTGAACGAGCCAGTTCTACTTATTTTTGAAAATGCTTTGAAAATTATTTTTGTCTTATTTGTATCGCAGTGCGTTTGTACCCTAATCCGTCACATCTCAAGGCTTGCTCTAAATAAATGGAAGGTGTAATGAGTTTTCTACTTTGTTTCGTAAATGAGAATGTTGTTACCTATATCTACAACATATCTGTGATATGTTTTATTTTAATTACTACCAGATCATCCAGGCTTCGTACTGGCTTTAAAATAATCTAAGTTGCAAAGAGAAACAAAATATAGCCTATGTTACTCAAGGCTAATATAGCTTCCCAATGGTGAAGTAATTTTTCAAATCGGTCCAGTTGTTTCAGAGCCTATTCGCGTCAAACAAACAAAAAAATAAATCTTTTTCTCTTTATATATTGGGACTAGCTGACCCGGCAAACGTTGTTTTGCCTCACTTAGGGGTACAGCGCCATCTATTGATTACTTACTCAACCCAGTCGAAAGGTATCGACATCTGTTAGAATCATTTGGAGTTAACAGATAATTGTGACTGTCAAATAATAACAGACAATAATTAGCAATAAATTAAAATTGGGACTAAAATTTGAGATTTAAACTATCCTATCTCTCAATTTGGATCGAACTGCACATGGTGTGCGAATTTTATTATAATCGGGGTATATATAACTATAAGTGGTTTAGGAGTCCATTGAGGACAAACATTGTGACACAAGATTTATATATATTAAGATAAGATAGACATGCGAACACTAGAGAATACCCTTCCGCCATGCTATGGTTTCCTTTCTCAATGTTTTCCTTCACCAGGAGCTTGAGCTCAATCGGGGATTGAACCCCCGATTTGCGAAACCTAAGGTGACAGACATGTCCGACTGAACTGCAATCACTTCAAATACATATTTATTGTAATCCTGTAGTTCGGCTTGCTAAGGTGATCTAACGCGATTGATAAAGCTGAGCAAAGGTCGATGCGGACGGTATTTGGATGGGCGACCATGTACAAGCATATCGTTTTTAAAGTGGCATTTACATTTGGGCACTACCGTGGGTCGGATGACACATTAAATTGTTGTTACTCTTAGTACAAGCAGTCGTTAAGCGAAATCAGAGGCCTTCGGACGGCCTGAAAACTCTCGACACCAGAGCTTGGCCACTTAGCTCATACGAAGAAGAATATTGTTATTAATACTTCTTAAAATAGTTAGATAGTTAAGTTAATAATAATAAATGAAATAAACAATTAAATATTAGGACACATTTCTATCACGGCTGGTTAGCCCCGTACTGAACCATTTCTAGTTCGTGTTATGGCTGCTAACAAAACTGATATATTACATATACATATTTATATAGATACACATTTAACACCCAGACCCACAGCCAACAAATTTAGTTTAGCACAAAGATGTTGGCCGTGCCGGGAATCGAACCCGGAACCTTCTGATTGGCAGTCCGGCATGGTGACCATTACGCCAACGAGGTAGCCAAATATTAATTATATTTTTATAGTATTATATCTAGTTATGTATTTTACAGGACTTAAGAATATTTACAAAGCATAGAAAAGACGAAAATTTATTGGAAAAAAAAGTACATGTTCTATATTTCCACAGTATAATATTATTATTATCTTCAGTTTCCTCTCTGATAAAGCTTACATTATTGTCTTTGTTCCAGAGTATTCTAGCGCTTCGGCCGCCATGTTTGCTATCTCATTTCCGGTTCCGGCGTCGAGCGGACCGCACTTCCGGTCGCTATTCTTTCTTAGCTAATTGTCTATGATATCGTAAGTCACGTTTTAAGGGAAATCGTTTCAGTATTCCAGTTATACATAAATTCAAGGAACATTATTACTGAAACCACATCTTTTTTGACAAGAAAAGGCTACCTATAAAAAATAGAATCCGTCTGCTTTCAATCTGAAGGCCCCTGGTCCTATCGCGACCTGTATAAGAATCATGTCTTTCACTCAATTTTTTTTATTTTTTTTTATTATTCTAACGGAGCGGAGAGAACTGCGGCTCGGTAAACAGGCTCCAAGGAGACCTAGCACAAGATGCAGTTTCTCCCACAACGTACAACAAACTCTTTTTAAAAACCTAGCGCCAAGTTATCATGTATGTATGGTTATTACCTATGGTTTACCACAAATAAAATGTATCTTTTCGCGTAGAAAATATTAATATGCCTTACGTAAACAGTTTACAATGTTTTAAATGTATCTTTCCTTATCTATTGCTTTGTTTTTATCTAGGTTTTTCACTTTATATCTGTTGCTTATGTATATATGTATAATAACTTTCTGTATATTCTCAATGCTTATATAATATATTCATATCCATTACTTAGTTTTTGATTCTCTTTTTTCCATTAAAATATTTGTGTTTATGTTTGAATTTTTTGTATTTTTTTCTGTTGTTTAATTGCACCACCGCATTCTTTTATATGTTTACTAGCTGAGCCGGCAAACATTTTTTTGCCTTGTACAGTTAAAAAGTGGTACAGTTAAAAACACTATAATTGATCAGTTATCGATCTATTAAATTACTAAAATGGGCATAAAAAATGGGGGTTGGTGATAAAAAAGTTAAAATTTAGGGCTGTATGTATTTTTTAATGTCACATTATAAAAAAATACAAACAAATAGTTTCACCAAAAAAAAAAAAAAAAACATTTAAGACTGAACAACTCTTATCACTTTGGGGTATGGAAAATAGATAGTAGCCGATTCTCAGACATACTAATTACGCATATATTATGAAATTTGGTAAAAATCAGCCTAGCCGTTTCGGAGGAGTACGATAACTAACATTGTGACATAGAAATTTTATATATAAGAAAGAGAAAGATAAAATTATATGCATTGATTTAGTATAATTGGTTTATCGTCCTGAAAAAACCGTATTTATTTTTACTTTTGTTGTGTGATACACAATAATAACGGCCAAGAACAACAACAAGTTGAGATAAGCAAGTACATTATTTTATCCGTTTACTTAGCTCAAGCCACTTCGTATGCCAATCACGCCTACAAACTGTATATATAGCTCCTTGCTTTAGCGTTGACGCACACAGAACTTGATGTAATTTTATTGTTAATTTTTAAAGGAACCCTATAAACTGTATAGCTTTTTCTTTAGTGTTGACGCACACAGAACTTTACGTTATTTTATTATTTGTTTTAAAAGGAGTCCTAGTTTTCTTGTTAAGCTTTATTGACTGACTTTAACCTTAACTTGAACTTTAGCCGTATAAACTAAAGTTACAAAAAAGTTGAACTAAACTTAAAAATAAGAAAATTGACTGTTTGTGGAGCGTGAAATGCGTAGAGATCTGGCAGCGTGGCCACGTTAATTGGCTATAATTTTTTCGGCTTGACCCGGCAAACGTTATTTTGCCTTAAGTACATATAAAAACACCATAATGACACTATTTATTATTCTGTGATAATGATCAGTTATCAAGCGGGATGAAACTGATGAAATTACTAAAAAGGCCATAAAAATAGAGGTTGGTGATAAAAATGTAAAAATTTAGGGTTGTAAGTATTTTTAATGCCACATTTTTAAAAATAAAAACAAAATATTGTAACGAAAAATAAAAAATAAATTAAAAAGGAACAAACAACCCTTATCACTTAGGGGTATGAAAAATAGATAGTAGCCGATTCTCAGACCTACTCAACACGCATATAAAAATTTGGTAAAAATCGGTCAAGCCGTTTCGGAGGAGTACGGTAACTAACATTGTGACATGTATGGAAGTATTATATATTAGAAGATAAAAGATATGGCGCGGTGTATGAACTCTGAATTAAAGATACTAAAACTAAAACGAAACGATCTATCATTTACGAAAATTTTTATAGATTTTCTAAAAATATCTTATTTTGCTGCCATAGCGCCCTTACATCGGTGATCGTATCAGACCACCTTAATTAGCCGAGCTACGGGTTACAGTCTGAGATTAATTAGTTAGTAACTTCATTAGTCAAATGTCGCCGGCACGGTACCCCCGTAACGGCATAAAGCTACGTCTGAGGAAAACTATGAAAAAAATCTCGGCTAAATGAAAATTAATGTTCTATAAAGCTGCGAAAATGCAAGGAGAGATTTCCTATATTTTTTGTTAGGAAGTGGAATTTCATTAGGGAAATAATATTTTGGAAGATTTATTTCAATTCATGCGCTTGTTGCAGAGTAGCGCTAAGAGGCCAAGCTCTAGTGTCGAGAGATTTCAAGCCGCTCGTAGGGCTTCTGACATGACTTACCGAATGCTTGTATCGTAGATCCTGGCTATAAGTCTTGTTTAGGCAGTGTCCAGCAGAAAATGCCACTTTGAAAATGTCTTGTGCATGATCACCCATCCAAACACCACCCGCTTCGACCGTTGCTTAGCTTCGATGATCGCGTCAGATCACCTTAGCTAGACGAGCTACGTATACCTACATGTAGGTACTGACAGAGAGAGATCTCTGCTTGAGATGTAAAAAAAATGGCGTAACACAGCGTTATGATTATTGTATTATGATTGTTTCATAATTTTACATGAGTTTTTTTCCTGAACGTTTTATATTCTTTGATGGCGGGTACTATTTATTAATTAACTCTCAATCTTGACAATTTAACTATGGAACCCTAAAATACTTGAACGTCGTATTGATTATGATTATACCCATATTAAAGATTTTTAATCTACTTAACATAAACAGCCAGTCGGTTTCCGCGCGATGTTTTCCTTCACCGTAAAGCGAGTGCAAATCTATACTTAACAAAGAACAAGTCATTGGTGTAGGGCCGGGATCGAACCAGGGGCCGTCTGATTGAAAACCAGACGTTTTCCCACCGAGCCGCTCGCGCTTGTATCTACTTACCTACCTTGTACTTCTATTAATACCAGGTGTGCGTAGGCCTACATGATTTAAGACTATTGATTCAGAATAAGTTTGCTACCGACATCACACGAGGAACCTTCATCCAAGTAGGTACATTTCTACATCTACACCTCAAGCATTGATTAAATTGTCGCGTGCGCGTGATTGCGTGTGTAACAATACCTACCGCACTGTAATCAACCGTGAGACCTCACCTTTAATAACGCCCAGGGAGAGAACCGTTTCCCACAAATTCAACAAACTTTACCCCTAAATAACACGAGTTTAAAGGCGTTAAGTCGGCATACCGCGCGTTTCTGGCTCCCCCCAACTTCCGAACTAAGTTTTAATAAGTACGCGTCGAGCTAATAACCTTTTTTGCTAGTACGCGGCCAAGTTTACGGTCCGGTAATAAAAGTGTATCAGCGGGTTCGAGGGAGCAGCAGGCGCTGGGGGCGGGCGGGACGCGCGGGCTGGGGCGGCACGCGGCGCTCAGTCGGGCGCCGGCCACGCGCAGCGCCGGTCGCGTCATGGCCCGTGGCAGGTAACGCGGCATGCGGCCCGCGCTCGCCGCGCTGGCGGCGTGCGGCGTCGCGCGCGCCTCGCCGCCCGCCGCGCGCCTCGCCCCGCGCAACGCCACCCCCTCGCACGTGTTGCAGTGCTCCGACGGCCTGCTGCTGCCCGCCTGGCTGCCGCTCGAGGATGTGCCGACCCTCGAGCTCACGCTCCGCGGCACCCTCTACTTCCTCGCGCTCATGTACCTCTTCATCGGCGTCTCCATCGTCTCCGACCGCTTCATGGCTGCCATCGAAGTCATCACCTCCCGGGAGAAGGAGGTGCGCGTGCGGCGCAACGGTAGCGATCAGATCATCGTCGTCCGCGTGTGGAACGAGACCGTCGCCAACTTGACCCTGATGGCGCTCGGCTCCAGCGCCCCAGAGATCCTGCTGTCTGTCATCGAAATAGCAGGAAAAAACTTCCAGGCCGGAGATTTAGGTCCCGGGACCATCGTCGGCTCTGCGGCTTACAACTTGTTTGTTATAATCGCTATATGCGTCGCGGTGATACCCGATGGCGAAGTGCGGAAGATAAAGCACCTCAGAGTATTTCTGGTGACGGCCACTTGGTCCATATTCGCATACGTATGGCTCTACCTCATCCTGGCTGTTATATCTCCGGGGGAAGTGGAAGTCTGGGAGGGAACCATCACATTCCTTTTCTTCCCGGCGACTGTTCTGACCGCTTATATCGCCGATCGCCGTCTTTTAGTTTACAAATATTTAAAGAAAGGCTATAGAGTGAATGAAAGAGGCGTGATTGTGGAGGCTGAAGGCGACGGGTCGGTCGAAATGGCTCTCAAGCCGAGCGGCGATGACTTCGCATCAGATGACGACGAAGGACGGGAAATTGAAAAATCGAGAAAAGAATACGTGACTGTGCTCAAAGAGTTAAGAAGACAACATCCGGAAGAAGATCTAGAAACTGTTGAGAGGATGGCATTAGAGACGTTGATGTCGCGGGGGCCGAAGTCGAGAGCGTTTTACAGAGTTGCAGCCACACGTAAGATGACGGGTGGGGGAGATTTCAGTCGAAAGATATCAGAGCGAGCTCAAAGCGATCTCAGCGAAGTAAAAGCAGAATTGCAGCGTCGAGGGTCAAGTTCACCTACAGTCGAGCCAAGAGGACCCAACGTGCGTTTCGACCCCGCCCATTACACTGTAATGGAGAACTGTGGATCATTCGACGTCAGAGTAGTCAGGAAAGGAGACCTGACTGGAGAAGTTGCCGTCGAATACACGACAGATGACGGCACAGCTGAAGCCGGATCAGATTACGTAGCAGCTCACGGCACTCTGATATTCAGACACGGAGAAACAGAGAAGACGTTCAGTGTCAAAGTGATAGACGACGACGTTTTCGAAGAAGATGAGCATTTCTACTGTAGGCTAAGTTCCCCACGTGGAGCATCCTTGGCATCTCCATCCACTGCTACAGTAGTTATCTTGGACGATGACCACTCTGGTGTGTTTTCCTTCCCACAAAGAGACTTTGAGTTGACGGAGTCAGTGGGGACTTACGACCTCCGCGTGGTGAGGACTGCAGGAGCCAGGGGCAAGGTGCGAGTGCCGTATTGGACTGAAGATGGTACTGCTAAGGGTGGCAACCAGTTCGAGCCGGCGCAAGGAAATATCACCTTTGAGAACAACGAAACCGAGTGAGTATCCATTGATTTTGCTTTGACATTACTAATAGTTGATGAATGACCTGAAAAATTGATAATGCTTTTGTTATCTATCGACAGCGGAGATAGGTACGTGGTTTGCGTAATGAGAGTAGTCCATTAGCGATTAATTTATACGACATTAAGATTTTTAGGGCCATCCTTCAGCGACGTTAATTCGATTTCTGCTTGAACAGTAGCGGAAAACTTTTTATTAAAAGTTCCACGCGAACTTTAAAAGGATTCGTGATTTCACGAAACTGAAATAATTTTGTTGGAATTCATGAAAATGTCTTTACATTCGTGCTCGGTACAGAGCTCGGTTGCGCTCTCTGGCGGTGAAATGGGAAACGAAAAGGAATTAAATTCTCGTACATTGCTGCTACGGTAAAAGATAAAATGTGGCTAAGCGATATTAAATAGCTTGGCGACTGACAGCCAGTAACATTAAAATATTTTGTAACGATTTATTCGAAAAGTTGATAAAATTTTCTAGAATTTTTCTGCCATTGAAAATGTTAAATGCTCTCGTATCGATGTAAGAAAGTATTATACCTAATTGGGGTTGCCTTGAATAATTATTAGGGCAATAAAATTATGTTATAATTAATAGAGGTTGTACTATATCGGTTATATCATATATTTTGTGTTATTAAAGGTTACATAATATAAGAACAATTAATTGAAAAAGTATAATGTAATACAAGAATAATTGAGATTAAGTAACAATAAAATCAGTAAGTAATAACGGTAAAAACTTCATTTTAGACGGATAGTTTTGTTTATCAATATTAAAAATATAAATATATATCATTATAAAATTTAGATAAAATAAATATTTAAGAGGGTCTCCCATACAGTAGTGGTACGCTACATACGCTAGCCCAACTCGGACTTGTCCAATTATTATTTGTAAAAATAAATAATTTAATGAAACAATAAAAAAAAATATTATATTTTGTTACAATGTCACAATAATTAATTTTCCTTCTTTCTTTCGTTCTTTCTAATTTGTCAGCACAGCGGAAATTCTGAAGGATTTAAGTAGTCGTTCCTAAAATAGATTCGCTTCTATGGTTTCCTGCAAAGCCTTAGTAACGTCAACATTGTAGATGGAACGATTACTCGCACTTGGCTACTTTCGACCTCTAGCTACAGTAATCCGGTTTGGTTAATCCGAGGTTTTACCACCATCCGACTTGCTGTGGCGATGTTTTGTGGGCCATTGATATTTTCATCACCTTCTTCGTTTGTTGTATCTAGGTTAATTATTTAAATAAAAAATAAAAAGAATTAGGTCACATTTCACACACGGCTAGTTAACCCCATACTGAACCGTTTCTAGTTCGTATTATGGTTGCTAACACAACTGATATACTTATATATTATGATGACGACCTCGTTGGCGTAAAGGTTACCATGCCGGACTGCTAATCAGAAGGTTCCGGGTTCGATTCCCGGCCCGGTCAACATCTTGGTGCTTAACTAAATTTGTTGGCTGTGGGTCTGGGTGTTAAATATGTATTTATATATAATATGTATGTATGTATATGTAGTATATCAGTTGTGTTAGCAACCATAATACGAGCTAGAATTTGTTCAGTATGGGGCTAACCAGCCGTGTGTATAAAAAAAAAAAATATTATATATAAATACATATTTAACACCCAGACCCACAGCCAACAAATTTAGATAAGCACAAAGATGTTGACCGGGCCGGGAATCGAACCCGGTACCTTCTGATTAGCAGACCGGCATGGTAACCTTTACGCCAACGAGGTCGTCAAATGTATGAGTCTTTGTTACTTGAAAATAAAGTTTTTAAATTTTAATGCATTTCCTGCATTCCTAAATGTATTTAATTTTTTTTTGTTGAGTTTCATTTAAAATTCTTCTTCGTATGAGCAAAATGGCCAACTCTGGTATCGAATTTACAACCCACTTTGACTTCGTTTAACGACTGCTTGTTTTAAGAACTAATAACCAAGACTAAATTCTATGAATTACGATAGCGCCCAGATAAAATGACACGTTTTAAATGGCAGTCTTGTCCATGGTCACCCATCCAAAGACTGTCCTCCTCAATAATCGCGTCAGATCACCTTACTTAGCCAAGCTACAGGCTCTATTATTGTCGGCAAAGGCCCATTACTATAATAAAAATAAATACAACTCTTGCGAATGCATGTGCGCGCTAAAAATAAATAAATATTAGGATACATTTCACACAAGGCTGGTTAGACCCTTCTGCCATTAAACTATTAAAACATTTCTAGTTTGTATTATGGTTGCTAACACAATTAATATACTACATATATGTACATAAATACTTTATTTAATGTAATTTATCACAAAGATTTTGACTGTGTTGGGAATCGAACTCGGGGCCCTCTGGTTGGCAGACTGGCATGGTAACCATTACGCCAACGAGGTCGTTAATATAAAACAGGTTTTTCTTTTTTTAGTAGCAGAACTTTATCTATCAGCCAAGAGTTTAATTTTCATTGCTTCAGTTTAAACTTAACCGCCGCTTTCGAGTAAGCAAGAAATACCCCTTCATTAACTTGCGTTTAACACAAGTGATTAATTATCCAACTTTTTCCAGTTTAACCCGCCCTTTAAATTACGATTTGAGAAAAAGGTCGGGCACGAAAAATTTACGGCGATTTTTTTTAGCTGTTGTCTGCAGAAATTTCGATAGTGGCTTCCACTACTACGTATAAATAAAATAAATAAAAATAACCTTTATTTCCCAATTTAAGTACATGCATTTACAACAATCTTATCATATTTTCAAAGTACTACTACGTATACATATATGTATATGTAGTACTTGTAGTTAATTATATGTGTGTTGTTTTAAGGCTCAAAATGGGATATTTTGAAAAACTTTGTAAAATACAACGGTAATAATATACGTTAAAGTTTTTTAGTTTTATTTTCTTTGATTCAGTGTTGAGAATTGCTGGAGTATGGAACTCCAGCAATTCTTACACGTAAAGTTCGCTCTAAACATTATTAATTTATTTATTTTTAAAATTAGTCGAATTAAAAATGTTGTGCTTCTGAATAAAATGAAGATTTTTTTGTAAGTAATGCTATTATTTAGAATCGTTACAGCTTATGGTTTCAATATTATTAATCAATTGTAAATCGATTTATTTTGTGAAATTTGTGTGGTGCAGCTGAAATATGTGTTTTATTTTATATACCAATGAAGAAAAACTGCGCAGTATTCATGCACAAAGCTAAAAGTTATTTGCAGTACAAATTACAAATACCTATCTCCTCTAAATTAACCAATTAATTTAAAGCACGGCATTGAATTTATAATTATATTGTTATAAATCGTAAGCGGTTAAATTTACTAAAAAATAAAATTCTTTAGAACACCCCTAATACCAATAGAAAACATTTTCAAAGGGTTTTTTACAACTATCATAATCAAGCCGTTGTCAAAACCACATTCCGCATCTCATTTCAAAATAAAGTTGTTCTCACATCAGCGAGCAATTCGACCCTTTTGAAACTGACCCCTTTCTAAACTGACCCCTTTTATGTGAATTCTTCTGGTCGAACGACTTTTATCGTATTCTCGGAAGTTTTGGTCAGTCAGGGCTTAGATGTAATCGTAAGGTAAATGAGATAGGTACTATGAAACTACGTTTGCGGGCGATGTGAAACTGGTGAATATTTTGTAAAATTTTAATACAAAATTCCAAATTTATTTATTGTCAGAAAAAATACATTAAATTTCATGCGGCCCTAGTTTGACAACTACGCGTTAGCCCCGTGTCTTAATACCTAATCCTTCTCAGTTTACAATTTTACTTGTGTACATTTATAAACTTAAAGATTGCTACAATTTAAGACAAAATACAATTTATTTAATACTTATTCTTAAAATATTTGTTGCGTAACAGGTTTAGCCACAATTAATTGTAGCAATACTTACATATTTCTTATTTATTTTTATTAATAATAAAATTAATTATATGTTAGTAAAATTAAAAAAAAATGTAAGTATTGCTTCAGTCAACATTGAAATCATTTCGTATAATATGTAGTTGGATAAAATTTAACAGACAGAGAAAAATTAATATGATATAGAATCCTAGGTGTTCTTATCACGCCATTATCAGACCGTAATGTACCATGATCCTATTTGGTAAACTAAAGCTAAAACTAAACTAAAGCTAGAACGATATTGGCCATCGGGAAAAATGCTGTTGGACAAACTTTGAGCAAGATGTTTAACCAAATGGAAGAACCACTGCTGGGATAAATAGACATATGCATTATCTCTGTTTTGCCAATATCTTAGATCTAATGTCATAATAATTCACCTTTTCGCTGTTCGGAAATCAATAATCTATTTGTCTATATAGACCAAAAAATATATTTTAGTCGAATTTTATTTATTAATCCTTCATATGCCCAGACTGGTTTTTTAGAATTGGAAATATATATTCAAAAAAATCCCGTGTCAATTGTTGTAAAGTTTTCAAAACTTTACAAGGCACGAGTGCTGTCAATAGATAATGTAATTGATAGTTTTGTGCCCCAACTATCAGCAAGTCTTTTAATCGCTCGTCTGTTTAATCCAGCGCTTGCTAGTTCAGAGAGCAGAGTTGAGTCAGCAATGATTTTATCAGACAAACGGACTGTGTTGATAGCCGAAACATTAGCGGGCTTGCGTTATTACGTCTATGCTATTTTTTGTTTTTGATATGTTCTCTGATTAGTAACAAATTCAAATTCTGTTTATTTATATAAATGACACTCACAGCTAAACCAAACGTATCACTTAGACTATTAGAAAATTAATTAAATAAATTACAATGCTAAGAACTATTATTATGACTAGGTTTAAATACTACATTAAGATAAAGTAAACTATTTACAATTATATACAAAACAAAATAAAGAACAAATTCAGAGAAAAATTATATAAAGCAAATAAAACATAACAAATACATTTAAAAAAAATAATAATGAAAATATAATAAAAGAATATAATTATGAGAAGTATATTACAGTATTGAAATGTCAGATTACAATATTATAATGTCAAATACAAATAACTTAACTCCAAATAAATAACCCGCCCCTAATAGTTCCCGGTGCAATAAAATAAACCTATTTCTCCCATTGTACATTCTCACAGTAGTTGAGCGAGGCAATAGCAAACTAAGAAAAAAAATTGATTGTGCAATATATCAGGGCAGTCCAGTAACGCCTGAGTCAATATCGTAGATTAAAAATGATTACAGTGGTTTAAGCATTTTCTAATGATCCAAGTTTGCAAAAGCCTCTCTTGCTTATATTTTGTTACTTAAACTGTTTAAAATTGGGTCAATGCAAAACGTGTCTAAAAATCAAATTTCTATCCCCTTCTAGATTAAGTCACAAAACGGGACGTGCCATGGACATAGTCAGCAAATCCACACGAAGGCCAAATGTAGGGACGCACGATACTCTAGTGGAAGCGTAAACTTTAAGTACCACTGTAAAACCTTTTACAACCTAGTTTGGGTCGGCTGATATTTGCAAGCTTTCATCTTCTTCCTATAAAATAAGCGGCTAGTCTCTGGTGTTGAGAGATTTATTTCCATGGTGGTAGGACATTTCTTAGTAATTCTGGCTGGGCACCTGGCTAGCTACATAATCATCGTCATAATTATTATTTATTGGTAAAATTAAATTTACACGATGTAAAAAAAGAATACAATTATCATCAATAGCAATTCATAAATGGTTAATAATTATTAATAAGTACTATTAAAGTACAGAAAAACGTTAATAATATTACAAATTTAGTTCAGCACAAAGATGTTGGCCGTGCCGGGAATTGAACCCGGAACCTTCTGATTGGCAGTCCGGCATAGTAACCATTACGCCAACGAGGTATGTGCGTTCACCTTTGAGTGTACATACGATGAACAGGTGGATTGCGCGTTTCGTTACCACTACTAGTAATTATAGACGAGTTAATTTTAACTTCGGTCGGTCACAGTTTGACAGATATAGGGCGTACACTATTAAACTATATTGGTGTTATTAGTTTTACGTGTCTATGTCTGTGTGTGTATGTCTGTCTGTGACATTCTAGCTCCAGATGACCCGATTGCAATTAAGATTTGCTTGTATGAATAGAAGTAGGGGAACCGAAGCCGGGGATTTTTGTAGTATCTCGAGATATGGGAGATTCCTAGAACTCATTTAAGTAACTCCACCAAATACAAGCTTTCCCCGTTGGTGGGATTATCTTTAATAACGACTGAAAAAAAAAGTGTTATGGCAGACATACTCCAAATTGTCAGATTAAGCTATTATAAGTAATTGACGTCGATAAGAGTGTTTGTTTAAATGCCTACTTGTATAGTGTAAAAAGATATTGTTTCGAAAATATGTAAAACCAAACCAGCAAGGCATTCCGCTTCCATTTAATGGGTTAATTTTCACGCAACACTTCAACGAGTACCGTAAACAGGCCGACGTAGCTTGCTAAGCCGGCGCTGTGTAAATATTTGGACTAAAATCATCATACAGTGTGATTTGAGTTTGTTTTTTTAACCGGCGCTTGCGGTATAATTTTTAATTCATTTTTTTAAACTAAGATGGGTTTGCGCTTGATCAGAATTCACCTGATGGTAAGCGGTATTGTGATCTAAGGTGGAACGCGCTTACCCAGAAGAATTATACAACTAACTTGCCGGAATATAGTGTCAGTTCAGTTTTCAGTTTAAAAAAATCTTTATTTTGCATAGCATAAACAGCCCACTATACGTTCCCACAGCTGGGACTCCGGGCCTTCTCTCACAAGGAAGGAGTTATAGGCCATAATCCACCACACAGCAGCTAGCACTTGGCTAGCCAAGTGCGGGTTGGCGGATGACACACGTTATCGGATATTGTTGTCCTCAAACATGTCGGTTTCCTCACGATGTTTTCCTTCACCGTAAATACATTTATTTTGCATAAAAATACTTTATTATTATAATACTTGTGTAGTTATATATCCTAGTTGTAAAAATTGAAAGTATGACCCTCGTATAATAAACGTTTATTTTTCATGTTTTTTTTAATTATGAGTTAGCTTGAAAAATACATTCTGAAATTCATATTTAAGGGCCCATAAAATAAATAAGAAACCTGTTAAATGGCATTTTTTTAGATAATTTACTGACGTAATGTACCTTTTATGAGTCCAAGTATTTTTATACATAATATAAGGCTGAGATTACACCAGGGGCCGTCAGATTGAAAAGCAAGTTTTCCATCCAATCCACTCGCTTTTTAGTAAATACTAGCTGACCCGGAAAACGTTGTTTTGCCTCACTTAGGGGTATGAAAAATAGATAGTGTAGCTTATATGACACGTTCGTAGATTTACCATAGCAGCGCCATCTATTGATTACTTACTCAACCCAGTCGAAAGGTATCGACATCTGTTAGAATCATTTGGAGTTAACAGATAATTGTGACTGTCAAATAATAACAGACAATAATTAGCAATAAATTAAAATTCCTACTATAATTTGAGATTTAAACTATCTTATCTCTCAAGTTGGATCGAACTGCACATGGTGTGCGAATTTTATTATAATCGGTTAAGTGGTTTAGGAGTCCATTGAGGACAAACATTGTGACACGAGATTTATATATATTAAGATTTGTATTTCAATTGAAAAAAGAAATTAACAATAGATACTAACATAATACAGCGAAAATTATGGCAGAGCGGAATATCTTCCTTTGCTAAGTTAAACCATTTACAAAGCTTATTTCGCTTTCAAGTTTACAACTGTCTTAAATTGACCCTTGTCAGCATTTTTCTCTGCGCCCGAGCTAAATCTGCTAAAGAATAGGGGTTGCTTATTTTTGTAGAGGGCTTTTTGAAGAAAATATTTGGAAACGGTACGAGCTTACTCCTGATTAGCTATGTAGTTCCAGTAGCTCAGCTTACTAAGGTGATCTAACGCGATCATCGAGGTTAAGCAACGGTCGATGCGGATAGTCTTCTTGGAGTGTGACCACTGTAAGATTGTCTAAATATCCTACTAATATTGTGAATATCCTTGTAAATTACACACGTGTGTGTAAGTGAGTAAATGTGTATGTTTGTTACTTCTGCACGCTCAAACGGCTAAACCGATTTCTGTGAAATTTGGTATGGACATAGGTAAAACCCTGGATTAACACAAAGGCTACTTTTCATCCCGGATTAACGCGGGTAACACCGCGGGGTGCAGTAGTGAATAATAATTTCTTACGGGCAAAGTGGCCAAGCTCTGTGATTTGTCTTTTGTAGTTTTCAAACTCCACACAGATCTCTGTCTTTGCCTATCGACTGTGAGAAAGAAAGAAAGATAGAAAGAAAGAAAGATAGAAAGAAAGAAAGATAGAAAGAAGGCAAGATAGAAAGAAAGTAAGATAGAAAGAAAGAATGATAGAAAGATAAAAATAAAATTTATTTATTCCTGCATATTAACATAACACAATAAAAAAATACAGCTTAATCTTTATAATAAATTATACAGTTTTTTTACTTTCTGTATGGACTTAGTCTGCAATAAACTAAATAAAATGATTTGATTAATCTAAACGGTGCTTGCATTAAATTGTTTTCACCGCTTAATACCGCCCAGAAAAAGCCGCTATTTAAACGACATTAATTTTCATTGTCACCCATCCAAAGACCGCATCGAACGTTCCTTAACCTCGATGATCGCGTCGGATCATCTTAGTTAGTCGAGCTACTGGCGCTAGTAATAAAATAATAATATAGGAACCAAACAAAGGTCGAGGTCAAGGGTATAATTTTCTTCAAAGGTGTTGGTATGGAACCTTGAATATAATATGTTGTATCGAATTTTGTTGCCCGTTAGTTGACATGTATGCTGATTTATATGTTAATTCTTGATATTACTTGTATGAACACGAAATATTTTACCTTACGGCATATAGTCAATAGCCAAAGTCAAATACATTTATTGCTTCGTTATGGCATAATTAAGATGTTATACATTTAAAAGGTAGGTATCTCATAACGGACCCTGTTCGGGTATCGCAACACAAGAGGAGTGAGCCGGTTTATTTGCATGCAAAAAATAAATCCTTATCGTCTAGAAATTCGTCAATAGAGTAATAGCATTTATGTAACAATAAAAATGTTCATTATAATATACTCAATATACTAGCTGCGCCTCCCGGTGTTGTTCACGTCACTCCAACCTTAAAAGTAGCTTAAAAGTTGACCTAGAGTTTATGCTATGCACGTACCAAATTTCATAAAAACCAGCTCAGCCGTTTGAGCGGGAAGAAGTATTAAACATACAGTCAGAAGTATACTTAAACTTTCGCATTTATAATATTAGTTTATTCTTAAAAATACGTTTATGTAAACCGCATTCAAGTTTATGTTAAGTACTCGTATATGTTTAAGCAAATATTTTGAAGCAGTGCTTGAAGTAAACTGAAGTTTCAACTGACCATAACTTATTTTTTCCCTTAACCGATTACGACTAAACTAACATTTTGACAACGCTCTTAATGTCACTCTTCTTTAATAGTTAAGTTTTGCAAAAATATGTATACTCGATATTTACTGTCTTACATAAATAAATAAATATTACGATACGTTTCACACACGCCTGGTTAGCCCCATACTGAACCATTTCTAGTTTGTAGATTGCTAACACAACTGATATACTACATGTACGTACACACATACTTGATATCGATACATATTTAACACCCAGACCGACAGCCAACAAATTTAGTTCATCATAAAAATGTTGATCGTGTCGGTAATCGAACCCGGGGCCCTTTGGCTGGCAGTCTAATAGTTGCCAACGAGATCTTATTATAAGTATTGATTATTAAAACATTGACTACTAGTCTCATTTCTAAATATCACAAAAAAAAGAATTCTATTCTTTCGTTATTTTAAATGATTTTGTAACGATTTATTGCTGTAAATTCAAGATTCTGATTCCCAACTTTAACCGTTTAAAAACAAAACATTGAAAATACACCGAAAAAACCTTTGTACAGATTATCCTTTTACCGGTTAATTAAGCGGTGCAATGTAATGACCCAGACGAGCTGGTTTGCGGGTTCCGTGAGAATTACCCTGCTAATTACACGAAGCTATTATAACGGACAAAGAGGTGTCGACGCGTATGAAGAGCTTTTACAAAGTTTGCTTTATTCTGCCGGTAAGTAATTGTGTTAATATCGTTTTCATTTTAAACCTTTGATAGTAGGGGGAGCTACAGAGGGGATTTCTGTAGTATCTAGCACGTTAGATAAAGATAACGGTACTTTGAAAAGTACCAACCAAATACAAGCTTTCCCCGTTGGTGGGTTGGTCTGTAATAACGTCTGAAAAAAACTGAAAAGAAAAGTTGCATGGCAGACATATTCCAAATTGACAGTTTAAGCTAATGCAAATTTTATTAACGTTCTTAATAGTGTATATTTAAAAATAAAAAAGTTAATTAAAAATAAAGAACTATGACGCTCAGTAACAGACAAATTTACGTTTATCTTTGAGGAAAGAATTTAAGCATATTAAGAATTGTATGATCTGCCGGGTTTGACTAGTAAAATACATGGACTATGCTTCATTTCAAATCCAAAATGGGCGCTTATACTAAATACCGGGGGTACAACACAACATTTATGTCAATGTTTACCAATATACATACGTCATTAATTTACGTCAGTATTTATATATTTATATCATTTTATTCTGTATAAGTAATTGGGGCTTTAAATGTTACATTTATGCCAGCTCCATCGGACCCTAAATCTATCTAACTATCCCCAATCAATATACGAGGTAAAGTGCGGGGAAGAACCTCAGCCAATAAAAAGGTTTCTACTATGTCATAAATCATACCGGCATCAACAAAATTAGGTTCAGACAATAAAATCATAATTGATCCCAGATTAGAATTATCTAAGTTGAGTTCTGAGAATATCTTACGTCGTTCAGAGTAAATTATTGTAAAACTGTTGTATTCTGTCAAGTCATGCTTGTATATAATCAAATATATAATAGTAGATATATAGTATATGCGTAATTAAATATAATAGTCGTCCTACAAGCGATAACAATTAGCAGGTATTACTATTTTGGCTAGCAAATTTGTAACAGCTTATTAAATTGATAGTTTATAATCTTCTTATATATAAAATTTCCGTGTCACAGTGTTTGTTACCGTACTCCTCCGAAACGGCTTGACCGAGTTTTCCCAAATTTTATATGCGTATTCAGTAGGTCTGAGAATCGGCTACTGTATATTTAGAAATAATTATTAAGGCAATACAACGTTTGCCGGGTCAGCTAGTAGTTTATATAAGTAAGCTCGAAATATGTACTTTGTTGCCTGAATAAACGATTTATTATTATTATTATTCTTAGCTGTAATAGTTGTTATAAAGATAAGATAGTAAAAACTAACATAAACTTTTACACTCTCTGCTGATAAACTGAACAAATTATCTTACCGCTTCAGATTATGTTTCCTGTCTTAAGATTCCGGAATCTAATTGCCAATATCGTTACAAATAATGTCTTTGTCTCTGAAATCACGCATTTCTATGTCAGTGGCTCCCTCAAGGCTTAGAAGCTGTCTCATATACATTCAGCTCACGGAAATGTCTAAAGTAACATTGTTGTGTTCATGGTTACTTTTAATAAGTCTCTACAAAAATACCATTTTCAGGGTTCTTGAAATCCTGATATAACATAAGCAGCCCACTATACGTTCCCTCTGCTGCGATTTGGGGCCTTCTCTCATTAGGAAAGAGATATAAGCCATAATCCGCCACGCTGGCCAAGTGCGGGTTGGTGGATGACACACGTCTTCGGATATTGCTTAACTGGCTCTTAAGGAGATTGCTGGACATACCGCTAGATGATTGCTGAGAGATTTTTCAACTTGAGAGTGGTTGCTAGCCAGGTAAGCTGTAGAAAATACTCTACCACCATGGAAAATGCAATGCTTAAAAATATCTATTATGCAACATGGTATCTTCTAACTAAGATGTCAAAAGCTTATGAAGGAATAAAACATGTAATAATAAATACCGGCTATTTTTAACGAATACATTTGTAACATTGCATTCGACTGAGATGCACCTGAAGCGATATAAAGTGTGTTTTTTTATCATTGATTCATTCACGCACATACCCTTTTGCTTTTCAGTAGCTTTTAGGGTTCCGTATTTTATTCAAATAACCCTGTTGTTGGACGTGAATTTAGAAACAAAATAAATGAAGTCAATTTCTCGGGACGCGGCCCGCTTCGGAATAAGGCTGCATTCCTTATGCATGGAAATGAGATGCGATCTTTTTTATTTTGCTTGTCAAATTGTATGACACATGGTAGGAACAGCTGCTGGGGTATTATGATGTGTCCTTTATATATTGAGATCTTAAATAGAAACTAAGACTGTTTTGTTATTCGATTTAATATTCTATGGGTAATTTTTCAAAATAAACTAATTTACTCCAATACTGCCTTAAGCAGCACCGCTTTAATTCCAAACTTTAATGACAACCTCGTTGGCGTAAAGGTTACCATGACGGACTGCCAATCAGAAGGTTCCGGGTTCGATTAACAAAACATCTTTGTGCTTAACTAAATTTGTAAGCTGTGTAATATGTATCTATGTATGTAAAATATGTATGTATATGTAGTATATCAGTTGTGTTATCTGCCATAACACAAACTAGAAATGGTTCAGTATGGGTTAACCAGCTGTGTGTGAATTGTGTCCTAATATTTATTTATTTATATTCAAGGTTAATTAGACACATCTGTCCCACATTTGGCCCAGTCTTTACGTCACCAATCTTTTTTTTGCTAAAGCTAAAGGTAAGCTCTGGTGTCGAAAAATTTCAAGCCGCCTGTAGGCCTCTGACTCGGATTAACGACTGTTTTTACTTAGGCTAACAGCCGCGACCTACAATCTAACGGGCCATCCGACCCATGTCAGTGCCCAGATGAAAATAAGATGTTTTCTAAATGACTTTCTATGGCTGTTTTTTTTTCAATTTTATTATCTTTAATCCAGGTTAGTTAGAGTTCCAGAACACAATTATTATTTTTCAATTGTCTTTGTGTCACAAAATAAATGTTTCTTTCTTTCAATTATGTAAAATTCGCTCTTTAGTTTAATTTTTGAAATATTGTCATTTTTAAAGTTTAAAAATGATGTGCTTCTGAATGTTGTAAAGAAAATTAAACATATATACTTTTTTGACCATAATGATATTATCTAGAATCGTAAGAGCTTATTATTTCAATATTGTTAACTGTTGATTTTATACGAATTTGTTTCCTAGAATTGCATCTGCCGCAGTTCAGGCGCTTCGCTCAAATTTGTATGGCGCTGCTGATCTCTGTACAATATCGCCATAACCTCGATGATCGCGTCAGATCACCTTAGTTAGCCAGGCTACAGGCGCGACACCAATTCAGACCAAACTTTTACAGTTACTTGTTCTAAGATCGTAGTTTTTCTCATTACTTCTACTTCTATATTATCATTTCTTGTTTTGACCTTGTTAGTTAAGAAACAAACGTGCGTCATCTGAGCAAAACCCGTGTCTTACGTTACGCACTTTCAAAGTAAATATTAGCTTACTTTTGGCCTATTTTTCCAACGAGTTTTCTCGGTTAATATTTGAGGAAGAAAAAGGCAAAAGAGATGAGATTGTGGAAAAGCAGCTGAGATTTCATGTTAAGGTTTTCATATGTGATGTTAAATATATTATTCTCTTGGTAAAGCTAAGATTACTTGACTTGTTTGCGTTTATCATCATCATTAACAGCAGTTGGGAATATCTTATATTATCTAAAAAGCGAGTATGGCGCGGTAGAATAACGTCTGTTTTTCAGTCGGACGGCCCCTGGTTTGATCCCAGCCACTACCAATAACTTGATTTTCAAGTTACGTGTGGTTTTGCAGTCACTTTACGGTGAAGAAAAATAGCGTCAGGCAGTTCGTAGGTTTGATCTCCGTAGACGACATGTAGGCTGCTACTCGTAGACGACATGTAGCCTGCCACTCGTAGACGACACGTAGCCTGCCACTCGTAGACTACATGTAGCCTGCCACTCGTAGACTACATGTAGGCTGCCACTCGTAGACGACATGTAGCCTGCCACTCGTAGACGACATGTAGCCTGCCATTCGTAGACCACACGTAGCCTGCCACTCGTAGACGACATGTAGCCTGCCATTCGTAGACCACACGTAGCCTGTCACTCGTAGACGACATGTAGCCTGCCATTCGTAGACTACATGTAGCCTGCCACTCGTAGACGACACGTAGCCTGCCACTCGTAGACTACATGTAGCCTGCTACTCGTAGACGACATGTAGCCTGCCACTCGTAGACGACACGTAGCCTGCCACTCGTAGACGACATGTAGCCTGCCACTCGTAGACGACACGTAGCCTGCCACTCGTAGACGACATGTAGCCTGCCACTCGTAGACGACATGTAGCCTGCCACTCGTAGACGACACGTAGCCTGCCACTCGTAGACGACATGTAGCCTGCCACTCGTAGACGACACGTAGCCTGCCACTCGTAGACGACACGTAGCCTGCCACTCGTAGACGACACGTAGCCTGCCACTCGTAGACGACACGTAGGCTGCCACTCGTAGACGACACGTAGCCTGCCACTCGTAGACGACACGTAGGCTGCCACTCGTAGACGACACGTAGCCTGCCACTCGTAGACGACACGTAGCCTGCCACTCGTAGACGACACGTAGCCTGCCACTCGTAGACGACTACGTGTCGTCTACGGCAGGCTGCCCCTTAACCAATCTATTTAAGTTTGCCCCCAAAACGCGTGCGACAGTAATTTTAAATAAAATATCTATTGAGGCAGATATATTTAACTGTAGCCTGGCAGCATTAGTGAGAGCAGCTCATTTCATTTGTGTTGATTATAATTACTTATATAGCGTAAGAAGAAAATTCGCATTGGTTTTATACTATCATGGTGAGTTCAGTATTTGAGTTGAATAAATAAGTTTTATTAGTAAACAAGTCGTCTACCACTCACAGTCGCCACTTCACTAAGTAATCAAACAGAACTAACTTGAATCTAACTTAGCTACTAGAAACAACTAACTTAATCTTGTTATTCTTTCTAAGTGCTTCTGCATTTGTACTGACGAAGACTTTTATTTAAAAACAAATTGAAACTATGGTACGAGTATATGTGTGCTTATTTACGTAATAGCAGAGCTCCACAAAAATCGTTTTATTATTGTTTTAGGTTTAATAGCGGATTTTACAAAAAAAAAAAACAGTTTTCAATGTGCTCGTAATTTCATGATTTTTGTATCTTATATTGTGAACAAATGTCTGCCGTTTATTAATAAAACTAAATTTACCGGCCATTATTTGAGAAAAAAAAATGCATATGCTACAAAAGATAGTTTCAAGCTTAATGTGCTTAAGTAGGCCCAAAATAATTGAATATGATTGTAGTATTTTTTTTATAAATTTAATCTATTGGTAAAAAAAAATCACGAAATAAATTCATATAAAATATACAAATTACCAGTACTGAAATGACTACTAGCTTTCATATACACAAATTAGATTTATAGGATTTTTCAAAGTATGCTATTTACCTCCCATATCGCCTTAATATATTATACATGCACTCCGACGCTTATCCATAAGTCCATCACATTATGCTGCTCTAAAATATCCTAAAATATTCTACAAAATATGAGATAAGTTTGCCATTTTGTCACCGGTGCATTAAATTGTACAGGGTTACATTAAAAGAGTAGGTTAGAGTCCGTATGTTCAAACAGTAAAAAAAAACATGTCCGATATTTATTTCGTCATTGATTAATGTACATTTCTTTGTAACGTGAGTATACGGTAGTTAATAAAATAGTATTGCTGTTTTTTTATTAGTAACACTAATGAAAACTTATGCTTTAAGTTTCGTATCCAATGGGTTATAGCGGGACTTATCAGAGACTTCACTGTTCGTTTGTCAGTCTGTCTGTCTGCCACCAGGCTGTATCTCATGACACGAGATAGCCATAATAATAATATGTATTTATGTTGCCTTAAAAACAAGTTTAATAACACTTAATAATATACTAAAAATAAAGAGTTGCTCCCATACAAAAAATATGGTTTATTTTTACATTATTTTTCTCGACCTTACCTCACTGCTAGATACTTAAAATATTCACAAGTTAATTAAATTAATTTATATATATAGCTCTTTTTAGAAAATACATATCAAAATTAAACAAACATTTTAAGAGACTCTCATACAACAAACGTGTTCTTATCAATTTTATAGATAACAGTACCCCTTCAATACCCGTGTCACGCACTTGGCCAATCAATATTTTTTTCCATTTCGATACTTTAATAATGTTTATACAAAGAATTATCGAGTTAGTCACAATATACCTCATAAGATATATATTTTTGTTTACTTAACTTTGATCTCCATATAGCCCTGTATACCACGCCACGGATATACACCATACAGTTTGATGTAACAACTTGAAACTAGCGTAAGTTAAATACAAGCTAGTAAAAGCCTTGATCTTTTATTCAAGACACGCTCCCGGCGCGACCTGCAAGTTTGTGTCAGCTTAGTTACAAATACTGGACAAACAGTACCTAAACTCTAAACTTTAAACTAATCTACCTCCGAATAGAAGACCTCGCGGACAAAATATTGTATTTTTTTTTTAATTTGTTCTTATTTTTCACAACTTAACTGCTTCATATGTCAGTAGCATATTGAGAAAATCTTATAAGAATATTTTATTTAATCGCTCAGCCAAATATCGGTAAGACGAATAGAAAAAAACGCTGCTACGTTTTTCCTCTTTTTTTGTGGGAACCATCCCTCTTTTATTCCATATGAAAAATTTCCGACGACTAAAATGTTATATGGAGCACTAGTATTTTGTATGAATATACCAGATTTCGTCGTGATTGGTTCAAAATTTCAGCCTCTACAGGAGGACCAACATACATACAGAGAGACGAAAGAACAATTGGCTAGTTACTGCAGAAAGTTCATTCGCTTTGCTCGCTGGGTCAATAAAGTGTTTGTGAGTGTCTTACTTTTGTTAAGAGTGTCCTATTTTCTTGGATATACAATATAATTATAAAACCTGGCAAGACAAGGGGTTGGTTTAAAATTCATTCTCATTATTTTTTTATATATTAGATTTTATAATATACTAGCTGCACCCCACGATGTTACCCCCGTTGATTTGGTATAAAAAGTAGCCTATATATTAATCTAGAGGCTTACCTATCTCCATACCAAATTTTATACAAATTGGTTAGGCGTGAAGAAGTAACAAACATACTTAAGCACAAACTTTCGCATTTATTATATTATATATTAACATATATTGGCCGTTTTTTTTTTAAATTTGTGACATCCAATAAAATTTACCTCAAAAATTAATTAAAAACATAGTTGATTCACTGCATGACATCGTCCAGCAAGGATTTCTTCAAGAATAGAGGTGCCGTGCTCAGCGTACTCCTTGTATATTCTCAGATATTTCACGATTACGGGATCAAAAACTTTTAGTTGGCTACCTAGATAGATAGAAAGTTTTGTGATCCTTTCGAGACATACCTTTGATATTTTTTTATATATATTTCTTCAACCTTTTCTAGACTGCCCCATTTAAAATAAATATATGGTTTATTTTAAAATACATACATTAAAAATCATTTAAAAAACGATTCAAGAGGGTTTTTTTTTAATATTAGGACACTTTCACACACGGCTGGTTAGCCCCATACTGAACTATTTCTAGCTCGTATTATGGTTGCTAACACAACTGATATACTACATATATATATAAATACATATACATACATATTATATATAAATACATATTTAACACCCAGACCCACAGCCAACAAATTTAGTTAAGCACAAAGATGTTGACCGGGCCGGGAATCGAACCCGGAACCTTCTGATTAGCAGACCGGCATGGTAACCTTTACGCCAACGAGGTCGTCAAAGAGGTTCACATACACCACAAAATGTTCTGTCGAAATTTTAATTAAAGGCTTTTAAAAGTTGTTTTTAGTTCTGGAAGTATAGTTTCTATAACATGAAAGAAGCTTGAACGTCTTTAGATACGCGGCTACAAAAATCTTGCTTAGATTACACGAAAAGAATAATAAAAATACTATATACTTTTTACTATACACTATATACTTTTTTGACCTTTTCTCACTAGGTGGGGTCGGCACATCAAGTTTTCTTTTTCCACACGATTCTGTCAAAAGTAGACTACATTCGCTCCCATTTCTTTCATATCCTCATTTCAATTCATCCACGTTTTCCTAGGTCGACCTCTACTTCCGCTACCTCGTACACTCATAACCAGCATATTTCTCCTACTTCGACGTCAGACGACCAAATCCAAATCAAATCAAATCATTTATTAACCTTTTGTCATACACGGCACGATTATATAACTTTTAAGAACTTAATCACAATAATAAAGATTAATAATAAAACTACATAATAAAAATAAGAATAAAATTAATATGAAAATTATATTTTGTGTCACTGAATGTAATTTATATAAAATGTCATGAAGATGTTTTATTATTAATCTTGTTAATTTGTAATAAATTTAATTTAGACCTCGATAGCATAACGGTTCCCATGCCGGACTGCCAATCAGAAATTTCTGGGCTCGTTTCCCGGCACGGCCAACATCTAAACTGTCTAAGTTTTTCATTTTTGTGCTAAAATAAAGTATACAAAATATAATAAATATGTATGTAAAAATAATATATCAGTTGTGTTAACAACTATAATACAAACTTGAAATGGTTTAGTATGGGGCTAACTAGCCGTGTGTGGTCATTTAAAAAAATTGTTACAGAATACAGATTTTTATTGGTGAATTCATAGATTTCACAAGTCAACTTAAAATAAATATAAAATATCACTAGTTACCGTCATCAGTAAAGTTACATGCGTTTCCTTGTTAAGCAACATATGCCCATACCAAGATTAACTCTAATTTACTCGAGTTAAACGGTAGATAAGTATATTACAACTTCTTTATATTCTAGTAACAAAGTAGTGCTCGTTCCAAAGATTGAGCCAGTAAATGGTTCCAGTAAATAGCACAGTTTGTAGTACAAGCACAATATAATGCGCTCGCTCCTTATCTTACATATTTATATTTTGCATTACATATTTTGCAAATTTTTTCAAGCTGAAGTTAGAATTTTACAATTCAGTCTACTTACAATAATGTTTACAAACAGTTTATGCTTGGTTTTCGCTGTCCTGTGTTTTGAAATTTACGGAACAAATATCAATTGTGTAAAGCATAACTTTGCCTTTTATTTTTGTTTGTATATTATTGTAAAAGTATCAATGTTTTTATACGCGTATAAGAACGTTATTAAGTTAATGGGCACGTTTGGGCGGTTGGCTTAATTATTATATTTTTTTTTAGTTTACTAAATTTTCGTTTTTTCTATGCTTTGTAAATATTATTCTTAAGTCCTGTAAAATATAATAAAGTTAAATGTATTATTATAATAAATACTAACTAAAGATCAATAGAAACTAAACAAAATTCATTTCTCATACTCCAGTCTGTCCGGTGGATTTTATGTAACAAGTATAAATTGCAAATTTATTAAACCCTCGACCTTATGTCACGGCGGCCATATTAGATTTGAAATTGTTCAAAATGGGTAGGTATATGTATTCTACTAGTTCAGTCTAGTCATTTGATTTCCATCAAACATACCTAAAAACACTCTCGACTACTATACCTTCTATATACCTTTCAAACAATAAATATAAAAACATTAACAATTAAAATAACACATTTAACTTATAAAACCCAGTCGTTTTTTGCATCGGGGTTTTAAATACTCTTTGAAACAATACTTACAAAATAAAAAAAAAATATTAACAAATAAAATAACACATAAAACTTATAAAACCCAGTGAACTAATGAATGATTAGTCAATAAAACTAGGTACATACATAGGTGGTATTATAAAATTTCAATGTCAAAAAGTAAAAACTATTTACAACTTAAATACAGTAGGTTCTAGTTCCCTCTAGTTTATACCCGTAGGGTTTACATATCCAGTCGTGGTTTACTACAAAAAAACAGGAAAATAACACAAGACCTATAAGACCCAGTAGTTTTTGCATTGAGGGTTAAAAACAATGTGAATAAAAACAGTGTTTACTATCCCAACCGCTTCTGCTATTTGCATTTACTGCCATTGTGGAAATCTATGGTAAAATATACCGCACCCCCGTGGAATTTAATCAACCATTACAGTACACCATAAACGTTATACAGGAGATTACAGTAACTCAACTTCACATCTTGATTATTTTCAAAAAAACTATAAATATAATAAATCGTTGTTTAAATTACGAAAATTAAGGGAATTTATTAGTTTGATTTTTACTTCTCGTAAAAAACGAAAATTGATATAAATCAAATGAAATCCTAATCGATTCAGCCGTTTGAGCGTGCAATATAAACTGTTGCTTGTCACAAGTCTGTCGTTTTTTAAGTTGCATTTTCATCTGACCACTACCGTGGGTTGAATGACACGTTTAATTGTAGATCCCGGCTATTCTAGTCTAACCTAGGCTAGTCTTAGTACAGGCAGTCGTTAAGCCTAGTCAGAGGCCCACGGGCGGCTTGAAAACTCTCGACACCAGAGCTTGGCCACCTGTTTTTTTTATTGTCTAATATGTTTTTTTTATTGTCTTTGTGTCACAAAATAAATGTTTCTTTCTTTCTAACTCATACGAAGAAGAAAAAGTAACCGATGTGTTCAAACTGGATTAAAACTGTCTCCATACCAAATTTAATAAACGTTGGTCCAGCCATTATAGCGTGAAGTAATATGAAATATACTATATATCAGTTATATCTTTATTTGCTGTAAACCTTAAGCTTTTAAAATCTTAACATTTACATTATTTTCCTTAAATTGAAACCCTTCAATAGGTATGTTGCATTTTGTTATGTTATCTTAGAAATCATTAAATTATCTTAGTGGTAACAGTATTAAAAAAACAAATTAAAGTTTATAATTGTTATATTATTATATCTTGTCTTGTGTAGTCATATTGTCATATCATATTGATTTGTCACAATAAATCGTTTTCTTTTCTTTTCCTTCTTTCTTTCTAAATAAGACATATTAACACAACATTAAACATTATTAGCACAGTATTTGGTCTAACAATGTCTCTGACAACTATGGTCAGAGGAAGTATAGACGGAACAAACAAAAAAAAAAACATTAACACACATTTAACTTTCGCCTTTATAATACTAGTGCACCAAAATGGAGTAATAACTAAAATTTAAATCTAAAACTCCACATTTTTCCACTTTGTCCACACTGCTCGTAAAGTGTTCAAACATCAAACCTATAAATTACCATGAATAATATTCTCAAACGTAACATTTCGTATAGTTGCTCAACACAAATAAATCAGGTGAAATAAAATTTGGCTTTGTTTTGTCCGCTCCTCTCCATACAGAGATTTGCCAAAAGGAAATCCGGCCATTTTTCCACGGCACTCGAAACAACGCTGCGATATTTTCCTCCAAAAAAGGTAAATAGAACAAGAAAAAAAATATCTACCACTTTGTAAGAGCTAAGCTAAGCTAAGTTCAGAGGATTCGCACAAAACGTTTTGCTTCGACCTTCATTGTGCGGACTGCGAAGCTTTGGAACTCTCTTCTGAGTCTCTTTTTCCCGAGAAGTACAATTTGGGGGTCTTCAACTCTAGAGTAAATAGGTTCCTTCTAGGCAAGCGTGCTACATCTTAGACCACAGTCAAGCTTAACATCAGGCTAGCTGCGGTCAAACGTAAGCCTATTCATCAATAAAAAAAAAGCTTAGCAAATGTGGCTCGTTCACGACTCCTGGTACAGTCCCGGCCATTCTTTTGTTTTTTTTTAATTATGACGTGTAGATTTACACTCGCTTTACGGTGAAGGAAAACATCGTAAGGCAACTGACACGTTTGAGGACCACAATATGCGAAGACGTGTGTCGTCAGCCAACCCACACTTGGCCAGCGTGGTGGATGGCCTATATCTCTCTCCTTGTGATGGAAGGCTCCAAGTCCCAACAGTGGGAATGTATAGTATAGTGGGCTGCTTATGCTTGAGCTAAGGTGGTCAAGCTCTGGTCGCATGTTTTCAAGCCAAAAGCTCAAAGGCTTCCTGACTTGGCTTCGAATACTTGTACTAAGATTAACAACTTGGACCTACGTTTTAACAAGTCATGAAATACTCTTTTTATATTACAGTCTTTTACTCATCCAGAAACTGTCGACTGCTTGATCGCTCCAGATCACCTCAGTTAGCATAGGTACATCGATAAAAATAACTAAAGCGATGTGTGAAGGTATTTGTACAGTAAAAAAATCTACATCTTTCTAAGATTTATGAAAGAAGGATCGTCTGTTTTTTTATACGATACAAAAAATTATGACTAACGTTTTTGTTTGAACCTTATATTGTCAAACTGAAGTTCCTTCTCCACACTTTCCTACTAAAGAGAGGTTTAGTATATCAAAGTACTTTGAATTACAAAGGACAATATTTACAGTACAAGCCCTATTTTCTATTACTTTGTTTACCAAACCCGTACTTATGTAATCAACAATATTGTCATGACAGACCCAACGGACTAATCAAATACACAATCTAATTCATTTCCACGAACGAAACATCAGAATAGTATCCGTCTTTACGAATCTAATATAAGATAATGGTCCCAGAACACTGCCTTGCGGCATCCCAGAATTAACGCTTGGATATAAGACCCATGATTATCATAATTAGTTTAAGATGACTCACATTTTGAACCTTTTGCTAAATGAAATAAAGTCTACAATTGAATGCTGGGATTAGAATGCAAAGTTGGTCTGTGAAATGTCTCATTTTGCGCTTCCAATTACGTAGTGAAAACTCTAGAGGGAATGAGGGAACTCAATGGTGGACTGAGAACGCATTAGGAACATATTAGCATACTTAAGGGTAGGTCTTGTGTCTCTGAGAGTGGTTTGTGTAGAGAGCCCTTAATTGAGGTTTTACAGAACTTTCCGGAAACTTCAGAAGAAGACTTTCATACATTCTGGACAATGATTCTAGTAGTTTAATCTCAATAAACCCGATAGTTGCAGTTCATATTATGCATGTGATTCGATTGGGAAATGTCTGCTTTTACATTTCCCAATCTGACGGCACCTGCCGACTGCCAATCAGAAGGTTCCGGGTTCGATTCCCGGCACGGCCAACATCTTTGTGCAAATCAAATTGTTGACTGTCCGTCTGTTAAATATGCATCTATAAAAAGTATGTACGTTAAGGAGTAACAAAACACACACACACTCACACACACACGCGCAAACAAACTTTTAGCGTGTTATGTATCAAAACAAAATATTTATATGTTGTATATCAGTTGTGTTAGCAACAAACTAGAAATGGTTTAGTATTGGGCTAACCAGCCGTATGTAAAATGAATAAATTTATTCTTTTTTATTTCACTTTATTATAGGACTATGTTTAGAAACGATGCGAAAAGTGTATAGTCATAATAATAAAAAAAGCAAAACAGAAGTTTATTTCTTCAGTTTCCGATAGACATCCTGACAATAAGTTTCTTTATTATTTTCTTATTACACTATTTGGCATGAATTATCGGGCCGTAAATTCTTCTATTCCTCGAGAAAATACTGCAATAATTCGGTGTAAATATAGAAGCATCGAGAGACCCATTTCTCCAAAACTGTATTGGTCTAAGCTAGAGGGTTTTACTTGAGGATTTAGCTTGGTTAAACGCAGCTGGGTCAGTTTGCTCCTTACTTTGTTTTTAATATTATGTTTTGAAGTGCACACAAGGCGCCCTTCGAATACAAAACATAAATAAATAAAGCCATTTATTCCCCAGAAACTTGAAAAAGATATAATGGGTTAAAGAAATCTATGTTAGTTTTATATATAAACAAGCTGATCCAGCAAACGTTGTTTTGCCTTATCACTTAGGGGTAAAAAAAATACACAGTAGCCGATTCTCAGACCTACTGAATACGCAAATAAAATTTGGTAAAGATCAGTCAAGTCGTTTCGGAGGAGTACGGTAACAAACACTGTGACACGGAAATTTTATATATAAGATACATTCTTCTGCTTATTAATAACAAATTACAATTAGTTAAAATACTATTATAAAGATTCTTGGGGCACCCACATATGGGTGTAGGCCTCCTCCATGCGTTGCCAGGACATTCGATCTTGAGCTAGCCTAGTCCAAGTACTTCCTGCTGCTTCTTCGATATCGTCGCGCCATCGTCTGCGTGCTCGTCCTCGGGGTACAAAACGTACAAAGTACAAAACATCTTTAGACATAGTAAATAAATAAAAAATATATATGGAAATCCAAAGGCTTCCAAATTAGTTGTATAAACTATATATTGGAAGCCAATGTCTTCTCCCAAAAAAAATATCTATCCATATAGATATGTCAGTTTTACAAACTAAAATATAATTAATTAATTCACAAGTTGTTTGGAAATTAAACAATAAAATTTTGAAAATTGAGAATACAAAGTTAGTTTATATTACTATTCATCAAAGTACTAATACAATATAATGATAAATAACTAAATGATGAAAATAAGATACAAAATAGTTTTTTTATTTACAGCTAGACATTTGACCAGCGGGGCTAGCATGGCTAGTGGTCATTTTTATTACTGGGAGATGAAATAATATGTTTGTTATTGTTATTTTTATTGTAATGCTGCGTTCAAAGTAATATTTTTGTGAATTACTCAAAATCTTTACAACATAAATAATATTGACCATAGATTGCCATATGTCATTCGAAAAGTATTTATCATCGTTTTACTTGAAACAGCAGAGATTAGCGGGATAAAATATACACGATAAACGTTAAGTAAGATTTTGCTATATGACAAAACGTCCCTTGTTACCATGTTAGTTGGTTAATTTAATTATATTAAATATTATGTTGAATGTATTAAACGTTATTGTGTATGCTGTGTTTACTATATTTGCATGTTTTTTCCATTTGTTTTGGTTAAAATAATAATAATAGTAATTTTAAAAAACTAAAAATCACGCTTTTTATAGAAAACCGTAATTTTATCAAATTAGTGTATTGTCATCGGTCCTCAATGAATCTACAAAGTTTGAACGAAATCTGGCCGTTTAAAGTGGGTCAAAATCGCGCCCAAAGAAGTCGGTTACAAACAAACACAGGTGAAGCTAATAGAAAGCGTGTAAAAAAACAATGTTCAAAGTATAGTTTTGAGTGAGAAAGCGTTTTTTTTTTTTAATTTTTCTATTATAAATGCTGCATGTGCGCTGTCACTAAAAAATGACGTAACAGAACCCAGATGGCTCGAATCTACATCTCGCGTTCTTTTTGAACGTTATCTTTTACTGTTGGTATTTTTTTAATTTATGGTAGGATTTTTTTCCTTTGACACAAACGACATCTGGGTTTAAGCGGGTGAAATATGGCTTTATTTTAGCTTGGAGATGTTGTCGACATTGAATATTTTTTCTTTTTTTACTAAAAAAAGTGTGTTTTTTATCATACGGGGTTACCAGTGTAAAACTTGTTTAAAAGGAGTTTATGTGTTAATGCAGATTTTAAGGTAAATCTAGCGTAGCACCTGTAGCTCGGCTAGCTAATGTAATTTGATGCGACCGTCAAAGCTCAACGGTGTCTGGATGGGTGACCATGCACAAGAATGTCGTTTTTAAAATTGGTATTTTATTCTGGGCGTTACCGAGGGTCGGATGACACCTTAAATAGTATGTCCCGGCTGTTAGTCTTAGTACAAGCAGTCGTTAAGCCAAGTCAGAGGCCTTCGAGTGGCTTGAAAACTCTTGACACCAGAGCTTGGCCACTTAGTGCATACTAAAAAGAGGAAGATGTTAAATCTATGCAACATGTTACTTAATAAAGTACATCCGGATAAAAGAGCAAAACATACTAAACTTGAAAAATCTGTCACCAAGCAAATAGCATTCTGTTCTAAAGAAAGATAATTTGGAACCACAAAGCAAAACTATAAGGTTATCTTTTTAATAACAACGGAACCCTCACAACAACCCCGCTGGTCCCCAGATCTCGGCTCTAGTCCTATTGTCGCGTCGCAATTTTCCAGAAATTACAATATTATTGTTTACGATCAACAGGGAAAGGTTTCCAGTATTTCCCAGGAGGTTTGAAAACTCCGCGGTATTTTCCAGAATTAGGGTTGCTGACGTTTCTTTGGGAGTGTGTTGAGTTGAATATTATTATATGATCGTAATAACGGTAGAAACTTGATTAGATTTGGTTCTTTATTTGAGGTGGCCTAGGGACTTACGCGGTAACAATGCAATTTTTTCTAAGGTAATGCGAACGAATGCAAAACCTTTTAGAGCAATGACCTAGGCAAAATCTTAAATATGCAGTTTTTTTCTTTAATAATTGATGATTTTATGAAACTAAAAGATTATTTATTTAATAATTATTATAGATACATATAATGAAATGTGTACAATTTTATATTAATTTTGGTTTATTTAAATTTATGAGCATATTTATTTATCTATTGCACTGTCTTTAAGTGATGTTATCTACTTTATTTAGAAATGAGTAATTATATTTTTTACAAGATAATAAAATGAGTTTAGTTACTCTTAAGTATTAAAAATGATTATATTAAAAATACACTTATCTATTAATGTCAATTTAGTCTAGCACTATTTGGACAACCCTGATTGTATGGCGAGATTGATTCAGGCCGGGACACAATACATCATGGGGAAGTAGGGGTAGATTTGGCGGTCACGGCTTATTTATACCTTTCTTTTTCCCCGACCCAAACATCCGGGCTTATGTCAGAAAAAAATAGGAGACTTCAGTAAAAGCTGCAAAAAAGGATCCGCTTTTGTTTCTGGCGCCTAAGTGGTACAATTTCGACTACCTCGTTGGCGTAAAGGTTACCATGCCGGTCTGCCAATCAGAAGGTTCCGGGCTCGATTCCCGGCCTGGCCAATATCTTTGTGCATAATTAAATTTGTTGGCTGTGGGTCTGGGTGTTACATATTTATAAAAAATATGTATGTATGTATATGTAGTATATCAGTTGTGTTAGCTACCATAACACGAACTAGAGATGGTTCAGTATGGGGTTAACCAGCCATGTGTAAAATGTGTCCTAGTATTTATTTATTTTTTTTAAAGCGGATATTCTATTTTGAATAAGATTTTTTTGTTTAAGGCGATGTAATGGGTGAACTCTTGAATTTACCGTTTTTTCGTCAATCTGGTTTAAAAAAATCTCAAATGTATTTTTTAACCAGATTTTTTTCGTAATTATTAATCTGAGTATTACCAAAATAAGTATAAATTGTCTTAGAGTTGTTCTTTAGACGGTCTTTAAGATATTATTATTATTTTTTTTTTTTTTATTTATTATCACAAACAGAATACATTTTATAATAACAAAATTTTACCTAAAAAACCTGGGTTTATTCAAGGTAAAAGGTTCTCACTACTTTATATTACAAATAAAAGACGCGTTACATACATAGATAATACCTAACTAGAACAATAAAGCTCGGCACTCGCTCGCAGGCCGCGCTGCGCCGGCGCAAGCAGGGCAGCAGTAAACAACGTATTGTATTTCAATATGTTTTGCCGTTTATGATATATAAACAAAAATACTGTAAATTTAAGATTTTGCCAATATCATCGCCTTTAGTAAAAGAAACAAAAAAAGGATTCGCTTTTGTTTCTGGCACTTAAGTGGTACAACTTTTTCAATAAGCAGATATATTCTATTATTATATTTTGATACGACAGTCTTTGAATCGATGATCATGCGATGCGATTAATAACTACCATTTTCGTCTGTGTACTACCGTGGATCTGGTGACACGTTAAATTGTAGGTTCCTTCTGTTAGTTTTAGTACAAGCCGGCGATAAGCCAAGTCGAGGTCTCCGGATGTCTTGAAAACTCTTGACACCAGAGTTTGGCAACTTATCTTATACGTAGAAGAAGAAGAAAAGCTTATTAGCTTCATCAACTAACTTTAAGTTATAAGGCATTTTTTATTCAAAAATTAATTCAATTTCCGAATAGCAAACTTCCTTTACAAGTTTTTTTTTTCAGAATCTAGCCCATCTTCACGTCAAATAAGTGTAGTACGAGTAGGAAAATTAACAGTATTTTTACTCAAAGTCATATATTGATTTTTTGTGCTACTTATGTAAACGTTTTTTACTTAAATAACCTCAAATAAACTTGCCGCTCAAGTGGGCAATTCTAACAACTGAAATAAGTATAACTCATAAAACCCACAAACAAGCTAAAGTTACAGTAAACAATAAAAAAGCCTTAAAATTGGACACTAAAAGCAGAAATAAGCGGTTTCATTAAGTCATATAGATCTTAGTTTAAGGGTGCTTGCACACTGCCCAGTGACGTACCAGGTTCCTACTCGGCCCCAATTCTGCACTCTTTTGTTTCAGAAATTAATCGGTGTAGAACGGTATTAACGCTGAAGACATTACATACATGCGCACGTTACCTGTTTTCATTTTGATGTTTTCCTTCACCATACGAGTGAGTGCAATATACATAAGTACAAAATATTGAGATCACTTATTTCTTGCAAAATAAGAGTAGGTAATTTGTGATATTATTAAACAAGTTGGCACTTTAATGTTGCAGTCACTCATGCCACAATTACAATTGCCAGTAGAATAAAACACTTATTTTACATTAAAATATTATTGTTGAAAAAAAAAATACTAAAATAATAATAACAAAGCAAACGTACTTTCAAACTCAAAGATCTTCACTCAAATTTCTCCCTATTGGGAATGCCATAGTCACAAAACACACCAACATACGCTAGTTGCGGACAGTCTTTGAATGGGTGACCATGTACAAGACTGTCTTTGTAAAAGTATTATCCTGAACGCTATCGTGGGTCGGATAACATGTTGAATTGTAGGTCTCGGCTGTTAGTCTTACAAGCAACCGTTAGGCCAATTCAGAGGCCTTCAGGCGACTTGAAAACTCTCGACACGATAGCTTGGCCACTTAGCTTATACGGAGAAGAAGACTTACTTGTTTTGCCAGACACAGACCTGTCACTGCCATGGCTTGGAACGTTCATTTACGGGCTATCTATCTAAGCCTATAAATCAGCCCACTGCAGGGCAAAGGCCTCCCTACCATCCCTCCACTTTTGTCTGTCCTGGGCAACGGTCTTCCAGTGTGGGTTGTGTGTGTCGAGGTCGTACCGCCATCTCATCTTGGAGCGAACGGGACGCCGTCTATTTGGTGGGTTCCATCCGGTGGTGGTTTTTGCCCAAAATGTATCCGGCATTTGCGGGCTAGTGTGCTTAAACCTTAATGCTGGAAGTGGCTGTATTTAACTGGAAAACAAGTTAAAATCGCGTGTCCAGTATCGCCCAAGTAATGCATTAAACTTTGTAGCTCACTCTATCTAACTACCATCTCGCACGGGCTAGAGGGAAGATATTTCCTTTCAAACCCTATTGGGGTTCTTGCTCATTGGACTGACTAAAAAAAAGACTAAAAGTCAGAAGTATAAATAAAAAATTAGAAAACCGCCGATTCATTATCGTTCTTGCTTATTGGACTGACTAAAATAAGCTAAAACAAAAAGTAATTACAAAATTTTCAAAACCTTGATATTATGGTGGCAGCCATGTAGGATTGAAAGAAATCACAGTGTGTGTGTTCTAATAATCAATTCCTTACAAATTTGGCTGCTGACAAAACTTACGCCATCTACCTTTGGTGCGTCCGCCATCTTAGATCCATTTTCTTCAAATATGTATTGCTAAAAATACATTCGATTTACAAACAAAAAGACTAAATCAAAATTTGCTCATCCGTTTGAGAACTACGACGAGAACAGACAGACAGACACACACACACACAGAGAGAGAGATATGTCAAACTTATATCACCCCATCATTATTACTTCGAGGGTTAAAAAGAGGCCAAAAACAGTAAAACGAAGAGTGACTAAAACAACAAATATGTAAAAGAATTTATTTTGTAACTCTTGTATAAAGGCTTTTAAGTTTTTTTGTTTTTTTATTATGCTTTGGGCGAAGATTTTCAAAGTCTAAAGACCTATTTTTTTTTTGTTTAAAGCTTCTTCTTTAGACCGAAGAAGAGTCTCTTAGGTAATTTGGAAGATTTTTTTTAGCTTTAGAAAGTTCCCAGCACGGCCAACATCTTTGTGATGAATTAAATTTGTTATTGATTTAAAGTATTTATGTAGATTTGTATATATAGTATGTCAGTTTAACGACCTCATTGGTGTAATGGTTACCATACCGGACTGCCAATCAGAAGGTTCCGGGTTCGATTCCCGGCACAGTCAACATCTTTGTGCTAAACTAAACTTGTTGGCTGTCGGTCTGGGTGTTAAATATGTATTTATATAAAATATGTATGTATGTATTCATATGTAGTATATCAGTTGTGTTAGCAACCATAATACGAACTAGAAATGGTTCAGTATGGGGTTAACCAGCCGTGTGTGAAAAGAGTCTGAAAAAAAAGTTGTGTTAGCAATCAAAATACAAACTAGGAGGTCAGTATGGGACTAACCATCCGTGTGTGGAAAGTGTAATAATATTTATTATTATTTTTCTTGTTATTATTTCTTCAATTTAGTGGCCAATGACTCCAGAATTTCCGCTTTCCGCAAAACTTCCGAATTGAAGGAAAATCACAAAAGTAGCCTTAGAAAAGTTTCTATTGTTGGGCCAAGTTAACGTCAGGTCGAATGTAAGTTTACTGGCAACTTTGTTGGCACCTGCGGTAGCCGGATTGAAGTTCGGGAGATTTATGGCAACACCTATGAAAAGGGTATCGTGTATTAGATAACTAATTCATCAGATTTTATGGTTGATTTTTAGAAATTTAGAAAGAGTAAAACTTTTTTTTTGTTTGAAATAGGTTTTCGTTTGCCTGGTGTTAAGCAGCGCTGTGGTCTACGATGTAGCACGCTCACCTAGAAGGAACCTATTCACTCTCGATTTGAAGATCTCAGGATGGTACTTCGCAGGAAACAGAGCCTTAGGCAGATAATTCCAAAGCTTCGCAGTCCGTAATATTTTAATTTAATTTAATTCACACACGGCTGCTTAGCCCCATACTTAACCATAATTATAGTTTGTATAATGGTTACTAACAAAACTGATACACTCTTTATAATTTAACACTTAATACAGCAACTTTACATTTAGTTCATCACAAATATTTGACGATCTCGTTAGCGTAAAGGTTACCATGCCGGTCTGCTAATCAGAAGGTCCCGGGTTCGATTCCCGGCCCGGTCAACATCTTTGTGCTTTACTAAATTTGTTGGCTGTGGGTCTGGCTGTTAAATATGTATTTATATAATATGTATGTATGTATGTATATGTAGTATATCAGTTGTGTTAGCAACCATAATACGAGCTAGAAATGGTTCAGTATGGGGCTAACCAGCCGTGTGTGAATGTGTCCTAATATTTATAAAAAAAAAAATATATGTTGGCCGTGTCAGTATTTTTCTCACTGTATTCAAGTATTTTTTCACTATTTTCAACAACACAATAGTATTTTTTTTCTTGTTCCAATAACCGCAATGTTCAATACTCGATACCCTCACAGTTCTAGCGAGCTATTTATCCAGTGACCTAGTGTTATGGACAATCGGAATGTCTTCAATAGTTCAGTTCCTACTTACCGGAGACGGGTCGCGTGTGGGAATCCTGACTCATCCACTGGACGCCCGAGATCCCTATCTCTATTTTATTCTAGGGGTGTACAATAATTCAGTTTTGCTGGTGTACAAAAAAAAACATTATTCGATAAGTAATTTTTTTATTCAAAATTCGCTCTCCACGTTTTTACGTCCTGGGATATTTTCAAGATCATTGCCCAACACCAGACCGGGGTACCATAAATAAATAAATATGAGGACATATTACACAAGGCTGGTTAGCTCCATACTAAAGAATTTTTAGTTTAGTAATATAGGTTTGTTGAAAATACTCTTAAACGATATACATTTAAATAAAATGTTTTATGTTAAAGAATGTTTGTTATTTTTATTTAATTCGACCTTTATAAAAAACATGTCTTATTAACCTGTAGTATAAAGAAAAATAAAGATTTTTTACTATATTTAGTACTTTTATACTAGAAAACATTGCCTGATTGACGCTCAATGCGCTCTGGCCAAGGTGGAGCCATGCCTAGTCTGGAATAAGTTGCTCTCAAGGAGGCTCTTTTTTGGTGTTTTACTCAAGATTGATCTAATTGAAACTTGCACTTATTTTATTCACGTAAAAAAGGAAAAATAAAAAATTAACCACATTGACGTTTGTGGAAAAAATAATGCTGGCAGAATTGCCATGTAGGGCATATTTAGGGCTGATACAAAAGAGAATAAATTGTAGTAATTTTCAAGAGTATTTTAAAATATTTGTTCCTATCGCCAACCCTAAACTTCAATAGGTAAAGTGACCCAAGACCGGCGCGTGCGATGATGCAACAACAAATTATGTGAATGTGAACATACATCCGTATAGTGTTATCTATATTACAGATATTCAGATATATTTCATTATATTTTTATATCTTCTTTCATATGAAAAATACTTTTAGATCCTATGCGATCAATTAGTAAGTTTTTTTAGTTTAACCAAACTCTACAGCCAATGTGTCTTGCCCACAATGACGAACGGAGACGAAACATGGACCCTTACTGAAGAATCCATGCACAATGATGCTTTCCTCCACCGTAAAGCGAGTGAAAATCCACACAAAACTTAACAACAATTATCAAATCATAGGTATATACGAGGATCGAGGTGCACGTCTGAATTGCATCAGCTAATTCCTCCGGCCCCTTTCGACTATGGGACGAGCAGGGAGACGACTAGGAGACACCGCTATACAGTTAAAGTTCCAAAAATCCGCACGAAGCGTTTCGCTTCCTCATATATTGTGCGGAGCATTAAACTGTGGAACTCTTTGCCGGAATCTCTGTTCCCTCTAAACTATAACCTCACTGTCTTCAAGGCGAGAGTGAATCTGTTTCTTCTAGGCAAGTGCGCTCCACCCTAGATCGCAACATCACTTAACATCAGGTGAGTTGCGATCAAGCGCTTGCCTATCCATAATAATAAAAAAAGGCTTGAAATTGTAAAGCAGACGTTTACCCACCGAACCGTTTCAAATATCTAATAGCCCTGAAGTATGTTGTATGTGACAGTATGATGTCCACACCTCTTGTCTAACAGTTCCAATTAAACTATAAATAGTGTCGGAATATGGGAGCGGTTCGTTAGCCAGCTTTTATCGCTGATCTTCGTGCGATAATTTGTTCTGTTTTGAATGCATGTTTTTGATGTTGCATGTTTTTAGTTAAATACACCATATTGTGATAGCGGACATCCTGAACGATAGATTTTATAATAGGTATTACAAATATGGAACGTATAATAACTAGTAGGTTCCACGTTTTGGAACAATATACCAACATTATAAAGAGGAAAAGTTTGCTTTTTTGTTTGATTGACGCAAATAGGCTCCAAAATTATTTTTTTAAGAAAATCGTTCTATTATTGCTGCCGCCAAAATGGCGGAAAACATATAGCAGCCAATAATATTTTGAAGATTTTATAAAGCTTAGTTTATACTTGTATCTATAGTTATCCAAACTGTTACAAAAGTTAGTTTGTCTCTAAAGAGCTTCAGAAAAAAAACTCTATTTGAATTTAGATTTCAACTTTTGTAGACTATTCCGTAGATAATAAATAAATATATCTCAAGAAATCCCTGTTAATAAATCCAAAACTTAATTTAATCACGGTAAGACCGAAACTCACTAACTTGATTTTAATAACTGAATTTCAAAGCTGTGAAGATACTTCGAAACTGAAATTTACATTTTGGTCCGAGAAACTTTTTAATTAGATCGAGAATAGTCGAGATCTTTCGTTATCTTTGATTTTAAATATAAATTTAGGGCATATTGAAATTAACGGCTATCGAAAATAAGGAACGCATATTTGAAGTTATTAATCATAATCATCTTTATAGTTCATCTGTATTAGTATTTATGTATAAATACTTTATATTGATACGTCATATTGAACACCTAAACCGACAGCCAATATATATAATTCATCACAAAGATGTTGGCTGTGCCGGGAATCAAACCCGAGACTTTCTGGTTGGCAGTCCGGCATGGTAACCATTACGCCAATGAGGTCAATAATTTGTAGGTACTAGAAAAATTTTAAATATACACGATTTTGAAAACTTAAATATGTCACTTCTTTATTCAAAATAATAAAACAATGTCAACATTTCTTATTTTGTATTTTTTACAAATTCTATATCATGCATCATAAACTTAGCTTGAACAGCTAATTTGGAACTACATGTTCGACAGCATTCTTAGGTGGCAACAAATCTCCACTAGCGACGCCGTCGACTGTACAAGGTGGTTGGTGAAATATCTAATTTTACACCTCAAGAATAAAGATCTGCTAGTATGCATGTCTTTTACACGACATCTAGTTTTGAACATTAGAACTAGCTCCAAAAACTAGATCACTGCAAATAATACGCTCGAGGCGTGGCCGATTGCAGATAGAAGAAGAAATAACAAAAAAATATCTCGATTAATAATTTTATACTGTGCAAATTTCAACTTTAAAGTATCGTAATGAAAATCTTTGTAGATAGATAGATTGTAGCATTGACATACGATTGGCTACAACGACTTACGCAAAAAAGTAGTAATCTTCTTCTTCTTCTTTTGAGTATGGCTCTCTGCGGTCGGTATGGCCACAATTTAGCCAATGTCGCGTGGTGTGTTGCAGACAAACGCTGATTGGGTTGGACAGTGACAGATAACTAAAACAGGCACTGGGCAGATGGCCAGTGGCAAAATTTTGAATTCTGAGATAATTTGTTAGTATTTTTTTTTTTTTTTTTCCTTTTTTTTTCCCACATATAGCTGAAACAAACACAGGACATATACAGGACGGCACAAATGTTAGTAAGTTAGTTCTATCTATATACAAAACACACTCTTATTATAATTTAATATTGTTAATGCTAATAAATCTACTAAGTATATATACAAAATTTGTATGTACAAGAGGGAGAAGAGACGAGAAGTTGGAGGGACGAGGGAGATCAGAGGGGATCAAATCATATAGAGAGCAGCGAAGCTTAGGGCAATCAAAGAAAATGTGATCGGTGGTCCCTATGTCGATACCACACTCACAAAGAGAGCTGTCACGGACTCTGATCTTAGTCAGGAACACTGGGGTGCAAACATGGCCAAGCCGTAGGCGGCATAACGTTGATGTAACATTTTTGTTAATTTTTTTGAATTTTGAAAACCATGGTTTAGTTGGGAGATCGTTTTGGATTTGGCCGTAGAATTTACCAACAGTCAATTTGGATATCTGCCATAGACTTTCCCACGTACCACGCAACACGGATTGACATACAGAGGAGAGGTCATGACAGTACAAGGAATAGTGATCTTTATTACCAGTGGACACAGCATTTTTAGCACATACATCAGCAGTTTCGTTACCTGGGATGCCAATGTGACCTGGGATCCAGGCAAGAACAACTTGAATACCTAGAGAGTGGCATTGCATCAACTCTTTTTTAATTTGAAGGATAATAGGGTATTTATTTTTAGATGAAAACTGGTTAGCTATCAGTGCTTGCAGGCAGCTTTTGGAGTCAGAGAATATTATGGTTTTTCTAATATTGTGTGATTTAACATAAACAATGGCTTCAAGTATCGCTGTGGCCTCACCAGTAAATATTGAGGCAAGAGGGGGGCTTTTGAAGCTGAGAATGACATTATAGTGAGGGATCCACACTGCAGAGCCTATGTCATTATCTTTGTCCAGCTTGGATGCATCAGTAAATACTTGAAGCCAGTCCGACCAATCTTTGTTTATGTTGAAAGAGAAGGTTTTTGAGGGTTCAGGAGAATTTTTGTAAATACCAAAATCTAGAAGGATAGAGGGCTGATAAATTAAAGTAGCAAAATCTGTAAGAAACAAGGGATTACCAGGGAATTGAGATATTTGGTAGTGAATGCCATACCAATATTTGGAGAAACTTTTGACTAAACAAGGGATATGAGATTGTACAGGTTGTTCATAGATGGAGTTGTGAAGTTTTTCTAAGGGGAACCACAGAAGGTGGTTAGAATTTTGAATGATTTTACAGAAGAATCTGTCCGACAAAAGCTGCCTACGCAGGTGGAGAGGGGGGTCCCCACTTTCCACCTGCATAGCATTAATAGGAGAACTTTTCATGGCCCCTAAGATGATCCTGAGACTTTTGGCTTGAATTTTTGAAAATTTAGCTAGAGCAGTTTTGTTCTCATGGTCTAACAAGAAAGACCCATAATCTAAATGGCTACGGATTATCGAGTTGTATAAGAGTTTTTGGGAAAATGGATGAGAGCCCCACCAGACTCCAGAGAGAGATCTAAGGATATTAATATTCTTTTCACATTTGTTTGTAATGTAGTCAAAGTGTGTCTGTCCTGTAAGTTTAGTGTCTAGCCAAATACCTAAAAATTTTACTGTGTTGGATTGGGGGATGGGTTCATTGTTATAGATAATGCTAATAGGTGGGGTTTCCCTTTTTTTAGTAAAAACGACTGAGGAGCTTTTTGAAACAGATAACGATAATCCGTGGTCAGATAGCCATAAGTCAAGATAGACCAGAGCATTATTTATGTTTTCTTCCGCATCAGACAAATTTTTGGAAGATACATATAAGGCCAGGTCATCCGCATATTGGAGAGCTTGGCAATATGGGCTAATTGAATCTTCTAGGTCAGTTGTATATAAGCTGTATAAAAGGGGACTTAGCACGGATCCCTGAGGTAAGCCTTTCCAAATGGTTCTGGATGTTGTAGCCGTGTTCATGGAGCGAATAGTCACATGCCTCTCCATAAGGAAGCAGGATATGAAGTTTATCAGCTTCACTGAGATTCTCAGCTGCAACATTTTGTTTCTGAGGATCGGAAGGATGATATTGTCATAGGCCGCTTCAATGTCAAGAAAGACAGCTATCAGAAATTCCCGTTTTTTATGAGCTAATCTTATTTCTGTGGTAAGGATACTCAGGCTGTCTAAAGTGCTATACCCTTTCCTAAAACCAAACTGAGATTTAGCAAGTAATTGGGAGTTCTCAAGGTACCATTCAAGTCTATTCTTTATAAGTGCTTCGGTAATTTTGGCGGTCACACAAGAGAGGGCTATGGGACGATAGGAGTTAGGATCAGATGGATTCTTGGAGGGTTTAAGGATAGGTATTATAATTTGGGATTTCCATGAATTAGGGATTTCTCCTTTTTCATAAAATTCATTGATTATATTTAGAAGGGTGTGTTGGGATTTTGTGCTAGCTTTAGTAATAAAGGAATATGGGATACCATCGATTCCAGGGGCAGAATCTGTAAGGCCATTCAAAACAAGCTGAAGTTCGCTGAATGAAAATGGGGGATCAAAGTGGGATGAAGAGGAAAAGGAGCGAATGGGGAGGGGGGGGGTTAAATAAGGGGCATATGGAGGAGCCAGTTTATTAGCAAATGCTTCCAGCCAGGAAGAAGGATCGTTGGAGGCAATGTCTTTATGGGTATATGAACCACGGAATCTACGAATTTGCTTCCATACAATGGAGGAAGGGGTGGTAGGGGAGAGGGATTTGCAAAAAGAGATCCATCCTTGCTTTTTATTGGTAGATAAGGTTTTTCTACACTTTGCTGCAGCTTTTTTATATTCTAGGAAGTTGCTCTGAGACATGTCTAGGTTGTACTTTTTTTCAGCCGTCTTTCGCAACTTTACTGCATGAGTGCAGTCAGCATTCCACCAGGGGGGAGAGGAGAATTTTTGGTTTTGATTTTTTACTGGAATATGATCATTAGCTGCAGATAGAATGGAATCTACAAAAGAATCATATCTGGTTGCTAATGATGAATCATTAGAGGGGGGAAGAGACTCTAGCTTTATATCTAGGGAAGAGGAATAGGTGCCCCAGTTTGCACTAGAGAGCCTATATTTTAGTAGTGGAGAGGGGGGAGGGGGAAGGGATACACCAAGGGATAAGGTTATATGCAAGGGGAAGTGGTCACTTCCACATGTAAAAGGATAGGTTTTCCAGGAGACAGAAGGAAGAAGGGAAGGGGAGCAAACAGTTAGGTCAGGGGCCGATCTAGGGTTCTGGGAAGGATAGGATCTGCGAGTAGGGGAGCCATCATTAACTACACAGATGTCCAGATCAGAGAAAAGATCAATTAAAAGGAGACCAAATGCATTACATTCATGTGAGCCCCATGCAGTATGTTGTGCATTGAGGTCTCCCATGAGGATGACAGGGGGGGGAACAGATGATAGAATTAGGCTTATATCAGGAATGTGACAGGGATTTGGGTGGGGGATATACATAGATACGAAGGATATATTGAAAGCGCGGACAGCCACAGCATTGATCTCTGGGCTGAACGCAGGAAGGGTAACCTGGGTGAAAGGCAGGTTACGCTTGATAAAGAGAGCACATCCAGCAGCCCCATCCTGTCGGTCATCCCGGAGGCATGAGAATCCTGAGACTCTGTAATGAGCCGCAGGGGCAAACCATGTCTCCGAGACCGCCACCAGGACGGCGCTAAACTTACGGATGAGGTAAAGGAGTTCAGGCACCTTCTGACGAAGGCTCCTGCTGTTCCATTGGAGAAGGGACAGATCCATTATTGGAGAGACTGGAAATTTGGCTGATCAGTTGGGCAACGTGGTTCGGTAAATGGATGGAGCGTTGGGATATAATACTAATGATGATGGATAGTAATTGGACAAGGAGGTCATTTTGGTCATTTCCAGCGGGAAGGGATGAGGGGAAGGTCTGTAGGGATTGTAAGGCAGAGCCATTTGGGAGTGAAGATTGGACGGGTGCGATAATGGCATTGTGAGAGGATTTGTCATACATTTTACCTAGAGGGGCTCTAGGTGAAGGATTCCGGACAACAGTTTTTCTGTATGAATGAGTTAGATGGGATGGGGATTGTTGGAAGGGTTGGGAAACAGTTGGAGAGGATTTTACAACCTCATTGTATGGTTTGGAGGGGTGGAATCTGGATTGCGCCTCTTGATAAGAAATTCCATCTTTAGCCATGGTGGCTTTAATATTTTTCTGTCTTGTGTGTTCAGGGCATGCCCTATTTGTGGCACTGTGGGGGCCTTGACAGTATAGACAGGAAATGGAGGATTCAGGGATGGTGCATTCATCGCCAGGATGCGGCTGGGCACATTTGTAACATCTTGGCTTGGATCGGCATTGTGACTTAATGTGGCCAAAACGGCAGCATGCCATGCATTGAATAGTGGGATATTCATATATTTCCACATTAAGGGCGGAATAAAAACAGTAAATTTTTTGGGGCAACTGCTGACCTCTAAAAGTAACCACTACCGTTTGAGTGGGTACCCAGGATATCAAGTTGTCTTCCTTAACTTTTCTATTCAGCCTTCTGGCTTTCAGAATGTATGTAGGGCTGCCTGAGATCTCTGCGGTTCTTACAAAATCCTCCATAGACCATTCAACTGGGACTCCTCGGACGACGCCCATTCGTGTAACGTTGTAAGTTGGGATAGTGGCATTTAACTTTTGTGCTGTGAGTATAGGGTTTGTGAGAAATTTATTTGCTGATTCAGCTGATCTAAACTGAATGGACATTTTGTTACGGCTAATCCTTTTGATCCCGTCGCGACAAATATTTTCGATTTTATTAACGTATAGGAATTGACCAAATTTGATGGGCCGGAAGTTACCGCCTACAGATGGGTCATCATCCGATTTGGAGACGTGAACGACATAGGGACCCGAATCAGTAATTTCGTACTGCCTGATTCCCATAATTGTAAATGTCGGATGTGTGTACGTCGTTTGGACAGAGGGATTCGCTGCGTCTCTATCGTCTCCGGTAATTTTTTTACCCCGATGGCCTGTATCTCCGACTGAAGCGGCATGAGGTCGTTTTCCCAGAGCTGGCGCAGAAAGTAATGGCGCCGACCCCGGAGTTATCGCCGGTGTAAGGTCCGGCGGGACCGGTGGATTGGGGGGAATGGGATCCATTTCCCCCAATCGAAAACACACAAAACACTTACCGTAACCAGGTGTTAGTAATTAATTATATCAGAATGAGTAAACACAACCAAAAGTAGAAAATAATTGATCTCAACCACGACAACACGTTTATCTCCAAGCACGGAGGAATGGCGACCGATGCTATCAAAGTAGTAATTTTCACCCGGTTGTCTTAAACCAACGTTCCAAATAACATGGAATGTCAAAGGAATGTCAAAATAATTATTTACAAAAAAATATTACAAACTCAACAAAAGAAACTCTTAAGAATACTCGTACGTCAGCCATTAAAAGTAAATTCAACGTTATATTTACTGTTAATTAATTAAAAGAGACCTTATAATGTTAATATCGTACGTTATTCCCTATTAAAACAGGTTTATTATCGTTTTAATGTTTCTCGTTAAACACACAGGCTTTTGCCTAATAAAATTAACCTAATGAGTACGTATATACGTACATTTTTATAATTCAATTTTGATAGGTATTGTAAATATTTTTTTAACACACTTGCTCATATTGTAATTTCACCACAGTTAGGCACATACATCTTATCTTCTTCTTATTCAATATAACATTTCCATGTCACAATGTTTGTTACCATACTCCTTGGAAACGGCTTGACCAATTTTTACCAAATTTTATGTGTGTATTCAATGGGTCTGAGAATCGGCTACTATCTATTTTCCATACCTAAATGATAAGGGTTGTTCACCATTTTTTTATTTTTCGACGAAATTTTTTGGTTATATTTTTATATATTAAGGAATTAAAATACATACAACCCTAAATTTTTGTTTTCGCACACATTATACGAGTAGAGTGCACTAGCTGTAGCTTTTTTGACAGCTAAGACAACTGTCAAAAAAGTGTGAAAGCAAAAACCGGGCTGTGCCGACCCCATATAGGACAAGGCAAAGACAAAAAAGAAGAAGAATACTATCATAGACAAAGTATATTAAAGAAAAAATAAGTTTAATATACTAATTAACTTACTTTAATATACTAGTTACTTTAATATACTAATAAAAAATAACTTTAATATACTTTGTCTATGATACTATAGTCTGGCAAACGAAACATGAGACTCGAATTATTTGCAAACTTTTTATATGGCAATGCTATAATAATGTCAACGACAATATCCAAAACAAGATGGCGTGTTGTTATGATTTAGTTAAACACTAATTACTCAGCGAAAAATGAAAAAAATCATCAAAAGTGGAGTTCAGGAGTTGTTGTTCCGCATGATCTCAAAGTATCATAAAAAACAACAAGAAAAAGAATTGAAATTCGGCGTAATTTCAACGAAAACAAGATTGTTTACATGTGGTGTTTGATTTCTTAGGTTAGTATGACGCTACTAAGTTGATACTTTGTTTTATTTCGTATTTACTATATATCTTTTTGCATAAAGTAATTATCTATTTCGATTCACATTCTTGTATCATTATTCAAAACTTTCCCACCTTCCTAATAATGCATTTTGGTTATTTATCATACCATAAAATGTTACATTGTAATTTGAACAACTTTTTTTTTAACAGGTTTTTCTTAATCTGGATTCTGCCATTGAGCTGATATGAAGTTTGGGTAAAAGCAAAGTGTCAAGTGAAAATATTGCCTTGTCTGTCTTGCGGTGTTGAATCAGAAAAAGTGATTAAAGAGACATTTGGAACCATAATTCCAGAGAAGTGGAAGAATAATATGAGTGATAATGTACATTGAAAATTAATATGAAAATAAGATCGGGACAGGATCACCGAAAATAATTTGGAAAGTTTCATTATAGTAGGAAACTAATAAATAAAATAAATATAAACAAATAAAACTGTGATTCTAGTGACACCGGTGAATCTTTTCAAATTTAAGTCTTAGATTCACATTTTAATTATGACAGTGAATAAAACATTAAAAGAATACTGCTTTTTTTATTCAGATTAATTGTATAATTTCTAAAGTATTATTTCCTAAAGTACTTAAAGCATTTTTACTCAGACGAAATAAAATAAATAATTTCAAAGTATCAAATTAGTTTATTCCAGGTATTTCATATTAGTTTTGGGGTTGCTATACTCAGATTTTTTAAATTTGCCGCTCTTTTCCAGGGTCATGTTTCGTTTGCCAGACTATACTAAAGAATATACAATCAGATTGTTGTTGTATTGATTGCGAATAGACCACAAAAACATTTCTATAACGTGATAGAAAAGCAATAGATAAGGCGAAACTTCACTTGCTTCGTTGGTTCGATCAATAACGAACTGCGAAATTCATATCTATCCGTAGACGATATTGCTGTCTTCATTTTGTTCGCAAAATCAACAAAGATGAACGAAATGTTCATTAAATCGTTAATTATGTGAAAGGGAGGTGAATGTTTTATGCGTCAAACTTAATTAAGTAGTCCTTCGTATGTATTCAAGAAGAGTATTTTAATGTGGAAATGAAAATATTAGATGCTTGTTTATTTTTCAACCAATTAAAACAAAGAGGAGGTTCTTAATTTGAATTTATTCGTCAAAATTTATATTCCCATCAAAGGCTTTTTAATGCATATTTTTTTATCAGTATTGGAACAAAGTTCCTTATCACGCGTTGCGAAAGGGGGCTAGATGGAAAAAATTCTTACGAAAAGTTGTCACGACACTTTTTGCTATAGTAAGCTGTGCGGGGTGCACATTTTTCTCTGTCTATCTCTTTCTCTCTCTCTCTCTGTCTTATAAATCTGTCTCGGGTGTCCCTTGATACCTCTCAAGTTATATTTGTCCTTTTTCCTAAATGTATTAATAACCCTTTCTTTGTGTTATATTAAGTGCTTGATATTGAGTTAATCTATTTATATTTAAGAACATACCGCAATGTATATTAATTTGATCCTTGTAGAGCTACATTTTTACAGAATTGAGATATTCGATATTACTGTGATCTTGTATATAATTATAATAAGAAAGTTCATAAGAAACCTTATCTAAAAGAACATAACTTCAAATTGAATTGAAGAACAAAAATCCGGGTTTTTGCTTATAAAAACCTTAATTACTGAAAAAGTTGACCGACAGTTGCGCTACTGTGAGAACACAAAAGTTGCTAATGATGTTGCGAGAGACGTCCGGAGTGAGCAAGTTTCTTTTTGCTGTCAAGGCTTCTTAGCATTTTGTTAATTATTATCTCTGAAGAAAAATCAAATATTGCTCCTTGGTTTTCTTATGCTGATGAAAGTTGGCAAAGTTCTCAATCCTACTAACATTATAAATGCGAAAGTTTGTGTGTAAGTGTGTATGTTTTTACTTCTTCACGCTCAAACGGCTATAAACAATTTTGGTATGAAGATAGGTTAGAAACCAAAAATGAAGATAGGTTGGAAACCAAATCCAAGGTCTACCTTGGATATTTTGATCCCGAACTTCTTTTGTTTCGGGGTAAAGCGGGTAACACCGTGGGGCGAAGCTAGTAAATATAATATAATTATGTGAAAGTTTGTGTGTAGATGTGTATGTTCATCATCTTCACGCTCCAACGGCTAAAACGATTTTGATGAAATTTGGTGTGAAGACAGGTAAGACTTTGGATTAACACATAGGCAACTTATAATTTTGAAAACAATTGTTGTTCCTGTGGGCTACGCAAATTACTTCAAAATCTATGTTACTCCTTCACGCTGCAACGGACCGATTTTGATGAGATTTACTATAAAAATAGGTTAGACCTTGGATTAACATAAAGGCTACTTATCCCGGATTAACGCGGGTTATACCGCGGGGCGCAACAAGTGTATATGTATATATAATATGTATTAGTTTCCAGACATACGAGTAGGTACCTAGTATATAGATACTGGGTGGTATTGTTGGTCGTGGTGGTATGGCACTTTCTAGATAGCCATTTTTTTTTTAACTTTTACGACTATTCCCGATTATTACCGATACAGAGTTGAAGTTCCAAACTTTCGTACAAAACGCTTTGCGTCAACCTTTATTGTTAGGACTGCGAAGCTTTGGAACTCTCTATCTGTGTCTCTGTTTCCTGAGAGGTATCATCCGGGTGTCTTCAAAGGTTGAGTTAATAGGTATCTTTTAGGTAAGCGTGCCACAACGTAGACTACAGCGCAGCTTAACACCAGGCTAGCTGTAGTCAACGCATACCTATAAAGAGTAATAATAATAGTTTAAAAAACTAAAAAACACGCTTATCTGGCCGTTTTAAGTGGATCAAAATCGCGCCCAAAGAAGTCGGTTACAAACAAACATACAAACAAAAATAAAAAAATGGAATAATTTTATCAAATTAGTGTATTGTCATCGGTCCTCAATAAATCTACAAAGTTTGAACGAAATCTGGCCGTTTAAAGTGGGTCGAAATCGCGCCCAAAGAAGTCGGTTACAAACAAACATACAGGTGAAACTAATATAAAGCGTGTAAAAAATAATCATCCTGGAAGCGAGTAACACCGCAGGGCTCAGCTAGTAGCAATATATTAGTAACGAGGGTAGATTACGTAACTGATGAGGGTTATACGCTTAATCAAATGTTACAAGAGGCTTCAATTTAAACTAAAGACGGTACCGACCACTATTCGTCGTTATGGCAAGATTAGTAATCAGTCGCGTTATTTCGAAGCTATGTCAGCTCAGTCGGGCGTGTGTCGCCTTACGTCCCATAGATCGGATTGTTCGTTCCCCGCCAATTTTATTTTCTTAACGTAAGTTGTTTTTTATCTGTGGTTGTACCATTGCAAGTAATATTCTATTCAATTTCTCCTTCTACTTCTTCGTGTGAGCTAAGTGGCATGGCTCTAGTGTTGAGAGTTTTCAAGCCCCCAATAAAGCTTCTGAGACGGCTTAACGACTGCTTGTACTAAGACTAACGCATTGGCCGTTGCTCAACCTCGATGATCACGTCAGATCAGATCAGAGTTTTTGTGATATTACTCATAAAAGCGAGTGTGGCTCGGTGGAAAAAACGTTTGCATTTCAATCAGGCGGCCCCAGGTTCATTCCCAGCCCTACACTAACGACTTGTTTTTCAAGTTATGTGTGGATTTGCACTGTTTTCCCGGTGAAGGAAAACATCCTGGGGAAACCGAAATGTTTCAGGACCATAATATCCGAAGATGTATATCATCCGTCAACCCGTACTTGGTGGTTGACCCAGAGTGGTCTATATCACTCTTCTAGTGAGAGAAGGCACCGAGTTTCACAGCGGGAATGTATATTTAATGTATATTGGGCTGCGTATGCTATAGTTATTGAACTGCGGATCCAATTAACGTACAAAGTCCTATTCAGCGTGGAAATATTTCAGCATCTATAATAATAATTGGAAATAGTGATAATATTTTCATTTCATTAGCAATCAAACTGTCTCTGCCATGAAATAGCTGATGGCAAAATACACAACCTTTTACTTCGTTTGCTTTCCTTTCACGGCGTAGGGTTGGGCTAAGTAGATTATATTTTTTATCGATTCGATGTATTTTTTTTTGTGGAAATGTTTAATTTTATTTTCGTTTTCTAAAATTATAGGATATCTCAATTTGATAGTAATCATGAAATTCAAAAAGAAATAGAATATTCATAATTAAGGTATAGAAAATATAAATCCTTTGTTTTCATAAATGTCAAAATTAGATTTATTATGAATGACTTAATTCTAAATAAATAGCCCGCCCCGAATAGTTCCCGGTGCAAAGGTGCCCATCAGACTAGCAGCGTTCCCGCGCTGAATGGCAATCGCTATCCTTTGCACCAGAAAAGATCCGGAGCGGGAGTCACCGGTTGATTTATTAAGCCTTCACCCAATTTATTAATATTCATTACTTTTTAATAAATTAAAATTAATAATAAATTTTGTTTATTTTTTTTTATGAATGTCATAATTCTATAAAAATATACAGGCTTTCTTTTACTTATGTACCTATGTACGTATCTACGCACATACATAAATAAAAGAAAGACAATTATTGTATTTATTATAATTAAATACAACACATTTGAAAATTTGCTAAAATTCAACAACGTAGTAACCTTGTTAAGACGGGCATAAAATTTTATCTGATTATCGAAGTTAAAACAGCAGTTAACAGTCATTGGTTTTATTATAATTACAATTATTTGGTTTCGGACGAAATGGGTTTAACCTATGTATTGACAATACATTTTTATATAACCAGTATTTTCTTATGATAATAAACATAATGAACAAAATGACCTAGGTAAATATGAAACGTGGTAAAACTATTTTAAATAAAATATCGATAAAAAATATCAGCCATTCTTCCCATCTCTTTTCCCGAGAATTTGAGGATAAGCAGAAAGTAGAGATGTCAGAGTGTTTTCCGAATAAATCCTATGGATCTTCCCCCATGAGATTGGAGATTTATCTTAAAGCGACAAGGGCAAAATCTTAGTCTTACAGTTTTTTTTACTATAAATCGTAAACGTAAAAAATAAATAAAAAACAGCTTGACACTGTCCAAAGTACCTCTGTAAGAATATTTAAATGTACTTATTTTGATACCAATTAGACTTGTGAATCTCTAACTTTATACATAAAAAAGTATTGTCTATATCTATTCTAATATATACAATTTCCATGTTACAATGTTAGTTACCGTTCTCGTCCGAAACGGCTTGACCGATTTTTACCAATTTTTATATGCGTATTCAGTAGGTCTGAGTATCGGCTACTATCTATTTTTCATACCCCTAAGTAGTAAGGGTTGTCAACCCTTAATTTTTTACTTAAGGCAAAACAACGTTTGCCGGGTCAGCTAGTATGTACATATGTACGAGAAAACTCGAGAACGGCTGAACGAATTTATCTTATATTAGTCTTGAAATGTTCGTGGAGGTCTAGGGAAGGTTTACGAGGCGAGGAAAAAATCGAATAATTTCCGGGAAAACCCTAAAAACAGCCCTTTTCTATTTTCCCATACAAACGTTTTCTAGAGTCAATTTAAACTTTATTGCTATTCAATAATATCGATAAGGCAGTACGAAGTTTGTCGGGTCAGCTAGTTAGAAATAAAACTGTTTCAAAAAATTTAATTTTAGATTTTTTGAAACCAGTTTTATTTCTAATTCATACGTCTGATTACGATAATATTATAAAAAATGATTGCGTGTATACAAGGGTATCTAAATGAAAGCCAATTTGATTTGATCTCAGTTTAATTTCAATATCAATGTTTTGTTCGGTCTCTTATTAAAAAGGCATTGTAGAAATATACTTGTTTGTATTATCAATCTTTGGAATTTAATATAAAAGTTTATTACAGAGGCAGGAAAATTAATATCTTTCTCGTTGTATTCTGAGTCAAAATCAAACAAAATGAATGCTGTCATTAAAGACTGTAAAGATAAGCTAGCAAATAATTTCAGCACGGAATTGCGACTAGCTTTCTTAACTTTGGCTCTTTATTTTATGATATTTTAACAAATATTAGGATATTTATTTATGCGAATATAACATTATTTTAATATACGAATATAACAATATTTTAACAAATATTACGATTTTTCAACAAATATTACGATTTTCAACAAATATTACGATATTATAACAAATATTTCAAATCATATTTTTTAAAGCTCATATTTTTCGTAAAACCTGGCGAAGCTCTGGTGTCAAGAGTTTTCTAGCCACCTTAAGGCCTCTGGCTTAGCTTATACTAAGACTATAACAACGGGAACTACAATTTTACAAGTCATATACGCCACGGTAGTGTCTAGATGAAAGTATCACTTTGCATGGTCACCCATCCAAACACTGTTCGCATTAACCGTTACTCAACCTCGATAATCGCCTTAGATAGGCTATAGGCGAGAAGATAGGCGATAGGCGATATTAATACAGTATTTTCAGGGTCTAAATTATTTTTGCTTGTTTAATTAATTATACATAATATTATGCAGTGTAAACTCTATATAACGTCACTAAAGGGACTGTTGCCTTTTATGACGTTATAGAGAGTGGTCGTTAAATGGAGAGAATCATTTATGCAATGCAAGCTAAATACGTACCAACTAAAGCCAATATATTTTTTTTCGGACAAAAACACTGTACAAATATTCGTTGTATTTATAATATATTTTACCTTATTATTATCAAATATTGTATATAAATAGTACGTATCTGCGCAAAGATTATTTTGAGACAAAAAAAAATATATAAATCTCTCAAAGATTTGTTTAAAACCTTGTATATTTATGTTAAAAAATATCAAAGCCCCTACAAACGGACTCTGAAAAAGATTACAAGACAAAAATATACAGAAAAAATGATAACATCGCGTTTCTTCGGTCACCCTTCCTTCAGATTTCGTGCAAGACTTGATAAGAAAATTGAATCCATTCGAAGGTAGACACATGACGAATTCGGTGATTTTTCTTACTCAGTTCGAATTTTCCTTAAGTTCCGCTTTTCATTTGCAGGAAAATAAACATTTGAATAATGTTTGTATGACCGGCTATCACTTACGTTTATTTTGTCGGTATTAGGCATTAGTACGGCTGTGCGGGCGCAGCCGTCATCGCGGGCGTATGTTGGCTGTGTTCCTGCCCTTGAGAATGGCACTCTGATTGTGCTGAAACATGTCGGGCTAATACCGACAAAATAAACGTAAGTGATAGCCGGTTATACAAACATTATTCAAATATGCTTTACGAAAGTTTTGATACAAATAAAAATTTGGTTAGTCTTAGTACAAGCAGTCGTTATGCCAAGTCAGAGGCCTTCGGGCGGCTTGAAAACTCTCGACACCAGGGATTGGCCACTTAGCTTATACGAATAAGAAGAAGAAGAAGGAGTATGTATTTGTTGTTATAGCGGCCTCAGAAATATAAATTATCGATTCATGAGATACACGCTGGTGACAGACAGACAGCCAAGTCTTAGTAATAAGACCCAGTTGGTACCGTTTGGGTACACGTTACCCAAAAAAAATACCTACGTAGCCACGTTTAGCTAAATCTGATAATCTCTAAGCTTTATCTACAAATGTATTTTTAACGCGTAACCAAAGCTACACTTGTAAAATATGTATATACTCAGAATACAGTTCTTTCTGTATTCTGAGTGTATATATTTTTTTTATTAATATTATAGTTAAGCATTTGTCCACTCACTAGGATAGAGATACAGGCCATAACCCACCACGCTGGCCAAGTGTGGCAAGGCGGATGACACACATCTTCGGATATTATGGTCCTCAAACATGTCGGTTTCCTCACGATGTTTCCTTTCACCGTAAAGCGAGTGCAAATCTACACAAAACTTGAAATACAAGTCATTTGTGTAGGGCTGGGATCGAACCAGGGTCCGTCTGATTGAAAAGCAGACTTTTTTTACCACCGAGTCACACTCGCTTTTATTGCACATAAATGCTATTATTTTACAGCATATTATGTTACGCGTATCAAATACAAATACAAATCATTTATTGATAGCACCAAAGTTATAAGTCGAATAATATAATATATATTATTCATATATATATATCATTACAATAGTATATAATATGATCAAATGTCAATTTATAATTCTAATTCTAGTAATATAATATCATTACAATAGTATATCATATGAATCGAATGTCAATTTTCAATTCTAATTCTAGTAATAAAATATCATTACAATAGTATATAATATGAATCAAATGTCAATTTTAAATTCTAAATAATATGTTTTATTATAAAAAGTTTTATCTAATAGCCAAACCCTGGGTATAGTGTTAAAGCTGGCGGTGGAAGGTGCATCCCGGACAGTCGCGGGTACGCGGTTGTAGATCGCGGGCCCCAACACGTAAACGGAACAACGGAATATCACATATTACCTAATGTAACCTTAAATGCAACTTACAAACTAACCCTAAAAACTGTTTTAGTTTTAAAAAACCAAAATATTTAGGTTAAAGGGTACCTGGTTAAAATCCGCACCGGTTTGGAAAAAACAAATTCTTTTATAATGATTTGGAAGTGGCTTTTGCGAAACAGGGTTCTCCTAGTGCAGAAGCCACAAGAAAAATGTTATAGCGTAAATTAATAAAATTAATAGGACGACGGATTTTTGTAAAATTAATTGTGAATTTACATGTGTTTTAGATAAATAAACTATTATTATTATAAATAGATGACAAAATTAAATATTTAGTGTACTTCCGCTGTGATCCGAAATCCAAATTAAGACAAGTAAAGGAAAAATCAACTAAGATCAATTAACCAAGCTTAATTAACTAAGACTAATTAACTAAGATCAATTAACTAAGATTAATTAAGATTAACGTTACCTATCACAATTCGGAAGTTCTTAACTCTACACGTGTTTCGCCTAATCACAAGGAATTATCAGAAGATGCTGACTCTTCGAACGACAAGTCGAGAGTGTCTTAATTTGGATTTCGGATCACAGCGGAAGTACACTAAATATTTAATTTTGTCATCTATTTACAATGGATTTCCGCAAAGTAACGCCTGAGTCAATAAGTTATTTATTATTATTATTATTAAACTATTACCAGAGTTTTTTCTCTGCCACTCGGCTCTTAGGGAATGAGAATTAGAGATGCGATTAGACGCAGCCAAGTGTAACCGTCGTTACACCCTGGAGGTTTCCTACTCGTACAGAGTTACGCACTCTAACTCAATTATAGAGTTACCAGCCTTGTGCTAACGGCTTATTAGACAAACAACCAGATTAAATTAGCGCTGTGTAGGATAACATAACCTGTTTTTAACACCAACGGAAAAACGACGCGGTCTTAAGTTTGACTGTTTTTTCAGTTATTTGACAGTTTGCTCCTTAAATACAAAAGAGCCACATGACGAAACATGCTACTCTTACGGGAAAAGCAATTTTTTTTTTGAACACCAACGGAAAAACGACGACAGATGAATTTTCAGTTTTTGACAGTTCACTCCTTAAATACAAAAGAGCCACATGACGAAACATGCTATTTTTACAGGAAAAGCTTTTTTTTAATTGTGTTTTTTTTTGCATTTAATGACCGAGTTTTTTTTTGTTTATCAAAAGTGTTTAATGAAAATCGGTCGGCACAAAAAAAATAGGATTACGAAAACTTTTATCATTACTCATACTCTGAAAGTAGGTCTGAAGTTGCCTGAGGAGCGGGATGAAAGTAAAACATTACATCCCTAGGGAGACTCGCTTTTCAACTGACAGCTGTCAAATTATTAAAAAAAATAGTAGAGTAAAAATAGTTTTTACTTTCTATACAGCCAAGATGTAAAATTGAAATAACTTAGATCTAAGTATTGAATAAAGAATAAAATAAATAAATAAATATTAGGACTCATTTCACACACGGCTGGTTAATCGCATACTGAACCATTTTTAGTTCGTGTTATGGTAGCTAACACAAGTGATATACTACATATACATACGTGTATATTTTATATAGATACATATTTAACACCCAGACCCACAACCAACAAATTTAGTAAAGCACAAAGAAGTTGGCCGTGCCGGGAATCAAACCCGGAACCTTCTGGTTAGCAGTCCGGCATGGTAACCGCTGCGCCAACGAGGTCGAATAAAGAATATATATATTTTAAATAACTTAATTATAATTTACTTAGTTTCAACAATTTATTTAAAAACTTTACGTATTCAAATAATTTCACTCGCAATTTCCCGCCGCACTCGAATCCAGATTGGTTCAACCAAACAAAAAGTTGTATAAATGACCGCAAAAATAGAGCGAGGCTTCACATCTGTATCTCTTGAAAATGTTTGAAACAAACATTCAGGCGAGTCGTTATCATTCTGAAAATGTGGATAATATGAAAAATATTCAACTTGCATTTTTATGTTTTTTTTTCTAATGACGAATAGGCTAACGTTTCACCGCAGCTTGCTTAATATGATATTAAGCTAAACTGTGGTCTAAGATGTATCACGCTTACCTAGAAGGAACCTATTTACTCTGGATTTGAAAAACCCGTTTAATTCGACCTTTAATTTAATTAGTCATCCGACCCACGGTAGGACCCAGATGAAAATGACACTTTTTTAAAGACAGTCTTGTGCATGGTCACCGATCCGAGGACTGTCTGAATCGACCGTTGCTTAACCTTGATGATCGCGTCAGATCATCTTAGCAAGCCGAGCTACAGACGCTAAAGGACTAAAAAGCCTCGTTTTCAGGCTTCCACGGCACTGAAAAGACGTCTTGGTACTAAAGTTTTCCCCTGGAGCCTTAAAATAAAGGTCGTACTGGCCGCAGTCAAATGAAGACTTATAGCGAGTTTTATGTTTATTAAAATATATTGTAGACAACCAAAACTTTTGTTTAACACTGATGTTGGCCAAAAGTTTGCTCCAACTTTGTTTTGTAGCTTTTATATAGAGTCGAGAGTAATATGGAGTGTATACAGCGTAAACTCCATATAACGACACTGCAGGGACTGCGCATTTTGAGGCGTTATAGAGAGTGGTCGTTAAATGGAGAGAATATGTCATTGTATGGAATACAAGCTAAACCAACTACAGCTAATTGATTTTGACGTTTTAGATAGTTGGTCGTTAAATCGAGTGACGGTACATGGAGTTTACACTGTATATGGAGAGAGTTGTTTAGTTTTAAATTCTATGGCTCTTTGGTTAAGGCGCTTTTGTACAGAGTTCGCAGACGCGCAGCAGTAGATTTATCACGTAATAAATTCATTTAAAATCAACGATTATCAATATTGGAATAAACTTTTCTAGATTTATCATGAAATTAATTAATATAAAATCAAGCTAATGCGCTTGACGTGCAGCAGTAGATTTATCACGTAATAAATTCATTTAAAATCAACAATTTACAATATTAAAATGATTTTTTCTAGATTTATCATGGCATTAATTCATATAAAATCAAGCCTAGCTCCTGACGTGAAGCAGTAGATTTATCACGTAATAAATTTATTTAAAATCCACAATTAACAATATTAGAATTAACTTTTCTAGATTTAGCATGAAATTAATTCATATTATAAAATCAAGCAATGCGCCTGACGCGCAGTAGTAGATTTATCACGTAATAAATTAATTTAAAATCAACAATAAACAATGTTGGAATTCACTTTCTAGATTTATCATGAAGTTAATTATTATTCATATAACATCAAGTTAAGCGCTTGACGTGCAGCAGTAGATTTATCACGTAATAAATTCATTTAAAATCAATCTATTTTGCTTATTTTTTTTATATTTAACTCAGAAAGAGATCCAAAAATATTGATATTTTCACCTTGATGCTTTTATGTTTCACTTGAAATGATACGTAAAAATACTAGACATATTGGCAGTCAATAAATCCAACTCAGAAAACATTATTCTGTAATTTCATTGCGACCTATTTTATCGTCATACATTATGTCCTTTAAGAAGGCACAATGCCCAAGGGCAGACAGTGACGAGGCTATGACGTCATCGTTTACCCTTACTATATTATACCGGACTTACTGATCGCCCCGTTTTTTTTTTATAAATGTTACTATTATCTAAACCCAGCAACAGAACCTAATCCCACAAAGTCTCATGGTTTAACCATAATGGCGAATGCTCCTCTAATGTTGTGTATTTTCTAAATAAGTTCTTAATGAGTCTACTTTGGACTCAAGAACGTTATATTTTTCTTTATGATTGCTACGTACTAAGAGCCATGTACACTAGTATGTAACTGTTTTGTAAAATTATGTTAATAAAGATATTTAAAAATTGAAATTGAATTGATCGCCCCGGCTTCGCACGGGCTATGAAATAATTCAAGTTGTAAAGAGAAACAAAATATAGCCTATGTTACTCAGTGGTAATATAGCTTCCCAATGCTGAAAGAATTTTCAAATCGGTCCGGTAGTTTCGGAGCCTATTTGCGTCCAACAAACAAGAAATCAAAATTTTCCTATTTATGATATTGGTATAGATAGGCATATAATCGCGTGCTGTGACGAGCACACTTTTTCTTCTTTTTCGTGTAAGAGCTTGGCCAACATACGTAGGTAAATGCTTAAACAGAAAATAAAGAGTTTTATGCAAGTAATTCCTTTTATAATTTAAGGGAATATATGAATGATAAGGGAATATAATAATGCTTGTAGAATCGTTATTCATGTGTAACAAGTAGTATTTTAAATTTAATAGAAATGCTATTGTGTGTAGTATTTATTGGAGTAGAACATTTACTGAATGAAATTTGTAAGTTTATTTAATTCAATCTAAATAGTATTTTTTTTTTATTTTTTTTTTTTTTTATTAATTAATTATTGTAATATTAATTATTAATTATTAAATATTAATAATTATTTTTTTTTATTAAGTAATTATTGTAGTGTGACTTGCCATTGACGTGTGTTATTTATGGCTAATAAAGTTCTGTATTTCTGTAAAAGGGAAATAAGGATGAGTACTTTTATATATATACTAGCTGACCCGGCAAACGTTGTTTTACCTCACTTAGGAGTATGAAAAATAGATAGTAGCCGATTCTCCTACTGACTACACATATAAAATTTGGTAAAAATGGGTCAAGCCGTTTTGGAGGAGTACGGTAACTAACATTGTGACATGGAAATTTTATATATTAGAAGATAGAAGAAGTGTGAAATAGAAACCGGCTAAGTTCGATTTGGAGTCTTGAACGAAGGGTTCCGTACTATTTAAATCTATGTGCACCCTGCAGTATCTGCTTGAACAAAAAGTGTCTACTTATATGTTTAGCCTCTACGAGTCAGCGTCACTTTGACCGAAAGTTATATGATCAATTTTATCCGTTTTACCCCTTCTAGTTAAACCCGCTCCCCAACAGTGATCCGATGCCGCTTGTAGTTGGGCCGCTAACTACGTTAACCCAGATTACCCGGCAGTGATAACTACAGATTATAAAACAGAACACGCCTACAGTTCGTGGCTGTTAATATGGCACTAGGGATATTACAGAGACAGACTGGCTAAGGTTCAAAAACACGGTTAATTTACAAAATATTATGTATGTTTAATAAGTTGCCGCGTAGAATTATGAGCAGCCCACTATACATTCCCACTGCTGGGACTCGGGGCCTTCTCTCACGAGGAAAGACATAGGTTATATCCACCACGCTGGCCAAGTGCGGGTTGGCGGATGACACACGTCTTCGGATATTGTGATCCTCAAACATGCCGGGTTTCCTCGCGATGTTTTCCTCACCGTAAAGCGAGTGCAAATCCACACATTACTTGAATAACAATTCTTTGGTGTAGGGCTGAAATCGAACCAGGAGCCGTCTGATTGAAAAGCAGACGTTTTTACCACCGATTTACTATTAAAACTTGAATAAAATGAAGAAAAAATTATGTACAAAAGTCATATTACTTTTTGACATAAATTAGTTAGGGTAAATCAAACAAACCCGGCTTTGCATGGGTTATAAAATTATCCAAGTTGTAAAGAGAAACAAATTATATCTATGTTACTCGGGGAGTTTCCCAACGGTGAAAGAATTTTTCAAATCAGTCCATCAGTTTCGGAGCTTATTCGCATCAAACAAACAAACAAAAAAACAAGCTTTTCCTCTTTATATATTTCTAAATAACTATATCAGATAAATAAAGTAAATTTGTACAGAAAATTAATTTTGGAACGGACTGTACCTGTGACTCGCACAATAACATTTCTTATTTGATTTTTGATGGATTAGTCTCTCTTTGGTTTAGTAGAGATAGCAAAAAAGGACCTTTTTTTTATTAAATTTAATAAATAAATATTGAGACACATTTTTACGCACGGCTGGTTAACTCCATACTGAATCACTTCTAGTTTGTAAAGCTACCATAACATGGTAGCTTTACAACTGATATACTACATATGATTGAAATAATGACTATAATTTGATATATAATGACATATGATAATAATGGATGACCGAAATTTCATCTGGGTACAACCGTGGGTCGGATGACACGTTAAACTGGAGTTACCTGGAGTTCGTCTCAGTACAGTCAATAGCCAACAACATATCCGATGCAACAGAGACAGCTTGAAAAAACTTGACATTAGAATTCAGCCACTGAGCTTATATGAAACTACTAAATTTAAACCGAAACTTGGCTTAACATCAACCTATTAAAAAAATCAAGTAAAGTTTAGGTACAAAAAGTTAAAATAATATAAACGCATTTTTATCAAAATCAAACGCAATAAATAAATAGCGGCTTCATAATTTAAACGATATTATAAAACATTGTAAATATTATTTATTATATTTCATCCTCAAGCTGTCAACACTTTTTTTCCAACGCTACCCCACTGTTTGTTTGTGTATCGAACATTCATTAATTTTGATAAATGGGTGTTCCCGCGTTTTGTTTTTTATAAGAATTGAAAAAAAAAAACAAAAATAAAACGTTTCATTCTGAAATTAAGCAACAAAACATTTGGCTTTTGAACTCTTTTGTTAGTATTGTTTAATTATGTAAGTACGGCCAGCAAAACAAAGGTTTAGTTTCATTTTCAAGTTCAAAACCAACTGGAAAGTTTTGATCAGATACAAACGCGATCGAAGCAAAGTACCTAAAACTAAATTGGTATTTCATTAATTGTAAAGTCTGTTGTATTTATTGGTTTACCTTGTGGTTAGTACCTTTGTAAAATTGGCCGGTTTTTGGCAATTCCATTGATCTTTTATTTGTGTTTGGCGACAAATGAATACAAGGTTGTTCTCAAAGCTCCTTGAATGGTTTCTCAAGGTTTTTTAGGCGATGGCAAAGGCGATATCATGAATTCATAGTTTTATAGTTATAACTCATTAACGGTAAACAAATCTAAAGACTGTCCAAAGAACAACACTAAATTCGCCGTCCCCGGAGAATAAAATGATAACTGCAAAAACACAACTTTTCAGAAGAGCCAAAAAACATGTTTTTGTTAATTTCTCAAAAAATACTAGTCGGAGGCAGATGGTTCTTACCTTTATGTAAAGCTATTTTTTTATACATACATTATATTTCAATAGAACACATATATTATAATATAACATAATAAAGATATTTAAATAGTAAGAAGTAAGTCAAAATTAATCATCAGTTGAGTTGTATAATGTCACTTATCATTTTATTCTCGGTACTTTTTAGTCAAAGTTCGATATTGTATCACTGTCTTGTCATTTTATTCGGTAGTAAACTACCGAATAAAATGACAAGAGAGATTAGGGTACAATTGAAGATGATAATGCATTAATATCGTCTTATTCTCCTTATCATTGTCTAACTCTATGTTATTTAAAAGCTATTTCAATAAAACTTTGTGTGGTAAATATTCACAAATCCTAATGTTATATTATTGTTTCGGTAACAATCACACCTATGGATTAAAGATAAAACTGGTTAAAAAAAATCGAAAATTAAATTTTATGTCTGCTTTGCCCTTGTCACATCGCCTTTATTTTTACTTTTCACTCAAATTATGAAGGTGAATGTTTTTGTGTGTTTGTGGTTGACAAAAAAAACAATCAAAATAGCCAGGAAAGCAGCAAATATATCTTCATTTATTTTTTCGATTGGAAGACTTTTGTTTATACGTATAGCAAAGATTTGTACCTATAAAATGAGTCCATCTGATTCTGATATAAACTTGACACCTGGTTTTATAAGAAAAGAGGCTAAAGTGGTAGTGGAAAACTTTTGACCACCCAAAACAAAGATACCTAAAATCGTATGACGATTTTATGCAACGGCGCGCTGAGAAAGTAAGAAAATAAATTTCTTTTCTACTTTCCTTGTATTTGTAATGAAAAGCACAGTGTTTACCTTGGGTAGAACTCATTTAACCCTCGAACTATTGGCACACCCCATCTCGGGAATAAATAAGTTACTTTCACCCCTAGGGTAACAATGTACTATGAAACATTGTAAACTATTCACGTAAGGCATCTTTATATTTCCGCTTAGAAACGGTCGCACTTACTTATTATTAATACTGTTGGACTCTTTTAATTTATAGGTACTTATAATCACAACCTGGCAACACTTTATTTGTTTAAAATGTCAAAATCACGACTGTCTGTCACTCTATTAGATTATTTTACGATTATTTTCATCTGTTTTCTCTGTCGTAGTTTAGTTTGCTTTTATTTTCATTCTTTTCGTGTATTTCTTTCTTCTTTCTTGTAATGTAAGTCTTTAATAAGTGTTAGTAAGTGTGTAGTGGCAAATGGTTCGGCGCCAGCGAACTAGAGTATTCTAGTTCTCTGTTCGGCGCGGATAAAACTGTAGCCCCGCAGCACAGGATCGCAAGATACTTAGCGCGGGGCACAGCGTCCCAAGAACGTACCACAATTTACTTACCCCACAATTTTTTTTTATTTACGATATAACCTTATCGTAAATAAAAAATATTTGTATTTGTATTTGACTCATATCAACTTTTAATAATGAGTAAGTGTGACCGTTTTCTACGCGGAAATGTATTATTGTTTCGTCCTACCCATTATTAACCATCAGTGCCGCTAAGGTGTGTGGTAACGCGCTGCTGGTCAAATGCCTAAGTATATACGACCTCGTTGGCGTAAAGGTTACCATGCCGGTCTGCTAATTGGAAGGTTCCGGGTTCGATTCCCGGCCCGGTCAACATCTTTGTGCTTAACTAAATTTGTTGGCTGTGGGTCTGGGTGTTAAATATGTATTTATATATAATGTGTATGTATGTATGTATGTATATGTAGTATATCAGTTGTGTTAGCAACCATAATAAAAGCTAGAAATGGTTCAGTATGGGGCTAACCAGCCGTGTCTGAAAGTGTCCTAATATTTAAAAAAAAGTGTTTGAATAAACCGTAGAGATAGCCACTTAGCTTGCGTTTGCTCTGTCCATATTTGATTACAGTCGTGATTAACCTGCTTAGTTTGTTTAACCTCGTTTACGTTTTGCATATTGTCTAATGTAGTTGAATTACTAACCCGCGTTTAGTTACGTTTAGTTTGATTACTGAGTAACTCAATTCATAGCGTGGGACGCTACTGATTAATTACATGACTATATGGTTGATAGAGATGGATCAGGTCTGAAATGCTAATATTAACAGTTTTTACGGTTCCGTACCTAAAAGGTAAAAAAAAGACCCTATTAATAAGACTCCGCTGTCTGTTTGTCTGTCACCAGGCTGTATCTCAGAAACCATAATAGTTAGAAAGCTAAAACTTACACAAGATATGTGTTTCTCGTGCCGCTATAAAAACCAATACTATTAATAAAATAAAAAAATATCAAGGGAGGTCCCCATATAATAAAATAGTTGTTTTTTTATTTTTTAGCTATATATCAATAGAGACATCACCTTAAATCTAGTACATTTTTGATCGAAGATTGACAGATAATGTAGAAACTTCGCTCGCTTCGTTCGCTCGGTCATTCAAAACTGCTGAGTAGTATACATCGTGCAACTTAAATAACTCATTCAAGTGACGTAAGAACAACGCCGCAAGTACTTGAAGGTTGCTGTAAAAAGCCAAGTACTATTTATATAGGACTACTGCTAAATGACTACGGTAACCAACTAACGGCACGTTGACTATAATAATAATAATAACATATTTATTTTCCATAAACCTTAAGCTATACAAAGATACACATTAATTTTCCCAAAATTGTAAGCTTTTTATAATAGGTTTGTTACATAATTATGTTAGATCCTCTAAGAAGTTAGTTAACGTAAACGATTTTAAGGTCGTCTGTAGAACGTCTCGACGAACAACTTTTTTTTAAAGACTTTTAAAAAAATTCGACGAAAAAATTTGCAGCTACATAAAAAAAATTCGCTTAGTAATAAAAAAAAAGTATGGAAAGGATTTTTTCTTTACATATTTTCAAAAGCCCAAGAACAAAAGTTGTAGATAGAAGACAAATTATTCTATATTATTAGTTATACTGGTGTGAGTTGTAGTGGAGGTGTGGTGGTCGGTCGAAGGAACGCATCTATTTTTTTTTGCCTAAATATTTAATTGTTCCTTTGCTTATCTTAATTTGGTTTAAGATCATAACGGAAGTACACTAAATAACATTTTAATTTTGTCTCCTATCTACAATGGATTACTGCAAAGTAACGCCTGAGTCAATAGGTTATTAGCAAAAGTTGTTTGCGTCGGTTACCAGTAAGCCTGTATAATAGCCGTACATTGAAGGATGCTTGTTTCGATAGCCACTACGCTGAGTTGCGAAATTACTTTCCGATAACTGTTATTCATTGAAGTGGTTAGTAATAGGCTTCGCTAAAATGTAAACTGTTCACGTAAGGCATCTTAATATTTTCGCGTAGAAAACAGTCACACTTACTTATTATTAAAAGTTGGAATGAGACCAACAGTGCACGCGCGGATCTCGCCGGCGGCGGTCCGTGTAACACTCGCCCCTGAAGATGGTGCTCGGAAAGCACCGAAACTGTTGGACTCATTGCAACTTTTAATAATAAGTAAGTGTGACCGTTTTCTCGTTTTCTACGCGAAAATATTCGCAAAAAAATTTTTTTTTAGTACGGTGGTAGTGCATTTTCTTTTTTCCACGGCTGGTTAGCCCCATACTGAACCATTTCTAGCTCGTATTATGGTTGCTAACACAACTGATATACATACATACATATTATATATAAATACATATTTAACACCCAGACCCACAGCCAACAAATTTAGTTAAGCGCAAAGATGTTGACCGGGCAGGGAATCGAACCCGGAACCTTCTGATTAGCTGATAGTCCGGCATGGTAACCTTTACGCTAACGAGGTCGTCAAAACGAGGTCGTTTGTCTAGCAACCAGTCTCAAGTTGAAAAATCTGTCACCAATCATCTAACGGTTTATACCGGTAGTCTCGTTGGGAGCCACTTATTCCAGATTTTTTAAAATACACACTCTATTTTATTCCCATACCACCTCAATTAAGTGTTCTTGCAGGCTCCTTGAGAGCCAGTTAATACAAACGTATGACTGTTTCGTGTTACGTGCCATCATAAAAAAAGTTTGTGTGTGTATTAGTGTGTATGTTTGTTACTTACCTTCGTCATGCTCAAACGGCTGAACTGATTTCAATGAAATTTGGATTGGAGATAGGTAAGACTCTGCACTAATATGTTAACACCGTGTGCGCATTTTGTTAGTAAAATAATGACTTGTAATATAATAATTATCACTAAATATACCTATGCATATTGTTTGGATCTTACTGATTGAAACCATCATTAGAGTGGCTCTTTTTTATTCAGCTGCGAAATAGGAATAAGTCTTTCGAATACACCTATGCTCGAAAAACGTATCCCTATTTCACAGCCGAATAAAAAAGAGCAAGCAACTCTAATGACGGTTTCAATCTGTAAGATCTAAACGAGGTTTCTGGCAGCGTCGTTAGTGGCTGATTGCGAGGAACCCACCGCAAGGACGGTCTGACTCAATTTATAGGTTCACGATCACGACTTATAGGCGTACGAATTATCTAGATTAAAGTTATAAATTCATATCTATGCCTTTTGCTTGTAGTTTTTTCTTAATTTATCAATTACTTTTAAAGTTCTTAGAAACATATAACTTTGTTGGCCATAAATAAAATACATACTATAAAGGGAAGTGACTACAATCATTACTTAAATACTTAAAAAGATTAGTTGGAAAAATTAAACTATATCCTACACCATTGAACAAACAAACTAAACACAAATGGTAACTTACCATAATTATTACCTTTAATTAGTGATACCATTAAATTTAAAATTGTACAGATTATAATGTAACAAGGTTTAGGGTTAGGTTTCAACAGTTTGGTTCTTATGGAACTTGAATGACTATGGACTATAGAAAAAGAAAACAATTTTTTTTTAAATTAATTAAGTTACTTTAAAATACATTTACTACTATTTACACATGAATAATCTTTTACACATTAATACGAGTAAGTGCTTGTAATTAGTTTTGTATGGTTATATAAGTTTAGAGTAGGACGATTTTGTGGTTGCCTTACGTCACGGAGACCTCAGTTCGATATCTGCCAATGAGCTAGAGCTTTTGGTGAAGAAAAACATCGTGAAGAAACCATACCAACCTTCCCTGGCTAGCCAACACCCTAAAGTTGGAAAGTTTGCCACCTGACCCTAACGATGTGTTTCAGCAGCCTTCTTGAGAGACATTTAGACTAGGCATGCTCATTCTCAGGTCTGAATATCGCTTACTTATGTGGCAACGCACACTGTTAGTCAAATGCCCAGCTTTAAGGAGTAAAAACATACTGAACACATATTTACTGGTTGTTTTTTTATTAACAATGAATATATGATGACTTTAATGTAGAAGCTCAGGTGGAAGGCGCAAAGACAGGGATTGACTGGGCCGTGCAAGTGCACCTTACCATAAATTAAGATAACAGTGTAAGGGGCGTTAAAATTGCTATTATGGATCATCATAATTATAGATGTACGAGTGCTGAATGTAAACTTTGCTCGTACTCGTAATACCTGCGTTTTGTAACTTCCCAAATTTCAAACTTTTCAATTTGTACCATCTCTCTAGCTTCGATCGAGTAAACGTTTATTTTATATAATTTTTAGAATAGAGTGAGAGTAGTAAAATGTTGGTTAAAATAGATATTATGAATGAAACTTTGACGGTTTTAAAATAGCTATTAAAACTATATTTGCAGCCTCAGCACCATTGACCTTTGCACGTGATATTCTAAATAAGTTTTCAATTATTTTTGTATACAGACAGTTATTAAACAAAAATTTAAACTTTAATTAATTTATGTTTTAATTTCACTTATAATATAATTTAAGTTGAGGTGCGTCATAATTATATTGACGCCCCTCAAGCCGAGCAATTTTTTGCGTCAATCAAGCGAGCGTCAAAAAATCCGCCCCTGTACCAGCCTGTGGGTACTAAAGCCAGCATTCAAGGTGAAAAGGAGAGAGATATTTTCATTTTCGCTTGACAAAATGCGCGCGGGATCGGCGATAAACACGTCGCGAACGAAAATAAATGTTCTGCGTTAGATTTGTTTTCTGATTGTTTCGAATGTGCATATATATATGTGTATTCAAATATACAGGACTACATAGAACTAATGCAAAAAATTTTAAAGGTGGCTTAAGTATGTCTATACATGTTTTATTTATTTAGTGGAAGCGTCTAGTTTTGGGCTTATCTTTTTCTTTTTTTCTTACACATTTTACACTCGGCTGGTTAGCCCCATATTAAACCATTTCTAGTTTGTATTGATGTAGAATTGATGAATGTAGACCGACAGCCAACTAATTAACTAAAGCACAAAGATATTGGCCGTGCCGAGAATCGAACCTTCTGATTGGCAGTCCAGCATGCTAACCATTGCGCCAACGCGATATTAAAAAAAAATGACTGTAATTGGTCAGAAATTGAGCATTGCCATTCAACGTGGCAATACTGCCAGTGTTCTGAGCACTTTTCTCTCAGCAAACAGCTTAATAGATTAGGTTTAGTCTGGATTTGATTTTCTAATATTTTGGTTTAAATTAAAAAAAAAACAATGTTGAATATAACCTTTTTATGAAAATCTAAATTATAATTATGTACTTATCGTGTTTACTGGTAAAACAAGTTAAATTCACTGTTTTATCAACAATGACTTAACAATGCTGTGCAGATAAGTGTAATTTTCGACGCTCTTTTAATGAAGGTAGGTAATGCGGTATAAGTGATAGGACTGTTTAGTGTCAAATTCCAAAATTAAACGAAATTAAGTGCTATAAGTGCAGAATATTTTTTTAAACTCTACTGAGAAAACGACGAAAATTTAAAAGGGAAACTTCGTTCAATGCAAATTGTTGCATTTATAATTTTTAAGTACCAGTAAGCCAACGATATGTAACCGCCAATTGTGGCACACTAAATTTAAGTAAATTTTATTTTATGTGTCTTTTTTTCCCTGCCCAGTAAAGAATTTTCTATCTTCTATATATCTTAATATATATATAAATCTCGTGTCACAATGTTTGTCCTCAATGGACTCCTAAACCACTTAACCGATTATAATAAAATTCGCACACCATGTGCAGTTCGATCCAACTTGAGAGATAGAATAGTTTAAATCTCAAATTATAGTCGCAATTTTAATTGATTGCTAATTATTGTCTGTTATTATTTGACAGTCACAATTATCTGTTAATTCCAAATGATTCTAACAGATGTCGATACCTTTCGACTGGGTTGAGTAAGTAATCAATAGATGGCGCTGCTATGGTAAATCTACGAACGTGTGATATAAGCTACACTATCTATTTTTCATACCCCTAAGTGAGGCAAAACAACGTTTGCCGGGTCAGCTAGTTCTATGTAAATTTCTAAAACATCTGATACGAGAGTAGCTTTAGTAGATACATCTTGACAAAGCACCTAGACAACAAAAAAAGTTATGTACTTAATATATTGTCATCTGCTCGCATCTTTGCAACACGATATGAAAACTGTTACGGTTTAATATCACATTATTGCTTCACTAAACTGCTAAATAAACGTCAAGATATGGCTCCGAAGTGCCGCTGGTATGTTCCATATGTCGGGAATGTAATAAAAGCCGCCATTTTGGGCAGAAAGTAGCAAATAGCTCGCCACTTTAGCTAAAATGTTTCGGTATCAAACTATTGTGGGTATTCGGGCGGGGTGTTGCCCTATTCAGGGTAGTATCGCAATATTGATTCCATAATGTTAGGTTTTGTACTACTTCACAGTTGAGAACGTATTTGCATCCGTAAATTATACACCAATGTTTTTTAATCTTTTGTCATAACTATTCAAATCTATTGACTAAAGACATAAATCAGGCAAATGATCCAGTTTTGAGTCTACTATTTTTTTATTTGGTTATAGTTTTGATTGTTTTCTGTTTTATGAAACATAATAAATGAATAAACAACCAAAAAACGTATTAGCAAAAAAAACGTCCATAGTTTTCAAACCGCTCAAAGGATAAGGACTGTTCGTAGTACTACAACAAACAGGCCACAATTTAACATGACATTCAACCTACGAAAGCGCCCAGATAATAATTTCACTTTTAAATTACTGTCTGTTGCACGGTTACCCATCCAAAGACTGCCCGAATCAATCATTGTTTAATCTTCCTCCCTTAGGTAGCTGAGCTACCAGACGTTTCAGTTACTTGAATGAATTCACTCAAAATACTCATTAAAAAATACTAAAAATTGTCAACATAAAATTTTGTTACATCTAAATAGATTACGTCCAAGTCCCTTGCCCAAACGTGTACATCAGACTCGCAGCATTCCCCCGCTGTCTAACATTGGAAATTTGCTGTCTCTTCCCCTCTCACGCAAACGACGCCCAATGTCGCAAACAAATTTTTTCGCCCCTTCGCCCCACGGCCCCGCTACATCTACAGCAAAAGGCACAAACTCGCACGCCGATTCCAGAGCAGAATATCCCTACTTGAATTGGGTTCTACCTTATCTCTAAACTATGACGCTATAACCCGTTACCCCGTGTGATATCAGGGCACAAAGCACAACACTGCAGTGTCACTATGCCGTCGTTTGATAAATGGTCCTCCGCCTTAGAAGCTGACTTGCGCATCTTTTAAATTACCTTTTTTTCTACCATATGATTTACGGGCAAGCAAGATTTATCACCATTCTCGAATCCCCAGAAAAATCTGAATAAATCGCACCCTATTAAGAAAGACGGGGACAGATCGCCTCGTGGTGTTTTGTTGCAGTTTCTGGACACTTTTGTATCAAGTTTTGGGTGATTTCGGCGGTTTTTGTTCAAGAATTTGAGATAGATTAATAGAGGTTGTTAAAACTTATGCCACTACAATGTAATATAATATAAAAAAACGTTATTATTTAATCAATAGTTACCCGATCTTTAAAACAATAATTGTTAGACCCTTTACTGTGAATGTTTCACAGGATACTTAAAATTAATAATAAATAATTAACTTTTTATTTAATTAACTTTGAACTTTTACTCGATCTTTATAACAACAGTTGTAAGACCCTTTAATAATACATCACGTTTCATACATCATGTTTCATAGGATACTTAAAATTTGTAATAAATAATTAACTTTTATTTAATTAATTTTAGATTAGATTTACATTAAGTAATATTGAATTTGTAGTAATTAGTTATCCGTCACTTAATAATTATATTTAATTACACTTCATAATAAATTACAAAATTAAAATAAAATAAATTCGTAAGTAGGGCTCCCTTACAAACAACATGTTTTTATGGCATTTTTAAAGATATATGGTACGGAATCTTTCATTCGCAAGCCTGATTTGCACTAGACCAATTTTTATAAGTAACATTTCCACTGAAGCCTGCAATACATTTCCCAGAGCATCCCCGAATGTATTGCGTTGACTTCCAAATAATCTTATTCAAATGAGTTAGGGGTAGGACGGTGGCAAGACGAAGTGCTTGGCGCTGTGCCAGCCTGTTAATAGTTTAGTGGAGTAGGAGAATAGTTGTAGTTTACTACCTTAGCCGTAATGGAGCTAGGGAATTTTGCCTACAGTTTAACTAAGAAGGTTACATACAAAAAGCATGGTTTTTTTTTATAAATCTTATGAAATACTACATTAATTAAAGATCTACAATATTTTCAGTTTTTTTATGTTCATACTGGCATAACAGAGAGGAGGCCTATACCCAGCCGTGGGTAGATATAGGCATATATAGGGATAATGGTGAAGGAAATCTTCACTGTTGAGTTGACACGCACTTGGCTGTTATTCTTTGTAATAACAAAATTGGCCCGCTAAAAACACTTACAGCATTTTCAAATTCGAACCCGAAACCTTCTGATTGGCAGTCCGGCGTGGTTAAACGGTGGCACATATTGTTGCTGAATGCCCGATCTATAGAAATGAACGATTTAATCTAGAAACCTAATAAATGTAAATATAACTGTAGAAAATATAAGTAATATCGTGTTAGATAAAGTAGTTAGACATAAGTTTATATTGTATTGCAAAGAAATTGTCAAAAGAGTAGGGATAAGGAATGGAAGCAGAAATATGGGAGCACTGTCTACCCGTCATAACAAGTCTGACGGACTAAGTGCCCAAACTGAATGGTATGAAAGGGTGTTACAGTACAGAATAGGCTCCGAATAAAACAAACATCAGAGGTAAGTGTATTTAAAAAAAAAAAATATTACGCCAGGAGGTCGGATAATAAAACGGTCGATAATTATAATCTGTGTTAATTTTGTCAGATAACGGCTTACTAGATAAGGCTACAGTTACGGCCGTACGAAAACAGCGCTAAAAGCGCTTTCTTTCTATTACCATACCTTATGATAAGCCGAAGGACGGCTCTGAACTAAAATAGAGTCGGACCGTTTTGTGTGTCGGTAAAATCGATAATACATTACCGATGCAGCCATACTTATGCCGCGGACATTTATAGTTCCTTCCAGACATAAGAAAGTCTACGTTTTAATACTTAGTCTAATAAGGAAAGTGCGTATAGGATGAAATGTGGATGTTCTATTTTCGAATTTGTATTAGGGGAGTTAGAACATATTTCACACACAGCTGGTATTGTATTTATTGTGATTTCCTCCATGCTTTGGTTGCCTGGAAGAGATCGCTTTAAGTGATAAGGCCGCCACTTGTAACACTACTTCTAAGATGATTAATTATTTTGCTTTTTGTTTTGCATTTCCATTTGTGTTGCAATAGAGAGTATATCTATCTATCTATCTGGTTAGTTTCATACTAAACCATTTCTAGTTTGTGTTGTGGTTGCTAACCCAACTGATATAAATATACAAACATAAATACTTTATGTCGATTTTTTGGCGACCTCGATGACGTTATGGTTACCATGCCGGGATGCCAATCAGAAGGTTCCGGGTTCGATTCCCGGTACGGCCAAATTTTTTTTCTGCTGAATCAAATTTGTTGGCTGTCGGTCTGGATGTTAAATATGTATCTATATAAAATATGTATGTGTAGTATATCAGTTGTGTTAGCAACCATAATACGAACTAGAAATGGTTCAGTATGGGGTTAACCAGCCGTGTGTGAAACGTGTAAAAAAACATATTTTGCACCCAGACCGATAGCCAACTAATTTACTTTATCACAAAGATATTGGCCGTGCCGTTAATCAAACCTGGAACTCTCTAATTGGCAGTTCACGCTCAAACAACTGAAGCTGAATTTTGATTAATTTTGGTGTAAAGCTAGGTTAGACCTTGGGTTAACTCATAGGCTAATTTTTATCCCGAAATAATTGTGGTTCCCGTGGGATACGCAAATAACTTCAAAATCAGTGTTACTCCTTCAGGCCCCAACGGTTGGACCGATATTGATGAGATTTACTATGAAGATAGGTTACACCTTGGATTAAAACAAAGGCTACTTTTATCCCGAATTAATGCGGGTAATATCACGGGCGTAGCTAATTTGTAATGTTTATTCAGGACAAAATTAAAACAATTATTTAAAAATCTTACTGATTATTCAAAATATTCAAAAACCTAGAACTTGAATTTTCTGCGGCAAAAATGATAAACAGTTATTATATTAATGTAATTTAAGCAGGGACCTTTTACCTCCCAAATTTAGTCCTTAACAACACAAGATTTCCATCGTCAATAGGTCAAAGCTCCTATTTACTAAGATAAAAGAATTAAGCTCCGTATTTTCTGATCATTAGTGATCGAGAAAGCTCGTTAAGGGGCTTTAAAGGGTGAGGGCATTTGGGGCCACAAGAGGGCGTCTAAGGGAAAATAGAGGGCAAAAAAGAAGCAAAGATTTTCCTTAGAAATCGCCTTAAAGTTCGAGTTTGTTCCGTTGTCCTGTCATTAATGAGGTATTTAGTGAGGATAAAGATTTTTTTTCTATCAAATCAGTTATTTCTTATACCACGTTGCTTTGCCTCACTTAGGGGTATGAAAAATAGATAGTGTAGCTTATATGACACGTTCGTAGATTTACCATAGCAGCGCCATCTATTGATTACTTACTCAACCCAGTCGAAAGGTATCGACATCTGTTAGAATCATTTGGAGTTAACAGATAATTGTGACTGACAAATAATAACAGACAATAATTCTATCTCTCAAGTTGGATCGAACTGCACAAGGTGTGCGAATTTTATTATAATCGGTTAAGTGGTTTAGGAGTCCATTGAGGACAAACATTGTCATACAAGATTTAAATATATTAAGTTATTGATTGACGACTTTGTTGGCGTAATGGTTACCATGCTGGACTGCCAACCAAAGACTCCCGGGTTCTATTCCGGCAAGGCTAACATATTTGTACAGAACAAAAATTGTTGACTGTCGGTCCAAGTGTTAAAAATATATTGATTGAAAAAGTATTCATAGTATAATAGTTGTGTTGGCAACCATAATACAAACTATGAATGGTTTAGTATGGGACTAACCAGCCGTATGTGAAATGTGTCCTAATATTTATTTATTTTTAATACAGGTAACAATATGTTTAATATTGTAATAATATGTTTTGCTCGTTTTACTCTTTCCTAATCGAAGACTTTTTTTGGCAAATTATATGATTATAAGCCAGCATTTCATTCACGAGCCGACTTGATCAAACTTCCTGACAGAAAGTAAGATTCAGAATAAGTATACATTTTTCTTCTGCTTCGTAAAAGCTAAGTGGCGAAGCTCTGGAGACGAGACTTTTCATGGTACGTTTACACGCTTGCCAAGCCTTGGCAAACTGCAAACAGTCCCAAGCCTCCACAAATCTCCACAAATCGTTTGAAAGGCGTTTATACGCTTGTGAATACGTCAGTCTGCAATACACATCCAAGCATGGGCCCTTTGATCTGCGTAAAAAACCGACACTCTACTGGATCGGAAGCAAACAGGCACAAACCCACGCAAGCCAAGCCAATCGCCCTATTTACATGCTTGCGATTGTCGATCCTTGCCAAGGCTTGGCAAGCGTGTAAACGTACCATCAAGCCACCCGAAGGCCTTTGACTTAGCTGAACAAACTTTAGGTTGTTTGTAGACTAACAGTACTAAAATAATCTCATCTATTTCGGGGCTCTTTTTCGGTTAGCCAGCAGCACCCCTGTCGTGTTGGGTTAGATTGAATAATAAATCATGTGAGTGTCACACTGAACCTGATTTCATGAGACGCTAAGCTTGTTAGGATGTGTAATTCGATTTGTGTGATTACAAAAATGTGACTCGTCTAGTCTTCTATTTCTGAGAGATAAGGGTTCTTTAATCTTATAAAAATGCCTATTTGTATTTTGTGGATATGAAAGAGGGAGAGGAGGCATATGCTAACAGTGAGCAATAATCAGCTGAAAATAAAATGGAACAAAATTCTTGTTTTATTATTTATTATTCACAAAAAAAACCTGTATACACTTAACAAAAATAATCGTTGCGATACCACACTGTTCAATGCGAAATAGATATAGAGGGAGAAAGAGAGACAGACAGTGAAAACATGCGCAGGCCGCACATCTTACAAAAGCTTTCTATAGCAAAAAGTGTCGTGACAGCTTTTCGTAAGATTTTTTTCCGTCTAGCCCCCTTTCACAACGCGTGATAAGGAACCTCGTTCCAATTGGAAATTCTTGATGTTTTTGAAAAGTTATGGTAACTAAGTATACAATATTACTACAAATAAAATTAATATTCATACTGAAAATTACGATATTTGAATTATCTTGTCTTCCATTTTTCTCAATTTTTGAAGCAATGACAGTTCAGTTGTACATGTTGCAGCCTTCCATTCCGAAGGCCAAAAGTTCGACTCCCGCCAATTCAAGCTTTAGGTGAAGAAAAATATATAGTAATGTTATTTATTTATAATTATTTTACATTCAGTCTAAATATATAAGGTTATTTGTATTAGCATAAATTATTATAATTATTGTTAGTATAGTAAACGCTTTCAATTGAACAAATTAAGAAATAATTTTGAATCGCAAGATAAATAAATAAATAATTAACATTTGACATATAAAACATTCTAAAAGTGTTAAAGAAACCTTTAATAATGTAAATTGTCCAACCAATATGAAATATATTGATAATTATTCGACCTACGACATTAACTTTTTTATTTAATATTACAATACGTTTTTTATTATACATGATATAGAACATATTATATAAAATATATTTTAAAAAGATAGATGCATTTTAATTTATATTTTTTATATAAAATAAAATCATAGAACATTTATGCGTTCATATAAAAATATCTTACAGCTACTGTGAACTCAGTTTAAAAACTATGCATGAGCATGAAAGAGTATATTTTTGTGTTATTTTTATCATAATCCCGCAGAAATGTCTGTCCGTTGCTCGCAGTATTATGGTGTAAATGTACTTGACAAGGTCTTATGGGATTTCCGCAGCCGAGTTAGGAATAATGTAGAGTAAAAACAGTATGAGTATATGTAAACATACATATCAAAGTAATTCCTTTTCTTAGGGCATAGAAAAATTAAGGAAAGAAATACACTTAGTTAGGTAAGTTCAATAGATTATTAAATAAAATAGAAAACGAAAAAGACATTGCTTGAATTGTAACAATCCGAGTATATAAAAATCTGATAATAAAAAAATATTATTGCTGAGATATTTCGAGTTGAAGTGCAAACAAAATTTAATTAACTAAAAAAATATCTAGTTTATTTATTACATCATGGTTTATATTTTGACATTTTAAACATTGAAATGTGAAAATGGTGGTGATTCAGTGGCACACACGACTTAACTAAATTTAAAGTAGCTCTGTCTCTTTTCGTCATAAATGACCAAAAAAAGATGGTACGATCTAAACCATAGACAAAAACATCTAAAATCACGTCAAACACGACAGATTTATAACTGATACAATTGGGTGCGCTCTAAAATCGCTTACATTTTTCATATTTGACGTGATTTTAGTTGTTTTGTGTGTGGTTCAGAACGTGCCGTCTCTTTCTGGCCACCTTAGATAAAAAGAGACGGGACTTCTTTAAATTTAGTTTATTCGTGTGTGCCGCTGAATCGCCACCATTAACTACATTTTTCCACAATCCGATACTGCAAAGTTCCTAGTCCTTACTGTCGTTTACTTGTATAATTGTAATTGTGTTTAGTGACTTTGTAGCGTACTAGACGCTAACTGACCTGGATTTCATAACGCGGTAGTTTTCATCTAATTTGCTGGTAGTCGTGAAAAATCTCCCTCGACAGTACTGTAGTAGAGATAGAGTTAAAAATTATTCTCTAATCAACGTCAACTCTGAAAACTGCACTGGATGTTGCAAATTGGAGTTAAATTAGTTTCTGGTCTTGTTATTTTCTATACAATAATACATTTTTCTTTTTCCATTTAAGATTTTTAGGCTTAGGTTTTATACTTTAGTCTAGAGTAGTTTTTTTTATCTTATTAATATTCAGTAATGCAAAAGTCTTGGGCTAGACATGTTAAATATTGGTAATTGAATGCGTATTATTACAAAAAAAGTTACTCGAAAAATTCCTCGTAATATTATAAATGCGAAAGTTTGTATGTAAGTGAGTATGTGTGTATGTTTGTTACTTCTTCAAGCTTAATTGAACCGAGTCTCATGAAATTCGTGTGAAGATAGGTTAGACTTTGAATTAACACTTAGGCCACTTTTTATTCCGAAAACAACAGTGGTTTCCGTGGGATACGCAAATAACTTCAAAATCTATGTTACTCCTACACATTCATGAGGAGATTTACTATGAAGATAGGTTAGACATTGAATTAACACAGAAGCTACTTTTTATCCCGAGCAACTAGAAAATTAAATAATATCATTTATTTTAAATAAATGAATAATCTGTAAAAAAACACTCAATAACATTATTAAATCATTTATTCAATAAAATTATATAAAATTACGTCCAATATAAATGTCACACACTAAAAACTAAAACTAATCAAATAACCCGCCCCTGGTCGCCCCCGGTGCAAAGGTGCCCATCACGCTCGCTGCATTATTAAATTAAAAAATACAACTTTGAAGCTATTGTATAAACTAAAACTGTAATTAATGTTTGTTCCAGGAAATTCATCCCTCTTCATATTATAGAAGAAGACAGCTATGAGAAAGACATGCTGTTTTATGTCAATCTTGGAGAGCCAGAACTGTTGGGGGGTAAGAAGTTAACACATGACTTACTTTTGTTTTTAAAATGTATTAGGATTAGTAGATAGTAAGCTAGAAATTCAAATTGATGTTACCATTCATTGCCTTTGATTCGATTTTAAAATAATATTAAAAAATTTACAAATTTTAGTATCAATTATTATTTAAATTGCCTCATTTAGAAAATAAGAACGATGCATGCGATTACTTAATTATAATATTACTAGCTGACCCGGCAAACGTTGTTTTGCCTTATTAATTATTTTTATTCTAGTTTCTAGACAAATTCTAGTATAATTAAAATTTTACTTACTTATTATAAGTGTGTATGGTATATGCGTGAAATGGGTATGGAGCGCCATGAACAAACGTTAATGGAATATAAAAGTAACAAACGCCAAAAAATATTATGTTCAATCATATCTATTTAATAGTGTTTATTTAAACAAACATTAATTTGTTCTTCTTAGGTGGCACCGACGCCAAGAATACAGGATAAATAAAAATTTAAAATGGCATGTTTATATGTTAATCAAATAAAGTCTTCGATGGTACTTATGTGTAGGCATAAAATTATTTTTCACTTTTTAGATACAGTTAGAATTTGAAGTCTGTTATTTGTATAATACAATTTCATTGTAAAATTCTTAAGGTTAGTAGGTGTAGTAGTGTCATAAGCTATGACCCAAAACGTCATAGGACCAATCGCGAGCGAAGCGAACGCTATGCGAGTGTAGCGAGCTATCCGCGAGCGAAGCGAGCGCGAAATATTTTAGCATATTTGTTCGAGCCGCTTGAGCATAAAGATGTCTAAAGCAGAACAAATAACATAATATTTGTAGTGTCGTGAGCTATGACCCAAAATGTCCTAGGACCAATCGCGAGCGAAGCGAGCGCGAAAATTATTAGCATATTTGTTCGAGCCGCTTGAGCATAATGAAGTCCAAAACAGAACAAATTACATAGTATTTGTAGTGTCGTAAGCTATGACCCAAAAGTCCTAGGACCAATTGCGAGCGAAGCGAGCAGAATGCGAGCGCAGCGAGCTATGCGCGAGCAAAGCGAGCGTGAAAATTTTTAAGCATATTTGTTCGAGCCGTTTGAGCATAAAGAAGTCCAAAACAGAACAAATTACATAATATTTGTAGTGTCGTAAGCTATGACCCAAAACGTCCTAGGACCAATCGCGAGCAAAGCGAGCCGGATGTGAGCGCAGCGAGCTATGCGCGAGCGGAGCGAGCGCGAAATTTTAAGCATATTTGTTCGAGCCGTTTGAGCATAAAGAAGTTAGAAGCAGAACAAATTACATAATATTTGTAGTGTCGTGAGCTATGACCCAAAACGTCATAGGACCAATCGCGAGCGAAGCGAGCCCCCTGCGAGCGTAGCGAGCTATGCGCGAGCGAAGCGAGCGCGAAATTTTTTAGCATATTTGTTCAAGCCACTTGAGCATAATGAAGTCCAAAGCAGAACAAATCACATAATATTTGTAGTGTCGTAAGCTATGACCCAAAAGTCCTAGGACCAATCGCGAGCGAAGCGAGCGCGAAAATTTTTAGCATATTTGTTCGAGCCGTTTGAGCATAAAGGAGTCCAAAACAGAACAAATCACATAATATTTGTAGTGTCGTAAGCTATGACCCAAAAGTCCTAGGACCAATCGCGAGCGAAGCGAGCTGGATGCGAGTACAGCGAGATATGCGCGAGCGAAGCGAGCGCGAAAATTTTTAGCATATTTGTTCGAGCCGTTTGAGCATAAAGAAGTCCAAAGCAGAACAAATTACATAATATTTGTAGTGTCATTATCATATTTGTTGAAAATTTTTTGCTCATACGTTCGGGGTCTAGTTTATTAGTACATCAAATTTTATAGCTTCTTCTACGTAAGAACTAAGTAATCAAGTTATGTTGTCGAGAATTTTTCAAGCCCCTGCCTTAGTTTAACGACTGTTTGTGCTAAGAGGACCTACAATTTAACGTATAATCCGATCCACAGTAGGGCACAGATGAAAATACATTTTTTTACAACAGTCATGTGCAGGAGAGGTTATGCAATAAAGCGACTTACACGCGGGTGGAGCCGCGGTTAAGTTAATAAGAGAGTTACATTGATATAGCAAAATGATAATTGTTAACAATACTACTACATACGATACATAAACAATAACGAAGGTCGAAATTTGTGTAAACAGTGAGAGAAGTCTGTGAAGAAGAATTTTGTGAGTAAAACAGGAGACCGACTTCGGTCTATGGCATAGTGTGGCATTTCACTCACCAGTAAAGTAAAGGCGCGGCAAATTTTAAGTGTTTAAGATTGGTAATACTAAGCATATGTATATCAGGTTAAATTTTGTTAGTTATTTTCTTCAACAAAAAAATAGATTTTTACTCGAAGTACAGTTAAAGACACTATATTTTGATGAGTTATCAAGCGAGATGAAAAATGAATAAAATACGAAAACGGCCATAAAAAATAGGGGTTAGTGATAAAAAAGTAAAAAATTAGGGTTGTAGGTATTTTTTAATGCCACTTTATACAAAAAAAAAAAATTTCGTCGAAAAATGAAAAAAAAATATTTAAGGGTGATCAACCCTTATCACTTAAGGGTATAAAAAATAGATAGTAGCCGATTCTCAGACCTACTGAATACGTATATAAAATTTGGCAAAGATCAGTCAATCCGTTTCGGAGGTGTACGGCAACAAACACTGTGACACAGAAATTTATTAAAATGGCCATAAAAAATAGGGGTTGATGATAAATAAGTATAAATTTAGGGCTGTATGTATTTTTTAATGCCACTTTATATAAAATTAAAATAAAAAAAATTCGTCGAAAAAATCAAAAAATATATTTAGGGGTGAACAACCCTTATCACTTAGGGGTAAAAACGTTTCACGTTGGCCGATTCTCATACCTACTGAATACGCATATGAAATTTGGTAATGATCAGTCAAGCCGTTTCGGAGGAGTTCGGTAACAAACACTGTGACACGGAAATTTTATATATAAGATAATGTAATTTTTATAATCTTTACAACACTTTTAAGGTCTTTTAATGAAATTGATATTGCATTTTGATACCCTAATTTGCAAACCTACTAACTCCTCTGCAGATTTTTCACGGGAGAGGCTCAAAACGTAAATGTATTTTATTTAGATAAATAAAAAGTAATATAACTTTATTTTAATTATAATAATAAAAATAAAGCATAGTTTTTCACGGGATTTTGGTCTTTCTTTATTGCGTAAAATAAAATATACAGTGAAGTTTCGAGCCTCTCCCGTAAAAAACCCGCAGAGGAATTAGTATCAAATTAGGGAATCGATTTCGAAATTGCAATATATTGTAAATTTTATTGATTACGAGTAAAAGACTTCAATAAATTTGTTCACTTTAATTATTAATTTTAGAATTTAATTTAATCTTAATATTTGAAATTTTCACTTTGAATTTAATTTATTTATCTTAACAATTTGCATGAAAGATTCTCTTATGCTACAAATTTTACGACAACTTAGTTTATCTCAAAAAAAATGTATGATATATTATAAGTCGTACTTACGTAGTTCGTAAACTCATTTGTGAATGCTAAATATTTTTTTTTTTAAGTAGGTAGTTCAAACTATATTTTGCATTGATCTCGATAAAATAATTATTAGACTATTTTAATACAGTAGTTATTTCTAGACACGGTTGACTAAATAATATTTTTTTTTATTTTGAACACAAACAATAATATTTGCATACTTTATTTTTGCTTGAATCGCGTTTAGCTCGGTGGGATAACGTTTGCTTTTCAATCTGACGAGTCCTAGTTCGATACCGGCCTTACACCAATGACTTGTTTTTCAAGTAATGTGTGGATTTGAACTCGCTTTTCCGTGAAGTAAACCGGCATGTTTCTTTACCACAAAATATGAGGACGTGTGTCTTCCGTGGAAAGACCTGGATGACCATCATGATGTACTTGAATAAAATAAACTAAGCCTCAATAAATAAATAGATTCTCCGGAGAACATGACCCTCAGTTATAAGGAATGCGAATGAATGTACATAGATAGATAGATAAACACTTTATCAAAACACTCCTAAAAATAAAATTACATGCAAACACTTGAAAGAACTTAAAAGCTAGTGACTCAACTGGCGGTTTTATCGCTAAAAGCGATCTCTTTCATCAGGCAAGTAATTCCAAGAAAGTAGGTACACAAAGATAAAACTTAGAGACGAGGTGTATCAATGTGGCTATGTGTATCCAAAAAATACATGATATATTTAAGGAATATTTTACTTCATCTGGATAATGTTTCATTATTCTTCTTCGTATGAGCTAAGTGGCCTAGCTTTGGTGTCGAGAGTTTTCAAGACACCTTAAGGCCTCTGACTTGGCTTAACGACTGCATGTACTAATACTAACAGCCGGGACCTACAATTTAACATGTCATCCGACCCACGGTAGCGCCAGATGAAAATGCCACTTGAAAAACGACAGTCTTGAGCAGGGTCACCCATCCAAATACAGTCCGCGTCGACCGTTGATGATCGCGTCAGATCACCTTAGCTAGCCGAGCTAAGGGCCCTAGTGTTTCCTGAAAAGGTTTTAATATGATTTAGTCAACCGTTTCTTCTTAGTAATAGTTTGTAACATAGATTGTAATTTTGTTTGCATGATATTAACACAGAGGTGTTCGAAACGTTTCTTCCGGACGCATCAGCGAGCATCTCTATACAGTTCCCACAAGGTAAGTTATTCACTGTACACCTAGTACAAGTATTTTCCAATGCGCAAAACTGATAGATAATCATAAAAAAACATATTTTTTTAATTTATTTTAATCGTAATACTTGAGACTTTTATTAATTCTTGATAAATTATGATTATCAAAAGATTAATAGTGTCAAATAATTTTACATGTCAAATTCATAATGAGATAATACTAAACAAATTAAATGGGTACAAAAATAAGTATACATATTCTTAAAGTGGTTTTCTAGGCGGTCTATAAGCAATATTTTTTTTCGTTTATAACAAGAAAACTGTATATATTAAAGAATGCTCCATTATTTATTTACACTTAACTTGGTTTATCTTAAACCACATTAATCATTAAAAAGAGGCACAAAAACAAAAATTAAACTCTAGAGCTCAATCTACCTTAATTTCATAGTAAACCCAAAATTTCCAATTCAAAAGAAGCACGAAATCAGCGAAATGGGTTCATCCATCATCCGATATCTAGCTTGAAAAACATTCATTTACCAAAGCTACCAAGTTGAGTACTGGCGATCTACTAAGGATTCGAATCCTCACCTAATCCGGACTGATTCCAGCTCTATTACGTTGACGTTCATCTGTTCTAATATTATAAAGCTGAAGAGTTTGTTTGTTTGTAACGCGCTAATCTCAGGAACAAACGAATTGAAACATCTTTTTGTGTTGAATAGACCATTTATAGAGAAATGCTTTAGGCTTTATAACATCACGCTGCAACTAATAGTAGCGAATATAGTTCCATGATAGCTAAAATCCGAGGTTAACTACATTTCAGGAATCGAACTAGAATGACAGATGCGACTCAGTATGATCATAATAATATTTACATAAAGGTAATATTTACATAAAATTCGCACGGGAATATAATAGTATACAATTGTTTGAGTCTATTATCTGGATAAATGTAGTTCCCACAAGTTACGCGAAAAGCGACCTACACGCGGGCGAAGCTGTGGCCAACTGCTAGTCGTATAATAAGTAGGACTTTCATAGGTCGAACACTCTATATCGTAGAAAAAGTAAGTATATTAAAATGTATTTACTGGTAATTTAATTAAAAGTATCGTTACATAAATTATAATTAAAACAGACACAATTTCCAAAGTATTTAACAATGTAAGAAGTAGCGGAAGTAGAGGTCGACTAAAGAAGACATGGATGAATTGTGTGAAGGAGGATATGAATGAGAAGGGATTCGAGTGAATGTGGAGATGACGGCTGATAGAATGGCGTGGAAGCGAAAAACAGACTGTGCTGACCCCACCTAGTGGGAAAATGTAAAGAAGAAGAAGAGATTTGACACTATTTTCAACAGTTTACATTGTGCTCTTTACTCGTATGGTACCTGTAACTTACGCCCTATCAGATCTATTTGCATAAACCGTTTTCCCTTATACAAAATACTTCCTTAATGAAAAAATAATTACAGTAATTTCCGGCAAATATACTACTATGAAAAATCATTAATTATTCCTACATAAACCGCAAACAATGTAACATTTCATAGTTGTTTAAGAAACGCTAAGAAAAAATGTGAAAACAGTTTCTTAATAAATTTTGCCGGCCAACCAATTGTGAATTGAAGGGATAAAACTTAAACAATATTAAGTTCTTTGTGGTTCTACGCAATTTTGTGGATAGAAGATCCCAGTAGCCCCCGCCCGATCTACCCTGATGCTTCATTAGAAACGAAAATTTGTATTTTTATGATTCGGCAATTTTAGGAAATTGATTTATCGCTGAGGTGATTTATAACTCGATTCAATAAAGTCAACATTTGAAAGTTCGCTTTCTCTTACACATACTCATTTAGTTGTGCAAGTGAGAGGGCATACATTTTAAAAATTTTTTAGAGCAAGTGCCGCGCACTTTCTTTTGTTTACTTTAACTTGTATTTGTCTAGTTTAATATTTTATTACGTGTATATTTTTAACTTAAATTAGTAGCAACTACAACCTTGCAGAAACAACTTTTAGTAGGTAAAGTAATCCAAAAATTTTTTTTTTAATTATTCTACCTTTATTTAATTCTTTTAAATAACTTTCACAAAAATAACCCTTTAATATTCTCTTCCAAATTTATAATTTCTTTGTAACCGTTATTAATAATATCGTCATTTGATTGTTTATATATAACCAATACTTGTTATAACTCTGTGGGAGAGGCAATTGGTGTTGAAACACAGTCTATGACTTAATCAACACCAATGGTTTAATTTTACGAGTAATAGTGTATTTCTTAATTATGTCAATATAGGATATTAATCATTATTCTATTCATTCTTCGTACATTTCAAATGTAATTGAAAACCTGTAAGCAACAATAATACGTCAAAGTCTATAATTACAAAATTAGTGAACTAATATAATTTGTAAAGGTTGTCAGTATGTCCTCGCCCTAATCCGGCTCGACAACAAGGTCGCGCGCAACATCATTATAAGTAACTTGATTACATCACTCTACTAATGATATTTAGTCGCCGTGACGTTCACGCTTAGGGGTGTGTTAAACTTGCTAGAAGCGCCCTTCAGGCTGTGAGGTTTTAGGAAATGCGGGTAGTTATTTAAGATATACTATGTGCCAATTGAATAAACTAGTCAGCTGTCAACTCCGGCTTTTACTTGACGTCCCATATGGCGACGAGGCGGTTTCACGCGTGAAATAATTATTACGAGTTTTGTCGCGAAAGCAGTGTTTTACCATGCCGTTCGGGAAATTAGAACATTTTGACCTTAATTCTAAGCAGTGGCCGGCGTACATACGCCGCGTTAACCAATACATTCGGTTAAATGAAATTAAAAACAAACATTTATTTAGCTTAACAGTAAAACCCATATCATTTAACCGTTCAAGTACCGCTTTAAGATTCTTTAAATGTTCATCCCTCGTCTTCCCCGTGACGCAAATGTCATCCAGGAAAACGACCGTATTTGGCACGCCCTTCAGCGTCTCCTCCATAAGCTGACTGGTTTATTCAATTGGCACATAGTATATCTTAAATAACTACCCGCATTTCCTAAAACCTCACACAGGCTTCTTATTCTGTGAAGCTACTAGCTGACCCGGCAAACGTTGGTTTGCCTCACTTAGGGGTATGAAAAATAGATAGTGTAGCTTATATGACACGTTCGTAGATTTACCATAGCAGAGCCATCTATTGATTACTTACTCAACCCAGTCGAAAGGTATCGACATCTGTTAGAATCATTTGGAGTTAACAGATAATTGTGACTGTCAAACAATAACAGACAATAATTAGCAATAAATTAAAATTGCGACTATAATTTGAGATTTAAACTATCCTATCTCTCAAGTTGGATCGAACTGCACATGGTGTGCGAATTTTATTATAATCGGCTAAGTGGTTTAGGAGTCTATTTAGGACAAACATTGTGACACGAGATTTATATATATTAAGATAAGATATGGCCTAGCTCTGGTATCGAAGAACTAGGCCATATAGCGCTGTAGCTCGCAGGGGTAATTAGTCGGTGGAGTAAGTAGTTCAGGCGCAGCCGTCATCGCGGGCGTATGTTGGCTGTGTTCCTGCCCTAGAGAATGGCACACTGATTGTGCTGAAACATGTCGGGCTAATACCGACAAAATTAACGTAAGTGATAGCCGGTTATACAAACATTATTCTGGTATCGAGTTTTCCAAAAGCATTAAAGCCGCCTGAAGGCATCTGGCTTGACTTAACGATTGCTTGTACTAGGACTAACTTTAACAGTCGAGACCTACAATTTAACGCGTCATCCAACCTATGGTTGAAAGCTTTCAACACCGGCGGGGCAAGCACGGGTAGTGGATAATTTCTCCTCTGGGAGAGGTAATCTGTTCGTTTTTGTTACTTTCTTTTTTTTGTTGCGTTTGAAGTTATATTTTTGTAAATTTCTTCAAAATTTTTGCACGACAAATAATAAATAATCTCATTTTATTATAAAATGTAAACACAAATACACCCCTTACACGTAACATCCTTTTTTTTCCCACCTCCTAATTATACGATAATCTGTCTCTGCCATATGTCGATGGAAGAGTAGTTAGTCATTTTACGTGGAAACAGCGAGGAATAACGACATAAATTGTTCACGATTAACGTCAAGTGGAATTACAATACAATACACTACAAAACCTCTTTATTGCACACTAAAACACATTTACAATAAACATATACATAACTAAGAGATACCAAACGTTCAACAATAGGGCGGCCTCATTGGCTATGGCGTTTTCTAAAAATTTATTAATTTAATTAATTGGGAATTATTTTTTGAGATTAATTGTTCCTTTTTGCCATTCTTTTTAGATGCATTCCACTGCGAGGTGGAAATAATGGTGGAAAAATTATAAGCCCTGTGGTCGCCCCGCAAAGCCTGGCCATTGGGCTGATACGAAGATTAAATTAGGTTATAAGGCAACAAAAAGCTATTTCAGTGATCTCTCAGTTAAGGAAGTTTAGGCAAATATTCCTTATATCCTTGGAATTCTTTCAGATATCGGTTTTCAGTAAAACCGCAGTGAATGGCATCCTTTCCATCGAGTTTATAGTTGGCTCCGTTCATAAAATACATCTCAGGGATTTACGACTAGAATATCCGGCTTTATCCGGATTTATCTAGATTTAGCGTTGACAGACGTGTCTAGCTAGCAAGTGTAAATAAAAAAATTGTTAACACAAAAATATTGACAAATATTGACATTTGTCAATATTATTATTGTGAATTTGAAACTGATAAAAAAAAATACATACAGTCGAATATGCTTATAATATTCGACTGTATGTATTTTTTTATCCTTCTCCTTTTTTGAGGTCAGTTAAAAAGTATAAAAGTAAAAATTCTTTATTTACATTAATTGGTATATACAATATAAAATAAAACAAACCTGAAACTTAACTTGAAGATTTCAAGCTTAGACAACTTTAAGCAAATCTTTTTACAAAAAGACACCCCTATAGCATCATATAAGCGATTTTATACTTCTTTTGTCACCCCTATCGAATCTTATAAGCGATTTTCTACTTAAAGAAAGTCGAAATCTTTTTCCGTATCACCAGAGGTCAATTGCCAGTAAATTAGGAATCAATGGGAATTGCGGTCTAAACCTTAATCTGTACGGGACCCACGTTTTGGATCGTCCCCCATTTCAGCAGTTACGCTGAATTCTTTATTTTTACACGCTTTATATTAGCTTCACCTGTTTCTTTGTATGTTTGTTTGTAACCGACTTCTTTGGGCGCGATTTTGACCCACTTTAAACGGCCAGATTTCGTTCAAACTTTGTAGATTTATTGAGGACCGGTCACAATACACTAATTTGATAAAATTATGGTTTTCTATAAAAAGCGTTTTTTTTAGTTTTTTAAACTATTAATTATTATCTGTGTCATTCTTGATTTGTGGGAAATATGGTGTTTTTTTTCACAAAATGTTAATAAGTGTAATAAAGATAAAATTTTGAAGTTAACTTTTAACATTAGCCAAAAAAATGATTTATTTGATTTTAGACGCTTAAATCGTTTTTTTAAGCTAACGTTAAAAAAGGTAACTATAAAATTTTATCTTTTAAATAGTAAATAAATAGGTTTAAAAGTAAACTAATAGGTTTAAATAAATGTTATCTGTTAAACAGTAAATAAATAGGTAAAAATAAATATTTATCTGATAGCTTCCTATCATTGAGGTAAAGCAACAGTCGACGTGGCCATGCACGTGCCTTTTAAAATATCGCATTTTTTTTCTGGGCGATACCGTGGGTCGGTTGACACGTTAAAATGTAGGTCCCGGCTGTTAGTCTCAGTATAAGCAGTCGTTAAGCCAAGTCGGAGGCCTTCGGGTGGCTTGAAGAAGAAGAAGAAGAATGAAAATGTCACGAGATATTAAGTTAGACAAGTAATAATAATCAGATTCAATGTATACGAGTAAAATGTGTTATTTTTGTCGCAGATTTAAACCCCATGGAAAACATAAATAATCATTAAATATTCTTGGTAGTTTTGCATAACGACACTACAACAAAGACTTGCATTTAAAAAAATTAAAATATTCACAAAACATTTCGCCGTGCCAAACACCTTCTGTTGAATTATTTAAAAGGGGTTTTTTATTTTCGTAAACAACTTGGTAGAGGAAAAATCAAGATCTTTTGATGTAAACTTTAGACTTCGGGGTGGAAGGTTGTCTACTAGGTTTGAGTATCTATTACACTCTTAGACCAAAAATGTACTAGATGTGGTGATGAGGTGATGTCTCTAAAAACGGCAAGGAAAATAAAGAAAGAAAGAAAGAAAAGAAAGAAAAGAAAGAAAGAAAAATAATTTTTATATTGGCAAACACAAAACCTAAAACAAGCGTATACATTAAAAATAAAACACCTTAGTTTGCCGCAATACAGTCGCAACTCAGCAAATGCCGGCGGCGTGCTACCGGCGCTGGTATTCTAAGTAAGACTACAAGTAAGAGTTAGTGTGGTGATTTGTTAAAAAAGATTATTGCCTATGTAGAATCGCCGTTATTTCTTCTGTAAATATAGTATTTTTCCTCTATATACTCATAGTGATATATCAATATTTCTATTATCTTACGTCTGGTATCTGCTAAGTACTGTATATTTTTATTAATTTGCTGTCTGATTTTATGTGCTTTTTTTATGTTTTATCGAGATCTTTGCATGCGTTTACAGGTGAGTCTAACTTTTTTCTAAAAGGTCGGTTTTAAGGCAAAATTATTCATTCATTTACCTTTATATTAGCGTTTTTTTTATGCGTAAAAACTTGATATGAATTTTTATTTGTGGACAAAAACTTAACTTTTTTGATAAGTTTTGCTCTTGTCTGAAACCGGCTTTTAACAAGCTTTGTTTTATTACTTCTATGTACAATGTCTTTCTGTTATTTATTTAGTTTTTTCTTTTTCTTTCTGCTTTCTTCTGGATTATGCGTTTCTTCTTCACTCTATTGGGCAAGTAAGATCGTTTTAGTTCAATACCTTATATAGATTGGGGTATGATTTATTTTCTTTTTCTTTATTTTGTTCTTTGCGAGAACAAAAGCTCGAGTCTTAGTAGTGGGAATGTAGAGTAGGCTGTTTATGCTAAGTAGCCTTTTACAAAATATATATGTAGGTCTAATCACAAACTAGATATACTTGTATTTAATTTGAACCTTGCTATCATTCATATTCCATTTGATTGCCAGTTTGTTAACTTTCTATCGATAAGTAACTTTAGTTAGATATTCTTGATAATATTGTAGTACTTATTATTTTATTATAATTAGATGCTTAAGTACATACATGTCAAGTGAAGCTAGGTTATTTTTTTTGGAGTGATAAAGCTAGAAAATCGACGTTTTTTTCGTATTCCTTACAAATAATCATATCTTATACATCTATTTTTATATACGAGTTTTTTAAATATTAATTTCTTCGAAGCGTCATTATTTCACACAAGTTAATTTTACCTAAGTAAGTACTTGTAAGACCATAATCTGTACAGTTTACAATAAATGAATCTGAATCTGAATTTTATAAGGTTTACTCTTTTGTTCTACGTATAAAATCTTTTATATTAAAAACATAGTTTCGCCAATTTACTAAATTATAAATTCAATACTCCAACAAATACCAATCTCTAACAACGAAACAATCTGGGTTGGATTTAGAAAATTAAATTATTACGGTTTTAGCGGGTTTCGGCTCCGAACAATCAGATTATACGGGTCAGGCCGCAGTATCCAGTGTTGGAGTTGAAATGTGATAGTTGACAATTTAGTAATGATTTGTATAGAATAAGAATATATTTATTGCTTAACTGTGTACACTGACGAGATCTTAAAATACTAATAAGGTTACAAAAGTCTTGTTCGTATAGTACATACAATACTATAAGTTTTAATTAAATTAACGCAACTTCGAAATTTTCATTTATATTATAGTACTCTTTGTCTATCAACCATTTTCTTAAATAAGGCTAATATTAAAATTACAATAGGTATTGTTACTAAAATGTATGACCCCGTGGGCGTAATGGTTAACAAGGACTGCCAACCAGAGGATCTTGGATTCCCGGCCAACGTCTTTGTGATGATCTAATCTGTTGGCTGTCGATCCGGGTGTTCAATATATATCGATATAAAGTATTTATGTTTGTATATGTAGTATATCAGTTGTGCGAGCACCCGTAATAACATATCATCGTAGTGTAAATATTCTAATAGCCAAGCCTTTTATTTGGTAGTCATATTGAGGAAATTGTGAAAAAATATAACCGGCCATTTTGTGACGGTGGTTGTTTTAGAACCGATTCAGTTCAGGTCTTCAAAGATTCAAAGCCAAGTCATAGACCTTCGGGCGGCTTGAAAAACTCTCGGCCATTTTGTTTATACGAAGAAGAAGAATGACCGATTTCCGTTAAACATAGCTAATGTGTTATATTTTAGAAAAATAGGTATATTTGAATTTTTATATAATCTATTTTATAAAATCTAAATATCCGGTAAAAGTACCTACAATTAACTATTATTAGATTGAAATATATTCAACAATATATATCTTCTATGTTTTCTCCTAAAAATTTACCCTCCACAGCCAAATCTAACCTCAAAACCTCTTTAAATAACCGTAAAATCAACGGACAGTCAAACGCAAAAGCCTCGCTCCCTCCGCGGGTGAATTCTATGCATCTTTTTCACCAAGTTTCCAGTATTTTGCAGAAAGCCTCGTATTTTCTCAAGTGCTTCTCAGTTTGAATGGATAGCCTCGCAGCCTCCAAGGGCGGCCATTATATCTCACCGGGAACTTAGAAAGGGCACAGTGGGAAAATGGTGGCTAGGTTTTTTTTTTACTCTTTACATCTATTTGGTCCAGGCTAAAGTGGAACTTACCTAGCCTGGAATAACTGGCCTTCAAGGAAGCTGCCGGAACGGCTAACTACTAATAGGTGTTTGGCGAAAGGTTTTTGAACTTGAGGGTGGTTGCTGGCCAGGTGAGCACTAGAAAATATCCTACCACCATGCATTGGTTTCTTCGCGAAGATCTCTTACACCGAATACTCAAGCTCATTTACGGTGATCGAGTCCAAGACTTTCGGGATGTGAGGCAGCCGCAAGTCTCCAACAACCAGCATTATGCTAAGTTGAGGCTGTGTTGTGACAAATTAAAGTTTATTATGTGTCCTATTTTAAGTATTATATTTTGTCTTGTGCAGATTAATTTGTCACTATAAACAATTTCCTTTCTTTCTTTCTTTCTAATTCAACAAAATATCACTTCTGTGTATCTATACTCTATGTCTTGATGTCTGACTTTAATTTTTCACGCTCAAGTTGGCAATGCATCAAGTGAATAGCCCTAATGAATACTGGATGAGCCAGTTTGTCTGCTATCGACTTTTACGTTCCTACATAGAGCCACACATAGAATGAATGAATTGAATGAAACATTCTTATAGGGTAGGTATTTAATTAATTCTTTAAAAAAACATTTAAAAAAGTAGTTAATATTTTGAATGCTGCAAATATCTGATTAAATAATTATTTATTTTCAATAAATCATTGGAATCATTTTATTTCATTTATTTTTTTAGTATATCAGTAAAAAAAATTATGAGGTTATTTAAGATAATATTTACTAGAATAAAAAATATATTACATCATTAATATAAAACTATATCTTATAACCACTATTACATTTTTTTTATTATTAACTAAAGCACGTCTTTTAAGACAAACAGCCTTTATAACACATAAGAACCAAAGTTCTAAATAAATCAGCTTCACTATACATACGTTTTATCGCGATTTTACACGCTTTTGTATGAAAAAGCTGTATTTTTCTACAAATTTCTGAAATTCCTTCATAAAAATTCTGCTGTTTTTCCAGGTCTGTGTCGAAACCATAGATATAATAGACGCTCAACCGCTTGATGAAAATTGAATTACGCGGATCATTCGATACACATAACCATGTATTTGTATCTTTTTGAAACGACATCACTCGGGTCACGCAATCTACTATCGTTATATCACTATTAAAATGCAGCGTGTTGTGGGATTCGGCGGTAGATGAGCTGCACGCTCGATTTGCAGCGCCATCTAGATTTCATCGGTAATTATGACAAACCTCCGCGCCACGCTTTATTGTATGGGATTCAGCAATCCTCTCTAGTATTCTGATGTATTTTAAAAAACTAAAAGTAGCTTGCGATCTAGGAATTTGAGGACAAAACATAGCTAAATTCACTCATACTTCACCACTATTAGTAGCTTTGATTTTACAAAACTTTTGGATTAATTTCTTTTACCCAAACTTGATTACTTTAACATTTGTCATAATTTTATCACTTTGGTACTATGGTACCAAAGTGATTAATCATTTTGGTCATTATCATCATTCTTTGTCTCCACTTGTTATATTCACGCAAACTTGTATTATTTGGCGGTGATGGTACTATGTCCCACAACATAGGGTTTTCTCTAGTGTGGGACAAAGGGATCAAATAAAAATGGGAATGTACATTTGTAAATATTGAATAAGGTTGTATTATTATTGTCATAATATTGTATGTGTTTACTGGTCAAATAAATGCTTTATTATTATTATATTATTAATAGCATATTAAGTATGTTTCGACGAAACTTTGTATGTTTTCGTAATTTTATTCTAAACAGACGCCCCCCGTAATATAATCTCTCTCTTCAGACGACGATCACCCTGCCCCGGGTGCTGATGAAGCTAACCACCTGGCCACTCTCCCGGAGGAGGAGGCAGTTGTCGCCATGATGGGGCTCCCCAAGGCTGGAGACATCACCAGGGCACAGCTCCGGATAAAGGAGAGCAAGGAGTTTAAGGTAAAAAGGATATTTTATCTTGTGTGTTCCAAATACAAATATAAAGCCTCCTTGAGAATCAGTATTTCCAGACTAGGCATGCTCCACTTTAGGTCAGTGTTTTGCTAACTCATAAAGTTACGCGCCATAATCCTCAAAAGCCAAAGGGGTTAATTTTACAACGACTGGTTATAGTTAAACTTAGTGACCACAGTTTTGACTTTTTCTTAGCTTCTGACAAAACCCGGTGCCTATAACTTTAATAATAATAAATAAATAAATATTAGGACACATTTCACACACGGCTGGTTAACCCCATACTGAACCATTTCTAGTTTGTGTTATGGTTGCTAACACAACTGATATATATATACTACATATACATACGTACATATTAAATATAGATACATATTTAACACCCAGAATGACAGCCAACAAATTTAGTTGAGCACAAAGATGTTGGCCGTGCCGGGAATCGAACCCCAAACCTTCTGATTGGCAGTCTGGCATGGTAATCATTACGCCAATGATGTCGTCTATTACTATTTGCTATTTACTATTTTTATATATTTATATACTATTTGCTATTTCATCAGTACATCTATTATACAAACTATAGCTCAGCTAACTAAGTTAGATTAAACATCGGTCGATGCAGGCAGTTTACGGATGGGTGACCATGCAAAAGACTTTTGACGTGATTTTAGTTGTTTTATCTGTGGTTCAGAACGTGTCGTCTCTTTTTGGCCACCTAAGATGGAACGAGACGGGGCTACTTTAAATTTAGTTTAGTCGTGTGTGCCGCTGAATCGCCACCATTGTCTCATTTTACCTTTCCGTCTACTCTCAAACTCTACTGAAATATCAGCGACGCATGTCGTGGCGTCGCGTCGCCACGGCATGCGTCTATATTACACATCTGCCAGACGTCCCACGACGGCTCACATTTTTTTATTTATTTCAGAACACGGTAGACAAGTTAGTGCAGCGAGCCAACGCTTCGATAATCATAGGAACGTCTTCATGGAAGGAACAGTTCGCTGAAGCCCTTACAGCAAGCTCGGGTGAGTACACTGAATCATATATTCAAAATTGTTTACTGTTCACGTAAGGCATCTTAATATGTTCGCGTAGAAAACGGTCACACTTACATTATTATTTAAAGTTGGAATGAGTCCAACAGTTTCCGTGTAACACTCGCTCCTGAAGATGGTGCTCGGAAAGCACCGAAACTGTTGGACTCATTTCAACTTTTAATAATAAGTAAGTGTGACCGTTTTCTACGAGAAAATATATTCAAATTATATGTATCAATATAAAGTATTTATTTATGTTTTTATAGTATAACAATTATTTTATAATCCGTCCAATTGTTATCCAATTTCTATTTGACTGAAATTAAAACCTCGCATTTAAAGTTGGACGTATATTCAACGTTTTTAAGTTAAAATTTTAAGTTCTACTTTAGAACGAGCAGAGAATCGGAGTACCGATACAGAGTTGAAGTTCCAAATTTTCGTACAAAACGCTTTGCGTCGACCTTTATTGTGAGGACTGCGAAGCTTTGGACCTCACTACCTGAGTCTCTGTTTCCTGAGAGGTATCATACGGGAGTCTTCAAAAGTAGAGTTAATAGGTATCTTCTAGGTAAGCGTGCCACACCGTAGACTACAGCGCAGCTTAACATCAGGCTAGCTGTAGTCATCAGTATCAAGGATAAAAAAGTTCTATTAGTGCTGTTAAAAAGAAAATAAACGGTTGGATAGGATGCTATAACAAACATAAACTATGACATAGTTTAGTATAAATAATAGTTTAGTAAATTCAAAACAAACTCTACGTCTGTGATTGCTATACTAAATATGAATGCAGTAAGTTTTAAATAAACAAATATGCTTGCAAAACTTTTAGGGGAACTTTATAAATGACCTAACAAGGTCGTATTGTACAATAAAAAAACTTAACTAGAAAATTAATGCTAACCAAATTTTAATAGATTTTTCCGAGTGTAATATATAGAATGTAACTTTGATGTAAAATTGGCTACACTGGCTTCTGTATAAAAGTAATGAGTACCACCAAGTTGCTTAAAATAAACTTAAAACCGTACTTTATTGGACTGATTAAGCTATGTAGCAAAATGATGAAATTTCTAAGCGAACCACGTAGCATTAGCGTGGTGCTACGAAAGTTGCGTGCTACGTCGCAATATCGTAGCTTCCGCTACGCAATTAGCTACGATAGTGCTACTACGAACATCGGTCTTTTAATTAATTCTAAGAAATTGGATCTTTAGTGACCTGTATACTTAGTATATTTACTTTCAATTGTCAAAGATAGTTTATTGACTTATATGTTACTACATAAAGCAATTAGTGTGGTTCGGTGGGAAAAACGTCTGCTTTTCACTCAGACAGCGCCTGGTTTGATCCCGGCCCTTACTTGCTTTTTCATGTTATGTGTGGATTTTAACTCACTTAACGGTGAAGGATAACATCGTGAGGAAGCCGACAAGTTTGGGGACCACAATATCTGAATACATGTGTCATCCGGGAATCCGACAAGCCAAGCCAAGCGTGGTGGATAATGGCCTATATCTCGCTTCTCATGAGAGAGGGTCTCGAGACCCTGTAGTAGGAACGTATAGTGGGCTGTTTATGCTATGTACTAGTAAATAAACACAGTCCTCCGAAAACACCACAACTTTAAGACTACACATCTTAATAATTTCTTTAATATCTTTGAAGAATATGTATAAGTATATGTATATATCTCTCTTTAAAATTGACAAATAAGTAGCACTGCAACGATTCCTCCCTGTTATGTAGGAAACAATGAAAAATAGTATATAGACTAGAGCATGTAAAATTCTACTGAATACCAAGGTAACTTGTATACCAAATTGCGTCTCTTCTCTTCTTATTCTTTCTTTCTTTTTTTCTTTGTTTCATACATACACACAGACAGACGAAATTGGACTTTTACAAATGCAAAGGAATAATCGTGTATTCTAAAGTGTAATGAAATAGGTTAGTTTGTGACGAAAAGAGCAATGCTACTAGCATAATCGTGGATATGAAAAATTGAATTTCCGAATTCCGTATTTAGTTTATTAACTTTGTTTTGCAAATACAGCTACTATATGTCGGAAACATTAACATTAACGTTTGTTTATTGAAGTTAAAACAAAGCATACGACTATAAGTTTGACAGCTTAAAACTATGCAAATATACAACGACATGAATTTCATAAAATTACCGTGAAAATGTTTTAAAACAAAAGCCGGGAAAAATAAACTAGGTAAATTGACGGCACAATTGAATCAGGCTGTTTGTGCATAAAATTAAATTGTGTATTCGTGAAATTGCATTTTCCACGGAAACGATTCGTGGCCATTTGCCAAAAATGTCCACTGCAGTCCTGAGTGTTCCACTCCTTCAAGTTTTGTAACCAATAAGATTTGGGATAAGAAACTATTAAAATAATCTGTCCACCATGTTGTTTTTTTTTTCACCACCTCATGCCTCATGTCGTATGCCTTTACAACTTTTGCTTTTCTTCTTATTCTTCTTAAGTTGTAGTTAAAACTTAACTGGACTTAACACTAACTGAATTATTAAAAAAATACATATTATTTGTTTTAATTAGTTTTTATAAAATCTTTAATCATTTTTTATTTTAAGTATTTGTTATTATAGCAGCACGAGAAATACATATCTTTGAAAAGTTTTAACTTTCTAGCTATTACGGTTTCTGAGATACATACAGCCTGGAGACAGATGGACAGACAGCGGAGACTTAGTAATACTCGTAAGGTCCCGTTTTTACTTTTTTAGCCCTCACACTTTCCAATTTAATCAGTTTCAGTTTTAAAAAGTCTTCATTTCAATATTAAAGTGTACAGTAACAATGTCAGTGTGGATTATTCCTTACTTATTACATCATACGAGTGGATAATCTTTACGAGCTTAGAAGCCCATTGAAAACATACAACATTATATTAAGTTTACACGGGCACCAGAATTATTATGAAGAAAGCTCATCATGAAGAGTTACGTTTATGTAAGGTCTAAAATATGTCGATGAAAAATTAGCGGAATTGAAAAAAAAAACACTGAAATTTGTTGCTAATTAGTTGATAAAATTTTTTTTTTTGCTCTAACCTCTATATGTATGCTTTAGAAAAGTAGCAATACATGTAAATGAAACATAATTAGAATAGACTACCAAGCAAAATAATGGCAAAATGAAACTATAATTTGCAATCTGATCCCTGACCAACGAAACAGACGGTCAAAAGTACCATGTCCATCCATTTACTAGTCCTTGCTCACGACTGGTTGCGTCACCATACCTGAGGCGTCGTCGAGGCTGGCTTTTTGCGGCAAATTCTCAGAAATTTAAGGATTCTTTCGAATTTGTAGGATTGTTTGGAACATTATAAAGCCGTTGCCAAGTATTGGACAAGTTTGTTGAAGTTTTTGTTTTCAACTACGTACCTATTTATATATAGATAGCTATCGGAAGTTTGAAGATAGGAACTCGGATGAACAGGTCGGTTGATGGGTATTCTTTTTAACTTTTAATATAAAATCGAAAAGTTGGTACTGATTTTATGATGATACAGCTAAAACTTAAAAAAATAAAGCAGCATTTTGTTCAGAAGCTATTTTATATTATGTAATCTGAGGCGGATAACATATTTACATGCTATTTTTAAACTTTTTTTATGACAGTTAATATGATTAATGTACATACATAACCCACAGTTAGGTAACGTATGCCTATATTCTAAGTGACATAAAACAACGTCAAATATGGTCAAAAAAAGTGGTTTTAGATAGATAAATTTGTGGCCTTATCGCTTACAGGGATCTCTGCCAGGCAACTTAGAATGGTTTTGTTTGTGTTTTCTTTCTTTCCAGCTGTTTCTATTATTTATGATGAAAATTAATTAAAAATAATATATTATTTTACCAATTTCATACTTTCAACTGCATTCCTGAACAATCCGAATTTTGCCGCTTAAACTTTATTACTTTTTAACTGTTCATAGTTCTTTATTAATAACAACAGTTACAGATCATACATTTCAATTAAATTACTAAATAATCAAATAAATTATTAATATTACATTATTACATTGAATAATAATGATTATTAAAAAAAAATGACAAATTTACATTACAATATTAATATAATCCGATATATTGTAGAATGTCTTCTCGACAAGGCATTTTTTCGTGTTAATTTTGCACGCGTGTCTCGAGGAAACCTGCTTCAGCTCGTCGTTCTGTCGATTTAAATACAGGTCAAAATATTAATATTAATTTAATTTAAAATTATTAATATTACCAATGTTCTGCTTATCCAGGTTCAGATGACCCGGACGAGCCACCTTCGTGTTCCGATTACGTGCTGCACGTGGTGACACTGTTTTGGAAAATTATTTTCGCATTTGTGCCACCCACTGGTAAGTTGTACAAGAATAGTCAAATATGTTTTCTTCACTGTATTAAAACTTTCGTAAGGCATATTTGAATAATGTTTGTATAACCGGCTATCACTTACGTTTATTTTGTCGGAATTAGCCCGACATGTTTCAGCACAATCAGTGTGCCATTCTCAAGGGCAGGAACACAGCCAATGTATGCACGCGACGACGGCTGGGCCTGCAAAGAATGTGCATATTTTTTAATATTTTTTTTGCATAGTTAACATCACATTATAATACGAAAAAAAAAACACCAGTCAAAGGTGATTTATAGTATATTCAAATTAAAATTAAAATTTATTTGTATGTTGGTCAGACATTGGCATTAAATAATGGAATAAACTTATTCAAATGTTTGTCAGACATTGGCGTTAAATAATGTATTTATACCCACTTTTTTTATGTTTATCAGACATCGGCATTATAATGGAATAATGTAATTCAAATGCTTGTCAGATTTTGGCATTAAATAATGGATATATACTTATTTATATGTTTCGTAGACATCGGCGGCGGCTACGTTTGTTTCGTGGTGTCTATAATATGCATCGGTCTGGTGACGGCTGTGATCGGTGACGTAGCCTCTCACTTCGGCTGTACACTGGGGATAAAGGACTCAGTCACCGCTATCGTGTTTGTCGCTCTGGGCACGAGTATACCTGGTAAGATATAAACATTTATAAATAGAAGAAAAAGAAAGAAAGAATCATTTATTTTATGACACAAACAACAACAAAAAAAATACGCAAGAAACATAAAAGAAAACATTGACGACCTCGTTGGCGTAAAGGTTACCATGCCGGTCTGCTAATCAGAAGGTTCCGGGTTCGATTCCCGGCCCGGTCAACATCTTTGTGCTTAACTAAATTTGTTGGCTGTGGGTCTGGGTGTTATATAATATGTAGTATATCAGTTGTGCTAGCAACCATAATACGAGCTAGAAATGGTTCAGTATGGGGCTAACCAGCCGTGTGTGAAAAAAAAAGAAATTTACATGCCACTAAACCGGCCCTAGCTCAGCGTGTGCTGACTGCAAGCATCAACGCTGGTCTTCGTTTTTTGTTTGTATTGAATCATCATTATAAACAAAAATCACGTATTGCGCAATAAGTAAATTAATTTTCCGAACTTCTGAAACAAAAGTTGTTGTCTAGACATACTGAAGTCATTCTTAAAAGATTTAGAGTATATTATCAGTAGGCCTGCAAAATTATCGGCGTAATGGTTACCACGCCAGACTGCCAACCAGAGGGTTCGATTCCCGTCACGGCCAACATTTTTGTGATGAACTTTATTTGTTGGCTGTTAGTCTGTATGTGTATCGATGTAAAGTATTTATGTATGTGTATGTAGTTTATCAGTTGTGTTAGCAACCATAATACTAACTAGATATGGTTTAGTATGATGCTAACCAGCCGTGTGTGAAATTTGTCCTAATAAAAACAAAAAAAAGTTACGGGTAATACTAGAACATAAAGTAAACCTAAGTTTACCTGGGTAGACCTTGTATTACTTAAGCTTTTTGGGTTAATTCCGAATAATAAGTAAAACACATTTTAATTCGAAGTTTATCCACACTCACCTAGATCTAACCAGTTTTATACTACATATTAATTTAATTTAACGTGTCATCTGATCTACGGTAGCGCCCAGTTAAGATATATTTTTTAAACATTCTTGTGGGCTACGCATCCAAAGACGGACTGCATCGATCGTTGCTAAACATCAATTATCGCGTCAGATCATCAAAGTTAACCGAGCTACAGGCGTTAAAGAGTACAGTTTGTTGTTGAAAACAAAAACAAGTTGTAATTAAATAATTTATGCGCCTATTTACCAGTAAATTGATATTTTATGCGCAAAATGTTTTACGGTAACGTCTTCTTGATGAGAAAATGATTTGCAAAACGGCTTCTCAATATATCTTACGTCGTAAAATATTGACAGACCTTGTAATATTTTGTTGCGATTACAATTTCGAGTAAATTTTGTTTACGTCATTATCATCATCAGTCGGTCTGTCCGTCCACTGCTGGACATATGCCTCTCCCAAGGCACGTCACGATTGTTTACGACACTTTTAATTTTCACTAAACAGAAACACTAACTGATAGTGATCGTTTTTTTAATATTTAAAAATGATTTAGTTTTAAATAAAGTTAAAAGTACCTATATAACCATCGCATAGCATCTAACAATTGTAACAAGATCTTTGATTACAAGAAATAAAATCGTTGTACGGGGGGTGCCTGCTTAAATATATACATTATTCTGGTTCTAGATTTTGTTGTTATGACTGCAGTAATAAATCATATCTGAAAATTTCAAATCACTAGTTATTACGATTCATTAGATATATAGCCTTGTGATAGACGGACCGACACCAGATGTCGAGTCTTAGGAATAGGGTCCCGTTAGTACCTATTTGGTACGGAACCCTAAAAATGGTTAAACTGACGTAAATCTAATTATAATTTCTGTTCATCAGATACCTTCGCCAGCAAAGTAGCAGCTATACAAGACAAACATGCCGATGCGTCCGTCGGCAACGTGACTGGATCCAACGCTGTGAACGTATTCCTCGGCATCGGCGTCGCGTGGACTTTAGCCGCTATCGTGCACTGGACCAGGGGCGAGAAGTTCCTTGTTGATCCTGGGAAGTAAGTGAATCGCATAACGCGTCCGAAGCTACATAAGAGAAACAGGCCGATCCGTCCGTTGGCAACGAGACTGGCTCTAACGCTGAAAACGTGTTTCTCGGCATCGGCATCGCGTGGACTTTAGCCGCTATCGTGCATTGGACCAGGGGCGAGAAGTTCCTTGTTGATCCTGGAAAGTTGTTTTTTATCATAAACAACAAACAATATGGACCCATTATATAACTGGGATTTTCCTCTCACGAGAAGAAGGCCTTAACCCAACGCTGGCCAAGGGCAGATTGGTGAAAGGCACACATCATTGGATTTTAATCCTCAGACATGTCGGTTTCCTCACGACATTTTCCTTCACCGTAAAGCGATTATATATCCACAAATAACTTATTCTTCGCATGAGCTTAGTGGCAAAGCTCTGGTATCGTGACTTTTCTAGCCGCCTGAAGGGCCTCAGACTTGGCATAACGACTGCTTGTACTAAGACTAACAGCCGGGATCTAGGATTTAGTATGTCATCCGACCCACGATAGCGCCCAGATAAAAAAGCCACTTGAAAAATTATAGTGATGTACATGGTCACAAACACCTTCCGCATTGACCGTTGCTCAGCTTCAATGGTCGCATCAGACCACCTTAGCAAACTGAGCTACAAGCGCATACGATAGCTAATGTACTCACTCACATAACTTGAAAAACATAATCCATTGCTGTACCGCCAGGAACGAACCAGGGGTTGTCAGTCTGAAATACAGACGTTTTGTCACTGCTAAACTTGCTGTTTAGCCACTCTCGCTTTTCCTAAACATTTAGTGAAACTTACCCATTTTGTCTCCAGCCTTGCCTTCAGTGTCACCATGTTCTGCTCGGAAGCAGCTCTGGCGGTGCTGGTGCTGGTTCTAAGAAGACGGAAGAGCATCGGTGGCGAGCTCGGCGGCCCCAAGTGTGTCAAGATCATAACCTCTTGCTTCTTCTTCTCTCTGTGGCTAGTCTACCTTACGATGTCTACTCTAGAAGCTTATGGCGTTATCAAAGGGTTTTAGGTTGAAGATTTTAACTGCTGTGTTGAACAGTTACTGCTTCTTTTGAAAGGTTATTGCTAACTAAGCCAAAAACTTTTAGTGGCTGATTACAAACATCTAGACAAATGAATGTAGTTCCAGAATTTTCGGAAATTTGTGATCTTTCACGAATGACATATACTTTGGTAAGTTATTCATGAAAATACAGCTGTTTTTTGTTAACGATAAATAGGATCACGTTTGACCGCAGCTTATCTAATGTCTGTAGTCAAAGATGTAACACGCTTTCTTAGAAGGACAAGAAGGATATACGATCTGAAGCCTCCAAATTGTACTTCTGAGGAAAAAGAAGAAAAAAGTGTAAAAGTTCATTGAACTGCGTCTGCTTTAGCGCTAGTTACATTTTGAGCAATTTTGACGTGACAACGTCTTAAATTAGGTTGCGGCTGGGAGTCACTTATGAAAAAGTGTAACGCCCGGTAACGTTACGATGAGTCACCGAACGAGAGAGAGGCCCGCTGAATGCCTTGCGTCTCTCTCCCACTCAACTATGATCGGTCTGCCGCGCGCGCAGCACGCGGCAGACGTTGTCACGTAAAATCTTCGCCCGTAAAACCGACTTTACAGGCAACCATTTTTTTTTTGTATAATCAAAGTTTTTAGGTGGTTTCTATTAGTTGATAATTTAAATTATGATGACTTTATTTTTTGTTTTGTTTCTTATATCGTATACTGGTCGAATAATAAGAAACAAAATCTAGAGTTACAAACACGATTAAAAAAATTATGATACAGCTTATAGCAGTATTGTGTTTATGAAAATAAAATAAATATTTGGTTAAGTTTTTATTTGATATTAAATTAAATTAAAGGTATTAACAGTTTTCTTAGAACGTACATTGTAATTTATTTGATGTGTGATAGGTGAAGTTGTCCATTCGGTTTAAATATAGAATGACTTTATCTCATTTGATGGCTAGATGTATTTGAAAACTAAATTATTAAAAACTTTCTAAAAATAATAAATGAATTGCTATAGGCAAAAATAACATTTTATTGACGAATAACTTATATATGAAATAAAAAAGATTAACTGAGAAAGAAATAAAACTCTGGGCATTCGAGATCGCCCGTATACTTATACAACAAGGACTAGTCTTAAAAATACACTAATAAAATAAAGTAACGAAATCTTTCTGCTTAATATTTTTAAGAATAGTAGAGTCAAAGGTAAAATTATGTGCTCAAATGTACAGAATATAACATCGTTCGATGTTTTTACATTCTTCCTCTAAAATTCTCGTATTTTCGATTTTCTTAAAACGCTGATAATAAATGTTAAAATTAGCCTTAAAGGCTGTGGTAAGTATAATAAAATTATATAAAAAAATAACGAAATAATATGCTTCTATATCGTAGATTTATAGAGAAATATATAATTATATAATAGCGCGTGCGTATTGTAAACAAATGTGTAAAAGTTTTGTGACGTCCTTAAAATTTAATTACATTTACTTATAAGTTTACAAAATTCACTTACACAACGAATATTCAGAAAATACATGATTATAAGACACCAATTTACAGAATTATATAAAATATAACAATAATAAAAAAGTAACATAATATATCCGAGGCTTACTTAAATCTTGATCAAGTTTTAAATCTACGGGTTTACTGATATTCTTACTACAAAATAACGGTTTATTGCTTCACAACAAAATTATAAGCGATTGTATTAACTTTTGGGAATTTGAGAATTCCAAAAGAAAAGATTCTTGAATTGCCAAAAGTAAATTGCGTTAAAAGAGCAAAAAAATTGTTGAAATACGAGTTACAAGATTATTTTCTTGTTTTTCAGTTTTATATTTATTATACCTAAAATATTGATGTTATTGCGCGTGACCGCTAGTTATAGATTTGTAGTTAAGGTTTAAATAAACGTTATTTTATTTCAAATGACGGTGTTCAAACTGTAGTTTTCATAATGTTTGAGTTGCTTTCAATGCTTTAGTATTAGGATTCGATATCAGAAACTCGAGTTTCTAATAGAGTAGAATATGAGTTTGATGCTTATTATATTACTCAAGAATTACTAAGACACCAAATTTTTATATGAGTTTTTTAAAGAAATTCCGAATATATGTTTATAATTTACTTAAAAAAATTAAAACATCCAATTAGTAAAAGTTTATTTTTGTTACTGAAGACTATTTCACATTATGTACTTGCATCGAAAGCAACTTAACGATACAATGATGTTATGTTTTATCATAATCAGTAGTGTAGTATTTGTAAATAAAAATATGACAAATATGCATAATATTAAATACAGTGTTACTGGTAAATAACGCAAAACCTATTAAAGGCTGTACGTCTAGACGAACAAGACTTTTGGTAATTCTTATAAAAAATACTGTTCCATACAAAAAGTCGCTGTTGCGCGGCAGATTATTACGAGAAGCGAATAATTTTATCGCTAATTTCCAAAACTGGTAAAAAAAAAAGTTGTTATTGACGTTCAGAAGTAGCTTTTATAAGGTTTTACGTCAGTTCACAGTGATGCTGTATAATGTAGCTTAGTTAGGGCTTAATAGGTGCAGCTAAGTATGAACAAATTCTAACAAACTTGGTAATTAATCAGATAAGTTAATGGTGAACACCCTGGTCGCATCACGCGACGGGAAGCAAGTGGATTACGATATTTTTTGTAATTTTTAAAACTAAGCAATCTGGTTTATAGCTATCCGGACTACGCTAGCTCCACGTTTGGCCGGAATGACGCTAACTCGAGTAGTTACGCGCCCTGTTGGTTTAATGGCTAGCTAAGTTTATGAGTAATGAAGTCGGTTAAAAATACGCTAAAGATCGCACCGCGCTAGATTGCGTGTTTTTTTTTATAAGCCAGGTTGCATAATACTTTGAACATTTTAAGAAAATCTCGCGATAAAGATAACGGTGGGTTCTGACCTTAATGTATAAATATATTATTTACCTACTGCCGTATGTTTTAAGATATATTAATGTAATTATTTTTGGAAAACTTATGTTTCAGAAAAAGAAACAGTTTACAAATCTTAACTGTCTAAATTATATCTATCCCACTTTTTAGAATACTGAAATTAATTAGAATTAGAATCTCCTCTATAATTAGTAAACTATCTCTTATAAATTTTAAAATTTACCAAATTTCTGCCTGTATTTGGACCAAAATTCATTTTTGAATTTATTTACTAGAGTTTTCTAAGCTTTTCCCTTTCTCTATAGATATTGTAGATTTTCTATATCTATCTAGTATTTTATATAACTGTAGTCTACGCCTTCCCATTGACCCTTTCATGTTGTTTTGTGCATTTGTAGTACTAATAATATATTTTAGTAAATCGCTTTAGTTATTTTTTAATACCCTTATATCAGAATTTTCAATAGTTTCTTTGAACTTTGATAGCGTGCCACTTGAAATATCATATCAAGACATTGCTTATGTAAGTCTTTTTATGCATATGATTCAAAATTACTCAAATATCTTTATTATTCTAAGATTCAAAATAAAAATATGTGTGCAAAACCCTTAAAAAAAGGTTTAGAAGATTGCAATTCAATGTTTTGTAAGGTCTTTTGTTTATATTAGCTGAGTATTATAAATATACATAGAGGCCTAAAGCATGGTTGTCCGCAAAATAGCTTTATTTAACCTTGTAGTTTAATAAATTACAATCTATTTTTGATTTCCTGAAATATTTATTCCTAAAAACAATCTAACGTAACTCTTCTAATATATCTAGGTGTATTTAATACTATAAATAAAATGTATGTCGTTTTGTCCATAGAATTCTAATTGAATGTGTGTCGAATATTGTATGTTATATTTTGTTTTTTATCTAATAATAATAGTGTCATTTTATGATTTATGTAATACATTTATGGACAGTAAAAGAAAAACCACATTTTTATTTACATTTCAAGAATAAAATAAAATAATTTTAGACATATAGTTTAATTTTTTTGGTACAATTATGTAATGTTTTTTTGAAAAAGATTATGAATATAAAAATATTGTATTGAAAATAGAAAATATCGTAGGTGATAAGCCCGCACGCCGACCGATCATTGTTTTGTTAATTGTATTGTTTTAATATTTATTATTGTTATAATAAAGTGTTTGTTAAGTACGTGAACAGTTGTTTTTATTTATTTCCTAAAATGTTTTATGAAATTTATTTTACATACAAAAAAAACTTCCCGCAGGCAGATCACGTCTGAAGGAAAAATCTATTGTTCTTTTTTTAAATAATAGGCACACGTTTGACCGCAGCTTGCCTGATGTTAAGTTATACTGTGTCTAAAATATTACACGCTTTCTTAGAAAGAACCTATTTACTGTAAATTTTAAGACCCCTAAATTTGACTTCTCATCAAAATAGTTCCAAAGTTTCGCAGTTCTCACAATGAAGGTCAAAGCAAAATGCTTTGTTTGAATCCTCGGAACTTCACAACAAAACAAAAGATGTTCTAAAACCACCCTTAGGGGTTTGAGTTGGTTATAAATAAATGAATACTAGGACACGTTTTACACACGGTTGGTTAACCCCATACTGAACCATTTCTAGTATGTATTATGGTAGCTAACAAAACTGATTTACTACATAAACATACATATTTTATATAGATACATATCTAACATCCAGACCCACAGCCAAGAAATCCGGGGATCGAACCCGGAACCTTCTGATTGCCAGTCCGGCATGGTAACCTTTACGCCAACGAGGTCGTCAGGACTTTGGAATAAGTCTTCTTCATCCTCAACCTTTTCCTACTAGGTGGGGTTGGCACAGCAACTTTTCCTACGATTCTGTCAGCTGTCATATCCACATTCAATCCCTTTTCTTTCATATCCTCATTAACACAATTCAGCCACGTCTTCCTAGGTCGACCTCTACTTCCGCTACCTCGTACAACCATATCAATACTTATTCTAGTCACATGCATTTCCTCTCTACGCATCACATGCCCATACCAAGATAACCTTCCGCTATTCACTTTCTCTGTCACTGGAGCTACTTTCAAACTTCTATTAAAATACTAATTTCTTACCTTGTCCATTCTCGTTACTCCACACATCCATCTCAACATTCTCATCCCTGCCGCATGCAATCCTCTTTCATACACCACTTTTGTTGCCCAACATTCAGATCCATAAAGTCAATCAATCAATCAATCATTTATTTACTTCTAAAACATTTACAAAGCTTACAAAAACTAAGCACATAATATAAAACTATAACTACTTTGTAAATGTATGTATAGTATAATTGTCGCGCAGCACTCACAATCAGAGTTGTCTCTCGTGCTGTGAGTGATGCGTCCTTCAGTGGTGTGTATGCTAGTGACTAAACAAATATTTTAATGGAAATAAATCTAAGGTAAGTTAGGTTAGGATAATATAAGATAAGTTAATTGTGTAACAGCTTGTGTATGCAAGGTGTGGATGTGTGTGAGTGTGTGTGTATGTATGTACGTATGTGTGAGTGTGTGTGAACAAGTGAAGTACGACAGGTCTAATTATCGTTTTGTAGATCTTCCCCTTAAGTTTAAGGGAGGTCCTCCAATCACAAGTTCACAAGTCATAATATATATTCACAGAGATCCTAATATTCACAGTGTAGAAATCCTATGGCCGTATCGGAATATCCCAGACCAGACTGGGCAGACACCAATTGCCTAATAGAACCCCTGAGAACACAATCTCTAGTCGATTACCCGTCCGTCTCGGCTGTGGGTTAGTCCATTAAGCGATAGGGCTTGAGGTTGTTTGATTTTGGGGATTTGTAAGTGTTGAGATTAGGGCGCTAAGGGAGCAAAATAGCATATTTTGAAAATTATATTTTTTTTTAAATAGAAGACAAAATTAAAAATTAAATTAAGTTAATTTTAATTAATTATTTAAAATTAACTTAATTTAATTTAATAAAATTAAATTAAATTAAGTTATATTTTTTTTACTCTAGATAGGTCAGCGCTTGACCACAATTCACCTGATGGTAAGTGACATTGAGGTCTACGGGGAAGTGCGCTTACCTAGAAGGAACCGGTTCACTCTCGCCTTGAAAATTGCCTGATTATAGTCATGATAGGGCTATAGTTTTTCCAGTTTTATTATCTTTAATTCAGTATAAAGAATTGTTAGTGTTCCAAAACACGATTACGGCGTATAATTAGCTCAAAAGTTTTATTTTTGAAAAATAATCGTTTTCAATTTAAAACATGTTGTGCTTCTGAATGTCATACAGAAATTCGATTAACAATTAAATAACATATGTGTATATCAATTTTTCAAATGAATTTTAAATATATTTCTTTGATATTTATTTTTAAATATTTCTTTCCTCTGTTCGGCAGTACGTATCGTAACCATTACGCGAACGAGGTCGTCAAATATTGAATAAAATTACAGAAATTGAATTCAATAGATTGTAATGCGAATATTCATCTCAATCATATAAAATAAAATAAAAATCAATAATAATTAGACTGACAATTAATGGGATGCCACTTTTTTATTTTATTTTTTTAATAATAATAATTTTATTAATGCAAAAAAATTGGAACATTTTTTTACAAAATTTATGTGCTAAGAATAAATTAAATAAAAATCTTATTTTAGTGTTAGATTTAGCTAAATTTTGCTTGTTTGGAGGCTCTAGCTTTCTCAGTAGGATTCCCTGAGTTTGAGAAAGCTAGTTACTCTTCTGGAGTGCAGTAAAAATGGCTAAATAAAAGACGTGTGAAGCAAGGTTTTTGAATGAATTCAAGTTAATGTTTATGAGTGGGTCTCTGTCTGTAAGTGATTGTATGTACATACGAGAATGTAGCATGTTACACACAAATCACGTAAAACTGTGCCGGAGTTAAATTTATCTAAGCTAATGCCATGCTATGGCCGCAAATAGTTTTCTTATTAGAGAGCTCAATTTGTTTAGCGTCAGTTGCAGGATACGCTAGAGAATTACCTCTCAGGGCTAAGTGAATTAAGTTAGCTTAGTTAGTGAAAGGCGGTGCTATGAATAACAAGTATGTGTAGAAATTTACGGCGAGTAGAAAAGTTTTTGAATATAGTAAAGAAACTTGTGCTATGCCGCTAAGTACTAACTAAGACGATCTGATATGATCATCGAAATTAAGATGATATGGGAGCCAAAATTACATATTTTTAATTATAATAAATCCTGCTTAAATGATTACGATTTTATCAAATTTGTTACTCGTAGCTTTTTTTCAGTGTTAAGAATCTTGTAATCTTTCATGTGTGTGTGTTCAAAATTCGCTTGATATCGCAATAAAAAATGTTGTTAATAAATAAATTAAAACTTTTTTTTTGTAGGTAATCAGTATTATTTAGAATCTGTTTTTGTATGAATTTGTTTCGTGATAAATCCACTGTTACCCGTCAGGCGCTTTACGATTATAATTAAATATAATAAATTTGTAGAGATCCTATGATGCCATTTTCAGTATTTTACAAGCGGTGATAAAAATAAATTTAAACATAGTTTAAGAATAATATTTTAAAAAAAAATGACATTATAGGAATCTTTGCTAGAATGTATAATGGGAACAATAATATAATATAAATCTGAAAATATTCCATTCCAATTACTTACACAGGATTATATAGGAATTTTCAAAATATGCCAAATTGCTGTTTAACCTCGATGATCATGTCAGATCGCCTTAGTTAGCTGAGCTACAGGCGCTACTACTCTGTCTTGTTCTATGTAACAAAGCACTCGCTACGTCCTCCTGCATTAAACTGTATTCAGAAAATTTACTCAGTCTTGGTAATGGATGACTCCTCTACTTCATTTTACGGTCTGTTTTTCTTCACGTCTGCAAATTGAAAATATACGGACAAAATGTTGTCTGTATATATTTATTAGTTTATTCCTTTATTTCAGGCAACATAAAGGCCCATAAAATATAATACACATAGAAATATAAAATAATAACTATAAACTAATACATATTGAGCTGCTCCTCAGAGATACAAGTTCGCTTAGTTCTGAGGAGCACGCTCATTTTCTTTCAGGACATAAATATAAGGATACTTTGTAAATATTATAGAACAATTTAATCTGCTTTGTATGTATATCCTATTGGTTCAAAATAAATGATTATTATTATTATTTTAAAACAATAAACTTAAGGCAGTGGTCGCTGACTGTTCACACTGCCGGCGACGACTCGCTTTACTAGTTTTATAGCTTAAGCGATGAGCTTTCAAAAATAAACTCGCTCAGCAATATTCGTTCAACGATACTCGCCCGCTCCATCATTTCTATACAGTGCGGCATTGAATGGCGCACGAGGCGAGTGGCGAGAGTAATCGCTCGTCGCACTTACACACTCGCTTATAGCCCGGCGACAAAACTATCGAAACTACACTCGCTCCCGCTGATCGCCAACTCGTTTATAGTTTCTAGTTCTACTCGTTTCTCGTTCTTCGTCGCCGGTGGGACCACTGCCTTAAAACTATTGCACACGAAGTGACGGCGTCGTGTTACGCTGCGAAGAGTCGCGTAGCCGGCCTCGGAATCGCCGATACAGCACACCTTGCGGACAAAACTTTCTTGAATGGTCGCCACATATTGGGTCGGAACGCGCACCACAATCGAATTAAAATATCACTAACTACCTTAAACTAACTAACTACTACTACTACTTCACACAGTGACAGCCTGGATGGTGAGCTTACTTTAAATTTTAATGTTTGGCTAAATTAAAAGAAGAAGAAGAATTGTAGTGTTTTGATTTTTTTGTCGTATATAAAACTTTATCTTTTTTCTGTGATTTGTTTAATTCTATTGTTTGTAATATAAGCTAAACTACCATAATTACTAACTAATAACATATGGCAAACCCTTAATGAGAAGCTATTCCATGTTGAGTTAAAAAAATCCGGTATAACAGTTGTAGAACAATTACTTACAAAGTATTTAATTAATTTATCTAATAAGCTATACACACACACATACAAACACACTCACAAACTTTCGCTTTTAGAAAATCCTGATGTGAATAAATATTTTTTTCTCATTTGTGTTATAATAGGGTAGGGTTGCGTTTGACCTCACTAACTTGTATAGCAGACCTACCTAGAATTTTAATATTTAATTATCCCGAATGGAACTTAAAAGACATGTGCAAAGAAATGTAACTGGGCAATATATCTAATTTTTTGTTAAAATAATGTCTAAATAATTTATCAAAACACCAGATTATTTAGCTAAATTTTAAAAAGACATTCCATCGATGAAGATGACATTCTCTTCTAGGTAAGCGTGTCACACCGTAGACTGCAGTGCAGCTTAACATCAGGCTAGCTGTAGTCAAACGCAAACCTATCTTGATAGGTTTACGTTTAGATAAAAAAAAAACATTATGAAAGTCGAATCTCATGTAGATTTACATTACCATTAATTCTCTCTGCAACCTTCTCCCGTATATTTCAAACAGCAAACGGGCGTAAACGGCTTAATGCATTTTTAATTTTTCTAGAGGAAGATATCTCATTTCTGTTATAAAACAGACAGAATCCAAAGAAAATGCGACGAATTTGTATACTGAACATTTCTTATTGATTTTTAAATTATTTTTACGCGCTTAGTGGCCAAGCTCTGGTGTCGAGAGTTTTCAAACCGCCACTTAAGCCTCTAAAATGGCAATGACTGTAATTTACATATAAGTTTCTAATTAATATCCAATGTAAATAAATGACTTGCCATATGTGACAAGATGTCGTAAGCCCAATAAATTATTTATCTTTATCTTTAACCAAGTCACACTCAGCACTCAGATGTAAATACCATTTGCGGTCACCCATCCTAAACTTTGATGACAATACCTACAAAAATATTGAGCAAGTATGGCTAAAAACATTATTTACGGCATGTTCAAGTAGCCATTGAGAGCCAGTCACTGGAGACTAGTCTTGCTCCAGCCTCGACCAGAGTGTAGCTGGCTCGTGAAGTTCTGCGATCTACTGGACTAATCATTGAATACTGTAAAAACAATATGATTTCGATCTATAATCTAGTAAAAAATATAGAAAAGAGTTCAACCTTTGAAGCTGTTTTACATTGATCGAAAGTTAAAAAAAATGTTATAAAAAGTTTTAAATGTCTCCGAGTGCCATCTGGTAAATTTTAAATCTTGATCCTTTAGCTGAGATCTTTGGATAATGAATGTTAATTTGCCTTAGTAGTAGTTAACTTAGTATTTTTTTAGTTTTGTTCTTATTTGGCGTAAGACCTTCTTAAACCACTGGCAAAGGTTGTCATAATTTTATTTTAGCCATTTAATAATCTACTACCATAATAATTTTCAAGACTTTAACTTACATTAATTTATGTACATACAAACTTCGACCCACCATAACAAACCCTTAGTTCACCCCTGGCAAAAAGACTTGATACCACTATTTCCAATTTTACATAAACTATACACATTTCAAAATTAATTTCTGGAAGTTCAAAAACAAACAACCTTCATAAAAACTGTTTCACCCCTTTCCATCCTCTTAGGGGTCTAGGGCCTAAATCCGTTCTTAGTACACGTTTACATACTAAAACAAATATACCCTACAAATAACATACCTCTAAGACCAGCACTTTGGGCTCTGCGTTGCCTATAGAGGAATCAGGACAAAGATTCTTATAGTATAGATATAGATAGATTCTTACTATTACTTAGCATATTGCATTACATTTTTAAAACCTTATGAATAAAGTAATAGACTTATAATAAGTTAAAATTACGTGTAGCTCAATTCAACACTAAACTCGCACACTCAAACCAAAACCACAAGCTTGCTTGCAGCGAGACCGCGAATCAGAATCCAGACACGTGACTTACATACATATAACCATTCTAACATTCTACCTCAAAAATACTAATTCTCACGTCAGCATTCAAGAAGGAGCGCATTTTGGTGATTTCTAAAGTTCCACACGAACCCTGCCTGGGTGAAAAAGAATCTTCTTCTATGTATGAGCTACGTGGTGAAGCGGGGTGAGCACAGAACGAGGATTCTTACCTATATCTATACCATAAGAATCTTTGTCCTGACTCATTCATCTATAGGCAACGCAGAGCCCAAACGTCTGGACCAAGGGATATGAAATTTGGAGGGTGTATTTGTTTTAGTATGTGGACGCGTACTAAGAACGGATTTTCAGAAATTCCACCCTTAAGGGGGCGAAAAGGGGTAAAATAGTTTGTATGAAACTTCTTTGTCTTTGAACTTCCACCAATGAAATTAAGAATATGTATAGTTTATGTAAAATTAAAAATAATGGTATCAAGTTTTTTTGCCAGGGGTAAACTAAGGGTTTGTAATGGGGGTAAAAGTATGTATGGAAAATTCTTATCTTATCAAGTTGAAGTCTTGAAATTTATAATGATAGTAATTTATTACATAGGTAGAATAAAATTATGAAAACATGTGCCAGGGGTGCAAACCACGCGTGCGGAGCCGCGGGCAACTGCTTGTGTCATAATAAATGGGTAATACGAGTACAAACTCACAGCTAAAAATAAAAAATAAGAGACTAAAGTCAGTTTTTCAAATTGTTAATATTTATTACTTGTAAATAATCTGTGCTTGTAGTAAATAAGTTCAATAATGTTCCCATCTTACAGCCCACATTAAAATACGTAGTTTATTATATAAGTAATTCATTGAGCAAGAAAATAGAAGACAAAATTAAATATTTCTAATAACAATGAATTTCCCCAAAGTAACGCCTGAGTCAATTTGTAATTGAGCAAGAAACAAATATATCTATTTTCTCTCTGTAAATATTCTAGAGACCTTTATTTTAAACTCTATAAAATGAATCTATCTTTATCATCATTTAATATTAAACTACTGATCATTTATTTATATAAGCTCTAAATAATGATCATTTTGTCTTTATTGTTTCTTTAACTTTTCTCCCATTGAGTCTATTAAATAAAGTCTGTATCTCAGTTGATTCAAGCAAAAAGAAAACAGAAACTCAGTTAATTTGATAAAGTCTTTGAAGTGTATAATTCGGAACAAATACACGTGTATCGTACGAGAGTAAGAGCCGAAAGGAGCGCCATTTTACCGAATGTTCCGGAAATGCGGCCTCGATTCGGCATCTTGTCTTCGTATTTCGGCCTCGGGCGCTTTTCTGAATCCATTCTTTAGAACGAGATTTGGAAAAAAACACAATATGTAAGTAAATCATTATTTATATTTATTAATGAGTTATCAAATATGTTTTTTTTATTATTTATTTATTTTAATATTTTTTTTTAATATTTCGTGTTACAGGACCTATATAAAATATGTAATGTATGATAAAGTTACAGTATTTTTAGTTCTTATTATCTTTTAGTCCCGTAATTTGTCTCGCTAGATAAATTTATTAAAAAAAATTATACCATTCTCTTACAAAAAAAAGACACGTTTGTTGTACGGGAGTCCCCATGGAATATATTTTTTTAATTTAATTATTTATACAAGTTACATTTATGTATTCTGTGAAAATCTTAAGCGTCTTCTTATTACCGCTATTGATGTACTTATAACCAAAAAAAAAACGTTTATTCTATGGGGAGCCCTCTTAGTGTTTTCGTTTTTTATATTTTTAGAATCACGAGAAATACATAACTTGTGAAATCTTCAGTTTTCTAGCCATCACGGTTTCTGAGATACAGCCTGGTGACAGACAGACAGCGGAGGCTTAGTAATATGGTCCTATTTTTACCTTTTTGGCACGGAACTCTAAAAACGCGTTCGATATTAAATAATAGAATTTATCTACAAAAGAAAACCGAGCCGGTCCATATCGGGTCTGTTATGATGTATTGCCGACCGCAACGACTGCTTGGGGTTTATTTGAAAAAAAAAAAAAAAAAGGCCAAGTGCGAGTTGGGCTCGCGCATGACAGGTTCCGTACCATTGTTGTATTGGAGCTACCCTCAAATATTTAGTTTATTCAAATTTTTTGTTTTCATTTGAAATTTAATAACCATTAATGTATTTTGTGAAAATTTGAAGTGTCTAGCTGCTACTGTTATTGATAAGCAAATAAATACGAAAAAACACGTTTTTTGTATGGGGACTCCCCTGTCCCCTTAATATTTTATTGATTTTATTTTAGTATTTGTTGTTATAGCGACACGAAAAATACATACATACATATGTATGCATCTTGTGAAAGTTTCAACTTTCTAGCTATTACGATTTCTGTGATACAGCCTGGATACAGACAGACAGACAGTGGAGTCTTAATAATAGGGTCCCGTTTTTACCTTTTAGATACGGTACCCTAAAATACTTAGATATCGCACTGTCAAGGATGTGACGTTGATGTATCGGAGTAAGTACCTTGCTCTTTACCATCATATCTACGACCTCGTTGGCGTAAAGGTTACCATGCCGGTCTGCTAATCAGAAGGTTCTGGGTTCGATTCCCGGCCCGGTCAACATCTTTGTGCTTAACTAAATTTGTTGGGTGTGGGTCGGGGTGTTAAATATGTATTTATATAAAATATGTATTATATGTATATGTAGTATATCAGTTGTGTTAGCAACCATAATACGAGCAAGAAATGGTTCAGTATGGGGCTAACCAGCCGTGTGTGAATGTGTCCTAATATTTATTTATTTATTTCTTTATATCTACGCAAAACCGACGGGATGTTATAACAAAGTTTTAACAACGCACCTTGTAATTGCTTTTAGCGATAAGATCGCCAGTTACTAGTTAATAAGGTGCATGACTCGTCTATCTACCAATCCGCCCAATCAGGAACCAGATTTCAGTGTCATTTTTGACATCGGATATTGCGATAGTCAATAAGTGTCAAAGGAGAAAGGTGTTGTAAAATATGGTGTTAAATTATTTACGTTTATTGGAAAGATTAGGACTTACATGTTATTATTAATAAATATATTAAATAAATTAATTAATTTACAAATTGTTATTGCCTATAAGCAGCTCTACGGCAGCACGTTGTAAATTATCTATACTTCAACTCAGGATATATATATTTTTTTTATTAAATTGATGTTGCATAATTTTATACAAAATCATTTTCCAATATTTTTTTTTAAATATTCTGTCCAGGATTTTTTTAGGCAACCCATTTTTAATATATTTTCTAATAAACTAAATTTATTATGAAATTAATTCTATTCAATTATCACGTCGGTGAAGGTCGATGTAGGCTCGGATCTTCTACTAATTTTTTTTTTTTTATTTAGTCATTCTACTCCCCAGATTTGTTTTTGGGGATCCTAGTCTAAATTTTTTCTTATATTTAACAATTAACTTATTTTACCTATCATCTCTAGATTTACTTATTCTATATTGGTCACTTTCTATTATAAACTTATTTACATAGAAGTGTTGTTCCATTTCTTACTTACTTCTATTTACTACCTTAGATAACTAATATCGTTATTAGAAACACTCAGTGGTAAGTAGGCACGATTTTGGGAACCCCATCACAGAAACACGGTAAGCCCCGGAGGAGTAACTGGAAACTGGTAAAAGGGTGAAACATTTTGAAATTCGCTTCCTACAACAAGGGTGAAAAGAAATTGTCAGAAAAAAACACAATACAAAAGCTAAAAAATATCAAAACTATTGACCGAAACAGTACATAAAGTTTCGTAAACGTATATGTTGTATAGTACGTATATAATTCGTTACATTATGAAATTAAGTACGGTGGTAGTTTAGATAAAAAATATAGGCTAACTTGTATGTAGATTTGTGTAGATTACATTTTCTTTCTTTCTTTTTTCTTTGAACACAATTATATTAACAACAATTTTATTTCACGTAAATAAATATCAGATAACTAATTTATTTATATAATTAAAATAACATAAATAACTCAAAAATACCTAAATAAAATAACTTACTCGGAATTTATTGAGTTCAAAGAGGAATAGAAAGGACTTACATTAATCTAAGACTAAAAACAAAACAATAAATGAAACAATCAGAAAGAAAACTGGTGCCAGAGATGTGTTATAGGACTTTTTTAAATTGAAATGGAAATGGGCTGGCCACCTGCAAAGGCTAGACCCCGAAAGATGGGCCCACACTATCACAAACTGGAGAGCTAGACACAGTACGCGCAGGAGAGGTCGGCCTGTGTCTCGGGCTAAAGCGGGTAACATCACAGGGCATAGTTAGTATTTTCCATAAAGGATACTACATGACTTTTTGCAATCTGTATATGATAAAGTTTTGACAATGTGCTGAATCTCCTGGTATGTAACTCGCCTATTGTCTTGGATTAAATTATTTACTGCTAGCACGTTTTCTTCCATAACAGCTGTCGAAGGGTGACCACTTCTATCTTCAACCCCCAAAGTTAGACCGCGCCGAAATTCATTATACCAACGATACACGGTTGCCTTAGAAGGGACTTCATCCATAAAACCCATTTGAAGTCTTTCGTAAGATTCTTCCGGTTTCAGGCGGCATTTGAAATTGTATAAAATCATAGCGCGATAATGTTCCCGGTGCAGATCCATTTTTTACTGAGACACGAAAATTTAAATTAGCTTGCAAAAAATGTGGAGGGAAAATTTTGAATTGGAGTGTGCCTATTTTCACTTTAAAATAATCATATTTTTAAAATAGGTTTAAACCTGCCAGTCTCTCATTCATTAAAACATTTTTTTTTAAATTTCTGAGTAGCCTGGTACTATGCTGTCTTTCTTCTTTTTATTTATGTTTTATGGAATTTGTAATAATGTTTATGTGTACCTTTATGTCTTCTCTGTCTGAAATAAATGTGTTATATCTTTCTTTTCTTCTTTATTAAAAAACTAGCTGACCCGGCAAACGTTGTTTTGCCTCACTTAGGGGTACACCGCCATCTATTGATTACTTACTCAGCTCAGTCGAAAGGTATCGACATCCATTGGAATTATTTGGAGTTAACAGATAATTGTGACTGTCAAATAATAACGGACAATAATTAGCAATAAATTAAAATTGCGACTATAATTTGAGATTTAAACTATCCTATCTCTCAAGTTGGATCGAACTGCACATGGTGTGCGAATTTTATTATAATCGGATAAGTGGTTTAGGAGTCCATTGAGGACAAACATTGTGACACGAGATTTATATATATTAAGATATAAATATATACATGCTCAGCTATGAAAATAAATAAATCAAATGTAAGCTACTGCTAGGTTAACTACAATATACCGTGGGCACCGGACCGTATAGATAACCGCCCGGGTTCACCCGCCGCTTATCTCGTGAAATGTCCAATAAAAACGCGAAACCAGCGAAATTCATAAGTTTCTCTTATATTTGGCTTAGCAAAAAACTGTATTTTGCATGAAATACTTGTTTAATTAAGTTTGTTATATTTAGTTTTATACCATATTATATAAATAATTAGGATTATGAAGATGGTGCTCGGAAAGCACCGACACTGTTGGACTCATTCCAACTTTTAATAATAAGTGTGACCGTTTTCTACGCGAAAAAAAAAAGAATTAGGATTATATTTAATAAAATACCTATGTTTATATTTATAGCTATATAATTATTTTTTATAGTTAATACATAATTAAATAGTCTGTGTATATTAGTTAGAGATACTGGTTTCCAGTTGTCGTTAAAAAAATATACCTGCCGACACAATAAAACATTATGTGGGGTATTTTAAATGTTTTATATAGTATAGCCTTACTCTTATTCCCATATTCTTTACAATAGGCTTACAAGAAGTGTTTAGCGCTATATTTCCTTACATAATACCATTTATAGACAATTTAGCTATAGTGAGTTTAAAAAACACATTAACTCTTACATAAGTTTTCTATACCAATATTATAAAGAGGAAAAGTTTGATTTTTTATTGTTTGTTTGACGCAAATAGGCTCCGAAACTACTGGACCGATTTGATAAATTTTTTCACCGTTGGGAAACTTCATTATCTCTGAGTAACATAGGTTATATTTTGTTTCTCTTTGCAACTAAGGTTAATTAATAGCCCGTGCGGAGCCGGGACGATTTGCTAGTTATTAATAAGACTGTTAGTACGAGTAAATTGTCTATTTGACGACCTCGTTGACGTAACGATTACCATGCTGAACTGCCAATCAGAAGGTTTCGGGTTCGATTCCCGGCACTGTTAACATCTTTGTGCTTAACTAACTTTGTTGGATGTGGGTCTTGGTGTTAAACATGTATCTATATAAAATATATACATATTTATGTATATGTAGTATATCAGTTATGTTAGCTACCATTACACAAACTAGAATTGGTTCAGTATGGGGTAGTATAACCAGCCGTGTGTGAAATGTGTTCAAATAATTAATATTTACAAAGTACATTAATTTCGTTCTAAAATAGGAACGTATTCATCCCTACTTTTCCGTTATTACCCCCGTAACAAACCAAAAAGTAGGTTGTATTAAAAAAAGGCCCAACCGGAAGTCGGCAGAGTAGGTACGGCGCCTCGGGACCTGATTATCCTATTATTCTCGACTTCCGGTGCGGTAGTAACTCCACGACATCTTGTTAAGGGGTGCTAATTCGGTTTGGCTTATGTCATACTTTCCGTCTTCTTGGAGGATCTATTTTCGTAGACTTTTATGCATTTAAAAGTAGCTTTAATACTATGATTGGTGTAATATATATATTGTACATTAAAATTTAAAACGATTGCTGAGAACTGTTTCCAGTAGCATTTTTTTGAATAAAAGAAAAATAATGTATTTGTCCGTTTGGAAGCTACGATACACAGGCATGTCAAGCTTATTACGCCCCGTCGTTTTTGGGTCAAAATGGACGTATTCATGGTCCGTAGAAGGAGAAGCTAGGGTAGATCAAGGACCCCTGTGGGACTCAGTAACCGTGGCCTGGGCACCCACGGTGAAGCGAAGAGGGTCCCTGAGGCGGGCCACTCCCTACTCTTGTATTCCCAGTATGCAAGATCTGGATGAGTGGCACCCACCAAATAAAAATTGGTCATGGAGGTTTCCTTAGGACGAAGCCCTCATGTAAGGTATCTTTGAAACAAAATGTGCCAACGTTTTGCACAATTATGTTCTAGTTGTAGTAAGTAATATTTAACAAATCAAACAAGGGGAGATTGACCCAAAACATGGAACGCACTTGTTATTATACGTTTCATATCTGCTGTAGTCGTAGACGGTTGGTTTCTCCGTCTACGGCTGTAGTATATTATCTACGTGGTAGGTGACTCTTTCTGACATTGACAAAATTAACTTCGATGACAATAACAATTACATACATAATATACCATAATATACACTATGGACTGGTACTTTTTACTACAAATGTGTACCGCTTTACCGTTTATGGTGTACATTCCTAGATATTGGACAGCTTTTGTATAAAAAGGTAAGTGAGTGTGGCTTGGTGAGAAAACGTCTGCTTTTTAATTAGACGACCCCTGGTTCGATCCCAGCCCTATATCAATGACTTGTTTTTAAGTCATGTGTAGATTTGCACTCGCTTTAAGGTAAAGGAAAACATCGTAAGGAAATCTACACGTTTGAGGATCACAATATCCGTAGACATATGACATCCGCTAATCTGTACTTGGCCAGCGGCCAAGATTATGGCCTATACTTCTCGTGAGAGGAGGCCCCGAGTCTCATCAGTGGGTACGTATAGTTGGCTACTTATGCATGCATGTTAGGCATGTATGAAAAAGTATACCAAATTTCAGCACAGTTTATTACGATAGAGAACGTAGCAATGTCATCTCTTTTCATTTCCTTTCTCTATGTGTCCAGACAAGATTGACAGATTTATTTGTTTACTAAGAAATCCTGTTGTGAAATCAAACCGACTTATTCTGTTTTACTTTATACTTTAAAACAAATCCAAAACATCATCAAAATGCCACAGTCTACGAAAAAAATAAATTGTTCCGTATACAAAAGAAAATAAAATACCCATGCACTTACAAAATGGGGAAATTCTTTTCTGCACTTGATGCTTCTTATAGAGGAAGATCTTACACGATAATAGGTTAGTACAAGTAATTAGCTTTGGTCTACTTATTTTTCTTTGTTTGACCTTAGTGGCCAACCTCTGGTTCTCAAAGTCAAAGTTCTTTATTGATAAGTCATAAGTTTTGAGAGTTTTCAAACCGCCCAAAGGCCTCTGACTTGGCTTTACGACTACTAATAGTAAGACTAACATTCTGGACCTACAATTTACATGTCATCCGACCGACGGTACCGTTAAAGGCAGTCTTGTGGTCACCCATCCGAGGACTCCGACTCAACCGACTTCGATGATCGCGTCAATCACCTTAGTACTCCGTAAGAGCTGGTAGATGGCAAACATCGTGAAGAAACTCGTACGCTCCAAGAAGTAGTGGTACTTATACGCTTATGTAGTGGATAGAGATGAGAGGCCATCATAGAGTCACGTGGCATAACTTGGGAGACGTTTTTGTATGAAGTTAGAAATATTTATATCTTAGCAAAGCCAAAAAAGGATTTAGTCTAACACTAAGTTACTCTCATAAAAAATCACAATATTTTGTAGATACGAAAGATTGCACGAGTATGTTTGTAACTCCTTCTCGCCATAACTGTTGAGCCGAATTTCATGAATCTTGTTGTGTTAGGCTACTTTTTATTTCGAAGTAATACTACATTGAAATCAATGGAAACCACTTTTTATACTAAACTAATTCAGACAATACTTCGGGTGATGTAACAGCATTATGAATTATTTGGTTAAATTCCTAATATGTTTACTAGCTCCTTTAGGTCCCAGAAAATCAATCGAGATGACAATATTGACACCAAAGCAAAGCAACACGAACAATGGATATACATTTAATAAGGATAAGGATTATGAAAACCGGAATAACGACGACGAAAATAATGGGAACAGAATCAAAGCCATAGAACAAGAAAAGCCCAGAATTGATACTGAACAGAATAACTCGAGTGCGATAGAAAAGCCAACATCATCCAAGTGCACGAAAGAGCAAACGAAAGCAGGATTCTCATACAAAAACAGTTGGAAATGTTTTAAAGAACTTATCTTGCCTGGAAGTGTATGTAACTACTTTTTTTGTTGTTTAAGAACTGACCATTGTAATCTTGCGTGCCTAACGGTAAGAATACAGAGCCAAGAATATAAATAACACCACATTTGTACCTATTTTGCATGTTATAAATGGCTGGATTTGATTTGTAAATGTTGTATTTTTTAAACCGGCTGTGCCATGCGGCGTTACTTCCATAACGATTACATCAAAATTGGTTCATTCTTTTCTAAAAAATTCTACCTTTGATGCTACTGTGATATTTTTTGTTATTTTCTAGTCTTGTGACGAATACCGCTGCCCCACAATCAAAGAACGCTTGGAATTTCATCAAAGAGAAAGCCACAATAAAAGATGCGATTGTGTTAAGCACAAAAGTAATAATACCAATTACGTAAGTTTGATAATATTAGCTGTTAATATACAATAAAATGAAATATCTATTACTACCTAACACTCATAAAGTTGCTTAACTTACAAATTAATACATATTTTTTTTTCAGATCTGGTTGTTTAAATAATCTGAGATTATATTACAGGTTGGTCCAGGAAGAAGAAACAGTCGAGTATCTATTAGGTCTGGTCCAGACTACGATCAATATTCTGATCAGTCATTACCAACTAAAGAACAGAATCCGCTCACTAAATGTCGTGAAATATGTCCGCTCAAAAGTAGCTTAGTAAAGAAATATTACACCAACCTTGACTTAGATAAAAAATATGAAAACAGACTTTCTGCGCCCGATGAACAAACCAATAAGCTACAAGAAAGCAGTGAAACAAAAAACAGTGGAAAGTATCCATATACGGAAGCTCCAAGATCTAAATATGATGATCCTGGAAATTTGACAAATGCAAACACTAACTCTGATTCTTTCAGTAGTAAATATAGTAAAACAAGAAGTATAAAAACTGATCCTGTTAGTACAACCGAGATACCAAAATTGGAAATTTCTAATTCTGAAACTCGTAGACCTGATTATACACAATTTGCAAAAAGCACTAATCCAGAAAGTTCATTAGCTAAATATACAAATATTAGTACCACAGATGATAAAAAAATTAAAACTGAGAGTTCCAGCGCAAATAATACTAATTTAGAAATCGTAAAACCAAAATACGTCAACAAAGAAAATCTAACACTTAAAAATGAAAATTCAGAAAATACAAAAAATATCATCGCTCCACCGCCAAAATTAGTTGACGAGGGTACCTCACCTGCTAATGATAATACTGTTAACAACTATAATGACGTCGATGTTTATAGTAATCGTATCGAACGCAAATGTTCTGAAGAATGTACAACCAATCCACATAATTATCATATGTACAGCCCACTTCCAAAAGATTCGCCTAAACAATTAGCTCTTAAAATTGATCCGCCTACAATAAATGATAAATATAGGTTCACTTCTAATTCTCTGATATTTGAAAGGCCTTTATGTGCAGATATTTATACTTCTGTATATAAAGATGCATTTACTGATCCTAATGATTCACACGTTTCTCCTGTCCGTCAGGCAGATAATTTTGTTAGGACTGATTCTAGAAATAATAAAGATATTTATGAAAATATCCCCAATAATAGAATTTTCAATACAAAAGAAACGTCTGCTTCAACATGTTGCAACAGCAACATTTTTGACACTCCTACGATAATACGTAACGATAATCCAAATGATTGTGAGGTTCAACGTGACGATGAAAGCTATGTGACAGAAAAAGGCAAACCAAATCGGTTTTTTAAAGATAACTATACAACAACGTATGGAGATGCATATAACAAGGTGCATAATGGTTATGATGGAACTAATTATAAACATATGCCTTATTTATTAAAAAGTACTGATTGCTCATGTAGTACAAACATTGACTTGCATACACAACCTAATACTAGCCTTTATGAAAGAAATGATAATTCTCTTTTGTATGAAAATTCTAAGTTACTTGAAGAACCACCATGTTGTAACAATCCATACCCTACAAAATATATTAATCAAAATGAGCCATCGGCAAGTCAGAGAAATAATAACGTTAACCAAAGCACATTGCACCCATATAAATCACAAACATACCCTTTGGATGATGTTTGTAGCTCAGAAACAAATCAACCGAAAGAAAATTCTTGTGAAATCTGTTACAAAGACAGTATTAACAAATTAATTAGAAAAAAAGTAGAAGAATGGATTTCTGAAGTTCCAATGTTTGATTCTACTGAAAAAGGCGCTAAAGAAACATTCAATAAAGCAGTCATGGAGTTGGTAAAAAAATTGAGCAGGCTTTCAAAAAACGCAGAAAACTCAGAATATAATGAACAAGTAAGAACTGTAATAAATACGTATCTTGACAAAATACCAATTTGGTATCCAGGCGCTAAACGAGAGCAAGAAGCATTCAAGCGCAGTATAGCTGACCGACTTATTGAAAGATTAAATTGTTATAATTAGAAAAGATACAAAAACTGTAGCTACTTACTTACCCTAGAGAAGTGAGTACATCTTTGATCTCTTATATCCCAAATTTCAATAATCAACTAATCAACACCAAACAAAGAGATTAAAACCTGCATTGAGGAATGGATACGATTGGTATATTTTAAGTCTATCTGTCAAATGGATAACAAAATCTTACCGCTTGTAGATATAGTGTATAACCGCATAGAATTCTCGTACCAAAATAAGTATAAATATACTTATACTTAAAAAAAAAGTTTTTTTTTAAAGTATATTATTAATAGTGTCAGCAATAAAGGCTTATTTTATTTTATTTATTTTTTATTCTTATACTTGTTCTTTAGACCGTCTTTAAACTAATTTTTAAATATTTTAACCAACAAAATTCAAGATTTTTCCCTAATTGTCTATAGTAAAACAGAACTGCCCCCTTACTTCGACCTTACAAGCGAACTAACACGCCCACCAAGTCGCTCCAATATGCGCCAACATTCTATGGTGACAACAAAGGGATTTGGTGTTGGCGTATTGGAGCGACTTGGTAGCTAAATTGGAGCGAGTTGGTGGTTGAATTGGAGGCGAGTGAGTCGTACGTTCCAGGTTTATAATAAATTTTCTATGTTATAGAGCATTAAGTGTGTGCAACCTTTTTGGATTTAATAAATAATTTATTATGATTTTCTCAACTCTAAAAAATAATATTGTGTCAAATCAGAGTTGCCAGAAGTACGAGAAATCTCGTATCATTACAAAATTTAGAGGGTCAGTACGAGATTCAAGATTAACAAAAATCTCTACACTTTTTTTAGGAGAATTTAACACTGACGACTTCTTTCGCATACCTTTATCACAGATACAGTAAATGGTACATTATTAGCTTCCGAAAGCGCTAAAGGCCCAAATCGCATAGGCAATTGCGAACATTTCGAACCATCAATAGAAATGTACGTCAGAATAACAGGTGAAATGATATACTCTAAAAATAAAGATTATTTTACTAACATCCCTGATATCGAATATAATTAATAAAAATTATATATATAATATGAATTTTAATTTTTTTCTTTCAATTGAACAACCCCAAGCAAAGAATATGACTACACAAGTTACTTAGTACAGTAAATAAATAGCATTGATTTTATTAAAGTTTCTTGAAATGTATGCATTTACGAGATTATCCGTTGAGATTACAAGATATTTTACCAACCTTGGTAACAGTAAAATTTATTGTCATCTGGCAACCCTGTACCAAACTCATGGAATGTCAATCGTGCATATAAATGTTTGTTTTGATCCGTATTTGAATTCGATATCTTTAGTAAATCCGCAATTCATACTAAGAAATTGCTCTTAACTTGTTTAAAACGCAATAATTCTTACATGGAAGTGTTTTTTTTTGACAATAAAGTTGGCTTTGTTGTGGTTTTCAACACTTGAAGCTCAAGTTACAACCATTAAACAAATACGTCATAACTATACATAATATATCATTTCATCGGCAGTGTTATTTTAAAAAGTAACTATTGGGAAATGTAGTGCTTGTGGCAAGTTTGTGTCTTCAACGGGACTTATCATAAACATACACACGATAACAAGCCTGTGGAGATGTGAAAAGTGCGTAGCGAAAAATATTGAAAGAAATGATAAATCTCCGACATACATTGATCCCGAACCAATGCCTGGCACATCCTGTGGGTCTTCACTTCAGTTACCACCTCGGTTTTGTCAGATTCAACGGTACACCAACTTATCAATGTGATGAGATCATTTCGAACCTGTATGCAAAAATTGAGTGCAGAGATAGCTGAATTCCGTATGGAATTTGATAAACTTCGATCTAATCAAAATTCAATGCAACCAGAGCTTGAAACTTGTCTACAATGTACATTTCTTAGGCGATCAAGCCAATGAATTAGAAAAAAGATTGAGCGATATTGAAGAATCTGTAAGAAATATGTGTAGTGATGCTGTCCTGGCGAGTCTCGATCAATTGAAATGTGAGGCTGTTGGCAGCCGCTCGGCGCCGGTGGCCTGGGCCTCCCGCCCGAGACGGTGGCTAAGCAACGGGTCTATTTTAATGAAAGGCTGACCAAATACAACAAACAACTTTTTTATAAGGCCAAATAGGAAAAGATAAGACTAAATTGGAAATATACATGGACACAACATGGCAAAATATTAAGAAAAAAATAAGGTGGAAAAGTTTTTGTGTAAGACAGGACAATGATATTCTTCATGTTTTTAATTAATATAAATTTTTAGACATACATACTAACTCATTGTGCTTATAAATTAACACTTTAATTATAATGTTTAGGACCTAGATGCTAACACAAGAAATGAAGCCTAGTTTTTATTTTATACTTATTACCAACTGATTAACGTAGCTATTTAACATATTTTTAATTTATGTTTGTCTATAGATACCTGACATTTAATATAGAATAATTTATAATTATTAAGGATTGAATAGAGGGTGTAAGCTGTGCGCTTGCACTCACTGCAGGCTAGCAATGACAAATGTATGTTATCCGTGCCGTTATTTGCTATAATAATAAAATTGTTTCATTTTATTATTAAAACTGTTGATTAGTTATTTCTACTGCTGTATTGATTAACCATATGGTTTCTGTACTAATATAATAGAACTAAAGAAAATATGTATATAAATAAAACTAGTTCAAATGTGTAAATCTTTTGTTAAATCTCATGCTTTATTTTACATTATAATATGATGTTCTCTATATGATGGTCTCTACTGATTTTTCTTAGTTTTGAAGTTATTACCATGTGCTTATATAATAGTGTACTACTACCTATATTTATGTGACTAATTAATGTGTGTAAAGGAGCAGGTTGAAAACCAGCGCTGGAGTACCAAGTGTACTTTCAGCACATGCTGAACCTGCTCCTTTAGTGCACATACACAATACACAAGTCATTTTGTATGTCGAACTCAGAAGTCTGTGCACAATAAACAATTTTTCTTTCTCTCTTTCTAATTGCACCAATATCAATTTATTTATTGGATTACAACATATACCTACCTAATATTGTTGAGTATTAAATAATTTGTAAAAAATTGTGTCTTATAAATAATATAGATATATTCTACTAGTAGCTTGTTACAACATAATATACCTGTTAGGTTTGTAATCTTAGCTTAAAACCATTGTTAGTAATATTAATTTGTCTTTGGCAATAAGTATTGGATATATTGGAAGTGATAAATAAAACATTTTCTATTTTTGTATTTCATTTACTATTTCCTGCAGTCTAGAAAGATAGAAGGCACCAGATCAAGTAGAAGGTCACCTACGAGGTGAAGATCTAGTTGGTACCTATTTATTTATTTATTAGGCACTCAGACAGATTACAAACATTCATTTTAACATAACTGAACTAAAAGGAACAAAAACAAGTCTGCAATCCAAAAAAAGAGTACACAGCATGCTAGTGTAAACTTAATGATAAAGAAGGTTCATATATACATAAAAAAAAAGGGAAATCTTAAATACTAAAACAATTTAACCTATAACTTATATTATTACTAAATTGCCTGAGACTGTTACTAAATACATCCAGTTCAGTAATGTGAGTCTTACATTGGTTGTTATCTGAAGCGTCACAACATTTGAGTACCAGCTCGTTATATGAGCGACACATGCGCTGTATAGGACTATTACTGGAAACGTTGTTTTTATACAGTTTATTAGTGTGAAACAGTTTAGATTTTTGTTTTTTGCTTCTAAGCCGAGGCCTGAAATTAAAGCTTATAGAACTAAGCAGACTCCTATGGGACTGGTGTACCATTACGGAGCGAATACGGTCTGCCTCTACTTAGCAAGGGACAAATGTGCCCGAGGATGGACAATGCATATCCTCAGACTACAGGAATAAAGCCTTTTTTCCTGTAGTCTGAGTGCATATCTTGGAGCGATCGCAAGTGCGTTGAAAACTTCGTGAAATGAGCATTGTGATTACTAGTAAAAGGTGGTTACGTGGCAGCGGCGTCACAATAGAATACCTACTGAATATAAATAATCATCTTTTATGTTACATACTGAGTACCCAAATTGTGGCACACAATTTTTTTGTTCTTAGTTATTAATTTTATCTTTAGTTTTAAGTTTGTGTCCAATAAAGTATTATCTATCTACCTATAGTAGTGCCGCTGCTTCACCAATATTTAGATAACTAATAGGTACCTAGTTACTTTTTGAAACAATAAAACGCTCTGTCTAATAGGTTGTATGGTGAAATAAAAAGGTTTCAATTAGGAGCGAAAAAACTGAACTCAATTTTCGTGAATTTATATAATTTCAATTTGACTTAAGTATGTATGTAATACAATTATATTTATTTACAAATTATTCCAGTCACATGCTATGGTAGTCGAAGATGGCTTCGTACATACATGAAATCACAATAACAAAATCATTGATTTTTTGCTCTGTATCCTTCTCTGTTTTATTTTGATTGTCTGTTTGTTATTTTTTATAAACTACGTATGTAAAGTAACTAATTAATTAATAATAAACACTCAGAATAAACACAGTTGACATGTTTGAAATTTTGACAGCAGCTGCAGACTTTTTAATTATGTTCCACTTCCAGTTTGGTGTTTTAGTAAATTACATTTTGTAGCATAAATGAAAGAGGTTGGTTTGTTTTTCACAGAAGTTGTCGAACAGTGTACAATAAAATCACAATAAACAATAAAATTAATCATGGGAGAAAGTTTAAACCTTATAAATAATTTAACGCTTGTTATTACTGAGTTTTATTTGGTCTAGATAGCCTGAAAACAAAAAAGCGGAAAAAGAGGTTATTCATTAAAAAAAAAATAAGTGACACAAATAATATTTATTGGTATTTCACATCTCTAATCCCAGCGAATTATCAGCGATTTATCAGCGATTTAACCGTGGATGGTCGAAGTAAGGGGGCTGCGTTCGATAGTCGCCTATTCACTTCAAAAGTGAATTCCAGTAATTTTCTTACAAATCAAGGCAATGACAAACTTCCCGCATTTGCGTTTAATTGAATTGAAAGAGCTCGATTGTTCGAATTCAAAGTCCATAAATTACAGGCCCATTGAGCGATCGACGGCTGAGACAAAGAACTTGGCGATGGAGGAAACACACGGGCGAAAATAGCGACAGAATTATTCATTAGAAAATTGATTGATCGAATTTGCATTGATCAAATTCGATTCGAATTCGAGTGGTTGTTTAATCGACTACGAACTACGAAAACAGCATTAGGGATTAATAATTGTCTTCTTATATTTAAGTCTATAGTTTTTCAGAATAACAATTGTGCTTAAATATATTTAAAAAACTACTAAATGGCATAAATTATATTGTAAAGGATGTATAATGTATACAGATCATTTATTAATAAAACACTTACAGAGTACTTGTAACTAGAGTTTTTTTAAATGTTTTTTGCAGCTATAGAGCTTACAATCCGCCAAAACGGTCGTGCTATAACTATAATAATATTATAATGCCGTTAAGTACTAAACGTTTTGACTAAGATAACGGCATTTTAGTTAGGATACGGTAGATCTGACTTGGCTATCTGAAAGGCCGTGCCCTAGGTTATCTTTTTTTTACACATTCCACACACGGCTGGTTAACCCCATACTGAACCATTTCTTGTTCGTGTTATGGTAGCTAACACAGCTGATATACTACATATATATAATTAAATATTTTATGTAGATACATATTTAACACCCAGACCCACAGCCAACAAATTTAGTTAAGCACAAAGATGTTGGCCGGGCCGGGAATCGAAACTGGAACCTTCTGATTGACAGGCCGGCATGGTAACCTTTACGTCAATGAGGTCGTATCTATTATTATAGTATAGAAAAAAAAACTGTTATTTATAACGCCCGTCAAATTATATTCTAACCCCAGAAGCAAGAATGGTGAGTCATAATGATCATAACGGAATGTGTTTGTGGCAGTTTGTGGCATCGTATCTCCTGACGATTAAGTTATTTTGTTGTTTCAAAGGTTCCCAGATCGTGTTGTGAGTGTTCTTCGATGATTCAAAAGATGGCCGCCGCCACAAGATGGCGATCGTCAAATCTTGATTAAATAGGTTCCTTCTAGGCAAGCGTGTAACATCTTCTTCTTCTTGTGGTGCCTCTCCAACTACTGAAGGTTGGCAACCAGCTCTGCATACTTCAGTTTATCCATTGCTAAGCGAAACAATTCGGCACTTCTGATCCCGGTCCATTCTCGAATGTTTCGCAACCACGATTTTCTTCTGCGACCGACTCTCCTCCTCCCCGCAACTTTTCCCATCATAATAAGTTGCAGAAGCTCGTATCTGTCGAGCCGAAGCACGTGGCCCAGATATGGTACATCTTAGACCACAGTAAAGGTTAACATCAGGCAAGCTGCGGTCAAACGTAAGCCATTCATCGTTTTAAAAAAATGCTTGTTTATATTTGGTAGAGCATAGGGAATGTCACACCGTGGACTGTATGTCACGTCACGCATTCCCGCTGCAAATTAAACGACAAAATAAAAACGTGCCCTGAATAACGTGGGAGCCACGAGGATAACCTTTTTCTCATAACGTTACCTGAGAATATGTTTTGGAAAAAAGTTCAGAAATACGTAAATATAAAAACCTAGAGATATAGAGACTAGATTTTATAAACTTCATGTCCTTTCATTTACATATTAGGGAACCGGTCAATTTAGACATTCGAAGGTGCATAAAATCCCATATGGAACATAATTACATTTTATAACTGATAATTGAATTCTCGTAGAACATAAATAATAAATATAAATAATATTTTAAAGTTCCCCTTAATTGCCAAAAAATGAGTTATCGCCTTTAAATGCGCCTTAGACAAAACCTGTGGATAATATATATAAAAAAATATCAAATCAAATAAAAAATTACAAATGACTACAATATATACGATAACGCTATTTTTTAAAGCTCAAATCTCCAACAACAGACGGCGCCACTCGTCACGGCGTTGCGCCATTCCTCTCCAGTCAGCCACTTGAAGCTCGCCAAGGTCCCTTTCGATAGCGTCACTCCAGCGGTACCGAGGGCAGCCAACTGGACGGCGTCCCTCCGGCTTCCCTAGGTAGGCTCTCTTAGCGGCCCGATCCTCCCCCATCTTTAACAGGTGTTCAAACCATCGGAGTCTTTGAGCCTTGAACTCTCCCACGATGTTTGGTTCGCCAAACAACTCTTATAGCTCACTGTTTTTACGAATAAAAATGTAAGTTATTATTTTATTTCTACAACTGTTTTACATATAAATGTAAAACATGTACATCATGTAAGTATATCTGTATGTTTCCATTCTGATTCCCATCGATTGGCTGACGGTGAACAATGAAATACTGCCGCGAAATCCGTGAATCATGTTCCGTTTGTGTCTCTCAACCTGTTGTAGTCAGATGTGTTCCACAATTACTTCTGCAGTTCAAATGCTGAATATGCATTATCATGTTAGGGGAACACAATTACTTCTGCAGTTCAAATGCTGAATATGCATTATCATGTTAGGGGAACACAATTACTTCTGCAGTTCGCATTGAAATGCTGAAAATGCATTATCATGTTCAAGTTCATAGAAACGCAGAAAATTATTTTTGACACTTCATTTTATAATTTTTGTCATGTAATAAAATGAACAATCTTAATATACATAAATCTCGTGCCACAATGTTTGTCCTCAATGGACTCCTAAACCATTTAACCGATTATAATAAAATTCGCACACCATGTGCAGTGCGATCCAACTTGAGAGATACGATAGTTTAAATCTCAAATTATAGTCGCAATTTTAATTTATTGCTAATTATTGTCTGTTATTATTTGACAGTCACAATTATCTGTTAACTCCTAATTATTCTAACAGATGTCAACCTTTCGACTGGGTTAAGTAAGTAATCAATAGATGGCGCTGCTATGGTAAATCTACGAACGTGTCATATAAGCTACACTATCTATTTTTCATACCCCTGAGTGAGGCAAAACAACGTTTGCCGGGTCAGCTAGTAAGTTAGTAAATAAACAGAGAAACACAGAACTTTATCGGGTATATATACCATACGTTAAGGCAAGTTACAATACAAGCACTACTTTTAGTTTTAAAAATACTAGTTTTTTTTAATACTTTCAAAATAATAATAATTATAAAACAATTTATTCGGGCCAAGAATTAGTGAGCATATTTCAAATTTACAATGAAAATTATCTCCAATGTTCCAAATTATTAATTTTAATATTTTTTGCTTAGAATTACTATACTTAATTTTAGTTCTTATTTAATCTAAGACGAAGTCCGTTTAAGCTGACATGAATTGAAGTTTAGCTGTGGTTTTAATATTAGATACATTTCTGTGTGTTTATTCTTATGATGCAATAAAAATATTGTCATTTTTATTTGAAACTAAACTGTGATCCAATTAATTTAATAATGAATAATGTATGTAATGTGAACTTTTCGAGAACATAATTATATTCTTTTATTAATAACCTCTAAATTGTAATAATTAGGATTATTTTTAAAGTACACAAAGTACCTAATCTGTCACCAATAAATATCAAATTAAGAGTTAGCAAAAAACAAAACAAAATAGAATAAATAATTAGGATAAGTTATGACGAATAAATTATATTCTATTCTATTCTTAAACTAATTGATGTGATAGCGCAACAAAAAGGTTCTAATCCGAGTTAATACATAAAACGTTTTGCCTCTAAAAAGCGGCAATTTGTATCGAACCTCTGTTTGTCGTCGGACAATAACGACAGCCTTGTAATTCCAGAGTTATTGCCCTAATCTGATTACCGGACGCACCTCGCGTAATTTGGAAGCAGTTCGTTTTGCGCCCCCAAGCTGGAAAGGGTTAGGTGCTTTGATTACTACTGTGCCAAGATACGCTACGTGAGGGCCCACGTGATGTGCCGTGGGAGGTGGCATATCACGCTCTCCCTCTAACTCGCGCTACTGATCGTGCGTTAGAATGTGACTTCCACACGCCGGGGTTTAGTTTAGTTTTTAGGTTTTGTTTGTTATATGTTATGTACTTAAGATTTTAATATTTTCAGTGCTAATTTAGAGATCATGCAATGGAGGTTAAACCTCTTTGATGCTTTTTTCATTGAACATATCATTATAAGTAATATTTTTGTAAAACAAGTAATAAATCATAATAAATAAATAAAAATAGTAGGTATACTTTAAGACCTCCGTCATAATTATAAGTATTATTATTCTTTATTAAGCATTATCCTTCTTTTTCTCGTCTTTTCAACTGGTGTCCATCAAAAGGTTGCCTGGAAAAAATTGCTTTTCGCGAATGGCCGCTGTTTGTGGCAAGATGTAAATTATTGTGTTTTTATATTATTTTATATGGATTTGTACCTATTAACTGCTCAATAAAAAGTTAATCTATCTACATACGTGTGTCTACTTTCTTTAAATTGGGTCTACTTTTTTTAGATGTCGTTAATTGCAATTTATTAGATGGATTGTAGTCGACGGTGGAGCGCTCTTGTATTTTAAAAGCCACAAAGCGTAAGTTGAATTATTGGACGAATAGTTCCGTATCATATAAGCGGAGAAAAATCATGTCTGATTTTTTTATTTTTTGTTAAAGCGGCCACAGATATTTCAGCCGTCTTTTACTATTGACATTTGCCAATAGTAAGAGACTTATTATATATATAAGACATTGTCATATATGACGAAATAAGTTTAGTAAAGAAAAATGCTATTAGCTTTTTGCATTTTTTCCATAATCTAACTGGGCCGACATTTTGTTTGTCCTTAACAAACATTTTTTTTAGGAATATACGCCCAAAATATAGTTACGCAAAAAAAGTTGTAAGTATACATTTTTGTTCATAGAGTATAATGAATAAACATAAACAATGACATATTGTCATTGTTTATAAGATACATACAGTCTGGCGACAGGCGGATAGCGGAGTCTTAATTATAGGGTCCCATTGCTACCTGTTGTTCACGAAACCCTAAGAACCATGTCTCGTGGCTTTTCGATTGATCAGAGGTTGGGCATTTTAGTCCGAAATGGAGATGTAAAAGCGGTACGATACTTTTCCGGGTATAATAAAGATAAGGAATGGGATCACATTCGGGCGGTATTAACATTTTCTGAGGCTTTTCGAGTGAATGTTAAAACTAAATCTTTTTTCGATTTCTTGTTGAAGCGTGTATTCTATTTAAGGTAAATTTTACAGATTTTGACGTAGCTAAAGTTAAAGTCTAAATAATAAATATAATAATAATAAACGAGTTATTTTTTTAAATAAGAAACGATTACACAAAATTGCCTTTTGATAAAGATAATAAAATAGTACAGTATGTTTACAAACAAACCAACTTTATCACTCTTACACATATTTATAGATCAATTTAAAGGTATATGTCTTATAAATTTCGAATATTTTATGAGTTAATTAAATAATAAATATGTTTAAAAATGATGTTTATATTCAGTTCTTTTGAATAAGTATTGTATGGGTACTGACAATAAAAAAACAACTTAATGTTTAAATTGTAATATAATACAATATTGAAGTAAAATACATACACATGTCAATTTAATACAGTACAATAATATATTTTTTATAATTTTTTATCAAAATAATCATAGGAATTAGTTGGAGAAGTATTAATTCATCTTTTTCAATAGACTCCGAGTAAATATTAGTAAAATAAAATATAATAAGCCAACATCAAAAGCCATTCAAAATTATTCCGCGAATTTTCACGTCTGTCTATGAAGTAGGGAAATCGTGTTTTCGAGTTTGCAGAGAGTTTAGAAGTGCCTCTTGACATTTCATAAAATAACGTTCGTTGCTGCAGAATTTAAATACTTCACTATATTTTATACGGCATTTTTTAAACTAGCCGTTAAATTCAAATTCAAAATGTCTTACATAGTTTGGAATTATTAGATCTCAAGAAGTTTCGTGCCTGGGGACCGATTTCATATTTCCAAATCGTATTGTCATTTTAGCGTGACTTCAAAAAAAATATTTCATATATCCTCACGAACTTACCTACGCTTTTTTACCCAATACCTAATTAACTAAAGTTGAGTTATCATTTTACACTCAAAATGAGTAGGCTGTTGAAACTTTATAACTTATGTCTAAGACCATGTAACACAGATAAGTAAGACATTAACCATGTAAGACATTATCTGTGTTATATGGTCACTCAAAATTATATAATTTTACTAAAGTTATACTTTTTTACTCAAAATATAGATAATTCTGATATTGAGTAAGCGAGAAACACGTTAAATTACACATTATTCTGATTGTGATGTAGCATCGTCTTCTACAAATAGATAAATTAAATTGAAATAAACCAACACAAAAAGGCGAACAACTCAAGACAAATAGAACTGACAAACGTACCTATTCGGTTTCATCTATACAGGGCTATATCTAATGCAAAACTTTAAAGGGTGGCTTTAGTACATCTAGACAAGCAAGTTATGTACTCCGAAATTCAAAATTTCGTAACACAAAATTGCTTCTTCATACATACATATATACAATCATAACCAGCCCATTATACGTTCCCACTGCTGGGACTTGCTGCTTTTTCTCGCAGAGAGGGAGATGTAGGCCATAATCCACCACGAAAAGTGCGAGTTGGCGGATGTCGCATGGATATTGTGGTGCTTAAAAACGCCAGTTGTCTCACGATGTTTTTCTTCACCGCAAAGCAAGTGCAAATCCACACATAATTTGAAAAACAAGTCATTGGTGTAGGGCCGTTTTTGCCACCTAGCCACACTTACTATCACATACATATAGTTCGATTCAATAAAGAATACATTTGAAAATTTGCTCTCTCTTGCTTGCATTCATATAGTTACGAAAGCAAAAGCATGAACTTTTAAATATTTTTTTTATTAACGCAAGTTATACGTACAGTGGTCATTGATTAATTTGTTGTATGGAATAACTGTTTTTTTATTCTCTAACTACTTGTAGCATCGCCCCAGCTTTTCACGGGTTATAAAATGATCTAAGTCGCAAAGAGAAACAAAATATAGCCTATGTTACTCAGGAATAATGTAGCTTCGAACGGTGAAAGAATTTTTTAAATCGGTCTAGTAGTCTATTTGCGTTCAAAAAACAAAAATGTTGTCCAGAGACTAGAATTATCAAACATGTCCTTAAAATAATGTGCTTTGGTTACCAGCTTAAAAAAAAAACAAGATAATATGTGATTACAGCTCTGTATATCTGGTGTGAATGAAGAAAACTCAATTTGTCCCCAAGATATAAATCGACGTCACCTTGACTGATAGATTGAGGATTCTAAACGGCTCAGTTTGGTGTGGAAAATTCTCAGCCGGGTGTTTTAAAATAATGATAAAAATAAAATTTTGTAAGAGCTATGTGATCAGCTCTGGTATCTTGTGTTTTCAAGCCCAAGGGCCTCTAACTGCTTTGACTTAACGACTGTTTGTAATAATAATAACAATCGGGGCCTACAAATAAACTTGTCATCCAACCCACGGCCCAAATAAAAAATGTCAACAACGGTCTTTTGCATGAACAAGTTGTACTGGACTTAATAGAGACATTAAGAAATGCATCAATGGGCATTTTCTTAGAGACTTTACGTATATATTTAGTAGATTTAGTAGATTATGCTAAAGTTTATGTAAAGTTACATTTTATGTTTATGTTAGCTTGGTAGGCTAGATTATAGTTCTGTATAGGGATAACCTCACGCATTCCCATAAAAAAAAGTTTTTTGCGTGGTCATCCGTCCAAAGGCTGTCTGTATTGACTGTGCTAGACCAAATTTACACGTACGTTCTTTACATTTGCTAATAAATGGTTTTTTATTTTTCTGTGAGATATTATTAGTTAAGTTTTTTTTTATATTTTATTACAACCATATATTTACCGTGATCATATGTTTAAGTGTAGCAATGCAAATACATATATTTCTTTACTTAATTTCATATGTTGTTTTTTTTTTATTTTAGGAATAAAAACATCCGGTTGACGTGACATTGTCACATCTAAAATTTATAAATAGAATGTCTTTTACTCGTTTTCGAACGGCGCCTAGAGTAGACAATGGATGGTCGCAGGCGAGATAAGGATGGAGGGTACAACCCATCCCTTTCGTTATAGAGCGGATGTGACGGATATTGCAAAGACAAGGTTAGGGTTTGTCCTAAATTCAAGAAGGACCACTACGAACAATCCGTAAGGAGGTCTCCGGGGTGTTTCCTGGAAGAACCCGGAGTCCTCCGTTAAGCACAAAGGCAGGTCAGTGGGGGGTTTTAGTGGGTACAAATCCCAATTAACCTGGCTGCGCCCCATCAGGCAGTAGCCAGGTATTTTGTTGAAGATTTCCCCCTCATCATCATCATCAGCCTATATCCACCCGCTGCTGGGTATAGGCCTCCTCTCTCCTCTCCAGATTTCCCCCTCGTCAACAAAAAAAGTGTTTGTACCCTGAGCTTCGAAATGTGGCCTGTTGAGAGCAGACGGGAAGGTAAAATGAGACACTTAGTTACTAAAACAGCATATCTTTCTAACTGTGCTCAGTTTGACGCCTTATATTTTTAATAAAATAGCTAATGAAATTTGATGCACTATAAATTCACACATGTTTAAATCTAAGTTAAATGAGTTTCTATGTAAAAAAAAACCTATTACAGCATTAATTACTTCCTTAATAATAAAATATGATATAGATATTATGTCAAATATGATATAAATACCTTCGGACTGTAAATATTATAATTTTTACTGGTTCGTGTCTATAAACCCTTTGGGTAGAAACTAGCGGAATAATAATTAATTTAAGTAATGTTTGTATAACCTATCACTTACGTTTATTTTGTCGGAATTAGCCCGAATTAGCCTTGAGAATGGCACACTGATTGTGCTGAAACATGTTGGGCTAATTCCGAAAATAAATGTAAGTGATAGCTGGTTATACAAACATTATTCAAATATGCCTTACGAAAGTTTTAATACAGTGATAATTAATTTAGTTATAAGTTTTGCCTTTTTATGACAAACAATATAACACCTATGTATATATGTATGTACCTAGTTTCATAGACATTTCATTCATTCATTCAAGACTTTCATTTCTTTTACTTAATTTTCGGCACAAAGGACCACTTTCCTCAATTTTCTAATGTCAATCCAGATGTCAGTCATACGTCCGTGGGATATAAATTGAACGATGGTTACAGTATGAATCGGCTTCTTTCCGGGATAAATGGCGATTTAGGACCAGTATTCAATAGGTTTCCCATATTGTTATATATCCGGGAAACCGGATAATGGAGCGCCTGGATTATTCTTCTTCGTAATTAATTTACTCCATCTTACCTTCTTCTTCTTCTTCTTCTTCATTGTATGAGTCAAGTGTTCAAGCTCTGGTGTCGAGAGTTTTCGCGCATGAAGGGTTCCATACCATTGTTGCATTGGAGCCCCCCTAAAATATTATATTTATTCAATAACTTATTTTTTAATTGAATATATAATTAAATATACTGTTAATGTATAGAGGGTATACCAAATGTCGTTATAAAGATGGAGTGAAAAAATACTTAAAAATACGTTTGTTGTACCACCCCCCTTAATATTTCCATTTTTTTATTTTTAGTATTTGTTGTTATAGCGGCAAAGGAAATACATAACTTGTGAAAGTTTCAGCTCTCTAGCTATCAAGGTTTGTGAGATACAACCTGGAGACAGACAGACGAATTCTTTGCCGAATTCCCTGTTCCCCAATGACTACAATCTGACAATGTTCAAGGCGAGAGTGAACCGGTTCTTTGTAGGTTAGCGTGATGCACCGTAGACCTTAATATCAATTACCATCGGGTGAATTGTGGTCAAGCGCTGACATATTCAGAGTAAAAAAAAAGGCGACGGAGGCTTAGTAATAGGGTCCCATTTTTACCTTTTAGGTACGGAACCCTAAGAATGCGTCCGGTCCACAGATGTGTCGGAGTGACGTGCGAGGCGGAATGTGATGTCTCCCCCGGGACTATAAACTTGCTATTGTTGCGTGAAACTCTCTTTTATTGCGGTGCTCAAGGAATTTAGGGGGCTGTTTCGGGGGCTACTATTTGCTACGTCAATTTTTTTTAACTCTAAATGTTTTATTTTCACATTTCAGACAGCTGGTTAACCATACTGAACCATTTCTAGTTTTTGATATGGTAGCTATTACAACTGATATACTACATATGTGTACATTACGTTTTTTATACAGATACATATTTAACAACCAGACCCACAGCCAACAAATTTAGTTAAGCACAAAGATTACATTTGTAAACTTTTTTAACTTATGTTAACTAATTAACATTTATAAACTTGTTTACATTTGTAAACTTGTTCACGTGACTTAACATGATTATATTTCTAAACTTGTTTACATTTGCAAACTGGTTTACATTTTGATGATAATTTTAATTCTTATTTGATAATATTTTATGGACCAAAAGTCTGAAATAAACAATTTGAATTGAATTGAATTGAATTTTGAAACTTGTTTACAATTGTAAAATATCATTAACATAATATTAAACTTGATAAAACAACCAGTAGTACCACCCAGAAGGAAGATCTAGCTACGTAAGAGTAAGTGAGTGCTCGTAACAAATAGGTGAGAAAACGATCTTATCCGGGATAAAAACTGGCACATGTGAAAGCCCTTACTTAAAGAGGGAGTGAAATAGAACTAGGCCAAGGAGTCATTTTTTTATCCTTGATAGGTAAGCATTTGACTACAGCTAGCCTGATGTTAAGATGCACTGCAGTCTACAGTGTGGCACGCTTACTAGAAGATACCTTTTAACACTACTTTTGAAGGCCCTCGGATGATACCTCTCAGGAAACAGAGACTCAGGTAGTGAGTTCCAAAGCTTCGGAGTCCTAACAATAAAGGTCGACGCAAAGCGTTTTGAACAAAAGTTTGGAACTTCAACTCTGTATCGGATGAGTCTCTATAATTTTCCAAATTTAATAAAATAATATGATGTTCTTAAATTTATTTTACGTTTTCCCATTCTATTAAAATTATAATGGTGTATGTTTTTGACGTTTTTATTTTTTGAGATTTGAATAGTCTAGTCAACAAGTGCCTTTTTGGTCAATTTTTTTCAGCATCTCCGAAAATTATGATTGAGGTGTCATTCGATTCGGAATGGCATCTTAGATAGTTTTCGAAAAACAATGAAGTTCCGCTGAAAAAAAAAATAAAAAAAAATTTTTTTAAAGTTTTTGACCACGGATTATTGTTTATTGATCTGTCAATCTTTAAATGAGCAATTCTTGTATATTAATTTAAATCTCAGAAACGGCTCCAACGATTTTCATAAAATTGAGTATATAGGGGGTTTCGGGGGCGATAAATCGATCTAGCTATAGGAATAATTTTTAGAAAATGTAATATAAAAAAACAGAGCTAAGCTCGGTCAACCAGGCACTGAGCTGTTATATGAAAAATAAAAGTTACAGATGGCATATTACAAGTATGTTTGACTCTGCAAAACGTAAAAGTCCTTTTCTACGAGCAAACTGCGGATTCAGGAGACTTTCTCTAAGCTACTACGTTCTTGGTCTCCTATACAGGGTTGAGGAAACTATTGAAGCCCTTTAAAGGCTTTATAATTACATTTCTATGCCTCTAGAAATCGAAATACCTGTCTTGTTTTTTTATTGGAAACTCGAAAAAAATTACGTTTAAGTATTTTGTTTAAAATAGAGTCCTAATCGGTAGAAACTTTGAGATATCAATAAGTTCGAGACCGGAAAACATTAACCGATTTTTTTGTACGGAATGGGCGAGGTTATCCCTTTTTTTTGACACCTTTCACACACAGTTGGCTTACCCCATACTGAACCATTTCTAGTTCGTATTATGGTTGCTAACACAACTGATATACTACATATACGTACATACATATTTTATATAGATACATATTTAACACCCAGAACCACAGCCAACAAATTTAGTTAGGCACAAAGATGTTGGCTGGGCCGGGAATCGAACTCGGAACCTTCTGATTGGCAGTCCGGCATGGTAACCTTTACGCCAACGAGGTTGTCAGGTATCCCTGAACCAATAACTAACTTCTTCATCTTCTTCCTATGAGCTAAGTGGCCAAGTTCTGGTGTCGAGAGATTTCAAGCCGCCGAAAGGCCTTTGAACACAGCTTCCTGTATTTATAAAGAAGAATGCAGGTTTAAAGGGGACGCCTATGCAACTACTAGGCAATTTCGGCTTCTAAAATAAGTCATGAATTGCATAGCAAAGGGTGAGCTTAAAAAACAATAATGTAATAAATTTATTTTGTGTCTGTAGAAGAAAGGCTTATTGTTTTATTTTTATATTTTTTACGATCACAAGAAGAATTTTTTATTAAAAAAACTTAAACAGCTAATTATTTCCCAAAGTCCCGAAAGTCGCAGAAAAACAGTAGCACGCATAAATATCCTTGAAATACTTGACATCCAAGTGCTATTATAATTTGAAATTATTTTTTACATATACTCGTAGAATTGAAAATGTATGGTATATAATAAGTTTGTGTATACATAAATTATCGTGCCATTTAATTTAATTCGCTGCCTATTTGTGTTATATTTTATTTTCAATTTTATTCCATTGCATAATTATAATTAACGAGATAATAAGAGTATTATCCGGGGGCTTTCAAAAGTAGAGTTAATAGGTATTTTCTAGGTAAGCGTGCCACACCGTAGACTGCAGTGCAGCAACATCAGGCTAGCTGTGGTCAAACGCTAACCTATCTAGGAATAAAAAAAAACAGTTTAACCTTGTACACCCTGTATACTTAGGTAGCTTCTAGAGTTCCTAGCTTCCTAGTACTCAGGTCACGTGCCGACCGTTTGGTCGAGTAACAACTTTGAACACACATAAAACTTGCCCCGACTTCTGGCAGTCCAGGAAACGATTCTCTATCTCTAAGTTCTGTTAAGTTTGAGCTAAATACAGTAAAAGATTAAAAATAAGCATATATTTCTAATAAGTATATAAGTATGTTTATATTTTATTCAACCATGTTATAAGATCTAAACAAATAAATAAATATTAGGACATTTCACACACGGCTGGTTAACCCCATTTCTAGTTCGTGTTAAGGTAGCTAGCACAACTGATATACTACATATATATACATACATATTTTATATAGATACATATTTAACACCCAGACCCACAGCCAACAAATTTAGTTAAGCACAAAGATGTTGGCCGGGAATCGAACCCGGAACCTTCTGAATGGCAGTCCGGCATGGTAACCTTTACGCCAACGAGGTCGTCAAAATCTAAATCATCCTACTAATATTATAGATGCGAAAGTTTGTGTGTATGTTTGTTACTTCTTCACGCTCAAACGGTTGAACGATTTTAATGAAATTTGGAGTGAATTGATTAACACATATGCTACTTTTTACCCAAAAACAATTGGGATACGCTAATAAGTTCCAAATCTATGTTACTCCTTCACGCTTCAAGGGCTGGACCAATTGTGATGAGTTTTACTATGAAGATAGCTAAGACTTTGGATCACATAGGCCACTTTTCCCATATAAACGCGAGTAACACCGCGGGGCACAGTTACTTCAAAATAAATGAAACAGTATCAACAGCCTTCAATTGTACTAACAACAAAACAAAAAAGAGTTAACTTTAAAAACACATACAAACTTATATACCTGTTATTTATTTATCTTTATCATAATTACCATAGTTGACATGTCATTTATTGTCTAAGCATGAATTAAAGACATACTTTATATTAATCTCCCGCCTCTCTTTAATCTTTTATCCATCCAAAACAATCGCCTTTCCATAAAAAAAGCTTTAAGGTCCAAATTAAATTGTCCCTTACTTTACGCATTAATCTTTACATCTCCATTAAAATTACTGCAGCCTTCAAATACAAAAAGTTCTCTCAGCAAAGCTCGAAAGGTAAGCTTTCACAGCTTTTGTGTGAAACCGCGCCTCGTCGGCCGCGGTCAATGCGGTTCTCCGGTTTATTTAAAAACCGTATTTAACAGCCCTTTCAATGGAAACCGTTGAGCTTGCCTGTGTTTATACGTGGAAAACTTCAGATGGTAAAATGACGTTTTGAAAATATGGATGGCGTTATTTGATTTATTTCCCTTTAGCTGTGCGCCGCGGTCTTACCTGCGTTAATCCACATATAGTAGCCTATGTGTAATCCAGGGTCTCAGCTATCTTCACACCAAATTTCATGAAATTCGGTTCAACCGTTTGAACGTGAAGAAGTAATAAACATACACACTCACATACTTTCGCATTTATTTTATTAGTAGGATAAGGAGTTTGGTTCCTGTCACTTTAAAAAAGAGAAATGTAAGTTTAAGCTTATTTTACTTGTTTATCTTTAAGTTTTTATTTGTAGATTATTTAGTGCTTGTTTGTAGCTTGCTTTTATTCTTCAAGAAGCTACAATAGTTTGTATGATTCTAAAGTTGTATAAAGTAATTAATTTCAAGTTTCTAAAGCACAGAGTGTACTCTCATGTTAAATAATAGTTTTGTTGCAAATGAAGAATTTGAATGAAAAACATCGGATTGGCGTTAGTTTCACATAATTATGTAGTTTTTGTATTTGAATGCAGATTTTGAGGTGCTCAGTCATCTGCTATCTGCTTGCTCATTTGTGAGAAAAAGTAAGTCTTTTTTTTAACTCTTAAAGAGCTTGCACTTGATAACAATTCACCTGATGGTAAGCGATATTGCAATCTAAGGTGGAGCGCGCTTGCCCAGAATAAACCGGTTCACTCTTGCCTTGAAGTCCTAGATTTTCAAATTGCTGACTTTAGTTACTTGAAATTGGGTCCCAACTAGGTATCAAAATGTTTGTAATTTATCAAAACCCAATTTTCATAGAGTAAAATTCATTGCACATCGATATTTTAGGCACTTATTGTTAAATTTGTTCCGGCGAAAGTTTAGAAAGTTTTACAAACAAATATGCAGAAACAAGCTCAAACCCATAAGAATCCGAGTACCTGCCTAACATATATATTTTATACCATTCATAAGTTCAGACAACCTTCCTTACTTCATCCGCACACCTTGAAATTTACAAGGGTTCTCTTGTCCCCTATTATTTCTCTATAGCAGACCTTCGCACCATCATTCTCACGGGATACGAAATTTTTACATAGAATATTAACTTAAAGAAATACAATTTAGGAGTACGTAATTAAACGTCAAAAATTAAAACACCTAGCACACACCTCCGTTCAAAATACCTAAAATCAAAGTACCAAATATTTTAAAATACATAAGCAAATAACCCCTACATAAGAAACACCTAAATTAAAAATACCAAACGGTCAAATTATTTTAAATTATTTATTGATCATTTTGTATTTAATATCTACATTTTAATTATAATGGTGCGACGTATGCGGGAGGGTGGCCCTATCGCTTTTCTGGCGTCATCTTTCGGGGTTTATGGGTTGGTTGGACGGTTAGTGCCGGATCTTAGTGACTCTTTTTCCATCCCTTTTTCAACTGAAGCTCTGGAAATCTGGGCCGCGTCTCATCCCGGTGCGGGAGTACCGGCTAAGCCTTGTTCCCAAAGAGCTTTTCAGTTTCTGAAAGAGCTTGGGACGATCTATCTGGTACGCAAATTTTGGCGCATATGCGCGATGGAACCGCAGGGACAGAGTTGACCCGCTTTAATGCTGTCTCTAAGCCGGAGTCCAGTGCCTGGCTGCATGCCCTACTCGGGTGTGTGTCTGTGAGCCTCATCGTTGCGTCTGTGGCGCAATGGTAGGAGCGGACGGCCTACATGCTTTGAGCTGTTCCCGGTGCGCGGGACGAAGACCTCGCCATCATGCTTTAAACGAGATCATCAGGAGAGCTCTCGTCCTGGCTGAGGTTCCGTGTGTGCTTGAGCCTCCGGGTTTGTCGCGCTCCGACGGTAAGCGACCGGATGGACTAACGCTTATTCCATGGCAGAGGGGACGGTGCCTAATCTGGGATGCCACATGCGTAAGCACCTTCGCATCTTGTCATCTTCCAGCCACTCAGAGAGCGGGTGGCGGGGGTGCGGAGGCTGCTGCGCTTGGCAAGCACCAGAAGTACTCTGCCTTGGAAGTGGCATATGAGTTCGTGCCGTTTGCTGTCGAGGTAGCGGGGCCTTGGGGAACCGAGGCAAGGAAGTTTGTGGCAGATCTCGGACGGCGGTTACGAGATAGGGGGCGAGATCCGCGGGCTGGGGAATACTTGCGGCAGCAAATTTCTCTCGCGATTCAGCGAGGAAATGCTGCCAGCTTAATGGGTAGGTTTGGGCGAGGGACTTTAACGTAGTCTTTTAGGATATAAGACTTAATTTTAATTTTATTTATTTTCATAATTACTTGTAACTGACATTGATGTAATAAATATGTTTTAATTACAAAATAATTAAAATACTTAAAATTTTATGATATGTACATAGATTAGTAAAATTTTATTTACTATATTATGTGTCAGTTGGTTATAGTGCACAATTTTGAACAAAAGTAAAAATGAAAGTGGCTCGCATTTGAAACCTAACTTACCCTTCGGCCTTATATGTGTTTGAAATCCATTATACTTAAAGGACCAACAAGTATGCTTGAGTTATGTAATTATATCATTTGTATAACCATAGAGTTTTCTATCATTTTTTATCTCAATAGATTGTAAACTCTATGGCGATCCTTTGTTGTGAAGTGTTTTGCGGGAACGTGCGTTAAACGGGATCCATAAATAATGTAGGGTGCGGGACTGTGGACAGTTTATTTCTATTAGTCTGTACTTAGTACATTATCTGCTATTTTGCTGTTGTAGTTTTCTTATGAAATATTGTGAGCACCTGGATCTAGTGGAATGGCAGTAGCGCCTGTAGCTCGGCTAACAAAGGTGATCAGACGGGATCATTGAGGTTAAAGAACGGTCAATGCGGACAGTTTTGCGGACAGACAGACATAAAACTTCTTTTTAAAAGTAGCATTTTCACCTGTGCGGCTATCAACTATCGAAGCCAGGGCTTGGCCACTTGGCTCATACGAGGAAAAAGAAGAGAAAGTACCTATTTTACAGTTTATGGAAAGGTAGTACGCACAAACGATACTAATAAAAAGGTGGCACCGGAAATGGTTACCTTTAACAGGCGGAAGTAGGAGCGAAGCGTTAATGGAGCGGAAATTGAAGCCAGGGGAAAATACGCTTAGAAAATTGCGTTACTTTGCCGTTATTCGGTACTCAGATAAACAAAAAATCCTAGGTACAACTCAATTCAAATGCTAAGCCACTAATGAACGTCACAAAGTGATGTCATGGCACTAAGTACAAGAAGTACCTACAACAAGTATTAATTAAACCTTAAGAAAACCAACATAAAATTTTGTAGTGAAAATGAAAATGAAAAATATTTATTTACTAACTTTTTACTAGATTACTTAATTTTCTTGTGACTACTTAACTAGGCAAGGCCTGAAGCTAAGTAGTCCATAGTTCTAGTGGCTGCCATTTTGGACCGACTTTCATCGAACATAATTATCTAAGAAAATCCCGACTAACACACCTTTCAAATAAAAATAAACTAAATTCAAACTCAGAGAAACACGTCAAACTTAACTGACACCCGTCGTTTTTGCGTAGACGGTAACACTGATTTTATAATTGACCTGATCAAAATGGAATAATATTCAAATTTCACTAAAAAACTCACAAAAAAAACTATATCTAATCGATTCTAATCAAATACGGTCAAAATCACTCATCGTTCGCATTTTATAAACCATATAATTATATATTGACACTATTAATGTACCTACATGTAACAATATAAATAGTAGGCTTGGCCCTGGTTCTGTACTAGTGAAAACTGTGTTGCAGAAGTCAGTGCCTTGTCAATGTTACATACCAAAATATACTGAAGTGCTATTGCTAACAAAACACAGCGAACTATTTAACTACTACAACCTGTTTTTTTCTCTTCCGTGGGACCGAAGCTATAGTAGATCCAACCGTTTATTGTCTTTTTGACAGATCTAGTTTGACAGTTATAGTGTTGTGACCGAGTGATTTTAGTGGACACGATATCGATAATTATGCGTACTAAAAAGTTCAAAGTGACTTTTACTCTCTTATTAAATGTGTCGATTATCTACATATATTAACACAACTATAAAATAAAATAATCATCATCATCCACAGCCCTGTTTAACCCACTGTTGGGTAGAGGCCTCCCTCTGCATGTGCCACCTGCGTCGATCTCGTGCAGTCCTTGATTAGGTAGAACGCAGGTTCTACTTTAAATATAAATAAATAAATATTAGGACACATTTCCCACACGGCTGGTTAACTCTATACTGAACCATTTCTAGTTCGTTTTATGGTTGCATACATACAAATTTTATATATAACATATTTAACACCCAGACCGACAGCCAACAAATTTACTTAAGCACAAAGATGTTGGCCGTGCCGGGAATCGAACCCGGAACCTTCTGATTGGCAGTCCGGCATGGTAACCATTACGCCAACGAGGTCGTCTTAATGAGGTCGTAAATCCATCTCGCTGCCAGACAACCTACTCCTCGCTTGCCAGTTCTCGGCCACCAATCTGTTATGGCTCTAAAAAAACAATACCAATAGAAAATTTAAAACATTCTCATAAGAAGCGATATAATAATCATAATCATCTTTATTGGTAACAATATTTACATGTCAATTAACATTCTAATAACACACACATAAATAAAAAAATAAAAAACATCATTACAAATAATAACCTATTGACTCAGGCCATTGTAAATAGAAGATAAAATTAAATATTTAGTGTACTTCCGCTGAAAAACACCACAATATTTAATTTCCGCTGTGGTGTTTCACAGCGGAAGTACACCAAAATATTTAATTTTGTCTTCTAATTACAAATAATAAAAATATACTTGAGTATCCCTAAGTTTCGCACAAGCCGTTTCGCTTCTTCCTTTCTTGTGAGGACTGCAAAACTTTGGAATTCTCTTCCTGAGTCTCTGTTTCCTGAGAAGTACCACCTGGGGGTCTTCAAATCTAGAGTTAATAGGTATTTTCTAGGTAAGCGTGTAACATCGTAGACCATAGTATTGTTTAACACCAGGCAAGCTGTGGTCAAACGCAAACCTATAAGTTATAAAAAAAAGTATATTTCAAAATTATTCAATGAGTCATAATAATAAACATGAACACATATTTTCGTTCTCCTTCTTTATTTGCTGCCTCTTATTTAAATTAAAAGAAGCTCCATAACGAAAGCCCTCAAGTTAATAAATCCAACGATGCGACCAAAGAAAAACGTGAAAGTTACAAAGTCCCATTACGGTCCCTTTTCTTCCCTTTTCCCTTTATGAAAATATCTGTCGTTACCGAGAAATCCCAATCCAATAATGGTGTTTAATAAAGCAATTCTACAGATAACAGATAGTAAGGGTAATAAGTACATTTTATGTTTTGATTAGAAGAATCCGGTTCTCTCATCATCTATATTTTCATTTTAAAAAATAATTAATATTTTGATATTTATGTTATGATAGTCTGTGTAGATATAGAAAGAAAGTCTTTCTATACTTATTATTTTTTGACATATTTTTTATGGCGGTTGAGTTTTTTACTCAACACTTACAGGTGAACAACGCGATATTTTACCCTATACTACTATACTACTATTATAACCTATACTTGTCCTACTGCTGGGCAAAGGCCTCCCCCAATGATCCCCTACGTTTTACTGTCCTGGGCCAGTTCCTTCCAGTTGGTGTGTAAGGCCACCAACTCCTTGTGCCATCGAGTTGGCGGCCTGCCTCGTCGTCTTCTGCCATCTAAAAAGCCAATATTTATAAAGAGGAAATGTTTGATTTTTTGTTTGTTTGACGAGAATAATGGCGGCGATTCAGCGGCACACACGACTAAATTAAACTTAAAGAAGCCCCCGTCTCTTTTCATCTTTCGTCAAAATATATGGAATATGCAGGCAGTTTAAGAGGTGAAACAAGTGAGTGCGGTCTAAAGTCGCCTATATTTTCTACATTTGACGTGATTTCAGTTGTTTTGACTATGGTGCAGCACGTGCCGTCTCTTTCTGGCCACCTAAGATGAAAAGAGACGGGGTTTTTTAAAATTTAGTTTAGTCCTGTGTGCCGCTTAATCGCCGCCAAAATAGGCTCCGAAACTACTGGACCGTTTTGAAAAATGCATTCACCGTTGGCAAGCTACACTATTTCTGAGTGTCATAGGCTATGTTTAATTTTTTTTTAAATTAGGATGCTTACTAAAATGTGTAACAAAAGCCCGATCGAAGCCGGGGCGGTCTGTTTGTTAAATATAACGACAGCTGTTTTAATTGTTTTTTATTTAATATTATTTTGTGTTATAATTCTATGACTTGAAAAAAGCTCGATAAAATTGTATTCGAAATTGAATTGAATATCTATAATATAAAAATTAGTCGGGTTTTCCTTCCTTACGCTGTAAATCCAGAACGCACGAACCGATTTCCACGGTTTTGCATTCGTTGTTATAGCGGCACGGGAAATACATAACTTGTGAAAGTTTCATCTTTCTAGCTATCACGGTTTCTGAGATATATAGCCTGGCGACAAACAGACAGACAGCGGGGGCTTAGTAATAGGGTTTTTATTTTTTTTTATTTTTTTATGATGGATAGGCAAGCGCTTGATCGAAACTCACCTGATGTTAAGTGATGTTGCGATCTAGGGTGGAGCGCGCTTGCCTAGAAGAAACCGATTCACTCTCGCCTTGAAGACAGTAAGGTTATAGTTCAGAGGGAACAGGGATTCCGGCAATGAGTTCCACAGTTTAATGGTCCGCACAATAAATGTGGAAGCGAAACGCTTCGTACGGATTTTTGGAACTTCAACTGTATAGCGGTGCCTCCTAGCCGTCTCCCTGCTCGTCCGATAATGGAAAGGGGCCGGAGGAATTAGCTGATGTAATTCAGACGCGCACTCTCCGAAATGCAACCGATAGAAAACCGACAGGCTCGCAACATTGCGGCGATGCTCCAAATTTTGAAGCCTCGCGTTGCACATGGACTCATTACCTATGAGCTTCTTGGCCCGGTTCTCAATCGACTCCAACGCCTGAAGCTGATACTTAGCAGAGCCATCCCAAAGGTGCGAACAATACTCCATACACGACCGAACTTGAGCCTGATACAGAGTCAGCAGCTGTTCCGGTGTGAAGTACCGTCGCACCTTTGAGAGCACGCCCAGCTTTTTGGCCGCTAATTGAGCTTTCGACTCAATGTACGAACCAAAGTTGAGGGTTGGAGTCAAGGTTACGCCAAGAAGCTCCAGGTGGTCGGTAATCGGTACGGCAACATTTCGGAAAGTGGGGGTCAGATCGAAAGGCCTCTTTTTTGCGGATAATAGACACGCTTGTGTTTTTGACGTTTTTGTTTTGTAGGTACGGAATTCTAAAATGTTCTTTCATAAACTGTAGTTGGTTTAACGGAGGTTCACGGTTATTACGGTTTCTGAGATACAGCTTGGAGACAGACAAACAAACAGACAGACAGCGGAGGCTTAGTATAAAGGTCCGTTTTTACCTTTTAGGTACGAAGCCCCAAAATGCAGTAACATCCCTTACTGTAGCTCCAGAGCCTCCTAAACCCTCGCGACACAATAACTCAGCAGGCCGCCTGTCGTGATAAATGAGATTAATAAGCCACCAGATATTGCTGGGGCTTGTTGTGACGTCATCGCTGATGGAGTGATGACTGTGATCTATATCAGACATTGTTTCAGGTGACCGTGGCACATTAATCCGAGACTAACGCGGCAAATGTCAAAGTCAAAATATCTTATAACATACAAAATACCAATATATATAATAATAATAATAAGCATTTATTTCAAGTTTTACACCCATTTTACATATAAATTAAAATAAAATATAAATAAAACTTAATACCTATAAAAGTGACATAAATATCACAGTCATTTGCGATTCGCACTCTGGTGCACGTCGCGCCACGCTTTCAAAATCGGGTTATCATAGTCATTTAGGCATTGTAAAATGCCGTTCCGCGAAACCCTCAACCTATCCCAGAAGGATGCTGCTATATATACAAGTATATACATATATCTTTATCAATATATAAAGAGGAAAAAAAATGATTTTTTTTTATGTTTGTTTGACGCGAATAGGCTTCGAAACTACTGGACTGATTTGAAAAATTATTTCACCGTTGGAAAGCTACATTATCCCTTAGTAACATATAAGGTTTGGTTCACCTTCGGTCACAGTGTCGCTAATTTGTGTGGTCAATTGCCTACCTGTATTGTGTAAATAGAAAGATGTATGACACTTGATACAACGAACACAATCCGATAAATTCTATATTGAAATAATATGGTTTTGGATCTTAACAGCTTCCCTCAACGTTATCTGCCGTGCGTTTTAATCCTAAATATTTATTTTATCCACACAAATAACATTCCAATTAAATAGCCATTCAAATTAAACTAGGCATTTACGTTGGAATTCGCTTAATTTGAAAGGTGATTAGATTCTATTACTTCTATTATGTTTGACCCAAATTCAGGTAACAATAATCATTGTTATCGCTTAACGACAGCTTAAGGATTCACTGCACTAAGTGTTATCATCAAAACCTGCATGGTCAGTTACATTTTATTATTCAATGGTCTATCATAGACGACTAAAATACTGTTACTAAATATTACTAGCTGACCCGGCAAACGTTGTTTTGCCTTGTACCGTTAAAACACTATAATAGATCAGATATCGAGTGGGATAAAAAATGATTAAATTACAAAAATGGCCATGCAAAATAGGGGTTGGTGATAAAAAAGCAAAAATGTAGTATTGTGTGTATTGTTAATTAAGTACAATATATTATAAAAAATATAAAATAAAACTTCATCGAAAAAAAATAAGGGTGAATCCAACCCTTATAAACCCATCACTTAGGGGTATAAAAATAAATAGTAGCCGATTCTCAGACCTACTGAATACGCGTATAAAAATTGGTCAGTTAAATTAATGGACAAAGAAAAAATATACTAATGGAAAATCACACCAATATTCAATGTGTTTTCAAAGTTTAACTACATTACAATTGAATATTAAACTTACCATCCAGACAATATCTGACCATTTTCACCGAATTTTTAGCCTCTACTTCTGTACATTTTCCGGGGCATCGCACCTATTACCACTAAAACGGCGAACATTCTCCACTAAACGGACCGTTTAGTCAATAATAAAAAATAACTGACCAATTTTACCCTCTCTTGCTTAGAAAGTAGAAGGCTTTTAATGTTGTACATCGCTCGCTAGAATGAGAGAAGAATTATTCTGCCACCATGAGAAATACGATTTTTTTTTCAAAATATAGTTATACACATTTGGAATGATAGAAAAGGTGCATTTGCTGATATTTTAAGTATATTTGTAACAGCTGATATGTTTGCATTTAACCACAGCTAATTTGGTGTTAAGCAACGCTATGGTGTTACAAGCTTAGCAAGAAAATACCAATCAAATCTAGTTTTTAAGACCCCAGATGGTATTTATTGGAAAACAGAGACGCAGGAAAAAAAACCAAAGATTTGTAGTAAAAAAATCAAAAGGTAATTGCTTTAGAAATTGGAATCTCTCTTCCTTCCGAATAATGTATAAAATTTACCGTCAGCTACTGTACATGCTGCTCACGTATTCTCCGGGCTCCAATCGAATAAACCTCTAATTTTATCCAAAGATTTTGCAAAGAAAATTTTACGAAACATTTCGTTCAAGGATCAGATAAAAGTAGACCGCTGTTGGTTATGCAAAGAAGCGCCTTTGGGGAAAGAATTTGCAATGTGCTTTAGGCTACAAGATTATAAATTATTTTCCCTAAGGAAAAAACCGTAGCTGGCTCGGCAAATTGAGGTGATCTGACGCGATCAGCGAGGTGAAGCACTAGTTGATGCGGGTAGTCTTTGAATGGCTGCCCATGTACAAGATTGTGGTATAAATAGCAGTGTTTTCATCTGAGCGCTACCTTAGGTCGGAAAACACATTAAACTTTAGTTTCTGGCTGTAAGTCTTAGTACAAACAGGCGTTTATCCTAGTCAGAGACGCTTTTACGCTTAATAGGCTTACGCTTGACCAAAACTCACCCGATGTTAAGTGATATTGCAGTCTAAGATGAAGCGCGCTTGCCTAGAAGAAACCGGTTCACTCTCGCCTTGAAGACATATAGTTCAGTGGGAACAGGGATTCCGGCAAGGATTGCACAGTTTGGCCTTCCGTACCTACTATCCTCGCTGAAGAACGCGACAAGTGGAGAAAAGTCACCGCCGACGGCATAGCGGTCCACGATAAAGCTTGGTTGGGGGCTTTGGCTCAAAAGCGAGCTCATAGACACAAAAATAGCATAGATGCCGCTGACTCGCCTACATTTTCATGCAACCGGTGCGGTCGCGGCTGCGGCTCCCGGATAGGGTTGCTCAGCCACCAGCGAAGGTGCTCACCGACGGACGCTGCTTAAATCATCTGATGAAGATTTATAAAGGCCCATGATGATGATGACTATAAACGTGACAGCGAATCGCAGCAGAGGTGTAACATTCGGGAAGCTTGATAACCTTGGTACCAGAGCTTAGCCAATTAGCTCATACGAATGCTTATTCGTATGAGCTAAGTGGAGGCAAAGGATAAAGGAGTAGAGACGAGGAGAGGATGCGTAGAATGGAATATTCTTAGTAGCTTGACCTATAATATAACTAGCTGACCCGCCAAACGTTGTTTTGCCTCACTTAGGGGTATGAAAAATAGATAGTGTAGCTTATATGACACGTTCGTAGATTTACCATAGCAGCGCCATCTATTGATTACTTACTCAACCCAGTCGAAAGGTATCGACTTCTGTTAGAATTATTTGGAGTGAACAGATAATTGTGACTGTCAAATAATAACAGACAATAATTAGCAATAAATTAAAATTGCGACTATAATTTTAGATTTATACTATCCTATATCTAAGTTAAATCGAACTGCACATGGTGTGCGAATTTTATTATAATCAGTTAAGTTAGTTAGTTTAGGAGTCCATTGAGGACAAACATTGTGACACGAGATTTATATATATTAAGATAAGATGATTTCTATTATATCCTTTCATCTAAAAAGTCCCTTATGGATGCTAAAAAGAAATAAAAAGCTGAATAATTCTATTCGAATACAAATTTACTTAGTATATAAATGAATCACATTACATAACTGAGATTATAATTATTAGAACTTAATTATGATCATAAATAAACGTTTATATAACGATCTTAGGTAAAACAGAGATCAAAGTGTTTATAAAAAAGTACAGATAGTTCATAGATTTTTACGGTTCAAATCGCGAATAAAGAACTGTCATAAGCAATGCACATAAAATTATATATGATTTTTATCAATGATTTGCCTGTCGGATATAATTTGATGTATCTAATATTAACATAAATCCTCAAAATACATCACAATTTTTTTTTCAACATATCTCTAGTGTTTTTTTATACAAAACATATCTTGTAACTGCTTAGTACATATTGTAAGTTCTCATTTTTTTTTAACTATGAAAAGTTGAACACTATTATAAATAACACAGCCTTGTACCTTTCAAATCAATTCAAATTATTTATTTGTATAGTTAGTATTTTTTAAATTTGTAGCATAAATGTTTCTCATACCTATAATTTTTACATATTTTATATTACAAGCTACAAGTATATAAGCCTGCATCTCCAAACTAAGCATGTAAGGATGCAAGCTTGTATATTAGAGATGTATACTCCCCATTGGACATGACTGCAATAATTGCGTTATAATCATTTTAGACACTTAATTAAAATTAAAGTTATTGCTTAAAATTAGTGTGAGTATTAAGAAAAGAAAAAAAAATTACAAACAAACAATTTTGTAGGTTTGCCAATACCTTAATACCTTTGCCCAATACACTGTTGGCTATCAAAAATCTAAGCAACTTATAACGCAAATTACAAAATCAAGAGCGCTAGAGCTAACCTATCTGCCAGGTAAATTAAATACTAGCGGGGCATGCACGGGTAATGAACCACTTCTCCACCGGGAAAGATAATTTATCTGTGCCTTTTTTGCTTCTTTTACTTTATTATTTTATTTTAATGCTGCATTTAATGTTACATTTTTGAACTTCTTCAAAATCTTTGCAACACATAATTATAATATCTCTGATTTTGGTTATAAAAATTCAAACCCTAAATGATTACTTTTTTTCCACTTCCAAAATTCAAAATCGAAGAGTATTTGTCATCTTCTGCACTTGGAAACTGCTGAGAATACCGGCATAAAAATAATTATCGTGATTACCATATACTATTTAAGAGGATATATTTTATAAGGGAAGTTGTTCCTTGTTAATTAAACTATTAAGGTGGATTTCCAATGATCAATGATGGTGGAAAGACTTGTCCTCGTCCCGTGCCAGGAGTCCATAACTGATGAAAAGTTACTCATTCCCATAGATAGATGACAAAATTAAGAGTCGAGTCGACTCTCGACTTGTCGTTCGAAGAGTCAGCATCTCCTGATGATGCCTTGTGGTTAGGCGAAACACGTGTAGAGTTAAGAACTTCCCAATTGTGATAGGTAACGTTAATCTTAATTAATCTTAGTTAATTGATCTTAGTTAATTAATCTTAGTTAATTAAGCTTGGTTAATAATTGATCTTAGTTGGTTTTTCCTTTACTTGTCTTAATTTGGATTTCGGATCACAGCGGAAGTACACTAAATATTTAATTTTGTCTTCTATTTACAATGGATTTCCGCAAAGTAACGCCTGAGTCAATAAGTTATTTACTCATTCCCATTATAAACTAAAGGAACTAAGCTCAAATGCGCGGGGGATACCACCGGTTCTCTTTCCAAGCCTGTATCAACATTGCAAGGGGGTACTGATGCTAGAAGATAGACGATAATGACGATGCACATCGCCATGATAGCCCAGAACACAGAGTTGAGGAAGAAACGTGCTCGGCGCCAAGACTCGTCAAGGCTGTAGTCTAGTACTTCGTCGAAAGTCAGTGGCCTGAAAGAAAAAAAATATATATTTTAGTATTGTTTATTTTCCTTATGCGATTGAGGCTATGGGGGTACAGATGCGAGGAGGCTGGTAGATGAACTCGGTCGAAGACTGGTGGAGACGGGGGACCCCCGTTCTCGATCTTACTTGGTGCAAACCAAGGACGACCTCGTTGGCGTAAAGGTTACCATGCCGGACTGCTAATCAGAAGGTTCCGGGTTTGATTCCCGGCCCGGTCAACATCTTTGAGCTTAACTAAATTCGTTGGCTGTGGGTCTGGGTGTTAAATATGTATTTATATATAATATGTATGAATGTATATGTAGGATATCAGTTGTGTTAGCAACCGTAATACGAGCTAGAAATGGTTCAGTATGGGGCTAACCAGCCTTGCGTGAATGTGTCCTAATATTAAAAAAAAAAGATATCCATCGCTATTCAGCGTGGAAACGCAGCCAGCTATTATGGGCACCTTTGCACCAGGTACAGTCATGGGCGGGTTGTCCTAACATTTCATGTTTTTTTTACACTTAATAGGCTTGCGCTTGACCACAACTCATCTGATGTTAAGTGATATTGAAGTCTAAGATGAAACGCGCTTGCCTAGAAGAAACCGGTTCACTCTCGCCTTGAAGACAGTAAGGTTGTAGTTCAGTGGGAACATGATTGAATGTTCTTGGCATTTATTATTTTAATTTATTAAATATTGTAACATGAATAAATGGTTTATTAATTTATGTATACTTTTAATAATAAAATATATTTGTGATAGATAAGCTTGCGCTTGGCCGTTTAGTTTGTTATTATTTAATTAGGTACCTAGTAAGTTTTCTGTATTTCTTCTATTTGAAAGTACTCGTAAGTTTTAAATAGTAATGTGAGGTGTATTAACAAAAGCGGTAAATGGCTCGATGCGGATCAAACTGTAGCCCCGCAGCACAGGATAGAAATATACTTATCGCGGGCCACAGAATACCACAGAAAGGTACCACAGTGTGTTTCTATAAGGTACCACAGTCTCTATAAGGTACCACACATTGTTATTAGTTATTCAATCTTTGCATTTAGTATTAAATGTACGTATACAATTTAAAAAAAAATATAAAAATATTTGAGTATTTTTGTATTTTGTATAATATAAATGTTTATGATTTGCAGGAAAACTCGATAATTGTAATTAATTGTTGTAAGCAGTCTTAGCCGGTAGGTAATAAACGTTAGCTATTGTTTGGGGAGCAGTGTTGTTCTGGTGGCAACAATGAATTATTATTACCTAATACTCGTATAATAATCTCTTCAAGGTTTTCAACTTTCTCATTAAAAGTATATTTTGTTGTAGTTTCAAGTTAGGTATTATTTTAAAGTTTACTTGGAGTTGTTTACATACGAGTACCTAACATACATACACGGCAAAACTGTAAAACCGTTCTATGCAAATAATAAATTGATTTATAAAAAAAAAACTAATTTTTTATCACCATCATAAAATGTACAAGGTAACCAGGATTAATATTAAAATTAGTATTAAATTGACCTATGAAAGCTTAAGTAAATTATAATTCTATTATTTCTGTACATTAAGTAAGATTTGAATTATAATTTAACTTTTATATGTTTTACACGTATTAAAGACAAATGTGTTAAACATATTAATATTCAAAGTCTTTAAGCAACATAATTATTGTAACACATAAAAGTGCAGCCTTTGCTTAGTTAATAGGGCATGGTTAATAAATACAATTTAAGGGATAACTTTTAATATGACGAAGCTCATTGTTATTATCTAACTATTTGTATAAAATGTATAAGAAAATAAAAAAGATATAAGAAATAATTAAAGCTACTGTGCACTGTCAATTAAATTCAGTGAAAAAATTAATAAATAATAGCTTCTACTTATTATGTACGAGTAAAGTTTTTGTAGTATTAAAGTAAGTTCTATTAGAAAATAACATATCCATACCTGAACCTTTGTCTCAAATATTCCTTTGATTTTAATAAAGGTTGCTTTTCAGGATCCATTGTCATCTTTTTCACTTCAAAAAGTCTTCAAAGTATATTTTTAATTGATTTTTTTATTCTCTTAAAAAATCTGTTCTTACACTTTTTAAAACACTCATTCACTATTACTTCAAGTTAATTATTTGAAAAGCGAATAAAATCTCGTAATTTCTTGCAACAATTTCCACAACACAATAATATTCTTGAAGTAGATAATAAAGTTATTGAACTGGGCGCTTCATCAAATTATTATTAATCACAGTCTTCAGTCGTCCACACTTCTATTGTAACGAGAAGTTGGAACAATAATAATCACGAATAAAACATATTAAGACTGTACCTACATCCACCATCTGCATGTCTACACAGAATAAAATCACACTAATATTTTAAAAGAGAACGTTTGTATGTTCGTGGTGGCGATTTAGCGGCACACGCGACTAAACTAAATTTAAAGAAGCCCGTCTCTTTTCATCTTAGGTGGCCAGAAAGAGACGACACGTTCCGCACCATAGTCAAACCAACTAAAATCACGTCAAATGTAGAAAATATAGGCGACTGTAGTCCCCACTCACTTGTATCACCTCTAAAACTGCCTGCACATTTCATATTTGACGTGATTTTAGTTGTTTTGTCTGTGGTTCAGAACATGCCATCTCTTTCTGGCCACCTAAGATGAAAAGAGACGGGGCTTCTTTAAATTTAGTTTAGTCGTGTGTGCCGCTGAATCGCCACCAGTTATTTCATTTTCAAACGTCTGTACCGGTTAAAATTTGGTACGGAGATAGTAAAGACTGATAGACCTTGAGCGGTTCGATATTTATTTTTTAAGTCAATCATTTATTATTCTCAAATATTAATACGAGTATTAAACAGCACAAAACATGACACTAGACACTAGCTAAGACGCTCGAAAAAAACACTAAGAATCTTCTTCAAAAAAATTAATAGACTCATATGACACTTTTTATAGAGTCTTTCCTGGTATATTTATGGCTGTTCTCTTTAATAATCTCTAATTTTCTTCAGCAAGAGATCCTTGGATGTCTTCAAAATCTTCTCCAATGTAACTTGGTCTAGAGAGAATCCACACAATTTGAACTTGGCTTGGCGCTCGGAATCATATTCCAATTTATGGGTAATATTATCAGATAATTATGAGACTATTTATACCGTCTTTTCTGGTAGATTTTTGGCTGCTCTCTTTAATAATCTCTAATTACAGTTAAGCCATATCAAGAGGACCTTGGACTGCTTCGAAATCTTCACCAATGTAACTTGGTCTCTACATGATCTTTAAGGACTCCATACAATTTAAGCTTGGTTTGGCACTTGGAAAAATATTCCAATTTAAAACGGGTAACACCGAGCGGCGCGACTAGTGGAGTTATAAATATATATATACGACAGAGGAGTTGTTGACTGTCCGTCTGACCTCTCCGATAAGAACTGAGAAGTGAGAGATAGGTGTTTGCAAACTAATGGTTTATTGATAATAGTTAATTATAGGTTATTATTCGCTCTCATTAGCTTCAGCGCGCGGTTTTACTTGTATTAAACTGGGATTGTATTGTGTTTTATTTTAGTAGCTCATTTACTAAATAGCTATTTATTTCGGATGTATTGTATTAATACTCGTAATCTACAAATTTGACAATTTACTACTGTACTATACCACTGTAAATTGATTATATATTTATATTAGTTTTATTCGTGAACTTTAATTATGTTTATTTCTTGATTTTATTGTGTGGTGGAAGAATTATATACATATGTAGGTACCATTTAAGTTCTCCTATATACTAGCAAAGCCCACAGCGGGTTCGATTCCCGGCATGGCCAACATCTTTGTGCTGAACTTAATTTTTTGGCTGTCGGTCTGGGTGTTACATATGTATCTATATAAAATATGTATGTGTAGTATATCAGTTGTGTTAGCAACCATAATACATAATTAGCATATTTAAAATATATTTCCGCATTATGCGATGAATAATTATAAGATGACATTTGCAATAACTGGTTTGAGAACGTGATTTTTGTTGTTTAGTCTAGGCCTATTTTAAAACTTGAATAATCTGTCGTCAAGCACCTGTGTGTTCCGGCAGCCTTCTTGAGAGCCAGTTATTCCAGACTAGCCTGCTCTACCTTAGACCAGATATATATGTGGAGTCTCTGTCGCACTTCATCGCCCGCGACCAATCAGAGCGCTTGTCCTGAATCGCGCAAACGGTATTTACAGCGCGCGTACGACGGGTTCAAGCTACAATGCATGAACGTCGGACGGCCGTCACAACATCTGTCCGGGGGGATATCCCTTTGCTAAATGGAGGCAGACCGTCGTCGCTCCATATATATATTTTTTGGACACATTTCACACACGGCTGGTTAACACCATACTGAACCTTTTCTAGTTCGTATTATGGTTGGTAAAACATATTATATAGGTACTCCATATACATACATAAATACAATATATAGATACTTTCATATTTAACACCCAGACCTACAGCCCAAAAATATAATTCAGCACTAAGATGTTGGCCGTGCCGGGAATCGGACCCGAAACCGGATGGTAACCATTATACCAACGAGGTCGTCGTATAATATATGTCATTATTCTGGTTATAGTATTTGTCGTTATAGCGGCAACAGAAAAAAAACTCTCTAGCTATTACGGTTTATGAGAAACAGCCTAGTGAAGACGCAGCCAGCGGAATCTTAGTACTTATTTGGGAGCCTTTAAAATCAAAATCAAATCATTTATTCACAGAATACAGCAATTGAAATATGTTACATGTAATTAAAATATATACTTAAAGTTAGCTATATTCTTACCCGTAAGGCGCGTGAAATTTAAAATAAGAAGAAGATGAAGATTAAAAAAGTTACTAATACTATACAATACAAAATGTCACTATTTCTATGTCAATATTTAATAATTGTCGATAAAGAAATACATAATAAAACATATAAACTGGTGAACATATAATAATTATTGAATATTGACATAGAAATAGTGACATTTTGTATTGTATAGTATTAGTAACTTTTTTAATCTTCATCTTCTTCTTATTTTGACCCTGATACTTTAAACACAGAATCCTAAAAACCTATTTCAAATTTGAATTATCTCGCTAATCTGCCAAGTTTCATTACCCTGTATAAACACAACTTCAAGTAGTGTTACATATCAGACTGAATTAATTAAGATATCAGACTGACAACAAAAGGTCAAGGAAGTTAAATTTTTGGTCAGATATCGTTGTTCTATTTTTAGGTTAGAGATACGAAATAGGTAGATATTTTTACGGTTCTTCTGGATATTTCTATTAGTTTCTAAGAGTTTTAAGCAAGTTGACGATGATTACGGTGAATTGGGAACTTTGAAATAAATGATTTTATACCTAAAGAATACGACTTTCTTAAGTCAGATACGCGTAAAAAATATTTTTGGGGGAGCAATATAAAGGGAGCAATATTAACCAAAATTGTATAAAATGCAAGCTTTATTTAAAAATAAAAGAACAAGTAATATTTTAATCAATTTAATTTGTACAAAATTACGTAGAAATAATACATTTCATTATCAGATCATAAATTAAAATTTAACATCATACATACATAGGTATAAACATCATTAAGTACAGAATTAGGCGAATTCTCAAAATACTTTTGTTTTTCGGTCTCAGTAACATTCTTTGGCGATAAAAACGAACATTAATTCTGACAATAACAATATAATTAGGAAACAAATAAAATAAAATTCCAAGATTTGTTATCGCAAACTAAAACTCTGCTAAAACTTCGTAATTATTATAAAAAATCGCTAAAAATTGTACTGATGCCGTAAATTATTACATTCTTCTTCTTTATCGTATGAGCTAAGTGGCCAAGCTCTGGTGTCGAGTGTTTCAAGCCGCCCGAAGGCCTCTGACTTGGCTTAGCGACTGCTTGTACAAACTAACAGCCGGAACCTACAATTTAACGTGTCATCCGACCCACGGTAGCGCCCAGATGAAAATGGTACTTGAAAGTCTTGTGCATGGTCACCCAACCAAACACCGTCCGCATCGACCGTTGCTTAGCTTCGATGATCGTGTCAGATCACCTTAGCTAGCCGAGCTACGGGCGCTACGTTAAAATACAATTATTAAATTTAAAGATTATTATGACTGTATTTTAAAAACACAAATATACATATACATGCGTTCACTTTAATCTCCCACTTGGTACTTTGTTCCTGTATCAGGAATGCCAAGACATACAAATAACAAGTGCATACCTCAAGTCGTAAGAGTCAGGACAGACATTTAAACTTATTAATTAAAAAATATACATTTGTATTTAAAATTTAAAAAAAATATTCGAGGTTTTTTATCACTACGGGAATCGAACCCTAACGCGCTTTACTTTATATTATTTACTTATAAAAATTATATTTTTTAAATCAAAAGAGTTTTGGTTCGCTATAATATATCAAATATATCAAACAAGTCTAGTCGGAAAGACATATGTAAGTATATAAAATAAAGGTCTTTTATGCATTACATTTTTTTTTGTATTTGTTTCTGTTTTTCACTTGGCTAACTCTGGCTTGAAAAATAACCTACATTCAACCCTTAACTTTATGTTTAGCGCCATCTATTCGTATTTTCTTGAAACGACTTCACTCGGGTCACGCAATCTACTATCATAATATCACTATGCGACTGCAGCGCGTTGCGGAATTTGACGGCACATAGGTTGCATGCTCGATTTGCAGCGCCATCTAGGTTTCATCGGTAATTATGGCAAACTTCCGCGCCACACTTTATTGTATTGGAATCAGCAAACCTTTATATCAATCAAGTAGTATCAAGTAATCAGTCGACAAAGGCAATCAGGTATAGAATAAAGAGCGTACAATTGAGTTTCGTCAGCCGAACGACACGAGTTGTTTTGTTTCACGATATTTCCCAACTCCCGCATTGCTTCCTCTATTATGTTCTGGCGTTTTGGGAACCTGAAAATAAACAGAAACCTAGTTATTGGTGGCTATTCTGCCGTACACACGACTAAACTAAATTTATAGAAGCCCCGTCTCTTTCCATCTTAGGTGGCCAGAAAGAGACGGCACGTTCTGAACCACTGACAAAAAAGCTAAAATCACGTCAAATATGGAATGTGCATGCAGTTTTAGAGGTGATACAAGTGAGTGTGTCGCCTATATTTTCTACATTTGACGTGATTTTAGTTGTTTTGACTATGGTGCAGAAAGTGCCGTCTCTTTTGGCCACCTAAGATGAAAAGAGACGGAGCTTCTGTAAATTTAGTTTTGTCGTGTGTGCCGCTGAATCGCCACCATTACTTTATTTACTAAATACCAATGACAGAATTTTCTAAATAAACAACAATTTTTTTTACACATGGCATGTCACATACTAAATCATTTCTACTGTAATTTGTAAACTATTATCGTAAGGCATATGATATATTTGCACGGAACAAACGGTCACACCTACTTAAAAAAGTTCGTAATGCTTCGAAACCCGTTGGACGATATCCAACGTTTTTTAAGTAAGTGTGACCGTATGTTTTTGCAAATAAACCATTTCTAGTTTGTATTATGGGTGCTAACACAACTGATACACTACATATATATACATAAATACTTTATATCGGTTTTGTTAGCTATCCAACATGGTTACCATTACGCTAACGAGGTCGTCAATATATTTACACGAGTATATACATATTAACCACTTAAAATATTATCAAAAATTGTTCGAAATAAGAATAAAAAACACAAAAAATATCTTATAGGTTAGACTAAAAAAATATTTTTGAGCACTAAAAAATTCCCTAATTCATTCCTATTATTCCAAGTTTGTGTGATAGTGTGATGTGATACTCACATAAGTGTGACAGTGAGTGTGACTCCATGCAGCTCCTCGGGTCGCGGCGGGGCGGTGAGTGCGGCCGCTAGGGCTCGCACGCAGCCCGCCTCGCAGGCTAGCGCCACGGCCCAAACACGCACTCGGCCCAAGCTCGATGACAACCCTAATGACACCAGGGTCGACGTCAGTTGGGATGTTATCTGTGGAAAAGAACAATAGGTAATTCATTTTTCATGTGACTTGGAGAAATTTGGATATGGTTTTAAGAGGTAGCGGAAGTAGAGGTCGACCAAAGAAGACGTGGATGAATTGCGTGAAGGAAGATATGAATATTTAATTTCACCTTCTCTGTTCTACTACAGAACGAGCAGAGAGTCAGTGAAGAGACACCGATACAGAGTTGAAGTCCCAAACTTTTGTACAAAACGCTTTGCGTCAATCGTTATTGTGAGGACTGCGAAGCTTTGGAATATTAAAGGGGGTAGGTTAAAGCGAAGATATAATAAAGACTCAGGATTTATTTAACCTACAGTAAAAGTATCATGAAGGTAACACGTTTTTATCCGAGCCTAAAAACTAATACTTTTAGTTTTGACATTTCTCTAGCGAACTTTATAACTAAAATTCTCTTACCTGAGTCTCACAAGTTCTTTTCGAATTCTTAGTCATCCGTTCACTAGCCGTTATGAAAGTGACAGACACGATCGGGCTGTTCGGTTTCTCTGTCTCGTTCCAACTTATCGATCTGCTTGCACCTGGGAAAGAGACAACAATAATAATACTTTAAAAATTAGTTTGATATGCATTATGAATACTAGTAGTTTTTACTTCCTATTTGTGTTATAAAAACAGAAATTTTAAGTTTGGTATTTACTTTCTTTCGTACTCGCTTTTTGAAGCTAATTAGTTTAGTTAGTATACTAAAATAATTGGACAAGTGCGAGTTGGGCTTGCGCATGAAGGGTTCCGTACCATTGTTGTTTGGGAAATACTTATTTTATTTCAATTTTATAATTTAATTTGATAGCCAATATACTTTTATATATTTAGTGAAAATTTTAAGTGTCTAGCACCTACCATTATTGATATATAGTAATAAAATACAAAAAAAACACGTTCATTGTATGGGGACCCCCCTTGTTATTTTTATTTTATTTATTTTTGGTATTTGTTGTTATAGCGGCACGGGAAATACATATCTTGTGAAAGTTTCAGCTTTTAGCTATTACGCTTTCTGAGATACAGCCTGAAGACAGACAGACAGACAGCGAAGGCGTAGTATATGGGCTCCTGTTTTTAGCTTTGAGGTACGGAACCCTAAAAACTAGATTTCAATGAGGTTGACACAACATAAGGTTTCCTTACGAATTCAGTCGTACCTTCAGAATAACGGCTATTGTCCGGATGTAGTTGTTGTTTGACGAAATCCAACACGTCGATATACGGCACTTTGTGTTCACGTACTCTAAAAATAATACTCGTTATATGGATATATTGTACAAAGTAACTATTGAGGTGGTATGAAGTCTGCGTGTTAGGAAGGCCATGGGCCTGTACCCTATAACCCACAGGTCAAAAGTAAGCTCTATTTCTTTACGATAACGTTTAAAACACACCTTTTAGTGTCATCACAGACCACCCTCACACTGGATTCGTCATGCGTCAGTACAATACACGGTCTTCTGACCTCATGCGTGACTAAGTGTTAGGAAGACCAAGGGCCTGTACGCTATAACCCACATGTCAAAAATAAGCTCTATTTCGTTACAATAAGGTTCAAAGTTTACCTTTTAGTGTCATCACAGACCACCCTCACACTGGATTCGTCATGCGTCAGCACAATACACGGTCTTCTGACCTCGTGAGAGTCTGCGTGTTAGGAAAGCCATGGGCCTGTACCCTATAACCCGCAGTTTAAAAATAAGCTCTATTTCGTTACAATAAGGTTCAAAGCTTACCTTTTAGTGTCATCACAGACCACCCTCAAACTGGATTCGTCATGGGTCAGCACAATACACGGTCTTCTGATCTCATGGGTGACTGAGTGTTAGGGAAGCTATAGGCCTGTACTCCGCAACCCACAGTTTAAAAGTAAGCTCTATTTCGTTACAATAAGGTTCAAAGCTTACCTTTTGGTGTCATCACAGACCACCCTAACACTGGATTCGTCATGGGTCAGCACAATATAAGATCTTTTGATCTCATACGTGACTGAGTGTTAGGAGGGCCATTGGTCTATACCCCGCAGCCCACAGGTCAAAAATAAGCTCTATTTCTTCGCAACAGGGTTCAAAGCTTACCTTTTAGTATCATCACAGACCACCCTCACACTGGATTCGTCATGGGTCAGCACAATACACGGTCTTCTGACCTCATGGGTGTCTGCATGTTGCGAAGGCCATGGGCATACAGTGTACCCCGCACCCCACAGGTCTCTCGCTAGCTGTGCGCGTTGAGAAGCCGCTATGCCTTCTCGACAGCTGCCGACTGTACCCCAAACGCAGATGCAAATCAATGTTGACTGTGGAGAAAAAACTTTACTTCATTTCTTGTGTGAGTCCAAAGCAGCTGACATTGTATAGAATGAAATGAGCCCGAAATTTGTAAGTCGATCTTCTTTAGTCATTAAGTGCCTATGGCGTAATTTTTTTAAACAAACTTAAATAAACTTAGAGCAAAACTATTTTACTTGATAAGTAAAATAATTGGCCAAGTGCAAGTCAGGCTCGCGCATGAAGGGTTCCGTACCGTTTTTGCATGGGAACCCCCTTAAATTTTTATTTTATTAAAAAAAAAAGTTGAATAGTAATATTAAGCGTCTACTAGCTACCGTTTTTTATTTATAGCAAAAGAATACAAAAAAAAAACTCGTTTATTGTGTGGGGACCCTCCTTATATTTTAATTTTTTATTTTAAGTATGCGTTGTTATAGAAGCACGGACAATACATAACTTGTGAAAGTTTCAGCTTTCTAGCTATTACGGTTTCTAAGATACAGCTTTAAGATATAGTCTAAGGTACGGAAACTTACATCTTCACTCCTAGCGGCAGGTAGCGGCAATTCGATATCCATTTTTTTCAAAATGGCGGCCATTCTTTCCAAAGACATGGAGAACCCAAACGAACTAGATTTCAGTTCAGAGTTTTCCTTATCCTTTTCCGTGCGGGCCACGTTCCAAAACTGTTCTACTAGCGCGTCGTATCTGTGGACACATATATATAAATAAATAAAGCCATTCATTTCCAAAATTAAAAAAAAACATATCATGGGTTAATGAAATCTATATTTTTATATATAATCTATGTTTTTATCTATAAATACATTATTTTTAAATAATCTATGGAGTCAGGCGTTACTTTCTGGAGATCCATTGTAAATAGAAGACAATATTATTACGCGATCTGCGTATGATTGTCGGCATCATTACCGGCCACTGTGATCTCATGCAACTACCACCAACATAAAATAGGGGCGACGGACAGCCCTCCATGTCGGGGCTGTCTGGAGGAAAATGAAACAGTAGAACACGTGCTACTGCATTGTAAGGCTACTAAACAAACCAGAGGGAGATACGGCCTGATGATAGCAGCTCAAGATGAAAGTTCGCCTTCCAGTGCTAATCTTCAGACAAACAGATCATCTGACGCAACAGTGGTGGAACAGGTATGCCAGCGACCCAGAGCTGTGCTCCGTTATTTCAAAGAGCACGGTTGGCTTGGGTAGGCTGGTAAGGGGGGAATGCACAATACGCCCCTAGCGGGATGTCAGTGCAGGTCTCATCACCCCCACTTCAAATTAGAATTAGTAGACAATATTAAATATTTAACCCATAATGAATGGATAATTAATCACAGCGGAAATACACTGAACCGTTTTCTATGCGGAAATATATATTTTTAATCGACCTGCCCCCGGCGGCGATGAGGTCGCCGGAGCGATGTTTCCCTTTAGGCTTGTGATCTCCGCGAGCCACCGACATCTGCCAGAACACGCCGCTGTGCTGCGTCGCGTTGTACGCCAGGAACGGAGCCACGGTTATCTGACACTGGAAACAAAAATATATGTAAGATGAGACAAATGATTAAGGCAATATCTTGAATCTACAGTTTTTTCTTCATAAATCATAATATTATAAGGCTAAATATCCTTAGAGTTGTTCTTTAGACGGCCTTTAAGCAATTTTTTCAATATTTTGTACCGTTTATGATTAATAACGTAAAAACTGTTAACACAAGATTTTCTCTGGTCATAGCCATAAGGTGCCATTTTTATGAAAATACATTTAAACCCTTCAAAATAATATTAGTGTGTGTGTGTGTTTTTAGCTATGTTTGACAAGTACCTATAATAATTAATATAATATTTGTCAAATAATTTATATCATTAACGAATTACAATTTATTTCAGAACTTTTTCACAAAGGCGAACTTTCTCAACCGGCTTTTCACAAAAATCTAGTTTGTAATTTCTATCAATAATTCAGTCAAATAAACACAATTTATACCAAATACACCATCTCGAAGCATTGTCATATTTGAGCATAAGTTCAGTTTTCAGTTTCAGTTTATTTATTTCGTACACAATACCACTTATCATATATAAACCAAGTCTTAAATTATTGTATTAGTTAAATTTAGGCTTTAAGTAAGAACTAGGTATTTAAGACAAGGGGTGTACTGAACTCCACAGAAGGTTGAACCTGTGTCGTAGAGTTCAGGCTCTTCCATTTAGCGTACATGATTACAAGTTAGATTAATAAGGTACATAGGTTAAAATACTAGTAATAAGCTATGAGTAAACTAAGGTAATACTAATTAGGGGTAGATACATATACACTTTAAATGGGCAAAATAAAAAACAAAAAAGTTAATGAAAAACTTAACATAATGACAGTAACTTATCACACTTGTTTGTGAATAGAACAATTGAGTTACGTGAGACTCGAAACAATATAAGTACAGATGCGTTGAAGGTCAACCCTTGTAATATTGGGTGACCTTGGACATATAAGTGTCGTCATACTTATATTAATTCACCTATGCACAATGTCACGCACCTCAGGCCCTAACGCCTTAGCGTCCCGAGCGACAGCATGCAACTCTCTCGCAGCGAGCGTGACACGCTTCCCCCACTTGGCCTGCTTCACCAGCGGCGTGACAAGCTCCTTTGCCTCGTTATTTTTTTCTTAAGGTGTATACATGAGTTTATAGGTGTATATAGATGTGAGTAATAAAAATGTCACGCACCTCAGCCCCTAACGCCTTAGCGTCCCTAGCGACAGCATGCAGCTCTCTCGCAGCGAGCGTGACACGCTTCCCCCACTTGGCCTGCTTCACTAGCGGCGTAACAAGCTCCTTAACCTCGTTATTCTTTGCTTAAGGTGTATACATGAGTTTATAGGTGTATAAAGGTGTAAGTAATAAAAATGTCACGCACCTCAGGCCCTAACGCCTTAGCGTCCCTAGCGACAGCATGCAACTCTCTCGCAGCGAGCGTGACACGCTTCCCCCACTTGGCCTGCTTCACTAGCGGCGTGACCAGCTCCTTTACCTACCTCGTTATTTTTTACTGAATACATACATGTATACATGAGTTTATAGGTGTATAAAGGTGTAAGTAATAAAAATGTCACGCACCTCAGCCCCTAACGCCTTAGCATCCCGAGCGACAGCGTGCAACTCTCTCGCAGCGAGCGTGACACGCTTCCCCCACTTGGCCTGCTTCACTAGCGGCGTGACAAGCTCCTTCAGCTCGTGAACTGGCACGTCAGCTTCCATCAAGTGGAGGAGGTTAGTAACGTCACGCCGTGTCACGCACAGTGACGTCAGGTGGGTTTGTAGTTGGAAGTTTGTTATGCGACCTGTGAAATAGACAAGAAAAAAAATTAGGACAAAATTGTTTTACTTAGGAGGCTAAATATGGTGACTAACTGTTCTTTACAGTAAATCTATACCAATACTTGCTGACCCGGCTAACGTTTTTGTCTCATTTAGGGGTATGGAAAATAGATAGTAGCCGATGCTCAGACTTACTGAATACGCATATAAAATTTGGTAAATATCGGTCAAGCCGTTTCGGAGGTAACTAACATTGTGACACGGAAAAATTATATATAAGAATATTATAATGAGGAACTGAGGAAGTTTGATATTTGCTTTGTTTGTTTGTATGACGCAAATAGGCTCCAAAACTACAGGGCCGATTTGAAAAAGGATTTCACCGTTGGGAAGCAATATTATTCCTGAGTAACATAGGCTATATTTTGTTTCTCTTTGCAACTTAAATTATTTTATAGCCCGTGCGAAGTTGGGACGATCTGCTAGTTAGGATATAAATTGGTGTTCAGTCAATAGAACTAAACAAATCTTTGAAACATATTTTAAAGGGTGAGAAGTATTTTAGTATTAACCATAAATAGAAAAAAAGTTCTTGAATTGTACTTTAATTGTGACCACAGTTGAAAAAAATTTAAATATCAGAGTTTACAAAGCTCTGGTGTGGTATAACTTTCTGTAGACTTTAAAATACATATAAAGTATGACAACAATAATACAGTACGACAAAGATGAAAACTTACCTAAGCTAACATCTACAAGAACAGGGTATATGTCCGGATGTCTGTCAACAGGTACACCGCAAGACACCAATAGAGTTTTCAAAAGCTCTGTGTGGTTCAACTGTATGCAGACGCGCAGGGAACATTCAGAGGCAGCCCTATAAGCGGCGACTAGAAGTTCTGCATCGGGCCAAAGAGAATCTGTGAAACATGATATTGGTGGCGATTGAACTAAATTTAAAGAAGCCCCGTCTCTTTTCATCTTAGGTGGCCAGAAAGAGACAGCACGTTCTGAACCACAGACAAAACAACTAAAATCACGACAAATATAGAATGTGCAGGCAGTTTTAGAGGTGATACCAGTTGAGTGCGTTCTAAAGTCGCCTATATTTTCTACATTTGACGTGATTTTAGTTGTTTTGACTATGGTGCAGAACGTGCCGTTTCTTTCTGGCCACCTAAGATGAAAAGAGACGGGGGCTTCTTTAAATTTAGTTCAGTCGAGTGTACGGCAGAATCGCCACCATTAATTCGTTTTTAAGTTACACCAGGGATTAGAATACTAGAGAAAATTGCTGATTCCCATACAACAAAGCGTGGCGCGTAAGTTTGCCAAAATTACCGATGAAACCTAGATGGCGCTGCAAATCGAGCAGGCAGCCTAGCTGCCGCCGAATTCCGAAACGCGCTGCAGTCGCATATTGATATGATGATTGTAGATTGTGTCACCTGAGTGAAGTCGTTTCAAGAATATTCGAGTAAAACAAGCCTGTAGCTCGGCTAGCTAAGATGATCTGACGCGATCACCGAAGCTAAGCAAGGGTCGATGCGGACGGTGTTTGGATGCACAAGAATGTCGTTTTAAAAGTGGCATTTTCTTTTGGGCGCTAGCATGGGTCGGATGACACTTTAAATTGTAGGTCTCGGCTGCTAGTCTTAGTACAAGCAATCGTTAAGCTAAGTCAGACACCTTCGAGTGGCTTGAAAACTCTCGACATCAGAGCTTGGCCACTTAGAGCACACGAAGAAGTAGTAAAAAAAAAACGAATACTTACCAGTCTTGGCAGTAACTATATCGAAGGCGCATTCGAGAATTTCCTTCGGGTGGAATCCCGGGACGTGTCGCTCCCGATATACTCTGTCCACGCAGTACCGACGCATGTGTTTAATGTCAGAATAGGCCGTATGTCTTTAACAATAAGGTTTGTTATTGCTTGCATTATTCAGTAGTGAAAAACAGAGAGGGATAGAGAGAGAGAGAGAGATAGATTTTTTAATGTTTCATTATGCAGTTACGCTTTAAATCAGCAGGTCGCGTAGCCACAAGAATCAGTGAAAATCTGGCTGAAATGGAGCATGACTTGTTTGGTTTGTTAGGTTAGCTACTCGTACATGCCTGGTTTGAAAAGCCTTAAAAAATACTTTATTATTATATTTTCCTAGAATATTAGTGAATTGCACCCCGCGGTATTTACCCGCGAAAATTGGGGTTAAAAATTAGTGTATTTGTTATTCCAGGGTCTATACCAAATTTTATCCAAAACGGTTTAGCCGTAAGAGCGTGAAGGAGTAACTAACACACACACACTATACATACTCGTATTTAACACCCAGACCGACACCCAACAAATTTAGTTCTGCACAAAGATGTTTAGCCGTGCCGGGAAACAAACACGAAAATCGAACGCTCTGGTCGGAAGTCCGGCATGGTAAACATTGCGCCAATGAGGTTGTCAAATTGTGTGAAAGGAGTGAATACAGATATGATAGCAGAAAGAATGGCGTGGACCATTACGCCAACGATGTCGTCGGTGTGGAACCAAATAACGGGCTGAACCGACCCCACCTAGTGGGCAAGGGCGAAGACAAAGAAGAGGACAACTTACCTGGCAAAGGGCAGTCGCAAGTCGTGTGGTAAGTGGCAGACTGACCCCGAGGCGGTCATCACTTTGACAGCGTTGGGGTGTTGATCCCACGCTTCAGCACGCGGGATCATCAAAGGCGGAGCAAACTCTACCGCGCCGTGACTGCGGAACACCTGCACGGGAAATACGACGTTATTAAAGGTGGAATAAAGGTGAAAATTTCGTGGAGAGAAAGGAATCTGAAACCATACTTTCAGATTCCTTTTTTGACGTGACAACGTCTTAAATTAGGTTGCGGCTGGGAGTCACTTATGAAAAAGTGTAACGCCCGGTAACGTTACGATGAGTCACCGAACGAGAGAGAGGCCCGCCGAATGCCTTGCGTCTCTCTCCCACTCAACTATGATCGGTCTGCGCGCAGCACGCGGCAGACGTTGTCACGTAAAATCTTCGCCCGTAAAACCGACTTTACAGGCAACCATTTTTTTCGGAAGTATTCTACTTCCAAAGTAATCAAAAATTTGAAGTGATCTAAATCTGGTGTCATTATGGTAGGTGATAATACCTACCACAGACTATGTCTATGTCTACCCTGATAGTCTTTGTACATATTTTGATGAAGTATGAGCCGATAAGGTCGACATTAGTTTACTTTGACTACAGCATTTTTAATACTAGACCGCACTTCCAACAAAGGACAACTTTGGTGTCATTCTGGTAAGTATAATCTTCTACAGCAGACTGTTTCTAGTCTTAGCAATCAGATATTAACACTTTGGACATAATTTGGAGAAAGATGAGCTGTGTCCAATTAAAAATAAGGGCGAAAATCCAATACTTTAACCACATCTTTAATACAGGACAGGACTTCCAAGGGCCTAACTCTAGTGTCATTATGGTAAGTATAATCTTCTGCAGCAGATTGTTTCTGGTCTTAGAAATAAGATATCAGCACTTTGGACATAATTTGGAGGAAGATGAGCTGTGTCTCATAGAAAATAAGGGCGAAAATCCCATACCTTAACCACAGCATCCTTAATACTGGACAGGACCTCCAAGGGTCTAATTCTAGTATCATTATGGGAAGTATAATCTTCTGCAGCAGACTGTTTCTGGTCTTAGCAATAAGATATCAGCACTTTGGACATAATTTGGAGGAATATAAGCCGTGTTTAAGAGAACATAAGGACGACATTAGTTAACCTTGACGACAGCATCCTTAATACTGGACAGAACCTCCAAAGGTCTAACTCAATTATGGTATGTATAATCTTCTGCAGCAGACTGTTTCTGGTCTTAGCAATCAGATATTAGCTCGTTGGACATAATTTGGAGGAATATAAGCCGTGTTTAAGAGAACATAAGGGCGACATTAGTTTACCTTGACAACAGCGTCTTTAATACTGGACAGAACCTTCAAGGGTCTAACTCTAGTGTCATTATGGTAGGTATAATCTTCTGCAGCAGACTGTTTCTGGTCTAAGCAAGCTGATATCAGCACTTTGGACATAATTTGGAGAAATATAAGCCGTGTTTAAGAGAAAATAAGGACGACATTAGTTTACCTTGACAACAGCATCCTTAATACTGGACAGAACCTCCAAGGGCCTGACTCTAGTGTCATTATGGTAGGTATAATCTTCTGCAGCAGACTGTTTCTGGTCTAAGCAAGCTGATATCAGCCTATGAACATAATTTGGAGGAAGGTGAGCTGTGTCTAATAGAAAATAAGGGCGAAAATCTTATACCTTAACTACAGCATCCTTAATACTGGACAGGACCTCCAAGGGCCTGACTCTAGTGTCATTATGGTAAGTATAATCTTCTGCAGCAGACTGTTTCTGGTCTAAGCAAGCTGATATCAGCCTATGAACAAATTTTTGGGGGAAGATGAGCTGTGTCTAATAGAAAATAAGGGCCAAAATCCCATACCTTAACTACAGCATCCTTAATACTGGACAGGACCTCCAAGGGCCTGACTCTAGTGTCATTATGGTAAGTATAATCTTCTGCAGCAGACTGTTTCTGGTCTAAGCAAGCTGATATCAGTCTCTGGTACCCCCTGGAGCCGCGGTCGCTTAGCGCGTGGGAGAGCAGACCGGATAGATGCCCTTCTGGCACGGGCCTGGGAACATGCTCGCTTGCTAATAGCTCCGCGCATGTTGGCCGAAGACTGGGCTCGTGGTCGAGGAGCCATCTGTAAAAGAAAGTGTAAGACAAAAAATAGCAAAGGTGAACCTTTTTTTTACAGTTCCGTACCTAAAAGGTAAAAACGGGAACCTTATTATTAAGCCTCCGCTGTCTGCCTGTCTGTTTCAGAAACCGTCATAGCTAGAAAGCTGAAACTTTCACAAGATATGTATTTCCCGTGCCGCTATAATAAAAAATACTAAAAAAAAGTCTTCCATGGATAGACCTGGGCGCCGGCCAAGATGTGTACGCGTATAGATGTGTAGCTCGGCTAGCTAAGGTGAATCTGACACGATTACCAAAGCTAAGCAACGGTCGATGCGGATGGTGTTTGAATGGGTGACCAATACACAAGACTGTCGTTTTTCAAGTGGCATTTTAATCTGGGCGTGGGTCGGATGACACTTTAAATTTTAGGTCCCGGCTGTTCAGCTATTAGTCTTAGTAGAATCAGTCGTTAAGCCAAGTCAGAGGCCTTCGGGCGGCTTGAAAACTCTCGAGATCAGAGCATGGCCATTTAGCTCATACGAAGAAGAAGTTAAGTAATAAATTTTGCCGCGAAGAAAAAAATATAAAACTAAGGAGTAAAAGTAAACTTACCTTATAACTCTGATTTGCTTCGTATTGTCTTCTGTAAGAAACGTTTCAGGCAACACCACGGCTGGAGATCTCAACTGAGTTAGGACCGCCATTCGTTCCATAGCGGTCTCTAACGGGTGGAACATTTCAAACAGGATGATCCCGAGGGAATAGATGTCTACTTTTTGGTTGTATATCACTTTTGATGCAGATTGGAGAAGCTCTGGAGCCACGTAGAGTGCTGTGCCTATCTGGGGATATTATTACAATTTTCAGTCAAGTCAGTAATAGTCTAAGTTAAAGTCATAATTAAAGTCAAAGTAATTTTAAATTGATATGTAGAAGTTAAATTAAATCAAAGTCAAGTAAAAATCAAAGTTTAAGTGAGAGTAAAGTTAAAGTCAAGAGTAAAGTGAGAGTTAATTGTAAGTCTATAGACTTATTTCTTTATATTTCATTTAATTTTATCTACATCTACTTCATTGCTTATAAAACATGCATGATTATAAAGAAAAACTATGAAAATAAAGAGGAGTAATTTTGTATGTTTGCAGCGAATAAACTACTGCACCTTGAATAATTTTATTGTATTGTATTACTATTATTATTATTATTTAATATATGTGATATAATTATTAAACGGGTTCCTATTAGATGCCTGTTCTGACAAGATCTTGACCAATCGTTTTTTGCGAATCCAAAGCTAGGCCATACCAAAAATTGAGCACATTACGATAGTCTTATTTGGACTTTATTTTTTGCGACTTCAGAAGACTTAGTACGCAATAAACTTCCATACTACAACGAGTAATTATTTTGAGCGGTAAATCCATAAAAATAAAGTAACCCAAGAATTTTATAGGCATTATATTTCTATAATAAGTACTTACTTGCCCAGTCAGTGAACCGCCTATCTCTTCTGGTTTAGATTTATCTGAAAGAACCATCAAGTAAATAAAATTTTAGATAAAAAAAAATACATTAATCAATTGTTACTGAATAAAACCTGAATAATTTCTTGTATTTCCGGAATCGGTAGTGATATAATATTTTCTTCCTTAACAAGTTTAAATTATAAATTAGGAAACCTCCGACTTACTATTATTATTGTGGGGGCGGCTATCTTTGATTTGAAATTTGTCATAACATATATATTTTACTAGTTATGACCCCATTGACACCCATATTTAGTGTCACTCCATATTTGACACCCATATTGGGTGTCACTCCATATTTGACACCCATATCGGGTGTCACTCCATATTTAACACCCATATTGGGTGTCACCCCATATTTGACACCCATATTGGGTGTCACCCCATATTTGACACCCATATGGGTATCACTCCATATTTGACACCCATATTGGGGCAGTTGTGAAAAAATATGTCATCTGCCATTTTGTAGACACAGCCATCTTGGACCGATTTTCACCAAACATAGCTAAGAACACTTTAACCCAATACACTATTCAAAAACATCTAAATCAAAATTGGTCGATCTGTTCCGAAGCTACGGTGCCACAGACATACACAAACACAAACACAGACACGAATCATATAACATCCCGTCGTTTTTGCGACAGGGACTAAAAAGTATTACCATCAACGGGCAATCCTGTAAACGCCTTCGTGGCAAGTCCAAAGTCCCCGATCTTGACATGATCATTGGAGTCCAAGAAGATATTGACCGGCTTCAGATCTCTATGGATCATGCCACGTTGGTGAACATGCGCCAGACCTTCGACGATTTCACGGAATAAACGCCAACACCGGAAGTGCTCTTTGTAGAGGCCGCTGTCAATGGCTTGTCTGGAAAAAAAAAACTTTTTTATACACTGTACAGCCAGGCGTAACCATACGGCTCCCTTTGAGGTGGGTCCGCTCGGACTGCGGACAGCGGCTTGGGCGGGGAGAGCAGCGGCAATGCGCGAAGCGGTCCTGCATCCCTGCCCCCGTCGTGAGATAGGACACAGTAAGGTTGTAGTCGGTAGTGACGGCCCCTCTGGCCCTCGAGCCCGACATACTCCGCCCGCCTCGTCCAGGCTTGTAGCGGGAGATGCGTAAATGCATTTCCTCACGAAAAAAAATCAAAATTAAAAGGCGTTAGCGACATTTTGGCCTAAGGTGAAGCAAGCCTTATGTGAACTGACTGTCAATATCTATAGGGTTTAGGTAAATAACGGAGGTAGCACCATAAAAATAGACATAAAAACACAAACCGAGAATTCTTTTTGGAAATCGGTATTAGCAAAACTACTATTTCTTTCTCCAGGTTACAAAACGTCTGAAAAATAAAGGTAATACAATTTTTGTTCTGTGACAGCCAGGATATTTTGTAATTATCCGATACTTATAATTGGATGACAGTTTTTCGGAATGCATCTACTACATATTTTAATGGTATTATATATTATCTGACTGTTTGTATATTGAATAAACCTTGTTTAAAAATGTTGACCTATAAAATGTTTACCTAAGCGTATGTTTCTCGTAGATCTCCATCTGTATGTACATAACTTGGTTGAGCCTCGCAAAGCGCGTTCGCAGTTCAAATATTACAACTTATCGTTTGATTGGATGTCCGAATTTCAAAAATTCTTTTTTCTTGTCCTTAGAGCCGGATACTTAGTGGTGACAATTTTGACCTTAGAAATGTTTACCTGAGCGTATGTTTCTCGCAGAACTCCATCTGTATGTATAGAACCTGGTTGAGCCTCGCAGAGCGCGGTCGCGGAGCGTCCACCACGTCTTCCGATGGTATTGTTTGGGATTGGTTGTCGGAGTCTTGCTCGAATTCAATGCCGGTGCTGGATTCTTCATCTTCTTGACTGGTGATTGGGAAACAAAGGCTGTTTAGTATGAATTGGGCTTCGGGGTCTTCTCTCACAAGTAGAGAGATAAAGACCATAATTCACCACACTGGCCAAGTGCGGGTTGGCGGATGACACACGTCTTCGAACATTGCAGTCTTCAAACGTGTTGGTTTCCTCACGATGTTTTTCTTCACCATAAAGCGAGTGCTAAAACACACATAACTTGAAAAACAAATCATTGGTATAGGGCCGGGATCGAACTATAAGGGCCATCAGATTGAAAAGCAGACGTTTTCCAACCGAGCCACACTCGGTTGCTGCTGGTTGCTAGTCAGACGAGCTCTAGGAAATACCCTACTACCAGTTTTTACCACCATGTAAAAAATGTCTGCATGTCACCATGCCGGACTCCCAACTTATACATGTCGCGGATTCAATTAGATTATAATCAGCGTGATCGTCGTCGTCGTCCGCCATTATAATTGAATTGTTTGTCAGTGCGCACAAGTGGCGCAGGCGCTGTATCGTGGCAGACTGAAACACATTCAAGTCAAACCGCGAGTGAACGCACTACTGACAAATAGGAACAACTTCATTCGTACATTCACATTCGTTCCTTCAATCAGCACAGATAACAAACTCTTGCGTTCACAGTGCTGCCATTCGATAGGATGGAACTACTAATCGAATAAATTAAAATAAAACATTCCTCTAACACGGCCATTCTGCCACTCAACGCGTTCTCGCGTTGTTTTACAATTATAAGCAACTTAACAGGAAGCAATCAACAACACCGGCAAAGCGTTAACTCCGTCCGAAGCTTTCAGCCGCAACTAATTTCAAAGAGGTTTTGTTATTTAAATGACAAACGCAAAGCGTAGAGCTTTCAACGTAACACGCGAGTCTTCCACTCAACTTGGCGCAATGCATCGTGAACTTTCGGCAACAAGAATTCAGAACGAGCAACCGTATAATAAGCGTGGTAGTTTTCAACGATACCCTTGGACAACGCGACAAAGCTTCCAATCCGTACTTTTGGACAAAGTGACAAAGCTTTCAATCCGTACTTTTTACAGAAAGCGACAAAGCTTTCAATCCGTACTTTTGGACAAAGCAACAAAGCTTTCCATCCGAAACTCCAGCTAAGCGTAACAGCTTACAGCAACCGTTCAAACTCGTAAAGCGTGGTAGCTTTCAACGACACTTGCGGACAAAGCGAACAAAGCTTTCAATCCAAAACTCCAGCTAAGCGTAACAGCTTACAGCAATCGTTCAAACTCGTAAAACGTGGTAGCTTTCAACGACACTTGCGGACAAAGCGACAAAGCTTTCAATCCGAAACTCCAGCTAAGCGTAATAGCTTACAGCAATCGTAAAAACTCGTAAAGCGTGACAGCTTTCAACGACAAATGTACGCGAAGCGCATGGCGTTACGTTAGAAACATAACAATACGAATTATACGAAACACGGAGTTCCAATTTACGGCAACGGAGCCACATGAAGTGCGAAACTTCTAACGCACTACAACTGAAATGTATGAAGCACTTAGCCTCCAATGCACTATAATAGCGTTACACGAAGCGCATAGATTACAGTCTACTACAACAGTGGTATACGAAGCGTGTAGCTTCTGGTGTACTACAATAGTGTTACACGAAGCGCGTTAATTAAAGACGCTAATTACAATACAAGGCAAGGTCTGATGGCAGAACTCTGCATCTTCAGTTCCGTCACCAGGACTTTTGTCTAATTCAGAAGATAAATCTAGTAAACCTGAAAGGTATCTACGTAATTTTTCGTGACGAACATACTGAACACGTCCTCCGGATATAGACCCCACATTATACCTTTCATTGTCACAAACCTCGACAATCTTACACGGATTCGAGAACTTTTCGCCAGATTTAGTGTTTACTCTCGGGTTCTTTTCAACCAATACAATATCACCGACAACGAACGGACGCATTTTTGCCTTGCCCTAGTCATATCGAATTTTGTCATGTCGAGCTCGCTCGTCCATCCTGACCTTAGCCTGCGCTCTAACATCAAGGAGATCAAGTTTCTCGTACTCGTGAAAACATACGGGGTGGGCTTTTATTACAACCCATTAACTGCTATGACGGACACTTTCCAGTTCTTTGCGATACTGTACAATTAACAGCCAATTAGTTCCCACCCAGGACAGACTTACACGATTTACGCTCGTGGTTTTCTGCGAACGTTAAACAATTCGTGAGAACTGATATAAACCTTTCAACCTGCTTATTGGCCCTTAGATAAACCGCTGCAGCCTCACCACAAAGCCCAAATGGCATTTTTACGAACCATATGCACCATCCGGTGTAGAAAATGCAGTTTCTTTTTATCGATTCTGATTTCTCAGATATAAGGAATAAATAAAACCCGGACGCCATATCTAGTGTAGTAAAAACAGTGGGCTGTCCTAGCGTATCTAACTGTTCTGATATCAACCGCAAAGGATAATTGTCACTAACCGTATTATACGGTTAAAACCGTATTAGATTTTGTTAGAACTTTTAAGTTTTATTTCCACTTCGTCAGTCTTGAACACCGATTAAGAATTTCCTTTAGCAAATTTATCTCCGTAGCTTTCAATAATGGACCGCAATCGAGTAACGTCATTACGGCCTGTCAGCTCAGTATAGAGTTTTGCTACGATATACTCGTAGCAAAACTTACGGTACTTAATAAAGCATAAACTTTTAAACGTCACGTCCTATGAGGGCGTCATAAAGCAAAACGTGAGAATCTACTATAACTAAGGTGGTTTTTATGTGCAAGTCTTTGACTCGTATTGGCCGCGAAAAAATAAGCGGGGGCCGAGCCGATACCCACAAGACGCGTAAACTCAGAGTGCTGCGCTATTAATCTCATCAGCAACGTGCTTGAAAATTAAAGAACAATCAGTGCCGCTGGCAAAAGAGCTTGTAACTTAAACTCGTCAAAGTTTATTTAAATAAGCGGGGCTTCGCATTGTGAGCACACATTGGTGGTGGCTCGGCGACACACATTTTAGTTTAGTTTTCACTAAAATAAGTTTAGTCCTGTCAAACTAGGCTTTAGTATTCGGGTGGATACACGATAAAACTAATTTTTAAGTCGAGTCAACTAAATCGATTTTATTTATTCAATCCGGTTAAAGCGCATTCAGCGGCCCACATTTTAGAGTGTTTTCGGTCCAAAATCCAACTGTCAAATTAGTCGTCACCAAAACATCGCGATTAAAATTAGTTCAAGAAGTTTACATGATTTTGTAATGGATTATATCATCGATTTTCGTAAATAATCAAGAAATATGAAATAATTTGTTGTAGCAGCCGTCGATTCATTGGAAGGGTATGTGAAGAATCAAAATTCCGTTTCTTCTCCACAAAACAAGTTTGGGCCTGCATGCGTGGTTCAGCCCCCAATGCAGCGGTAAAATCCGAATCCTTTTTTTTTTTTATTTTAGACATCATCAAAGAGACTCCGTTTAAGAAACACCAGGAAGGCACCAGATCCATTTCAGATAAAAGAGCAAAAGTTCAAAAAGCTGTTTCAAGTTCCAAAGTCAGGAGCTCAACAGTTAACGGAAGTTCCCAATGTAGGAAGCACATCTCAAGAAGGTATCCCAAAACATGTAAAGCTCGCTTTTTATAATTTCTCCGCTTTTTTTTTTCATTTTTCAAATAAAAGTTTTATCAAAGCAAAATAAAACCATTGAATTTTGATGGATTGTTCGAAATAATTAGTGTTGCCAAAATATTTCACCCAAAGTTACAATAATAGCCCTATTTTGCATTATACTACGCATAAATTGCGCATTCTGTGTACACACATAAAACACACATAGACGCCATCTCACACACAAGTGAGTTCAAGCCAAGTCTGAAACCTAAATATTCGTTTCGCTCGTTTGTTTCCCTTTGGGGGATAACGACACTATTTCAAATGCACGTCATAAAACCAAACATCGAAAAATAAAAAACACAACTGTTACCCCTTTATCAACACGGCAATTAGTTAGGAGAGGTCATAGATAAAATAAGACAAAAAGAATAATTAATAATAGCCCTATTTTGCATTATACTACGCATAAATTGCGCATTCTGTGTACACACATAAAACACACATAGACGCCATCTCACACACAAGTGAGTTCAAGCCAAGTCTGAAACCTAAATATACGTTTCGCTCGTTTGTTTCCCTTTGGGGGATAACGACACTATTTCAAATGCACGTCATAAAACCAAACATCGAAAAATAAAAAACACAACTGTTACCCCTTTATCAACACGGCAATTAGTTAGGAGAGGTCATAGATAAAATAAGACAAAAAGAATAATATTTTGCGCCATCTATTGGCGACACCTTGATCTAACATTGCTACTCAGCACTAGACGGCGCAGGCTCCACTTAATTTGGCTCAATATATCTCACGACCAAAATCAATTCAAATTTAGTTCGAAGAAAACACCGAATAAATAGCCTTTGACTAGTTTTGCACCAAACCACAAAATTAAGTGCGAGCAATTTTAGTTTAGTGCGAATTGTCACCATTAACAGACTTTGTCGCTTGTTTGTTTTAAACGTCTCATGGTTTGGTGAAACAGACTTGCTCTGTATGGCCTATTTTATAATAATAGCTACATTGAACATTTTTCTCTATAGTCACTGACCAGGAAGCATCTTCGCTAGCAGAGGTATGCGCCTGGGCCTTAGATTTACAATTACGCATGTAATGTCAGACTTTACCACAATTATGACACAAAATGTTACTACGATCGGTAGAATCTACTCTACGCCTTTTCTGTTCACTTAATGCAAAGTGCTTGCACAGTTTAAGATTTTTACGTTACATAAAGTACCAAGGTGTCTGTCCAAAGCCATAAAATCCATAGGCGTATCTTTTCTTATAACAAATCGAAACGTACCTGGTCATCGACGATACCTGAGATGACAACCTCTATCTTATTCGCCACACTCTAGCCCGATTCCAGCCGGTCGATCATCACCAGTTTGTTCGTGGAATACTCCACGTAAGTCACCGCCTTGTCACTCGTGTACTGCACCGTATCCCGGAACAGATTGTAGAATCTCTTCCTAGCAGCAAACTAACGCGAGAGTCTTTCCTTAGCTTCGTACACACAGAGTTACACACATAGTTACACACATAGTTCCCACACACAGAGGATAAGACTTCGATGTCCATTTGCGAGCACGCCTGTGTAGATGCGTAAGCGCGGCGTTCCGCGTTTCATAGTCGGTCCACTCGTTTTGCGTTTTATCGTGATCAATTTCTTCACACAACTGAGATACCGTGAATTCATAATTATCAGGATCAAAAGGTTTCATTTTGTTCATAACCACCTTCGGTGTCGTACTTCTGGTTTCATTAACACGAAAACTTTCCAACATGCCACGAAAAAACGATGCCCCCACAGCCGTAGGAAGATTGGGTAGGTTGCTTTCCATAGGAGGCATGTTATTTTCGTTACCGTGGTGCGTGGTTTGTTCTTCGCGATTGATTTCGAATCAATCAGATTCTCGATTAGATCGAAAATTTTCTTGTGCCGGATCAGACGTTGGATCGTTGAAATATGCCTCGCAGGTGGTAGCCGTACGTCGGTAGAGTACGCTGGAGACGCGTTGTATCGATCCCACCGCTGCTGTCGCGGATTCAATTAGATTATAATCAGCGTGATCGTCGTCGTCGTCCGCCATTATAATTGAATTGTTTGTCAGTGCGCACAAGTGGCGCAGGCGCTGTATCGTGGCAGACTGAAACACATTCAAGTCAAACCGCGAGTGAACGCACTACTGACAAATAGGAACAACTTCATTCGTACATTCACATTCGTTCCTTCAATCAGCACAGATAACAAACTCTTGCGTTCACAGTGCTGCCATTCGATAGGATGGAACTACTAATCGAATAAATTAAAATAAAACATTCCTCTAACATACATATTTCTCATTTTGTGTCACGAAAATAATGTGTTTTATGTTTTATGATATGTACAGTGTAAACTCCATGTAACATCACTCGATTTATCGACAAACTCTCTAAAGCGTCGAAATCAATTGGCTTTAGTTGGTTTAGCTTGTATTTTATACAATGATACATTTTTTTCCATTTAACAGACACTTTCTATAACGCTATAAAATGCACAGTCCCTTCAGTGTCGTTATATAGAGTTAACACTGTATTTTTTTCTTCATGCAAAAAAAAAAGTTAATCATAGTTCTGACCTGATGATATTAAACCAGGGTTCGTGTTCATCATCTTCATCCGCAGTATCCTCGCTGTCCGAGTCGGGTATCTTCTGCACCGGACCTTCCGACATCGACCATTCCACCTTCACGTCTTGTCCCAATTTGGCTACAATACCTGGAAACAAGAAATAACTACGATAGTGCATTTCAGGCTTCGATACTACTAAAGGATTGTTAATCTCTGTCCATCCGTCTTATGTTAGAGTTTTGCTTAAATAAATATTAGGACACATATCACTCACGGTCTCATACTAAACCATTTCCAGTATAAATATCAGTATACTACATATACTGAAATTCATTGAGAACCTTGTTGGCGTAATGGTTACCATACCGGACTGCCAATCAGAAGGTTCTGGATTCGATTCCCGGCCCGGCCAACATCTTCGTGCTTAACAAAGTTTGTTGGCTGTGGGTCTGGGTGTTAAAATATGTATGTATGTATGTGTATGTAGTATATCAGTTGTGGAAGCTACCATAATACAAAATAGAAATGGTTCAGTATGGGGTTAGCCAGTCGTGTGTGAAATGTGTCCCCCTTTCACTATAGGACGCGTAGGAAAACGCCAAGGCAGCATCGGTAGGTATAAAGTAGAATACAAGCGTTTCAATACCTTACATTTTTACGTGATTCAATCTTTATAGAAGTTTCACTTCTCTCATTTGACGAACGCTTCTCACTTTTATACTTAACCAAAAAACTCACCTTCCAAACTATCCTTCTTTGTCACACTCTTAGCTAAGCTAATATCGCTATCCTCTTCTACTTCGGTTTCCATACTGCTTTCGATCCAAGCATTGTAATACCTTACTACGTTTTCGTGATTCAGTCTTGATAGAAGTTTTACTTCTCTAGTGATTTTTTTGTTCAATTGAACACTTTCAGGGTTAAGCTTGATCCGTTTGATTGCATAGAAACCGCCGTCGAGTTTGTTTTTTACCTAAAATCATAGCAAAGAATAATCATAAAAAAAAACTATTCCAGTACCAATTAACTTTAGCTATAATATTCTCAATAATGAACAATGAAAAGCACAGTGTTTTTATATGTATCAATATAAAATATGTATGTATGTATATGTAGTATATCAGTTGTGTTAGCAACCATAATACGAACTCTAAATGGTTCAGTGTGGGGTTAACCAGCCGTGTGTTTGCCTTATTTAGTCCCTCGAACTATTGGCGTCCTCACTTCGTTCCGGGCGCCAATCCCCGTCTCAGGACTAAATAAGTTACTTACACCCCTGTTTTTTTGTTGACAAGGGGGAAATCTTCAACAAGATATCTGGCCATGATAGGGCGCAGCCAGGTTATGAGGGATTTGTACCCACTAAAACCCCCCCCGGTAACCTGCCTCTGTGCTTAATGGAGGTCTCCGGGTTCTTAAGTTACTTTCACCCCTAGAGTATCAATGTACTATTAAAATTCATGTTTTCTCACTTGCATATCCAATAGTAGCTAATATTCATATGTTTTCTTTATTGATGCGAGTTATAAAGTGCTAATGTGCTTATATATTGGTTATTGGATCGAAGTTCTTTATCGCGCGTTATGAAAGGGGGCTAGACGGAAAAAGTTGTCACGACACGTTTTGCGCACGGTATGACAACGTCGCATCCGCAAAATTTGTTCGGAAGTCGATTACGGCTATCAATGAAAGTATTCACTAATTGACAACAGCGCCATTCGTTTATATTACATTATATTTGTTAACTAGCTGTTGCCCGCGGCTCCGACCGCGTGTATGTCGTTTTTTATAACCTCTTTTCGCAGCGGCAACGGGAACCCTCAAACATGAATAATTGAAAAAACAAATTTAAATTTGAATTTTCCCGTTATTTTCCATATTCCTTTGTTTCTCGCTCCTATAAGTCACAGCATAATGATTTAAAGCCTTCCTCGATAAATGGTCTATCTAACACAAAAATAATTTTTCGATTCGCTTGTTGAAATAAACAAACTCTTCAGCTTTATAATCTTATATATAAAATTTCCGTGTCACAGTGTTTGTTACCGTACTCCTCCGAAACGGCTTGACCGATTTTTTCCAAATTTTATATGCGTATTCAGTAGGTCTGAGAATCGGCTACTGTATATTTAGATTTTTTTTTTAATTAAGGCAAAACAACTTTTGCCGGGTCAGCTAGTATTGGTATAGATAATACAAAACAATATATTATAACTTAAAAAAAATATAATTTTATTACAATTCCTTCACTTATTAATCGAAAGGAACTCCGTTCCATGCGGGTGTTCCTTGACACCTCTCATGTTTTTTTAATTCTAGATTTCGTAGTAACGACAAATATAGGTTTACCTTCAATACGTCACCGAAAGCGCCTTTCCCGAGCCAAACCAACGTTTCGAACTCTGCGTATAAACGTGAATGTCCGTTGGTAGCCGTACTACTTTGTGGGATCTTCTTTGCATCTTCGTCCTAGAAACAAATTCGAGGATAAATTTATAAATAACTTATTGACTCAGGCGTTACTTTGCGGAAATCCATTGTAAATAGAAGACAAAATTAAATATTTAGTGTACTTCCGCTGTAATCCGAAATCCAAATTAAGACAAGTAAAGGAAAAAATAACTAAGATTAATTAACTAAGACTAATTAAGATTAACGTTACCTATCACAATTCGGAAATTCTTAACTCTACACGTGTTTCGCCTGACCACAAGGCATCATCAGGAGGTGTTGACTCTTCGAACGACAAGTCGAGAGAGAGAGAGAGTCGTGGAGTTAAGAATTTCCTAATTGTGATAGGTAACGTTAATCTTAATTAGTCTTAGTTAATTTTTTCTTTACTTGTCTTAATTTGGATTTCGGATTACAGCGGAAGTACACTAAATATTTAATTTTGTCTTCTAGATAAATTTATATTTCACTTTTTTTTTAATTGGTAATGGGCTTGCGCTTGACCGCAATTCACCTGATGGTAAGAGGTATTGCAATCTAAGGTGGAGCGCGCTTGCACAGAAGCAACCGGTTCACTCTTGACAACCGCTAGATTGTAGTTAACACTAATATAATAACTGCGAAAGTTTGTGTGCGTGTGTGTGTTTATCACTTCTTCACGCTCAAACGGCTGAACCGATTTTGATGAAATTTGGTTAGGTTAGTTAGGTTAGACCTTGGATTAACACATATGCTACTTATTATCTCGAAAACAATAGTGATCCCCGTGGGATACACAAATAACTACAAAATCTATAATACGACAAACTCTCTAAAGCGTCGAAATCAATTAGCTTTAGTTGGTTTAGCTTGTATTCCATACAATGATACATTCTCTACATTTAACGACCGCTCACTATAACGCCATAAGATGCACAGTCCCTTCAGTGTCGTTATATAAAGTTTACACTGTATTTAAGAAGTGTGGTACCTCGGAGCCGTCACATTCATCCCTAGTCTTGGCACTGACAGGTTCACCGGGCGTGTTGATCAGGAACACGTGGTTGAGGAGTTGTTCCGCAGTCCATTGCGAGTGTTCATCATCCGTTATACATCTGAAACACAGTTACAACTTCATCTAAAGATTCTTTTCTTCTTCTTCTTCACCTTATCCCACTTCATGTGGGGTCGGTACAGTATGTAGGTACGCTTCATCCATACATCTCTGTCATTCATCATCTCTGTATTCAAACCCCTCCTGGTCATATCATCATTCACACAATCCATCCATACTTTCTTAGACCGCCCCTTATCCAAAGATTTGACTTGTAACTTTGGTGTTATCAATATATGGTTTGTATTTGTATTTGATTATTTAAAAAAAAAGGTGACTAACTAAAATCATGCTAGTTCCCGACCGACAAATCTCCTGCGCGACATTGGCCTGGTTTTTAAATTCGTTCCTAAAAGTTTAGCTTATCCAAGAAATAAACAATGTACTGTATCTTATTACCTTCAAAATAAAGACTACATTATCCTGACAAAAAAAAATCTTAGCAGTACCATAGACTAATAAATACAGTGTTAACTCTATATAACGACACCGAAGGGACTGTGCATTTTATGGCGCAACCATAATACGAACTAGAAATGGTTCAGTATAGGTTATAAAAAAAAAATAGTGTACTTATGACCTTGAAAATAAGGACTAAAAAAGTTCTTAGCAAGTATAATACGAACTAGAAATTGTTCAGTAAGGGTAAAAAAAAAAATAGTGTACGTATTAACTTGAAAATAAAGACTACATTTACCGGGCAAAAAATCCTTAGCAACAATAATACTAACTAGAAATGGTTCAGTATAGGTAAAAACAAAAACAAAAAAAAATAGTGTAGTTATGACCTTGAAAATAAGGACTACATTTACCGGGCAAAAAAGATCTTAGCAAGTATAATACGAACTAGAAATCGTTCAGTAAGGGTAAAAAACAACAAATAAAAATAGTATACGTATGACCTTGAAAATAAATACTACATTTACCGGGCAAAAAGTCCTTAGCAACAATAATACGAACTAGAAATGGTTCAGTATAGATAAAAACAAAAACAAAAAAAAAAATAGTGTACTTAGGACCTTGACAATAAAGACTACATTTACCTGGCAAAAAAATCCTTAGCAGAGCTGGGTAGTTCTGGCGGTATCTCAGAATGAGCACGTTCTGAAGTCACTATGGAGAGAAGAAGCTGGCCGGTGCTGTAGATATCCTGGGCTGCTGTCTGTCTGTGGACATTGATGACAAGTCTAAACTCCATGTAACGTCACTCGATTTAACGACAAACTCTCTAAAGGTCGAAATCAATTGGCTTTAGTTGGTTTACTATGTTTTTGTATTCCATACAATGATGCATTATCTCTCCATTTAACGACCACTCTCTATAACGCCATAAAATGCACAGTCCCTTCAGTGTCGTTATATAGAGTTTACACTGTATGATATAAAATTGATAATTTATTTACAAGAAAAATGAATTTAGAAAACCCATGACAACACATTTTTAGGGTTCCGTAACAAATTTAATAGCCCGTGCGAAGCCGGTACTATCAGCTAGTGTATAATAATTTTGGAAATAATAGAAAATTAAAAACAATAAGAGGGACTCCCATACAATAATCTTGTTTCTTGCCATTTTTATAAGGTATTGGTGTGGAACCCTTCATGCGCGATCCCACTCGCACTTGGTCAATTATTATTACCTTTTAGGTACGGAACTCTAAAAATAAGGTCATCGCCACTCACCTTTTTTTTTAATATGAGGAAATACATTTACGCATGCCCACCACACCCGGGGAGGTGGGTGGGGTATGTCGGACTCGATGCCAGAAGGGCATCACTACCGACTAAAACCTCACGATGGCCTCCTCACCGGAAAGGGCGGGGTGTCATTTTTACACGCTTTATATTAGCTTTACCTGTATGTTTGTTTGTAACCAACTTCTTTGGGCGCGATTTTGACCCACTCTAAACGGCCAGATTTCGTTCAAACTTTGTAGATTTACTAAGGACCGATGACAATACACTAATTTGATAAAATTATTCCATTTTTTTGTATGTTTATTTGTAACCAATTTCTTTGGGCGCGATTTTGACCCACTTTAAACGGCCAGATTGAGTTGTGCAATAGTTTAAAATTAAAAAAAAAAACAAGCTATTATAAATAATCTAAACTAAAATGTAGAAAATAAATAAAAGTTAAAAAAAAACTGAAAAACACGCTTTTTATAGAAAACCTATTTAAAATCATTTTTTATTTTGACGTGACAACGTCTTAAATTAGGTTGCGGCTGGGAGTCACTTATGAAAAAGTGTAACGCCCGGTAACGTTACGATGAGTCACTGAACGAGAGAGAGGCCCGCCGAATGCCTTGCGTCTCTCTCCCACTCAACTATGATCGCGCAGCACGCGGCAGACGTTGTCACGTAAAATCTTCGCCCGTAAAACCGACTTTACAGGCAACCATTTTTTTAGTTCGGTTTTCTATAAAAAGCGTGTTTTTTAGTGATTTTAAACTATTATTTATTACATTACCACTCACCTATCACAGTAATTATCACCATCCACAATCTCGCTCACGCGCATGTCCAGCGACGCACCCACCAGTTTGACTCCTCCCCAATCATCCAAATAAACGTTTTCACTCCTCACATCCCTGTGTACCATCCCAGCACTATGCAACTCCTTTAAAGCACTCAAAACACCTAAACCCACATGCCTTAACAACCGGAGTGACTCATACGGATCTCCGATAAGATTCAGTCTATTCCTTATATACTTCAAGGAACTCCCTAAAACAAAACTTCGGAATATGTAGACGGATTGTTTGATGGAACGTTTGTTTGTTTCTTTGCATAATTCCAGGGCCGTATAGGGGATGATGGAGGGGTGGTTGATGCGGTTTAGTGTCTTCAAGTCGTTGTAGAGGCTTGTTAGCTGTTTGTTACGAGTTTGAAAGTCCGTTGCGGGGGGAATGACCCATTTTTTGGTAATGAGCCGTTCGCCAGTGTCTTCGTCTATCGCTAGGTAGGTTGTTGAGCTGTTTATAGAGTGACCTGTAACAGAATAAAAATAAATACATAAAAATCTGATGATAAGATGTTTTAAATGAGTTAAACAAGACAAGCAAAAAGCCGTTGTTTATTTTATTCAAATTTTACCAAAGTTGTAAAGTTCAACTTTTGTTGTACTGTTTACGTTGAGAGTAACTTACTAATCAGCTCCATACCGTAAAGTGGGGTTATTTGGTACATAATTTTATGAAAAATATATACTGCCAGTACAGACAATAATATTTGCTACCAAAACTTTTAATTACATAGTTTTAATTAGCCCCGTAGTTACCAAATACCTTCACTTTACGGTACTGGTTTTTATGCTTTAGGCGCGCGCGGGCGCCTAAAGCATTATCAGCTGTCAGGCTCGGATGCTTGAGTGGATAGGGTCCAGTTAGTATTATCTGGGCACGAAACCCCAAAAATTAGATCTTACCTAAACAGTTTCCAATATAGACTTTCTTGTTGTTTTTCTGTGTGACCCGCAACACTTGCACGCCCTTGGTTTCACAGGTACATGTCGCTTCTCCGCGCTTGCGGGACGGCTTGCGCGTCGGCGACATAATGTCGTCCGCATAGCTGTCGACAGATAAGTGTTTAGTGTTTCGTCCGAGTAGATATATACTGTATAGTATTTTGCACGTTGTACAGATGATGTGAAGATAGGGTTGTTCAAGGCGTTCTGTACTTCTTTGTATACGTGCAGCCTGTGGGTAGACTACACTGAAAAGGCCTACAGTGCTCTCCGCGTCCAGTTCAATAATGCGTTCCGGGCAGTGGTGGGGCTACCTCGCTTCTGCAGCGCATCAGGGATGTTTGCTGTTGGTCGCACCGATTGTTTCCACGCCACTATGCGTAAGCGGTGCGCTTCCTTGGTGCGTCGGGTGCGAGCTAGCTCCAATGCCGTCCTGACTATGATTGCGGATAGACTGGATTGCGTATATGTAAATAATGGATGCCTTAGACATTGTCCGATATCTGTTTCTAATAGTAGTAGATTATTGTAATAGTTAATTATTTATGTGGATTATTTTTATTATTATTATTATTTTTTTTATTGTTAATTGTATTGAAATTTAATTTCCTTTGACATTTTAATTTAATTTTTGACTTAATTTACTTATTCCATTGTTTATAATATTTTATTTTATTGAGTTGTGAGTCTGTGTTACTCGTAATAAATAATTTGAATTTGAATTTGAATTTACTTTCACGACATTCTGTCGTTTGCGTAGCAGTCTGCAGTTTAGTGTTTATATTTAACTAGCTGCGCCCCGCAGCTTTACTCGCGTTAGTCCAGGAAAAAAGTAAAGGTTCAGTAGTTTGAGCGTGAAGTAGTAACAAACATACACACACAAACCTTCGCATTCATTATTATATTAGTAGGATACCAAATATTTCATGCTATAAACACAAAAATATGGTGTTTTTCGTCTCGACTATAATTTTTGATTGAGATTTTGAAGAACAAATATATGTAGTAACATTTATAGCATAAAAAATAATATGAATATGTAAGAATATGAAAATTTAATGTGTTGTGAACAAATATACGCCATTCTGTGCCCACCGCCACAAAATTAAATGGCGGATAACATTGATGATGCAATGCACACCGAACAAAAACAGCTTCTCATCCGTTTTTCTCATTGAAAATGGCGCCAATTTTCGTTATAATATTAGTGAGTAAGAGGTCAAAATACGTTAGTATAGCAAATTTCAGAACGATCGGCGGTATGCGCTTTTCGGAAGTTTATCTCAAAACTACTCACTAGAGTAACTCCTGATGGTCCCCCCCTTGACCGTCGACCCCGTTGTCCTGGCTCACACTGTTCCTGACAACACGCTTGCCCGCCTCCCGCAACATCTCCTGCCGCCTTTGGATCTCCTCCTTTATTTTCTGACGCTGAAACATGAAAAAAAAAACAAAGATAAATCAATATCAATACAATACAAATCATTTAATGATAACACCAAAGTTGGGATGTCAGTGCAGGTCTCATGACCCCCACTTAATTTTTAGAATTAGAATTAGACACCAAAGTTACTAGTCAAAACGTAACGCCTGTAGCTCGGCTAGTGATCTGACATGATCATCGAAGCTAAGCAACGGTCGATTCGGACGGTGTTTGGATGGGTGACCATGCACAAAACTTACGTTTCCCAAGTGGCATTTTTATCTGGGCACTACCGTGAGTCGGATGACACGTTAAATTGTAAGTCCCGACTGTTAGTCTTAGTACAAGCAGTCGTAAAGCCAAGTCAGAGGCCTTCGGGCGGCTTAAAAACTCTTGATACCAGAGCTTGGGCACTTAGCTCATACGCAGAAGAAGAATATTCATATAAATATTCTTACGGTTGTTCTTGAGACAGTCTATAGGCTACTTTTAAAATAACTTAAACATTATTGCATTGCATAAAAAAGCGAGTGTGGCTCTGATTTTCAATCAGACGGCCCCTGGTTCGATCCCGGCCCTACACCAATGACTTGTTTTTCAAGTTATGTGTGGATTTGCACTCACTTTACGGTTAAGGAAAACATCGTGAGGAAACCGACATATTCGAGGACCACAATATCCGAAGACGTGTGTCATCCGCCAACCCGCGCTTGGCCAGCGTGGTGGATTATGGCCTATATCTCTCATCACGTGAGAGAAGGCCCCGAGTCCCAGCAGTGGGAACGTATCGTGGGCTGCTTACGCTAAACATTATTACTATGTACTGTAAATTGAAGATTTAGCCCATACCTATATAGAATAAAGAAAACTTGTTGAAAAAAATCTAAAATTACATTTTTATTTCCATAACTTGAAATACAAGATTTTGACCCCATGTCGCCTCAAAGGCATAGTCCTGAAAAATAATAAAGATCAAGTACCTCTTCATTTTCCTTAGCTTGCAAATCGTGCTGTTTCAATTTTTCCATATCATTCTTCTGCTGCAACATTTCTTCGTAGAAAGATAAAGTGGGCTTGTTGTGGTCATGTAGAAATTGCTGGAATATTTATTATATCATTATAATATGCTGGGTACTGATAGAACTTCTGTAGGTAAATGACGAAAACATTTGACATATGATATATTTTTTTAAATTTGTAACAATAACAAAACATTCCTTTTTATCCTATTTGTTCTTATCTGAAATTGTTATTGCCTGGAGCAGAACTTTGTGTAGCTGCTATGATGCTCATAAAAAAAACTTATAAGTAATTAGCTGCACCCCGAGGTATTAGTTTTAATAATACTAATTAATTCAGTACAAAAAAGTTAATTTGGGATAACAAGCAGCATAAGCAGCCCACTATACGTTCCCACTGCTGAGACTCGGGCCCTTCCCTCATGAGGAGAGATATAAGCCATAATCCACCACGCTGGCCAAGTGCAGGTTGTCGGATGACACAAGTTTTCTGATGTTGTGGGCCTCAAACGTGTTGGTTTCTTCAAGATGTTTTCCTTCACCGTAAAGCGAGTGTAAATCCGCACATAACTTGAAAAACAAGTCATTGGTGTAGGGCCGGGATCAAACCAGAGGCCCTCTGATTGAAAAGCAGACATCCTTACCACCGAGCCACACTCGCTTTTAATAATAAAAAGCAGCCTATGTGTTAATCCAAGGTCTAACCTATCTTCATAGTAAATCTCATCGAAATTGGTCCAGCCATTGTAGGCTGAAGGGTAACATAGATTTCAAATTTAGCATATCCTATGGGAACTACAATTGTTTTCAGGATAAAAAGTAGCATATGCGTTAATCCAAGGACTAACCTATCTTCACACCAAACATCATCATGATCTGAGTGTGAAGAAGTAACAAACATACACACTTACACATGTGGTTCGAAATAGGCAGATAATGATGATTATAATGCCACAAGTGTTATGGGTTCCTTTCTGTCAGGTTCAGTTCGGAGTGGCCTTTTAAATTAGTTTTATTAGTGGTCTTGTTTTTAGTTTTTATAATTTATTTTAAATTGTATGTTTTGTATATTGTGAGTGATTTACATTGGTGTAAATAATAATTAATAGAATATTACCTGAGCATGATTAGCAAGTTGGAATATCATGACTTCTCCGCAGAGCTTAGAGGCCAAAGCTTCAAGTTCAGCTAACAGACGATTACCATTGTCCGTTGACAAACCTCGCATCTTGTGAATGCCTAAGGTTGGTGGTCTGAAAGCATTATTTCAGATAAATGTAACACTTGGTTAAACAAACACAAAATTTAAAAGATATGTCGGCCTGGGAGTGTCAGTGTTGCCTTTTTAATAAATCAGTAACTTTTACCACTAGGATTATAACTACACTGGTGTTATAATAATTGGGTACTTTTATGCAAAATAAAGAATTTTTAAACAGAAACTGATATGTCACATATAGAATCAACTTTATAAAACCAGAAAATCCAGCGTGATTTTGCCAACACTAATATGGGGCATCATATACTCAGCAACAGAGTGGTTCATAATTGGAATAAGTTGCCTGAGGAACTGGTCAGTGCTACATCAGTGAACAGCTTTAAAAGCCGGCTTGGCTTGGTTGCAGAAAACTAAAAAATCTCTTGCTAACCTGTGATCAGTGCACTAGTGATCTTTAAACATTGACATTGAACAGTGGACATTATGTGAACTGTTAAAAAATAAATTTCCACTCTGTGTGATATAGGCACATCAGCATAACGCTGCTCGCCTATAAATCAAATAAATATAATGTTTAATAACACACAGTTCCTCAATAATTCTCAGTTAAACATTTATCTGGACTCCACATTGCTTTGACAACATAGCAAAAGAATAATTACTTGACTTTATTTTTTTCATTACTCTTAGGACAGTCAGTTTTGTGTTCCGATAACCAACATTCTACAATATACGTTCATCCATACTTATCAGGAGGAGTAGGTTAAAAATACTGCCCAAAAATACCTACAAAGAATCCTACATCATTCAAATAAAGAGGTTAAAGAACTGAACAGAGGAACGCCTCTGCGGAGATTAAAAATGAAGATGCCATACAACCTAACTGAATAATAAGAAGGTTGCATTGCTGGGCACATACATCAACAGTCAAATGAAGTCAAAACTGAAGCTTATTGTCTCTATGGACAGATTGCTACAAAACAAGGATAACAAAAAAACTACATACCTACGTACATACATAAATGTACACCCATACTTACTTATCAGGGTAGTTCGCACAGCACTTGAAATGTAATGTCACAGAGCAATGTACACCTTGTATATCTGAATTGTGCAGAGGAATAAGAGTTAAGTGAAGATCTAATGGTCGCCAAACTTTCCATGCTGTGTTTACTCGATTATCAACAACTTCCTCCCCGTAAATAGCCTGTAAAATTCCAAGTTCTGTAATTTTCCTTAAATGTGATTAAGGAAATGTACATTCGTACTTTTGTTAGACAATATAAGGCAAATAATGTTCTAATGTTAATAAAAAAACATTGAATATTTAGGCGGCATAACTAAGGCGGTTAATAATGCGGCATTTAAAAGTTGTTATTTCTAAGCTCCAGGACAAAAAGAAGCAGTTAATTAACACGAGGAAAAGTTGCCTTATGGTCCAAGCTGTAGAAGCAGCTAATTAGTTAAAAATAAATTAAATATCCACCTGTAAAGCGGCGAATTCGTTGTCTTGCCTTTCTTCGTTTGTTTCGTCGCCCATTTTCGTCATAAATCATTCATTATAAATAGGGAAATACGCCCGTTTAAAGGCACAGTGAAATTCTGTTAGGAAATTGCAGAATTTGCAATAATTTTAAGATTTTCCGCTCTCAGCTACGTGTTTTGTTTTCGAGTGAGCAGTGCTGCCAACTCATTTTTTTAAAGAGAGCCAGATCGTCTTCATAAAAGAGCTAAAATAGAGCTAAACTTTTGGGAAAAAAAGAGCTAAAATAAAAAAAATATTGGAAATAAACATTTTAATTATTATTAGACAAAACGTTACACTTACAATACAAATCACACATAAATATATATATTTACAATGATAACTCGTCATCTGAGCTATCGACAGTATTGACACGGTGTGCCAAATTTTCAATTTGTAAGCCGCTTGTACTGGGTTCCGATTCCGAGTACAACTGTACATTATCGTAAGTTTTATGTGTACCAATTTTCTTCAGCACTTCTTTCGGGAGTTCGTAATTATGGCAGCACTTTTTTTCCCGTCGTAAGCCAGACCTAACGGCCAAGATCGCGTTAGTAGTGTCGTCTTTTAATCGGTTCCTCAATTTATTTTTAACAATATTTAGCTGGCTAAACACTCTTTCTACCTCTCCGTTCGACCATGGTAGAGATATCATCTCCAGAGCAAAATAACAAAGTTCTTTGAAGGGATTTACCCCAGCAGCAAGCTTGAGCTAAAGAGCTAAAAGCGTATTTTTGGAGCTGACTACTTGAAAATAGAGCCAAAAACAGCTCTAAAAGAGCTAAATTGGCATCACTGCGAGTGAGTTTCGTTCGTGATTATTTTGACTTTAGATTTGAATAAAATACTTTGACATTGACTACAGCTATATTTTGACAGCTGTTTCTTAATTGACCTCAAACGATTCAAACATTTATTTTTTTAATATTAACAATATTAACATATTAACACGTTTTGGACCTACATAATAAATCAATATTACCATAATTATTATCTGATGAGATATCTCTTTTGGATCTAATTCAGTTTAGCCGTTTTAAAATTTTGAGTACCTACCTATTATAGGCTTACTTTTTTTTTATGCTAGTCTGCTAGCTAGATGCTTCCCTGCGGTCTAAGATGTAGTGCACATAATGTATCTTAATGCATCTGCTTAGGTGCCTAAAATAAATATATTTTATGTCTGTTCTACACAACACACACACCTATAAAATCTTTATAATATCGTATCTACACTATTGTCCTATTTATGTAAATGATATGAATATGGATATCTCCCTCAATAGGGTATCAAATAAAAACTTGTTTGGAAAATTCATACTACATTGATAAGCAGAAAATATTATATCCTAATTTTATATAATATAAAAAAGATTGGAAAAAAGGGCATGCTGCATAGAAAAAAAAAACAGTTTCATATTTCTTTATATTTTATTGTTCACTATCCTTCTTTTAATAACAACATAAACGACAATGGCAGAAAATCTATATGTAGGTACTCCTTCTGTATACACCCACACAGTGGAAACACACTCAATTATTCAGATTTTCTTCCATCTACAATATGCTTCCGAAAAGTAACGCCTGAGTCAATTGGTTAAATGCTAAACTTTACACGTTTTAAAGTACTATCTACAGTTGCTAAAACATATTTCAGGAAAACCTAGTTTAGTGGTTGCTAAATTGATTATTATCGGTGAAAAGATATCTCTTGCCCAGTTCTCAGCGCTATCGAAGGTGCTGTGCCAAAACTGTAAAAAAAAAAGGTAAAATATATTAGGCTAGGGACGTGTGTTAAAAGCCCCGTCCCAGTGAGTGAGATTTTAAATGGTGGAAGGTTAGCGTGGTATGAGCATGTGATGCGTAGAGACAGGCCTGTGTCACTCCGCGTGTAAGTGTTAAAAACATCCCTACGGGCGGCGGCCACTGCGCAAAGGGCCAATCTATGTGGCTCTTTCAATACCACAGAATAATAACTAGTACTACGTATAACCATGTACAACGTATTATGAACCGTAGTATAGTGAATTAAGGCCCATATTCTATTGAAAAGAAATTGGTAGGCAACGAAATCATCACGTGCTCGACTGGACCGCGAGCTAAATTAAATCATATTGTTTATCAGATTGAGTTCATATTTCTTTGAAAACCATTGCGAAGTGAAGCTTCTGTACGAAGTACAAGTTATTATTCTGTGGTAGAGAAAGAGATGTATGAAAATAGTAGGGCAAGGAAGAAGGGCAAGAGGTGAAAAGAGGATGATACCTTTAAAATATTTTCTTTATTGACGTAAGTTTATAATACTCATATTATTAAAGCTTTACTCACGCGTCGACTCAGAGCTTCAGTGATATGGCTGGAAGGCAAATAATTCATTCTAACTCCTGTGCCAAACGATACGCTGGTTATAAGTGGACTTGACGTGAACTCTTTCGTTTTAAGGTTCTGTGTTATCTAAAAAAAATATATAATTAGTTATATCAGTGTATTCCGGTAGCTTTCGGTAAGTGTTCCTTTTTTTTAAATATATTATTAGGACACATTGCACACACACACGGTTGGTCAGCCCCATACTAAACTATTTCTAGTTTGTATCATGGTTGCTAACACTACTGATATACTACATAAATACATACATCAATACGTCTTTATATTTATACATATTTTACACCCAGACCGACAGCCAACAAATTTAGTTCATCACAAAAATGTTGGCCGGCCCGGGAATCGAACCCGGGGCCCTCGTGAAATATATTCGTTTAAAATTAACATTTGACAATATTTAATTAACTATATAAGCTCTAACGATTCTAGATATTATTATTAACTATCATCACATTATAGTTCATTCAACTACCATCGCATTGCGGAATTTAGCGGTAGCTAGGCGGCACACTCGATTTGCAGCGCCATCTAGGTTTCATCGGTAATTATGGAAAACATCCACACCACGCTTTTTTGTATGCGAATCAGCAATCCTCTTTAGTACTCTAATCCCTGCAAATAACTTACATCCAGTTGAATCTGCACAAGCGTATGCAAGAAAGTTCCCGTAGCTTTATGTTCTCCTTCTGGACTGGTCAAATTCGCGTACACATCGTATCCAACCATCAAATCTCTGAAATTGATTCTCCCGCGGACGGTGCCAAACGGAACCGTCTCGTCATCGATGGTTCTGGAAGTTACCAGTTGGGCGATGTCAACGACGTCGATCTTTTGAATGGAGATCACAAACCCGTTGGTGTAATGCACAGTGCCTGCCACTCGCAGGTTGAAGAGATTGTCACTGGAAACAAGTTGAAATTCAAAATTTAGTTAATCGCCAACATCTGTTTTTGGTGGCAGCCATCTTGGTTTATTTTTAAATCAACAAAATTTTATGGAATCCAAAGGCTTCCAAACTAACTAAACTAAACTAAACTTTTAGTTGTTAAAACTGTATATAGGAAGCCAATGTCTTCTCCCAAAAAAAAAATTATCTATCCATATATCTATACTATAAGACTCTTTGTCCTGACCTATTCATTCATTCATTCATCTATAGACAACGCAGAGCCCAAATGGCTGGTCCTAGGGTTGTGAAATTTGGAGGGTGTATTTGTTTTGGTATGTAGACGCGTACTAAGAACGGATTTTTGGCAATTCCACCCCTAAGAGGGTGAAAAGGGGTAAAACAGTTTGTATGAAACTTCTTTGTTTTTGAACTTATAGCAATGAAATTTGGAATATGTATAGTTTATGTAAAATTAAAAATAATGGTATCAAGTTTTTTTACCAGGGGTGAACTAAGGGTTTGTTATGGGGGGTGAAAGTTTGTATGGAAAAATCTTTATTTATCAAGTTAAAGTCTTGAAAGTTGTTATGGTAGTAGTTTATTGAATGGTTAAATTAAAATTTTAAAAACTTTTGCCAGGGGTGCATTAAGGGGGATGCCATTGGGGTTGAAAGTTAAAAATGAAAGTTTTGTGTTTTTGAACTTACATGTGTAAAATTTGGAGTGTGTATATATTTTAGTACCTAGACGTGTACTAAGAATAGATTTTTGGAAATTCTACCCTTAAGGGGGGTGAAAGGGGTAAAACAGTTTGTATGGAACTTCTTCGTTTTTGAACTTCCAGCAATGAAATTTGGAATATGTATAGTTTATGTAAAATTAAAAATAAGGGTATCAAGTATTTTTGCCAGGGGTGAACTAAGGGTTTGTAATGGGGGGTGAAAGTTTGTATGGAAAATTCTTTATTTATCACATTTAAGTCTTGAAAGTTGTCATGGTAATAGATTATTAAATGGATAAATTAAAATGATATTTTTTTTGCTAGGGGTGAATTAAGGGGGATGCCTTTGGGGTTGAAAGTTAAAAATGAAAGTTTTGTGTTTTTGAACTCAGAGGTATAAAATTTGGAGTGTGTATATATTTTAGTACTTAAACGTGTACTAAGAATAGATTTTTGGAAATTCTACCCTTAAGGGGCTGAAAGGGGGTAAAACAGAACAAAGAAGTTCAAAAATATAGAAGTTTCATTTAGTATGAAACTTCTATATTTTTGAACTTCTAGCTATGAAATTTGGAATATGTATAGTTTATGTAAAATTAAAAATAATGGTATCAAGTATTTGCCAGGGGTGAGCTAAGAGTTTGTAATGGGGGGTGAAAGTTTGTATGGAAAATTATATATTTATGAAGTTAAAGTCTTGAAAGTTGTTATGGTTGTAGTTTCTATGATGGTTAAAATAAATTTGTAAAAATATTTGCCAGGAGTGGATTAAGGTATGCCATTGGGGTTTAAAGATCAAAAGGAAAGATTTGTGTTTTGAAATTAAATACTTCTGAATTGGAATTTAAGTATGTGGTTCACTTAGTGGTATGGTTCACGTATTATAATTATTTAAATTAAAATAATGGCTTGGAGAAAACAGTCTAATCTGCCGCAGCATCACCAAAGTAGCTATAAACAGAGGTTAACTAGATTTCAGGAATCGAATGCGGAAAGACAGATGCGGCTCATTTTGATAACGTAGCAATGTAATGTTTATATAAAATTGGCATGGGAATAGGATACGATAGATTTTTTCCACAGGTTACGCGAAAAGCGACCTACACGCGGGCGGAGCCGCGGGCAACCTCTAGTATATATATATATGTTGTATTTAAAAACTAAAATATAATTAATAAATTTACAAGTTGTTTGGAAATTAAACAATAAAATTTTGAAAATTGGAAATACAAAGTTAGTTTAATTCTATGAAGTTAGTTTAATTCTATAGTCAGAGATCATAATAACAGAGAGGAATGCGGATTTTCACACAAAAAAGCGTGGCGCGGAAGTTTGTCATTAGTACTGTGATGAAACTTAGATGGCGCTGTAAATTGAGCGTGCAGCCTAGTTGCCGCCAGATTCCGCAAGACACGCTGTAGTCACATGTGTATGAAGCGTAGAAAGAGAAGAGTATGAAGAGTGTAAATTACGTGACCCAAAAAAAAGTCGTTTCAAGAAAATACGAATAGATGAAGCTACGTGTATCGAATGATTTGAGCAAACGAGAGCTTGAGCGTCTATTCTAGGTTTCATCAGTAATTATGGTCAAATCTAGCACCACGCTTTACTGTATGGGTACCTATCAGCAATCCTCTTTTTCTGATCCCTGTTTGTACCTACGCTAAGTCAAATTTCTAGGACACTTACTCGATAGTCTGTGTAATATCCTCCTGTTTGAGATTGCACCACTGTAACTCTTCTAGCTCGTACACCATTTCTTGCATCATCTTAGTCCAGTATTCGACGGAGTTGTTCAAACTTGCTCGGCTAACTGAAATCATACATTACATACCGGTCGGCTCCAGCGGATGACCAGCGCTGATTGCTTGCAGTCAGCACACGCTGAGCTGGGGCCGGTTTTGTGCCACGTAAATGTTTTTTTTTTTATGTTTCTTGTATTAGAACATTATTCAAAGGTGTGAATTCAAACACATTTTATAAAGGTAACAAATCAAATTATATTTTCATCTAATTGTTAATATACTGAGGTATAATCAGTTATTTTATCTTCTAGACTTATATCTACGTTACGTACCTTATCACTTAAATACTTATAATTATTTATGTGTCTCAAATTTATATATTTTTCCATTTAGCTCCAATTGCTTTCCATCCAAATTAATCAATAATCCAACTGTCAGGAAAAAAAACAAAAGAAGGCGTATTCGCAACGCTAATGCGTGTTCCCGCCTTTTTGGTCGACATAGAGTATGAGTATTAAAACGAAAGAGTTTTATATACATATCTATGTCACCAATCTAAACTATATAATATTCCTTGTAAAATCAAGTGCAGCCATTTGGAAACAATAAAATTAAATATTATTACAAAAGTATTTCCTTGACATTACTTTCATACATATTAAGCTTCATATTATTTATGTTTTAGTTCACTATTTATTACATATCTTTATAAAAGTATTCACATACCAGCTATTTCCTAACAGCTCGGTCATCCTGATAATTAAGCAAGTCCCTTCGCTTATGGTCTTTAGCACATCTGATATAAATACATATATTTACAAATACGCACGTATATGTAGATATATATAACCAAAGATATTAAGAATAGAAAAAAAAAAAACTACAATAATGCCTATTTGTATTCAACTGCAGGATTACAGCGTATATATAGTTATAATGGCTATGAATGTTAAGGTACAATTATAATGCAAAATGCTATGAAATCAATAAATATGGTTTAAATAGTTTGTCTTGTAACAATTAACAAATAAAAGAATTTACACATCTAACATAAACATAATCATAATATATATATAAATCTTGTGTCACAATGTTTGTCCTCTATGGACTCCTAAACCACTTAACCGTTTATAATAAAATTGGCACACCATGTGCAGTTCGATCCAATTTGAGAGATAGGATAGTTTAAATCTCAAATTATAGTCGCAATCCCAATTTATTGCTAATTATTGTCTGTTATTATTTGACAGTCACAATTATCTGTCAACTCCAAATGATTCTAACAGATGTCGATACCTTTCGACTGGGTTGAGTAAGCAATCAATAGATGGCGCTGTACGCCTAAGTGAGGCAAAACAACGCTTGCCGGGTCAGCCAGTAATAATATAAAAATTAAAACAAATGTGTTCACAATTATCGTATTGTATTGAACACTCAGTTAATCCTCATAAACCTGAACCTCACCAACACTACTAACATGCGGAGTCTGACCAGAAAGCTACGAGCTTCAGTTTATCCATAGATTTAATATTTTCGCATCAAGGCCGGCCAGGCGTATGGATAAGGAGTTGCATATACGATCAAGTTATTTATTTAGATTAGGCTATATCTTTTCCTTGTTATACATTTATACGATTGACTAGCTTTTCTTATTTGTTCTAGCATCTTAGTGTTTTTTTTGTTGTCATGTTTATTATTTCATCAAGAATATTTTTAAAGAATAGTTATTGATTTCTAAACTTAGTTTTATCAGCATATACTCGTCTCAATATATACTTATTTATCGCCTCTACAATGCCATTCTGCGGATAATGTTTGTATAATCGTTCTTTTTATATGTTTTCGCCTGTTGGTTTGCCCGTGGGGTGGCCACCGAGTCTAAGATGTTTTTGAAACCTGCTGACTTTAGGAGTTTATAGTTTTGATAAGTTATAAGTCTACTAAATGATGCATCAAAAATAGTTCATAATAAACTATAATGAATTTTCTAATTTAAAGCAAACAGTAAAATTGCTGAACGTCTTCTCAAAGTCGAAGTGCCCGACATCTTCATGACTAATTTTAACAATAGGTATGCCATCAAACCTTTTTTTGGTACTACCTATCATTATATAGGTATCATTTTATAATTATTATTATCATCTTCACCAGTGACATGATATCTTTCCCATGTTAAAGTTTATATTTTGAGAATCTGGACGATTTTAAACAATCAGGGGTAACTAAACATTTCGTTGATGCTAGTTACTTCACTTTCTCTTGACTGGTAATCCAGTCTTCATTACCGATATTCAGAACATCTTACATATGAAGTTACTCAACTTTATCGCTTGCTGGATTTCTGTTTAATACGTTAACATTTTTTTTATACTGGAATTCGGTAAATATACAATATGACAATCGAACTATTCAATCTAAAACCATCACCGAGCTATGCATGGGACCAGATCTGTCAGATCTATAAGATGATCTTCTTGACAATTTGAACATCAATCATTACCTGCACCATTTCTCGGTTTACTTGTTGGACACGAGGTTGTCAGTAAAACCTGTATATTACTGGATCAGAATTCTCAAGTTCTATTTCCATTCCATCTGCAGTAATGAAGTCTAGATCGTTTAGTTCCAAAGATAAATATCTATACTACTCTACTATCAACGTCTTAATTTGCAGCAAACATATCTTCAACTGACTGCATGGTACAGGTCTTCGACTGACTTTATGAACAGCCTACTACAGATTCGCCATTAAAAAACTAGTGAAACATCAAGACTACGATCGATCCGCAAAAGTGTACTAGGCACTCTTTTCTCAATCTAATTTCCAATTGCTCTGAATCTTAATTGTACTAAAAGCATTTTCAAGAATGTTCTCTCCCGTTAACAAATAGTGTTCATGAATACTTTGACCTCTAACAATAGCATTTTTTAAACTATCAGGCCATTGAACTTATGAGACGTTTCAACAGTTATTACAACGATTTTGTTAGATTCGACAGCAGCTCTTGACTTAGTCATGAGATTAATTCAATTGTAATTGTAATATTGAGTTTCTGCGTAAATGAATATCGTAATAATATTGAGTATTTGATGACGCTATTTTCAACAACGTAAATCTCCACATTCTCATTTATACCATGCATTGAGGTATAGACATAAGTCTCTTCTATCTTATAGGCTAAACAGGTAATTTCATTTTGTTTTTTATTGTATAGGCTCAACAGGATGGCACTATGCAGCAACGTCACATGAAGTGTGTATTTTAGATATAAGAATGAAACTACTGATTCCCGATTAATTATCGTGCATTGGCTTCCAAAATGTACGCAAACATTTAATATTTCTCTGAATTTTATAATACACAATAAATATATCGTTAATTCCCGATTCGTTTAATAATACGACCTAGTCCTCTAATTTCTTGGAAACCACGCTATTCTCTTCGTTTACATTACTTATTGTCTGGTTTGAATCTACAAAATGTGTCTAGCTGACTTTTCTGCTGTAGATCGTACATTCCCTGAGTGGTTTAATACATTTTAAGCTTATGAAACGACGACGGTCTGCCTCCATTTAGCAAAGGGATATTTCCCCGGACAGATATTATGCCTGGAAACGGACGTCCGACGGTCATGCATTGTAGCTAGGACCAGTATCAGTACGCGCGTTGAAAATACCGTTTGTGCAATTCTGAACAAGCGCTCTGATTGGTAGCGGGCGATGAAGTGCGACAGAGACGCCACAAGCTTTTATAACCTAACTCAGTGCAGTTATAACGCTTTACAATATAACTCTCAAATTTCTATTTTTGGACGGTAGTTGAATTTGTAAGTCTAGTTTTATCAAAAGTATCTATAGCATTTTCCATTCAATTTTCAAAGTCAAATTAAATTGAGCAGCATTTGCCTAGGCCCGACTGGCACGTTCGTCAATAGCATTAAGGAGATAGTCAACTGCTCTCCTATCTTTAATGGTAAGTTATATTATATTCGCATCATAGTATTGTTCCAATGTTTCACCATAATGCACACGTTTGGCGAGCATATAAGTTAATAATACAGTATAAATAGTTACTTCTGTGAGAGAACGACACAACAAGCTTTCTTTTCCAATCGCTCTAACTGCAAAGTACTGTGTCCAGTCAGTAGCATGACTTAGCTACGCCTGTCAGTTTTAGAAGTGCAAAATATATATGATTTCACGTTCATTCCAATATATATATATCAGCGCATTCATCGACTTTAGTATGCCATGTTATTATTGTTTTTCAAATCTTTGGATATCGGATTAAATTCGGGAATAACGTTTTTAAAAGATAGCTAAAGGTCTTAACATTGATAACAATTTATTATAGCACATATCGTCACGGATAAATTACACTTGACAGTGCTAACCTGCTGCGAGTGCAGGAGCGCCACAGACGCCATGACTGGCTTGTGAACGCGCGAGACTAGCAGATGTTCGTGCAGCACATGTAGACATTACTTAATATAAACTGAACATTTATCTAAAATATACTTTCCGCTGCCAGTAACATTCTTAATAAATTCGTTAGTTCTTACTTTGACCAAGCGCGTACGAATGGGTGAGGAGCGTCACTGCCGCTTGAATGCTATCTTTAAGTTGTCTTGAATAAGGCCAATGACGCTCGCCTCGTCAATGTCGCACGTGCTTCGTCACTATAATTCATTCTAGCTAGTTACCGTAATTATTCCGCATTTTCTTAAAGAATTCATCGTAGTCTGAATCGTCTTGAGACATTGATCTCCTCTTCATTGGGCTTCCATTCCCACGTTATCGGCTCCTTTCCACATCCAAATTATTACTGACGTCGTAAATGTGGCTTTGCCGCTCTCGCCGGCTCCCTTCCACATTTACGGTGTAACCAATGTAGCGGTTGTGGCTTTGCCGCTCTCGCCGGCTCCCTTCCACATACACGCTATCTTTTAGATCGTGGATGTGGCTTTGCCGCTCTCGCCGGCTCCCTTCCACATCCACGATATCGCCTGGGTAGTGGTTGTGGCTTTGCCGCTCTCGCCGACTCCCTTCCACTTCCACTTAATTACCTGGGGAAACGCGCTTGTGGCTTTGCCGCTCTCGCCGGCTCCCTTCCACTCCCTCACGTTTACCCAGCACCAGACTTTGCCTTTTAGCATCGCAATCAACAAGTTCACAGCTTCTTTTAGCATCGCAATCAACAAGTTCACAGCTTCTTTTAGCATCGCAATCAACAAGTTCACAGCTCCCAGTACAGGTTTCACCATCGATGTGTCCCATGTTCTGAAACTTACATCCAGGTTTGCGCTTTATGTTTTGTAAATTGACATACTGCATACGATATTAAAGTGCATAGATTAATAGTTAAATCGGGAGATTGTACTTTAATTACTAAACATTGTACTGCACGTCTTTAATATGCATAGTAACAAAAGTAAAATGAATTTAAAGGAATTAATTAGTATATGAAAATCATTTACATAACAGTCAATTTGTTATAATAATGTGTATTTAATGTATGTGCTTTTTATAATACTATTAATTTTTTTGAATTGTAAATTTAATTCCATAAATTTTAATTTTGATATAAGTTCTTGAAACTCAAATCAGTTTCTTATAAGCAACCCAATATACGTTCCCACTGATGGAACTTGGGGCCTTCTCTCATGAGAGGACAGATATGCCTTAATCCACCACGCTGGTCAAGTGAGTGCTGGTGGATGAACCTTTATGAAATGTATTTAGCATAAGCAGCCAACTATACGTTGCCACTGCTGGGACTCGTGGCTTTCTCTTACAAGGAGAAAGATGTAGACCATAATCTACCACGCTGGATAAGTGCAGGTTGGCGAAATGTATTAACTTTTTATTAATGAACAATAAATGAGATAGGAAGAAAAATTCAAAAAAAAAACATGATATTTAAAATATCGTATAATGAAAATTTTATCAAGTGGGCATACACGTGAGATAAACGAGAAGTATTCTGAAAGAATAAACTCGTCTATCCCACTTCTGAGATATTAGAACATTATTCAAAGGTGTGAATTCAAACACATTTTATAAAGGTAAGAAATCAAATTATATTTTCATCTAATTGTTAATATACTGAGGTATAATCAGTTATTTTATCTTCTAGACTTATATCTACGTTACGTACCTTATCACTTAAATACTTATAATTATTTATGTGTCTCAAATTTATATATTTTTCCATTTAGCTCCAATTGCTTTCCATCCAAATTAATCAATAATCCAACTGTCAGGAAAAAAAACAAAAGAAGGCGCATTCGCAACGCTAATGCGTGTTCCCGCCTTTTTGGTCGACATAGAGTATGAGTATTAAAACGAAAGAGTTTTATATACATATCTATGTCACCAATCTAAACTATATAATATTCCTTGTAAAATCAAGTGCAGCCATTTGGAAACAATAAAATTAAATATTATTACAAAAGTATTTCCTTGACATTACTTTCATACATATTAAGCTTCATATTATTTATGTTTTAGTTCACTATTTATTACATATCTTTATAAAAGTATTCACATACCAGCTATTTCCTAACACTTGTGTTTTATTTTTTGTCGTTTTTATTTCGTGTCACAAAATAAATGATTCTTTCTTTCTTTCTTTCTTTCTTTCTATATTATTATAGTTTAAGATGTACCTTCACCGAGCTTTATGGATCAAACATATTTTTCATGTAATTGAAGAAAAATAACGTTAGTCCTAGCCCAAGCTAACAAGCTCTAGCCCACTATGAGAAGGTAGCGTGCCCAACAAGCTGGCAGCATTACCACGTTGAATGGCAATGCTGATATTATATTGAGCCAGCTATACCCCCGAATTTAGGTCACGCGTCGCTTCAGTCAGGCGTTTCGATAAGTTTCGAGAAATGGTACTGACTTCCGGCCCCCATAGCCCTAAGACCGCTCGCCCATGGGCTACTATTGTAAAGCAACGAGCTACTGCATCGCGTGTGCATCAATACAAACGCGACAGTGTTGGATGACTGCACCAATCCAAGATACATTAAATGATTCGCGTTGGCATTGCGACTGAATCGCGTTAGCATCGCAACTGAATCGCGTTAACATCCTGACTGAAACGCGTTAGCATCGTGACTGAATCGCGTTAGCATCGCGACTGAATTGTGTTAGCATCGCGACTGAATCGCGTTAGCATCGCGACTATTTCAAGCTTGTGACCGCTTCGCGACTGTATCGAAAGTGCGACAGCATCGCTACAAAAGAACTCGTTGGCCGTCACGATACCAAAGGACTCAAATATATAATCTAGAATGACTTCGGCATATGTCAGTAAACTGTCAAGATACTTGCTGTCTTTGTCCTTCTCGAGATCAAATGAGAATTATTTTGGAAGTAGGTACTTACCCCATGTTTGACCTGAAACGGCGGTTGATGTAAGGGAGATAGAACAGAACAGTAATAGAGAATTAAACATGTTTTTTAAAAAGGTTAAAAACTATTTAAAAGACTTAAAACTTGACAATAATATAGAACGTTTAGGAATATTTAAGTTTTATCAAACAAAGCACGCTACTAGACAAAACCAAGAAATCACGGATCTATAAGGAGTTAAGCAAATATAACTTCTATTGTGATAGAGATAAGATTCAAATTGAGTTTAAGGCTTAGTCACGCGGACCATTATCTGGTCAAGTCTAGATATATAATAATTGTACTTCTTTATCAGTTAAGATAACAATACTAATTGTTTATTATCTAAGTCTACTATTACTAAATCACTAATCGAGCTGCAGTAGCTTACTACTAAAATAAAAAAAATCCATGTATTATTTTAAGTATAGGTATTTTTAGTTTCAAGTTTAATAGGTTCGGCATGTAACTTAGCTAATGGTCATCGGATGCAATCTTAGATGTTAAGCAACAGTCGATGCGGACAGTCTTTGGATGGGTGACCGACCATACACAAGACTGTCATTTTAAATTTAAAAGTGCTATTTTCAAATGGGCGCTATTGTGGGTCGAGAGACACGATACATTTGTAGGTTTCGGCTGTTACTTTTACCTAAAACGCCCTCGCAAGGTTGGAAAATCTAAACACCAGAACCTGGCCGCTTAGCTCGTAATCAAGATGGTGTTAGTAAATATTATAATATACTACTACGGGATTCGAAAGATAAAAAATCATGATATTTTTTCAAATATTTATTTAATTTATAACAACAATAATATGTTGCCAAATAAAAAAACTACCAGATGCGAATGCAAAAATGTATATTTCTGGTAATATTATGGTTCGAGTCTCTCAACGGCACCTCAGCCATATCCATCACCAATATTACACAATTGTAACATAATGTACTAACAAATTAAAGCAATGAAGTGCGACAGAGACGCCACACCACTCCCCCAAGGAAAACGAAGTGTTGTGAAGGTGTTTGTATCATTTGCGCCGATCAGAGTTCCGTGGTGAAGATCTAGCGCTCCTTATGCCTCAAAAAGTCGAGACAAGGTAGCTGGTGTCCACAGTGAGTCGGGACCCAAGAGACCTTCAGCGGATGATCGGATCACGTCGGGGTCACCAATATGGTGAAGGAGTATCCCACCGGGCAGATTTTGTGTCCGGAGACGGCCGTCCCACGGCCATGCATTGTAGCTAGGACCAGTCGTACGCGCGTTGTGAATACCGCATGCGTGATTCAGAACGAGCGCTCTGATTGGTAGCGGGCGATGAAATGCGACAGAGGCGCCACACGAGCAAGTACACAAGGCTGGTGGTAAGTTAAAATTAATTAATTAAAATTATAAATTGTATATTGGAGGGGTTATCACTTAGTCGCCGCCAAAGGGCAATCATAGCAAATAGTGGGAAATTGCACTTTGTTGTAGACATCCAAAGTAATGGGAGCAAAAACATCTTCAGCCCACGCCAAGATGCCCGCTTCTGGCATTTGAAAGTTTATCTGAAAACAGAATAAATTAATGAATTGATCTGCCACCTCGGTCTCATTTCCACAAAATATATACAAGGTGTAGTAATAGTAGTCGTAAAGTTTACAATAATGGCAACCCTGAAATCAATGAATCAATGTCTGTGCCGTAGAAAGAGAAGACATTAAAATACTTTTCTTTGTCTATGTTAAAATAATACAAAAATCTGTGGCATGCGCTTCTATGGAACGTAGCGGGGATTTTCCTGTCACTGTCATGTTTTCTACTCTTACTAGGGAATTTCTGCCGCATTGCTTAAACAGGAACGGAAAGCATTGGAAGTGAGGAGTAAAACGGTGGCTAGAAGGTTTGCTTGATGCTGTTTAGATGCAAAGTACACATTGTTTAAGGCATATTGTCAATGTTTTTACACCAACAGCCTTTGGGTCAACTACACCCAGAGATCTACCAATGCTTTTCGCGTCCAATCTACTATACTATACGGCTCTTTGTCCTGACTCATTCATACGCTCATATATTCATTCAACGGGCAAAATGTAGTTTCCCAACGGTGAATGATTTTATTCAAATCGGTCCAGTAGTTTCGGAGCCTATTCGTGTTCAAACAAACAAACAATCAAACTTTTCATCTTTATAATATTGGTATATAGATGGTATAGATATTTATTAGGCTAGATACTCACCAATGCAGTCAACACATCCGCAGTATGATCGTATGGAAGGAACTGCACGGTCCTTATATCAGCTCTAGCATTGACACTGCCCGTTACTTCTATAGCCACTGCTTCTGTGTTCACGTTTCTTCTTATCTGAAACAAAAGAAAACGTGACATAAAGTCCTCATAATAATACTATACTCATAATACTCGTTTATTTGTATACTAGTATACATGTCACACGTTGTGCGATCCTTACATTGCATAAGATTTGATGGTACAACCATAGACATATAACGCTTAGACTGATAGTCCCCTAATAGTCGGTCCGACGTGAGTGAAGCCAAAACAATATCTATGTAGGTGTAAGCGACACGTTCTTATACTCGGTGACACGCACACAAGCACACAGATAATGTTGCTGCCAAAATGATATTTACCCTATAAATGGGAAAAAATTGGATCCGTATCTACGAAAATCTTGAATTTTTAACTTTGAATATTTTTTATACCAAACCCTTAAAAATTGAATGATTAGGTTTGCGTACTGAAATTTTATAATATACGCAAAACTAATAATTTAAAACTAGATTTGTATGGAACGCTAAAGTTTAAAAGTTACAAGTTTTTGAACTTGAGCGTTCCATACAAATCTAGTTTGCCAGGAGATACATGAAATAATTTTTTTTTTATTTAATTTTTTATTTAGAGTACAGATCTTGGTATACAAATATATACTTATGAAATAATTTCAACATTGAATATGCACATGAAATACGCTTAGTGATAAAAATATTTATGCATGGGACCAAGTTCCTGCAAACTATATTTTGTAAAAAACGTGGTACAATTATTCCTACAGCTGGCAACATTGACTGTATAATGGCGTGTTTAAGATTTACGATTTATATTTCTGTTTATTAGAAGTTTTACACAAAAATACAAGATGCCTTGGAGTAGTGACCCATGAAATGTGATCTTCAAATGTTTTTGATGTTTGTTCGACGAGTTGTGGCATCCTTTCACTGCACAGTACGTATTTTTTAAATTAAATACGTGAGCTCTTTGCGCTGACACTTGATCGTGAGCACTGCGGCGTCGATCGACGTAGTTAGACTAAATAGTCTAGGTTGAAGTGGCGTCACTTGGCTCGCGCGTATTGCGGTTCTAAGCGTTATAATTCTATGGGTACAACACTATTTGCCACTGCCCGAGATGTCTTTTTTTGTTCTACCCTCGACTCTGGATGAGAGCGGAAAAAGACAACTGACACATAAGTGCCAGCGAGTGGATCGACGACAAGCGCCTCCGTAGGTCGCATCTTTTTCAAAATCACAAAAAGGACGTTCCTTTAGCTCCGTGAGCTCTGCAAATAGCTGCCGTGCACTATTTACAAACCAGTGCGTGTGTGTGTGTGTCGACATCCGATAAGATCCCACTTTACCCAGGAGAACTCTCACCCGACCAGCCCTGTCTTGGAACGGCATTAGAAGTATGAAAGGTAAGTGGTAGATATTATTATGTTGGCCTTCTCTTATCTGTGTTCTTGTTTGGATCGGTGCATCACCACTGCATTGACATTTTTTTATACAGTCCACTACAGGAAATTGGAGGCAGGGTACAGTGCTTTGGTTCTAGAACTTGAAAATTCACTATGAAATAATTCGCTTTTCAACACTAAAAGTCTTTTTGCGCGACAAAAAATGAATGAAGAAGCGATTTTTTAACCAAGCATAGAGAGCTTTTATTTTACTTACATTGAAAGTGAACAACACTAGAGGCACCGTAATAGCCACGGTGTATCTATGACTACCGTCGTCTAGATCAGCCAGTACATCGTAACCGATGGTGATGTCTGTAAACCTCATAGTGCCCCTCACTAGCACTGTACCAGTCTCCTCTGTGGCGTTCCAAGTCCATACCTAAAATAAGGTTTAAACATATTTATTTCCCTCAAAGATTACAATGATAGATAGAAGAATCAATATTCTTTATTTCACACACTTATTGCAATAAAATTATTTACATGTGTAGTGTTCAGTTTATGTATGTATAGTCTGTGGTCTAGGTACTCGTATGACGGTACTATATAATAAGAAACTTAATATTAGTGCCGAAAATGGCGGCTTTATTGCTAAAAGCTTGATCAATTATGTGAGAACCTAAATGCAAGAACATTTTAGAAACAATCGTCACTACAAAACTAAATAATCGAAACTTAGTTAACTAATAAGAAACAATTGGGATGAAATTCAGTGTGTATGTAGCTTAGATTCTGGATTAACTATTCAGTTACTTTTAACTTGAATTAAGCTGTGGATAGTAAACCCGGAGAGCTAGCATGGATGAAATAGCTTTAAGCGATAAGGCCGCCAACTGAGACACAATACTTTATTTCAGTTTAAATAGGTAGTTATTTTTGGTGTACTATAAAGATTTGTCTATTTATTAAGCACGGACTATTTTTATCCACTAGTCAGTGGAAATATTAATCTTTTCCACCTTATATAGCACGGTGACTAGATAGGGATAAATTTTTTCCACTTGACGTTAATCGTGAACATTTTATCTAGCTTTTCTCGGGCGGATAACATGGATTCGGGAAAACGGAGATAAGTACTCTTCGATTGGAATATGGCAGGGGATATTTTTCCCAAGGGGTAAACTGTCTGGTGTAGTTGGTTGGTTTGAATAGTGCATATTTACCTGATCAATTCCGGACTGCCGGATATCAATGTGCTGCATACGGGATACAAAGCCGTTGGAGTAGGTCACTGTACCTTCGTAGTGACGATCAAGGATTGTTTCACTGGAAAATTTTAAGATAATATTTTAAGGTGAAGATAAGGACAAAATATGTATTTTACAATTTTTGTGCAATAAATATTAAATGGCAAAAATATCGCAAAAATAGCTTAAAGGCCGTCTAAAGAACTACTCTTAGAACAATCATACTTATTTTGACACCAATCAGACTTAGGAATTAGAAATAAAAGTGGTACAACAATCTAAAATTAAGTATTAATATTGATGGGAGGATCCCATTCAAGATCTCATACGCTTGGTAGACCGTATTCCCAACGTAGAAATTCAACGGCGTACAAAGTCGAAGACGTGAGGATATGGATTGCCAAGTTGAAGTGGAGATGGCCAGGACACTTGGTGCGTAGGGAAGTCTCTAGATGGACCAGGGCAGTCACTGAGTGGTATTCGAGGAACGGAAAACGACAGAGAGGCAGACCACCAGCCCGATGGTCAGATGACATCGTTAGGCACGCTGGAAAGAGCTGGTAGAAACTGGCTGAGGACCGTACTGTATGTTGGAGAGGAGGCCTATACCCAGCAGTGGGAAGACACAGGCTGATGATGATGATGATGATCCCATACAACTATGTGTATTTTTGTATGGGAGGCTCCAATACAAAAATATATTATTTTTGTATATTTTAACCTTCCTGTAATTTCGTATATACTCGTAACATCACCGGTTGGCTCCAGCGGAAGATCAGCGCTGATTGCATGCAGTCTGCACACTGAGCTGAGCTGGGGCCGGTTTTGCGGCACGTAAATATTTTCCGTGTGTTTCTTGTGTATTGTTTTTCTTTGTTTTACATGTCACAAAATAAATATTTCTTTTTTTATTTTGTTGTATAGATAACTTTACGACGACGTTAAGTTATAGGCTGATGTTAACTCAACAAGCTTCATAAACTTACTTTAAAACGTTAGTGACGTCTGGTACTTTCAAGTTGCACCACTCCCTTCGTTCCAACTCAGCCGCTACTCCGTTAAGAACCTCGATCATGTAGTTGGTATGGCCTCTGAGATGAACATTATTCACTGGAAAGCGAAAATAGTCCGGTCAATCTAGAGACCAAAAAATGAGAGTGAAAACAACTACTATAACTTGCAACAAGCATGACATAGACAGCCCGTATCAAGCCGTAACAAATAGTTACGCCACTTGCCAATAGATGGCGCTAGGTGAAAAATGTAAGAAAGCCGAATCGCGCAAACGAGATTTTTGCAACAAACAGGACAGCCTGCAGTCACCGCACCATCAGTTGATGGGCTAGGCTAGGAAAGTTCAAGACTCAAGTAAAACGGATCTTGCTCTGGGACAAGCAACTTGAATACTTGAACACAGCCATAACTAGAACTGACGCGCGGTATACGCTAAACGCTTTCACCATTTTGGAGACGTAGTACTGCTGGGGTTCTAGTTGTGGCATTCCGTCTACTATCCATTCCCCCTTCGTGTCAGGCAGATGCCACAGTGTATAGTAGACATGCGCAGAATGTGTCACTAAAATGAAAATATATGTACATATCACTTTATATCAGTGAACTATATCTTTCTTTTAATTCAGTAGTTTATTTAGTTCAGTACTAGTTTTCTTTCACTATTTCATTCAGGGTATTGTATCTCTGTTACCTTGGAATAGAGTTTAAATTTGCCTGGTCAGTCAGATTCGCCGAAAGGTGAACTATATCTTTCTTTTATTCAGTACTAGTTTTCTTTCACAATTTCATTCAGGGTATTGTATCTCTGTCACCTTGGAATAAACTTTAAATTTGCCTGGTCAGTCAGAGTGAGTGAAATAGGCTATCATGTATCATATCCGTACGTACAACAGAGCGGGGCAGCCATAGATAGTCCCGAATACTCCCGATGTTTTCATTCGAGTCTCGAGTCGTTCTTAAGAACGACGGATTATTAAACGGATGAAAAACTAGTGAACTAAGAACTAATTGAAATGTTATTGAACTAGAGAGTGAAAGATACAAATCACTGAAGTACTTCATTTGAAGGATTCATTCGTGAACTACGCATGTCTAGTGTATAGGAATGATCTCAAAATAAAAGTTCATCTCGTCCGACTGTGTATTTTACCTAACCGACACCCTTTCAAACTTTTTATTTATTACAATAATTAGTACGATTAACACCAATTACAATTAATCATCTTAAAACTCGCCATTGTGAATGATAATTTTGGTATTGGTTGAGACAGAGTGGCATCAATTGCGAATGGCATTTTTTCAGACTCGGGCTAAAATTGAAGATCACAACGAGCCCAACGAGCCCCAACAGCTTTTTTCAAAACACTCCATCTGAGTTTGTTTATGAAATCGTAGAACTATCTTAAGCAAATTTAAAAACAAAGCTTTATATGGTCAATACACTTAATTATTGGGGTTCTGAAGAAGAATCCCAATGGTTCTGGGGCAAAGATTTTTATAGCTGAAATGGAGCGCAAACTAAGAGAGAGATCGGGTGAATTCCGCTCCGGATTGTACCAGGCACAAAGGCTATCCATCGCTATACAACGCGGCAATGCCACGAGCGTTATGGGTACCTTTCCGTCAGGTTTTGTCCAGAGTGGTCTTCTAAATTAGTTTTTGTGGACCTATTTTAGTTTTATATTTAACTTTTTTGTACCAGAGTGATAATTAATTTTATCATAATTACAAAAAAAAAATCAGAAGACATAATAATATATTTCATACACTTACCAAATTGCGAATAAGTAGTTCCGATCAATCCAATTAGCGCTAAGTAAAGTATTTTCATATTTTTTAAATATAAAATGCGACAACAAAAAGGAAGATTAGCTTTTACTCTTCAATCGTTTTTTTCCTAGATTTATTAGTGTTATAACAATGAAGTTACAATCTCTTATTTATCGATAATGTGGATAGGTAGATACGTACTAAGCAGTTTCCAGAGATAAGATAAAACTATTGCAAACAATTACCTGACTAAGATTTGAGTTTTGTATGTGTATTCGTCCAACTGCGAAGAGGAGAATGTTATTTACTCGTATGTATTTATACTATGTACAATGTAACGTATCAAAGTACTATGTACATATATGTATGTCTAAGAATCACCTAAACTGCTCTAAACCTCACCAAAACCGCTCTAAACCTCACCAAAACTGCTTTAAACCACACCAAAAGTGCTCTCAAAACCTAGGCTGTGAATTTTATGCTAATATCTACAATGAGTTTTACTGAGTAGAATTTAAGTTAATAGTTAAACTTAATAAATAAAATCCATTTATTTTTTAATAAAGACCCATTTTTTTTTAAACGTACCGTTTTTACCTTTTAGGTACGGAACCCTAAAAATAATAAAAATAAAGTCAAAGTCAAACATTTATTGCATAATTAAATGTTATGTGACAATATCTTTGATTAAATAACACTTGATATACCCGAGGTCAGAGTGTAGCAATTTAGATTTGGAGCGGTATATATGCGTACTTGTCTTCTTACAACGCTTTAGGATATCTTCGCAAGCAGGTATTAAAATTTAACTCATTTCCAGAACCCGTTTCACAGCCCCCGCCAACCCTTTTATGCCTGACAGTGTCAGCTTTTCACATCATTGTCACGACCCTAACCCCGCCTGTCAAAACGTGTCGATTTCCACGACCCTCTGTCAGATGCTGTCACGGACTGTGGAGCAGGATTTGATTTAAGGGTTCAGGACTATTTAGAAGCTCAAAGCGACTTGCTCTTATGGGATATGGAGCCATGACTCTCTGCCTCCATTTAGCAAAGGGATATACCCCGGACAGATGATGTGTCTGGAGTATATACTCGTAAATAATAGACGCTCAACCTCTTGTAGAAAATCGTACTACGTATCATTCAATACACGTAACGCCGTCTATTAGTAATTTCTTGAAACGACTTCACTCGGTTCACGCAAGTCTATAATATGTCTACTATCGTTATATCACAATGCGACTGCAGCGAGCGCGTTGCGGGATTTGGCGTTAGCTAGGCTGCACGCTCGAATTGCAACGCCATCAGGCCATCAAGGTTTCATCGGTAATTATGGCAAACTTCCGCGCCACGCTTTATTGTATGGGAATCAGTAATCCTCTCGGTTTGTGCCACGTAAATGTTTTTTTGTTTTTATATATTGTTTTTCTTTATGTCACGAAATAAATGTTTCTTTTTTTCTTTCAAAAATGATCACTCAGGGGTTTTATTAATTATTAATTTAGACCTGTCTCTTATGCTTTGTACCACAACCAAGTTCCCAGCACCTGAGTCCGTAAATTACTGATGAAGTTTTTGCGCTGTCCGTCCAGGTTTAAGCGGTTAAGCGTGTTGGGTTTATGAAGCCCTTCCACAAATAATAACTCATAAATATTAATGATGAAAAAAAATATACTAGTTGTGCCCCGCGGTGTTACCCGCGTTTATCCGGGATAAAAAGTAGCCTAAATGTTAATCCAAGGTCTAACCTATCTACATTCCAAATTTTATCAGAATCGGTTAAGGCGTTTGATCGTGAAGATGTAACAAACAAACACACTTACAAACATACTTCACGATGTGAATCTAACATGCTTTATAATGTACAAATTAAAATTCCTATGTCCTAACTAAAATAAAGAAAAAGTCTAGTAAATTACAAAAAAGCAACACAATTTCAAATAAATTAATACTACTTACTATTGTTAAATTAATACTACTTTTACAAAAATGGGTTTATTATATAAAAAGCATTCGCTTTTGTAAAAGAAATGTAAATTTTTTTTATAGGTAAGCGCGCTCCACCGTAGATCATAATATTGCTTACCATCAGGTTAAGTGAGATCCAGAAACATCGATACAGAGTTGAAGTTCCAAACTTTCGTAGAAAACTCCTTGCATCAACCTTTATTGTGAAGACTGCGAAGCTTTGGGTTTGCTTTTTGAGTCTCTGTTTCCTGAGAGGTATCATCCGGGGGTCTTCAAAAGTAGAGTTAATAGGTATCTTCTAGGTAAGCGTGCCACATCGTAGTCTACAGCGTAGCTTCACATCAGGTAAGCTGAAGTCAAACGATAACCTATCAAGTGTAAAAAAAAATCGAGTGTAAAAAAAATGAGAAAGCGATGGATGAGAGCAGCGCAAAACCGAGATGACTGGCGTACTAGAAGAGAGGCCTATGCTAAGCAGTGGGCGACTACGGGCTGATAATGATTATGACGATGAAAAAAAAAAAATTTTAAGAAAAATATTACTTCAGAAAGAGCGGTTAGGGTGTTAACTGGCTACCAGTTTCAAGATAAAATCTTAACAGCAGCAAATAATAAGATCCTTTAGAAATTGTAACTAAACGATTCTGTTTGTTTTTACGATCGTTTTAAAACTCCTATTTTCTGTCGCGAATTTGAAACGTCTTTGGAGGATAAACTTTTTCTAGTATTGACGGTTGTACAAACCGTATATAATATAAGGTTTATTAACTATTGCTAATAGTAAAATTTAGTTTAATATTATTTTATATACATTTTTAAATTATTCAATATGTGTTATGACGTGTAAATTTCAAATTCATCAATAAAGAACTTTGACTTTGACAGCTTGGCATTTAAACAACGTTTAACAACACGTGTCTGGAATTAGAATAGAATAGAATATTACTTTATTGTAAAACCACATATAAAACAGCTTATATTAAGAATACGTGCTACAACTTCGGCCACAACTTTGCTTTCCATCAGGCAAGTTGATGGCCAAGCGTAGATCTATCTAATTAAAAAAAAAACGAGGCACCTACATATTTGACACCCAGACCAACAGCAAAAAAAATAATTTAGCTCATCAGAAAGATGTTGGCTGTGCCGGGATTCGAACTCAGGTTATCTTTTGCGCCAGTCGTCTTAAAATGGCGAATTGTTGAAATGAAACGGTCCTGAGAAGCGTTAATGAGACTTTACGATGTCGTGCCGAATTTGTTGCTGTCTTTAGAATTATATCAAACTGAAGGGCTGAACATTTCAACTGTGTAAGAGTAAGATATTGGAACGAAAGAAAATAATCATATAAATTACTAGCAGATCGTCCCGGCTTCGCACTAGCTATAAAATGGGCTATAAAATAATCTGAGTTGTAATGAGAAACAAAATAAAGCCTATGTTACTCAGGGATAATGTAGCTTCCCAATGGTGAAAGAATTTTTCAAATCGGTCCAGCACTTTCGGAGCCTATTTGCGTCAAACAAACAAACAAAAATCAAACTTTTCCTGTTTATAATGTTGGTATATAATGAAGATATACTCGTACTTTTGTAAATTAAATTTATTTGTAATAATGAATAATAGTATTTAAATAAAAAAAAACAATATCAAGGTAGTATTAATAACATAATATGGCGTTAAATTAACAAATCAAAATTAAATTAAACACTACACTAATATTAAAATTAGAACCTAGCTTACAAATCATCTATCTCGTTGGCGTAATGGTTACCATACCGGAATTCCAACCAGAGGTACCCGGGTTCGATTCCCGGCACGGCCAATGTCTTTTGTGATGGTTGACTGTCGATGTGGGTCGGTATGGTGTCGATTTGAAGTATTTATGAATGTTTATGTAGGTAGTATATCAGTTGTGTTAGCAACCATGCAAACTACAAGTATATAATATGGTTTATTATTGGGCTAACCAGTCTGAAATGTTTGGTAATATTTATTTTATTTATTTATATACTAAACCTAGGTCGGTGTCAGCGAGTGAGGTAACTCAAAACATTTCGTTGTATAATTTTCGATAGATGGCAGAACCAAATAAAGTATTGTCAAAGTGCTTGATCTAATTTATTTATTATATTTTCACGAAATACTTTTATTTTTATACTAAGTATGACATCATTTTTGAATTAAATATTTAAATTTAGTAAAATAATTGAACGAAATTTATGTCAATGTCAATACATACAAAGTTAATACGATGGAGAGTGAGAATGAGAACATGAGAGAGAAAGGAGTGAGTGTAGAGACGACGGCTGATGGAGGAGAGTGGAAGAAGAAAATTTGCTGTGCTGACCCCTAGTGTGATAAGGCAAGGAAAAAGAAGAAGTCGATACATAGTAAGAATTTGAAAGTATAATTATGATTGACTGCAGCTATATACAAATTTCCAAATTTCTCAAAGCAGAACTTCAAAATTTAGTCAATTTTGTGGTAATATATTCGCACAAGTTGTATTATCGCTTGTCTAAACTCACAACAACCTGCATCCGATCTCTGAATCTTGTCAGCATGCACTTAACCAAAACTCTGGATCCGTCGACTCTCGTTAAAGACCTGTTCTTCGCTAGTATTTGAAAGTTTACAAGTTTACAAGTGTTAAGCCATGACGCAAACTATGGGATGTAAAAGTTTGAGGTAAAATTTACAAGTGTTTTTTTTAATCCTGAAGTACAACAAAGAGGTGTAAGTTTGACATATTGTCTATATGTATCTATGTGTGTGTGTCAGCCTGGGTCACTACAGCTCTGAAAATAATGTTTTTTTGTCAAACTCGGATCATACAAAATGACTTTCGTGTATTGTGTATGTGCAAAAAAAGAGCAGGCTCAGCATGTGTCTCTATTTATGCCTATTTAAATAATATTTAAATGTGTCAAATTAAAATACCTAACGTTAAGACACCTCCGTTAAAAAACCTAAAATCAAATTATAAATAAAACTTAAAAAAAAAAACTTTATGTATTTAAATTTTATGTCGCACAACCATTAGGTGTTTTCATTTTAGGTATTTCGAACAGGGGTGTTTTAACGTAAGGTATTTGAGTTTTGGATATTTAAATACGTTACCATTATAAACTTTATGGATTTTAAGCTTACAACCATTACGTGTTTTTATTTTAGGTATTTTGAACGGAGGTGTTTTAACGTGAGGTATTATAATACATTATTGAATATTAGACATTGCCGAATCCTTCCCGCAAATACAAGTCTTCTGGCTTCCTCTGTGCGTAGAGTCCGCCTAGTGGTCGCTCATCAGCACGTGCTTGTCCGTTCCCTCTGCCTCCATGCATCCCCTGCACAGAGCACTGTCAGTATGCTGCAATGAGGTGAAAGTGAACCGGTTCCTTCTAGGTAAGCGCGATCCATCGTAGATCTCTATATCACTTGCCATCAGGTGAATCGTGGTCCTGCGCTGACCTATTCAGAGAAAAAAAAAACATATAAACATATGCTACATACTTACAATTTTAGACATTATTTAAATGTCTAAACTTGGCGTTCCCTTACTGGTTTAAGTACCTATGTATTAAAAAACAATTCGAATAATGTTCCACCATCGGACGAGTAGGGAAACACCAAGGCGGCATCGTTATACTGTGGAGGTGCCTAAGTCGCGTACTAAGCGGTTTGCTTCCACCTTCATTGTGCGTACCGCCAAAGTGTAGAATTCTTTGCCAAATTCTCTGTTCCCCGATAACTATAATCTAGCGGTTTTCAAGGCAAGAGTGAACCGGTTTCTTCTGGGCAAGCGCGCTCCACCTTAGATTGCAATCTCGCTTACCATCAGGTGAATTGCGGTCAAGCGCAAGCCCATTACTAGTAAAAAAAAAGAATAACTAACAAACTTATAGTTCTCTCTTGTAAACTTGTGCAGACTAGGAGCTAGACCTGTGAACCTCAGACATAAATATTCATGCGCAGAACGGCAGCGGAACCGGAAGTGCGATTAATTGAACATCACTACCGAGTACCGAGTGAGGCTCGGATTGCTGCCGGATATCCGGTTTAATGAGACAAAATGGTCATGCGCCTAAATATGCATTCCATTTTGAATAAGCTTTTGCAATGATAATTTTAATTGAAGTATAATTATTTAACAAAGTAAGTTTATTAAATTATTTACAACAAATTCAATATACCTTAAAGTAAATCTAATATAAAATTAATTAAATTAAAAGTATTTCTTATTCAAAAACCCAGTGCCAGAGAGAAGAGTACTTAAAATGCCAGCCGACTTGCCTCTTTGTATAGCAACGCTAATCCGCTGATTATTTAATTGAATATTAATTCGCAATGATTTATGTTATTCATTTTATTATTAAAAATGTTTGTGCATAATCAACACAGAACGAGTAAGTGCATAGCGAAGTAACACCGATTTACTGTTGAAGTTCCAAGGATTCGCACAAAGCGTTTTTCTTCGACTTTCTTTGTGAAAACTACGAAACTTTGAAACTCTCTTCCTAAGTCTCTTCTTCCTGATAAATACAATTTGGGGGTCATAGTCTACAAATACAATGAGTCCCCATTGAATAAAATAAAATATTGTTTTTTATTTTAAGTATTTGTTGCTACAGCGGCACCGGAAAAACATAACTTGCCAACATTTCAGCTTTCCAGCTATCACGGTTTCTGAGATACAGATAGACAGAAAGACAGCGGAGGCTTAATAATAGGGTCCCATTTTTATCTTTTAGGTACGAAACCCTAAAAATAAGTGACAGACTCAGCAAAACTGGCAAGGAAAATAGAAAAATATAAAGTAAAAAAAAAACAATTTGAGCCGTAGCAAGCTTGTACCCATCCAAAAATATAATAGTCCCCATCAATATGCAATGGGTTTCGGATATCGTCAGATTTCAATTAAAAGTCGTATATTCGACGTGCGGTCTGAATATTTATCAGCGAACCTGATGGCTGGAGCTACCAAGAGCATTCCAGGAAAGGTGACGACATTTCATCCTTGTTACATACTTCTTTTTTCTTCTTTCGTTTATGTTAGGTATAAACATTATTTATTTGTTGTATTTTCTTATTTTGTTTTGAACGCTGTTTGTTTGCACCACCGTCTCTCACTCTTGCCATGGTCCGCTTCATTTACGGTTGCCTGGCAGAGATCGCCATAGGCGATAAGGCCGCCATTGTGCTCTAGTTTTTAAGTTCTATACCTTGTATTTATTTCTCTATTTCTTGGTGTGCAATAAAGTATATTATTATTATTATATTATTATTCTTCTTATTCGTGACGCTCTTGTCACAGCGATCGTGATCGTCATGGAGGATCACTAGAGGGGGCGGATATGATTTGCCTCACGACATCTCGCCATCTCTGCCTGCTGTATGTCATCCGGCTACAGTCATTCAAGCAGCCTGTAACTGCTGCCTTGATTTGGTCAGTCCACCTCGTGGGTGACCTTCCGCGCGTGACTTTCCTTGTTACATAAGCAGCCCACTATGCGTTCCGATTGCTGGGACTCGGGGCCTTGTCTCATAAGGAGAGAGATATAGACCATATATATTTTTTAATTTACTACGCTGGTCAAGTGCAGGTTGGCAGATGACACTCGTCCTTTGGATATTATGGCACTCATATTAGAATTATTTAGATAATACAATGGAACCTTTCATGTGTGAGCCAGACTCGCACCTGGGCATTTTTTAATTTTTCGGTCCCTTGCTTATCTAATTTTTTTTATAAGTGTAGTCTGAAGAAGACTGCGTACATATACACTAGTAGGTAGGTACGACCGTTAATTTTTCATTTATTGGCCATTTTTTATTTTCGCAATTATACTACAATTTTATTATACGACAACAAAACAAAACTAGTAGTAACAATAAAACTAAATTTAAACATAACTTAAAAAAATAATAAGGTGAAATAATTTACATAGGATAGTAAGAACGAAAATTGTGTAAGCTTAAAAAAATAACAAAACAAAAATTGAAAAGACAAAATTAAGCAACCCGCCCGAACTTAATATTTTATTATAATTGCTTCTTATTTTAGTAATCACTGTCGCCTGAAGAAGATTCTACTCATATGTTAGCATTGTATAATTTTTGTAACATTTATTTGTTTGGAAAACTGTATTTAGGGACTGGCAATGGGGAGTGGGGTGGCAACACTAGTGATCGGCAGAGGAAAAAAGAGACACAAGTGATTTGTAACAATTTTCTCAGAAATAAATTAAAATTGATAATTGTGACAAGAGTGTATTTGTTAATACATACGAGTATGTACATACATACATACCTTCTTAATATTTCTTTTTAATTTAAATTTTTGTTTTAAAAATTTTTTGACGTGACAACGTCTTAAATTAGGTTGCGGCTGGGAGCCACTTATGAAAAAGTGTAACGCCCGGTAACGTTACGATGAGTCACCGAACGAGAGAGAGGCCCGCCGAATACCTTGCGTCTCTCTCCCACTCAACTATGATCGGTCTACCGCGCGCGCAGCACGCGGCAGACGTTGTCAAGTAAACTCTTCGCCCGTAAAACCGACTTTACAGGCAACCATTTTTTTATTTTATTTTATAAATACCTGAGGTGTATTCATATACGACACTCGCGAGCGCCTGCGCGCGCTCGTGGCGCCAGTAATAAACTTGCCGTTCACACGATCACCTGTCTTTATTATTTTAACCGTGCTCCCGTATATAACAATACCTAACCCGTTATCATTACCGAGAACACCCGGAAAGTTTCCAAGCAGATGTCACCGCCGGGGCGTCTAGACGCTGCGAAAGTTTTGTTCCCTTTTCAGTTCTCACTAGTCTCACCAAATTGGACTTACCGAGTATTGTTTTCTAGGGCTGCATTTGTTATCTAGTTGTCTCGAAGATTTGAAGAAGTGAGTGTGTTTTTTTTAACACACGGCACATACTGAACCATTTCTAGTTCGTGTTATGGTAGCTAACACAACTGATATACTACATATACATACATATATATTTTATATAGATACATATTTAACACCCAGACCCACAACCAACAAATTTAGTTAAGCACAAAGATGTCGGCCGGACCGGGAATCGAACCCGGCACCTTCTGGTTAGCAGTCCGGCATGGTAACCGTTGCGCCAACGAGGTCGTCGTTTGTTTGTATTATTAGCTGCAATTTTTAGGCTTCTTTATCTAAAAGGTAAGAACGGGTGCTTATTACTAAGCCTCGGATATATGTCTGTCTCCAGGCTGTACTTCAAAAACCGTGATAGCTAGAAATCTGAAACTTTCAATAAAAATATGTATTTCTCGTGCCACTATATCAAAAATACTAAAAATATAAAAGTACTAGCTAACCCGGCAAACGTTGTTTTGCCTTTAAAAATAGATAGTAGCCGATTTTCAGACCTACTGAATATAAAATTAGCATATAAAATTTAGTAAAAAACGGTCAAGCCGTTTTGGAGGAGTACGGTAACTAACATTGTAACATGGAAATTTTATATATTAGAAGATTAAGGGTGGAACATACAATAAACGTATTTTTTGCCATATATCAATAACGGTAGCAGCTAGACACTTAAAATTCTCACAAAATATAGAAATGTATATAAGCCATCAAACTACATTGTAAAATTTAGATTAAATTTATATTTCAGGGAGGCTCCCATACAAAAGGGACTTATTTTAATGATACTGATACGGAGCCCTTCATGTGCAAGTTCATTTCGCATTTAGCTTGTTTTGACTATCATCTCGCATTTAGCCAATTATTTTATTTTAACTATCTTACGTACCTTACAAGTTGGACAAAAATCCCACTGTTGGGCAAAGGTTGGATAAAAATAAGCTATTCAGAATAAAAAAAAATCCCTAGACCATGTGAAATTAAAAAAAAAAGCAGGTAAGAGCTAGTCTTTTAAAAAGCCTCACGCGTGAATGTCTTCTAAAGGCTCTAGTGCGTGTAACACTCACAGCTCTTTGTGAATTAATGTTTTAATATTTAATAAGAAAAACTGCAGTGCCTTAATGAAAAGGAGACTCGAAACTTCAAAGAAAAAACACGTGTTAAAAATTTGTTTTAGTAATAGAATAAGTTGTAATTAAGTTAGCTTGTAAGATTTGAATTAAATAAATAAATATTAGGACACATTCACACTCGGCTGGTTAGCCCCATACTGAACCATTTATAGTTCGTGTTATGGTTGCTGACACAACTGATATACTACATATAAATACAAACATATTATAAATAAATACATATTAAACACCCAGCCAACAAATTTAGTTAAGCACAAAGATGTTGACCGTGCCGAGAATCGAACCCGGAACCTTCTGATTAGCAGTCCGGCATGGTAACCTTTACGCCAACGAGGTCGTCAAAATTAATTAAATTATATAGCAAAACCCTAACTTCGCCTGATTACAGGGTATATGTTACTTTAAGTTAAATTCCAATAACTTTATACTAGCTATGAAAATAAATAAACACGAGATGTCAAAGAGAGAGCATAATTCGAAACTCTTAAACTTAGAAGTACATAATATATTTATTTTTTTGTACTCTTTTACAACTTAGCATTTTTGGCCAGCAGAGTGCGTAACCACACGAGTTAGCGTGACTTTGGCCTAAGGTGGAGCATGCCTAGTCTGTAATAACTGGCTTTTAAGGAGTTTGCCGGAACACTCTGTTAGGTGCTTGGGGAAAGAATTTCAATTTGATAGTAGTAGCTACCTTAGCACTAGAAAATGCCTAACACCAAAATCTATAATAAATCAAATCTAGAGTAAATAAGTTCCTTTAAGGCAAGCGTGATAGATACATCTTAGACCGCAGTAAAGCTTAACATCATGCAAGCTGCGGTCAAACGTAAGCCTATTCATAAAAATAAAATGGATTTTAGTTCAATAGTTTAGTTATAATCTACTATTATTTTTATTAAATCAATATAATTATAAAAAAAAAAATTAAAGTAAATAAATAATTTCTCATTACTCGTTTAATTTTATGATAAACACCTTGACATCAATAACATTTTATTAAAACGTACTTCGTCAAGTCTCAGGCAATTTCGTCGCCGCTTTTATGGCAACATTACGTTTTTAATTTACTCTAATTAAGGTGTTCGTTCTATAAATTAATGTTCTCCAAAAATTAATTAGAGTAAGCCAAGAATTAATAAGTTGAAATTATGTATGAAAAGTTGCTAAGAGCAAAGACAAGTAATTTCCCTTGAGTTTTACAGAGTGAGGAAGAACAGTTTTTGTGAATTTCAGATACGTTACAAGCTAAGTAAGGGAAAGGGTTTGAGATTAGATATAAACTCTAGAAAATGGCATATCTACCAAAAAATATAATATTGGGATTTTAGCAATTATAATTTGCATGGTGGTAGGGTATTTACTAGTATAAACTATTGACTCAGGCGTTACTTTGCGGAAATCTACTGGAGATATAAGAAAATGAAATATTTAATAAATAGAAGACAAAATAAAATACATACTTAGTGTACTTCCACTGTGATCTGAAACTTAAATTAAGATAAGCAAAGGAAAAATAACAAAGTATATATTTATAACAAATAATATTAGGACTGCTTGTAAGTAATAGGCAGCCATTTTATCAATCTATAACATTATTATATTTTTTTTTTACTGACTTATTTTTTATTTTTGTATTGAGCTACATAAAACAAGACAAGTCAATTTAAGACCTTCCTTTTTTTGTCGGCTAAAACACATTCGTTTGGAGGTTTTTCATTGTCCATTGTGTTTGCGTGAGTGTATTGTGTATGACAGTTAGATAATTGAAAGGTTTTTAAGTGCCATCGGTCCCTTTGTAATATGTAGCCCTTAATATTAACAGTAAGGGATGTACACCTTGAATATATAACTCAAGATATCACGGTTCTTGAGATACATACAGCCCGGTAACAGATGGAAAGACGAAGACAGACAGTTAAGCCCTGTGGCGTCTCTGTCGCACTTCATCGCCCGCTACCAATCAGAGCGCTCGTTCTGAATCGCGCAAGTAGTATTTTCAACGCGCGTACGACTGGTCCTAGTTGCAATGCATGAGCGTTGAACGGCCGTCTTCGGACACAACATCTGTCCGGGTGGATATATCCCTTTGCTAGATGGAGGCAGACCGTCGTCGCTCCATAGCCATATCTTATAATAATATAGTATTATTCATAAATCTATGGCTATATCGTAGTAATAAGGTCCCGTTGGTGCCATTTGATAAGAAACTCGCTTTTAGCTTGGCTAGCTATGTTTCGATATCTACTTGTATTTATGGTAGCACTGTATGAAAGCAAAATAGCATATTGTGAAAAAAGACGCATACATACTATTTAAGCAAAGCACCCGAAGCGTGGCATTAGATTTTTCACGATATAAATTCATATAAAAGCAACAATTAACAATATTGAAATTATAAGATCTATAACGACATATCAAGATTATCATAACGTATAAAAAATAACATCTTCTCTATTATATAAAAATAAGACGGGTTTTATCCTGACGCTATAGCTCCAGAACACACGAAACAATTTCCATGGTTTTGCATTTGTTTGAAAGTTCTCGGGCTCCGTGAGGTTTGTAGCAAATAAAATTTAGGGAAAATTTGATTCGCAAAAAAATCGACCTACGCGTCAGTGGAGCCGCGGGCAACAGCCAGTCAGTTTTTAATTTCCTTTGTACTTTACAAAGCACAGATTTTTTTAATTTTGAATCAGTAATTTATCAAAAATATTTCTATATAAAAATCATTTATTTCTTTGAAAAGTAAAGAGTTCTCTTACTGTCTATATCCTTGTATTTGGCCCCTCAATCAGTCCCTTTTATACAGAACACGCGTTATTTAATTTCAGTACATTGTGGTGGTAATTTCCAAGCTCGCACGGAGCCCAATAAATGGAGTTGTCGACGTACTTTATTGAGTTGTTCTAAAATCTAGTTACCATTTGTAAAAGGCTTTTTACTACTGAATGGTGAACGAAAATTACTTTGGGTGCCTAATGTAACCGTACCGGCTATTTTGCCGTGGACTCAAACAAGAAGGAAAGAAGGGATGAAGCAATTTGTATATTTAGTAAAGTTATAATAAATTAAGTTTGCTGATCTAATGCAATGGATTTTTGCCAAATAATGTGATAGTATAAGCCAATAATGTATTTATTTATAATTTTTGTCTTCATTTATTTCTCTAGCCTTTAAGTTTTTACAAAAAATTATATAAAAAATAAAATACAAAAATATTATAAAACACTTAAAAGATAGCGTGCCGCTGGCAGCGAGGCGCGGCCCAAGCTACCGGCGGTAGGAGCTACAGGGACAGGAACCTCCGGATAATGCGCGCCGTGTCGAGTATGTTACCGGCAGCGAGGCGCAGCCCAAGCTACCGGCGGTAGGAGCTACAGGGACAGGAACCTCCGGACAATGCGCGCCGTGTCGAGTATGTTACCGGCAGCGAGGCGCGGCCCAAGCTACCGGCGGTAGGAGCTACAGGGACAGGAACCTCCGGACAATGCGCGCCGTGTCGAGTATGTTACCGGCAGCGAGGCGCAGACCAAGCTACCGGCGGTAGGAGCTACAGGGACAGGAACCTCCGGACAATGCGCGCCGTGTCGAGTATGTTACCGGTAGCGAGGCGCGGCCCAAGCTACCGGCGGTAGGAGCTACAGGGACAGAAACCTCCGGACAATGCGCGCCGTGTCGAGTATGACTGTCTTCTGTATCCGACCCTTGATCCATCCATCTAGCGAAAGCTTCTTGAGATGTCAGTTGAAGCTCTTCGCTATGAGGCCGTTTACCGATTCAACTATCGAGACAATGATTGTTGTCTTGAGATTTGATTTGATCCTGTATTGAAGATGTCGTAGACATACTCACAATACATGCTTAAATACAGGCAGGCTCAAACAGACATTTAAATTCACCGATTTCAAATTGGTCTCACCGTGAAAATCGAAACCAGGACCACACGCTTTGAGTCTAAAGTACATACATCTAGACCAACAAAGCAGTTAAAATTAATGTTCACTTTTTTTTCTTCTTGCATGATTTCCCTTCAAGAGTTTTCTATTAAATTACTTATCAGCTCTGGGCCCGGAAACTTATCTAACTTTTTCAGCTTTCCAAATTTAAACCATTAACTTGTGCTTATCTTGGTAATACTTTTTTTAAACAACATTAAACAATGTTTATTCCGATGTCCCTTCTTTGCCACTGAGATTACTCAGGGGATAAACACAGGGTCTGAATCAGGGATAGTGTGAAATATACAAAAACTTTAGTATTTAAATTTGGAAAAAAATATTTATTCATCTTTCTAGGTAAGCAGCTGAATAAAAATACCAAGATCCTTCTTCTTCTTCAACAATAATATTATAATATAAGAGATATATGGAAATGGGTGTGCAAGTAAGAAGAGCAAGAGGCCGCCCGAAAAGACATGGATGGAGTGTGTGAATGAGGACTTGAGAGAGAAAGGATAGAAGTGTGGAGATGACGTCTGATAGAAGAGAGTGGAAGGAGGAGATTTGCTGTGCCGACCCCACCTAAGTGGAATAAAGTAAGGAAGAAGAAGATAATATTGCAATATTCCTCTTTATAATATTGGTATAGATATATCGCACATTCATGTCCTTAACGTCACTAAACAAAAATGATTAATTTTGATCAGTTTTTTGTTACCATATAAAGGTTTTTTGGGTTTTGATTTTACAAAATAAGTACTGTTAGTTTTATTCCATAATAAAAACAAAAGATATTACCGACATAGTTACTCTACTTTTATTTATGCCCTTTTTAAAAAATTCAAAACTTTAAACGTTTGTACTGAAAATGTGTATATTTTGTTTAGTGACGTTAAGGAAATGAATGGGCGATATAGCAATAATTATTGTGATTTTGACGGTCTTGTCCTTGACTCCACCCCTGTGCAACAAGGGCTGGTAACAGATTAAAAAGAACACAACACGCCCCACGTAGGGGAGTGGAGGGTGATTCTGAACAAGCTCTTAATTGTTTCCGGTGTCGCCAAGTGTCTCGGAAAATTTTCGCCCAAGAACAAAAGGAGAATAAAAAGATTTTTTTCCAAGATATTTGGGAAATTTTATTTCTATTTCTGTCGAATTTTTGTGTGAAACAAAGAAATTTCGCGTGCGAAGGCTGTGTAATTTATAATGAGTAAATCTCTTTAAGGGTCTTTTTTTGAGGTCTCGCTTTTTTATGCGACCTACTTGTGTGATTTGCTTGGTGGTACTTCATTTGTTTTAATTTGCTTCAAATGCTTCATAAAATAGGTAGTAAAACTAATGTACAAGAAAAAAAACTTCCAAGTATCAACTCAATATTTTGTATCGTAGATATTTAAGTATCATATTGCTACTCGTATATTAAACAAGTTCGAACCTTTTAATTTGATATAGAAGCACTAGTTCAACGTTTGTAACGGCATCCATAATTTACAAAAACAAATCCAGCAATTTCATTTGACCCATATTGAGGAAGTATAGAAAAAATGTGATTCACGATCAGTGAACTAGAATAAACGAAAGAGTAATTCCGTACAATTGCTGCTTAAAATTTAGATCTTTCTACGCACACAATTATACAGCTATTCCAACGAAACACACACACACAAAGCTCGCACGCGATTAGTCGCCACTTCACCATGTGACGCTACGCGGGCGCACGGGTAGTTGTTTTGCTCCGCCCACCGCGGTATTTTACGCGTGGACGGTGGAACCATTTTATCGGCCAAGTTACTATTCTATTTATTCTTGTTCGCTGTTCACGATCAAACAAAAACAAGACTTGGTTTATCCGTACGGGATCAGAACACACACAGCGAACTATTAAACTTATAAAACCCCGTCTTTATGCAGCGGGTATTAAGAATGGTTATGTTCAGAATAACCCTCCTCGGCAGGGGTGATCCTAGATCGAAGGTGGCGAGGGGAGTTTTAATAAACGAAAATCTGATTTATTGGTCTGGAGATTTTCCGCTAAGTCAAGCCTTGAAGGTTACATCGACTCTCTATACGAGTATAGCATAGCATAGCATAAGCAGCCCACTATAGGTTCCCACTGCTGGGACTCGGGGCCTTCTCTCACGAAGAGAGAGATATAGGCCATAATCCACCACGCTGGCCAAGTGCGGGTTGGCGGATGACACACGTCTTCGGATATTGTGGTCCTCAAACATGCCGGTTTCCTCACGATGTTTTCCTTCACCGTAAAGCGAGTGCAAATCCACATAACTTGAAAAACAAGTCATTGGTGTAGGGCCGGGATCGAACCAGGCCGTCTGATTGAAAAGCAGACGTTATTACCACCGAGCCACACTCGCTTTTTTTATATATCCGAGCATTATAACACTTTGTTATAGAAAAACAATTTTTTTTAAATCATTTCCCACACGGCTGGTTAACCTCATACTGAACCATTTCTAGTTCGTATTATGGTTGCTAACACAACTGATATACTACATATACATACATACATATTTTATATAGATACATACAGTAAAACTTTGTGTACCTACTTATTTTAGTTACTGGTGTTAGTACATTATGTAATAAGTTTGATTTATTTTACAGACAAATCCGCTACCTGTTTTATTACTCACAGATAAAAAAAAAAGATTACTTGCAGAGATAAGGCTGCAAATTAAGGCACTAGCTTTTAAGTTCTTTTTATACATACGCTAGCTGACCTGGCAAACGTTGTTTTGCCTTAAAAATAAATAGTAGCTGATTCTCAGACCTACTAAATACGCATATAAAACTCGGTAAAAATCGGTCAAGCCGTTTCGGAGGAGTACTAGCATGTGACATGGAAATTTTATATATAGGATGAAAAAAAAACGAACGTTAATTTTAGATTTTTTTAACCAATTTTCTTTCTAATTCATAAGTCTGATTGGTACCAAAGTAGGTATAAATATTCTTAGACTGATTATTTAGATGGTCTTTAAGCTATTTTTACGTCGCCTAAATGCATCTTCGCTTTATTATGATAAGGTTCTTTACGGTACAGAATAAGTACATATACTCGTATCTATAGAGTTGAAAGCACTATGTCAGTTATTCATGTAATTGCACAGTCATCCGCAACTTAGGGGAGTCTGTGTTCGAAAATTTACACAAAACGAGCGGAGGTTTAAAAGAATTTGATTTCATAGTCAAAAGATAATACAAACCATACAAGAAGACGTCGCCCGTTAAGTGATGGCGCTAGGTTACTAGCTGACCCGGCAAATTTGGTTTTGCTTTAAGAAATAGATAGAAGCCGGTTCTCAGACCTACTGAATACGCATATAAGATTTGGTAAAAATCGGTCAAGCCGTTTCGGAGGAGTACGATAACTAACAATGTGACATGGAAATTTTATATATTAGACTAGCTGACCTGGCCAACGTTGTTTTGCCTCACTTAAGGGTATGAAAAATAAATAGTAGCCGATTCTCAGACCTACTGAATACGCATATGAAACTGGGTACAAATCGGTCAAGCCGTTTCGGAGGAGTACGGTAACAAACATTATGACATGGAAATTTTATATATATGAAGAAGATGATGACGATTAAGATCTCAAATGCATATAATATTTACAATTATGCAAAAGCAAAAATTATAAGTTTTGTTATTAAGAGTATGTGTAGACCCTACTTACTAGGTATGTACATACGAGATATCTTAAGGTAAACAAGTGTCTAACCCTGACTATATGTACCTACGAGTATCTCTCGATATTATGACGACGAAGGCTTTGATTTGCATAGCGCTGCCACGTCACTCAGGAATGCAACGATTGGAGGCTTTTGTTATACAGGATGTTCCTTAAATTTACACATTTTTACAAAAATAAATTCTTTCAACACATGAACTTAGTTTAGCGTAGTTAGCTAAAGGAAGAACTAAAAAAAGTTGGCCAAGTGCAAGTTGAACTCGCGCATAAAGGGTTCCGTACCATTGTCATATAGAAGCCCCCTCAAATATTTATTTAATTTAATTTTTATAATTTATTTGAAAGGTTATGTACATTTATACATTCCTTATAAATTTTAGGTATCTACATGCTACCGTCATTGATATGTAGCAAAAAAGCACGTTTACTGTATGGGGTAACACTTTACCCCCCTTAATATTTTCATTCTTTTATTTTTAGTATTTTTAGTTATAGCGGCACGGGAAATACATATTTTGATTAAGTTTCAGCTTTCTAGCTATGACGGTTTCATAGCTAGAAAGCTGAAACTTATATAGTCTGGAGACAGACAGACAGCAGAGTCATAGTAATAGGGTCCGATTTTGACCTTTAACGGAACCTTAAAAAATACGAGTATTGTGCTTACGAGGGTCAAACCCCACCTATGACTTTGAAAAAAAAACTTTGTAACAAAAACCTTATCATAGACGAAAAATATTTACTAGTGCTCGCTTCGTGTAAACTGTGTACCAGCAGTATTCTTAAAAGCCTTTAATTCTAGACTATGCATGTTCCATCTTCAGCCAAAGTGTTGCTGACTCATGCGGTTACCTAACTGGTCAAATGCCTAGCTATTTACTGTAAAATAAATAATAAATAGTTTAAAAAACTAAAAAACACGATTTTTATAGAAAACCGTAATTTTATCAAATTAGTGTATTGTCATCGGTCCTCAATAAATCTACAAAGTTTAAACGAAATCTGGGCGTTTAAAGTTGGTCGAAATCGCGCCCAAAGAAGTCGGTTACAAACAAACATAGAAACAAAAATACAACAAATGGAATCATTTTATCAAATTAGTGTATTGTCAAAGGTCCTCAATAAATCTACAAAGTTTGAACGAAATCTGGCCGTTTAAAGTGGGTCAAAATCGCGCCCAAAGAAGTCGGTTACAAAAAAACATACAGGTGAAGCTAATATAAAGCGTGTAAAAACAAATATGGCATGTACAATAAAAGCACTCTGTATATTATCATAGTAAGGGAAGCATTCTCAGCATGTCTCCTGTCGTAGCGGTAACGTCAATATCGGATGCCGAGAGACTCCGCGTGACAACACGAGTGCCTAACATTCCGCTCAACGTGGTCTCGCTGTAATAGAGTGCCTTAATTTACAGTTACTGAAACACTGTGGAGTTTATTACGTATCACGTAAAACTAATACTCGCAGGAAAGCAGCGCTAAAGTTTTATATTTTTTAACTATGTTAAAAGAAAGAGCAAAGCTTAATATCTTCTTCTGCTTATATATAAAATATCCATGTCACAACGTTAGTTACCGTACTCCTCTGAAACGGCTGGACCGATTTTTACCAAATCTTATATGCGTTTTCAGTAGGTCTGAGAATCGGCTACTATCTATTTTTCATACCCCTAAATGTTGTTCAACTTTAATAAAATTTTTTTATTTATTTGACAATTTTTTTGTTTTAATTTTTTTATATTATGGCATTTAAAAAATAATTCGACCCTAAGTGTTTAGTTTTTTATCACTAACCCCTATTCTGTATGGCCATATTATTAGTAGTTTAATCATTTGTCATCCCGCTTGATAACTGATCAATTATAGTTTTTAAACTGTACTTAAGGCAAAACAACGTTTGCCGGGTCAGCTAGCATACATGTAATATTATTATAAATGCGAACGTTTTTGTAAGTGTGTATATGTTTATTATCTAATTTAGGTATAATTTGGTGTGAGTTAGACCTTATATTAACACATAGGTTACTTTTTATTCCGAAAATAATTGTGTTTCCCGTAGGATACGCAAATAACTTCCAAATCTATGCTACTCCTTCACGCCTTTATGGCTGGACCGATTTTGATAAGATTTACTATGAAGATTTTAAAAGGACCACTTTTTAAACGACTTCAAAAAAGGAGGGGTTATATAGTATGTACTGCTAGTAGTACATACCTACTACGTAAATCCTCACAAACTTTCGCATTAATTTTCATTTTGCTTTTACTATTCTTCGTTTAAAAGCTTCTTGCTTTAAGCATTATCGTGTGTACCTACTTTCCTCCTAACAGCCTCTTATTTGCGTCTCGAAATAATCTAAGCGTAGTCTCTGTGAGTGACACCTCCAACAAAATCCCCGTTTCTTTGAAAGTAACGCGCGATTTCAATGCACTGTATTGGAAATATTTTTTCACCCCTAGGGGCGCTGCATAGGAGATGATAAACTGAAGATAGATTAAAGAAAAGCAATCAAAAATATCATTAACAACAGCTTGCCTGATGTTAAGCCGCTCTGTGGTATACAATGTGGCACGTTTACCTTGGTATGGTCGCCATTTAATATTTTTATTGTTTTTCTTAAATCTGCAAGATTGAGAGGAGAATTGAAAGTTCAAGCCGCCCGAAGTGCTTCTGACTTGGCTCAACGACTGCTTGTACCAAGGCTAACAGCCGGGACCTACAATTTAACGTGTCATCCGACCCATGGTAACATCCAGATAAAAAATCCACTTAAAAAAACGACAGTCTTGTGCATACTCAGCCATCCAAAAACCGCCCGCATCGACCGTTGCTTTGCTTCGATGATCGCGTCAGATCACTTTAGCTAGCCAAGCTACTAGACTTAAGTAACGACACTTAAAACTAAAAGACTTATTTCATAATCACTGTGCTTCCTTATACAATCGATCCTGAATATCTCATCTCTGAGAGAAGAGCCTACTCTATTTTGAATAGCAAATGCACATTGAACGATAAATCGCGAGGCTCTTTGAAAGCTTTAGAAGTGAAATTCAAAGAACAACTTTTCTTTGTAAATTTTTTTCATCGTCGTCTTGCTAGGACACGTCATATAAAAATACTTTGTTATTTCGATTAATATCAGCTCACAACTTTTTAATCGAATTCAAAAAAGGAGGAGGTTATATATTCGTCTGTATGTATTTTTTTGGTAAACGTAATCTACGCACGTTTCATGTAGTAACAGACTTAAAAATGAACGCAAGATTCGAACTGTAAACAAAATCGGATAAAAGGGAACCTTTAAATATAACTATGTCGAATTAAGTTTGTATTTGTATTCTAATAAACAGGAAAATATACATATGTTCTAAAGTATTAAGTGTAGTAAAGTACTGTTAAATTCTAATTTGTAAGTCATTTCGCCTCTTTATTTTTGGGTGTTTCTACTATAACTTGGGGCTTTTCAGCAGCAATCTTCTGGGTATTTGCAGCTGGTTTTTCTTCTAACTTATTGTCTTTCAATTCTACTTTAGGTTTGATTTCCACTGGATTAGGAACAACGGGTTTCACTTCTGCTGGTTTAGAATTTACTGTTTTGGTTTCAACTGGTTTTGCATGAACCTGTTGAGATTCAACCGGTTTGATTTCAACTGGTTTGGTCACAGCTGGCTTAGGTTCAACTGGTTTGGTCTCAACTGGCTTAGATCCAGTTGTTTTGGTTTCAACTGGTTTTGCATGAACCTGTTGAGATTCGACCGGCTTGGCTTCAACTGGCTTACTTCCAACCGGTTTGGTCTCAACTGGTTTGGTTACAGCTGGCTTAGGTTCAACTGGTATGGTCTCAATTGGCTTAGATCCAAATGTTTTAGTTTCAACTGGTTTTGCATCAACCGGCTGAGATACAGCTGGCTTAGATTCAATCGGTTTGGCTTCAATTGGCTTACTTTCAACTGGTTTAGTCTCAACTGGTTTGGTTTCAACTGGTTTATTCTCAAACGGCTTGGTTTCCACTGGTTTGTTATCAACTGGCTTATTTTCAACCGGTATAGTTTCAACTGGCTTCGTTGCAACTGGCTTAGATTCAACTGGTTTATTTTCAACCGGATTGGATTCAACTGGCTTGTTTTCAACTGGTACTGTGTCTTCTGGTGGAACACCATCAGGCATTTCAAATTCGTCTGTATCTTCTTTTTTTGTCTTGACTGGTTTTATTTTTTTCACATGCTTTTTGGCTTCTGTTTTTTCCCTAGTCTTTTCATAAACATCAGGACTTACAACAGTTGGGTTCCAGTAGTGTTTTTGATATACCTTATCCCATAGTTCAAAGCCTTTAGCGAATGGATTCTTTTTCATGACAAGATCGTATCCCATGTCTAGATATAGCTGGTCTTTTGATGTGTACTTGACCCATTTCATGGTTAGGAGAGAGCTTTCATATGGTGTTGGATTCCTGAAAATAAAAAGCTAAATATGTACAGATTGTCATTGGTTGGATAACAGATTGGGTTGAATATTGGTACGAGTATTTACTTGTTCTGTATACTTAAAGCGATAATTATAAAACTGATTTGTGATGCTACGAGTACTCAAGCGTTTTTTTTCCGATATTTTCAATTTCCCAGATATTAAATTTTGATTCAGTAGAGTGTATTGAAAAACATTAAAAATACTATACTCAGAAAAAAAATACTTACTCGAATTTCAGGAAGTCAGCCCACATGTAGACCATTAAATCTCTCATGTCCATGTCAGTGAAGTTTCTGGTCCAGTCGTGGAAGTCTAGAACATAGGCTGAAGCATCCCTGTGACTGGCACCTTGAATTCTGTCCATATAATTATGCTGAGTGTTCAGCTTACCGACATAAGTAAATTCATACGCGTAAATAGATCTCTTCAAATTTTGCGCATGCAGCTTCAGAGATTTTACAATTGCATATCTAAACATTGAATCAGAAAAATAGTCTATGAATCCTCGCAAACTATCTACAGTTATTGCTTTGCCATCGAAGTAAAACTGCTTGACTTCTTTAATAAAAGCTTCTTTGTCTTTTTCGTTTTCGAAGTGTAAATCTGCGGGTAAAAATTCAGCAAAATTTGTGTTCATCTCATCACGCCACTCATCAAACTGACTTGTACGACTAATGCCTTCCATGTTTGCCCAACCATGATACAACGTGAAGTCGCCATAATTTCCTTTCTTCAATGTATCAAGTGGAGATTCAGTAAGTACTGCATCAGGGTTGTTAGGATTCTCAATACAAGGTGTAAAACCAAACGTGCTGTTCTTGAGGAAATAATTCCTGGCAACACCCTGAATATCCTCGGTATCGGCATCCACAAAAAATTCGTTTAAATCCTCAATGCTTCCGTCACCGTCGTAACCAACAGAGACAGCCAAATTCCGAGCAGTTTCAATAGGATGTCTATTTACAGCAAAAGGAGTTAGAGCAGAACCACTGTCTAGTGCTAGTTTACTGAACAGACCTTTACTTGCCGGAGATAAAGCGACAATTTCTGCCAATGAAGCTCCAATACTATATCCGGCTAGGGTAATATTGTCTGGGTCACCACCAAAGCTCTTAACATGTTTCTTGATGAATTTAAGAGCAGCAACAATATCTTTCAGACCTGCATTGCCCGGAACTTCTTCGGTTCCAAGGCAAGCGAATCCAATTGCTCCTAATCTATAATTCATGTTGACAACGATGACATCCTGTCTTGCCAGAAAATGGAATTTTGCCATGTTTCCATTACCACCCACATAGGCGCCACTGTGAACGTAAACGATAACAGGTACAAGGTTCGTTTCGGATGCTACTTTGGGAACAAAGAAACTGGCAGCCAAGCAGTCTTCTTCACCATAGAGGATATCGCCTTCGTCTTCACTATTTGACTTGTAGATTTGATGACATAAAAGAACTCCGCGGTTTGCCTTCATGTCTTCATCCCAAGGTCTTGGAGGTAGTGGTGCCTGAAAAGGGAAAAAAATATGTTAGAATTGACATTTTAAAAAAAAGTTCTTTTAAATTTTAATTGTTACTACACTTAGAAAATTGGCCGCATTGCTTTTTTTGTGACAAATAAAACATTTGAACTAATGCTAATTTTTGCGCACATAAGTAAACGTGCAATACAATGAAATGAAAGCAAAAGTGAACTTATCTAATTACTTATTATTGATTTTTCAATTATTATATAAGAATTTATCTTTAATTACACCAACCAAGCATAATATCTTGACAAAATTCAAAGAACCTACCGTTCGTAGGTTCGTAGTTCGAATTGTTATTCGTAACAATAATTTATTTAACCTTAAAATAAAATTTACAGAAAAATAATCTAAATACTATGTACAAAGTCAAAGATAAAAAAAAAGAACAAGAAAAATCAAAACACTCTACAATTTAAATTAGACTAAGCTCACTTTGCGCTAAACCGTGAATAATTCCGAAGTTTGACTTATACCTATTATTGTAGTTCTAGAAAAGTCTATAAAAATACTTAATGTACCTTGTATCGGTCTCGATCTTTAGGTGCCGTAGCGTACGGGATTCCAAAAAACTCATAAAATTCGCCATCCCAGAATTTATTTCCCAATACATTTCCTAGTCCCTCCAAATGGACCTTTCTTAAATCTTCTTTCTTTGGTTTTCCATTCGCACTCAAAATAACTAAAACTACACCTAAAACTATTAGTTTCAACATTATTGTTGCTGTTGTAAACGGACACTGATTGATTTTTTTATAATAGCTTCTTGCAGTGTTGATAAAAAAACAAAGTTATTTATCCAATTTGATAATTTGTTGATTGTGATAAGGCTTATCAGGTAAGACTAGTGACTAGTGTTTGGATTTGTTCAGCTTATAAGATTAATAATTGTGAGACAAGTTAAAAGTTAATGCAAAATTGTTTATGGAATTATTTTTTACTGAAAAAAATAAAAGAGTTTAATATCAGTGTAAAATATGGCAACGTATATTTTTCAGTTTTTTTTATTTGAATTAATACATTCTTTTTTTTTTATTAGAGTTTTTTTATCGATTTATGGTCAGAATGGTAGCAAAATAAGTTGTTCCTTAATTGTTTTACTCGTGTAGAGATATCCGAATTGAATTTAACAGTTTTCTATTTATCAGCGTTAAGACATTAATTAAATTACGTTAAACATACTCGTATAACTTATTCATTAATTTTATTTTTACTTATACATACAGAACGAACCAGTAACAATATTTTTATAGTTATGATTATTATTATCTTACATAATTTTAGTTTAATTCGCTTCTTAAATATAAAAGGGCCACATGACGAAATATGGTATTTTACAGGAGAAACAAATATATTTTTTAACAGATTTTAAAAAAATTCATTAGATTTTTTCAAATTGTATTGAATAATATGAATATATCAAAAGTTGTGTTTTTCTTTCTGGTATCAATATATATCTCTGGTATCTATAAAAAATGTGGCGTCTTATGGTGTCTTTGCACTGAACCACAGAAAAATTACTTTGACTGAACTTAGCAACCAAACCGTCAAAATTCAGAAAAGGCGGTTATTTGTTTCTACTGTTATTTGAGTGAAAATGCTGGCTGTATTAAACGGACCTATAAGTACCTTAAATTAATTTTATTTTTTATTTATGGTCGTTTTGCATTTAATAAGCGAATTATTGGAGTGATTATGTAAATGCTATTTTTTGTTAATACTGTTTTTAACTCGTACATGTAACACATACGTATGTACAAAGGTACATATAGACTAAAAATGTTCAATATCTCTATAATTAGGTATAACTATTAATGTCACACATTATTTTCAGCTTCATTATTAAACTAATTATGTAAGATGCAATGTTGCTTATCTAATTGGGTTGAGCCACGTAATGCGAATGGAAATGATGTGTTATACACAAACAATTATATCGCTGATAAGTTTTTTAGATTATCTCTTTTATTAAATTGACGTGGTTTTAAACTGTTTGACATACGAGTAAGCAGATATTATTTGTGAAACATATTTCCCTTGCCATTCAAAGAGGCAATGCGGCAAGCTTGTGGGGCACGTTTGAACGGGGGGCTAAATTTTGTAATCTTTTTAGTCTTCCAAATTTTTTATTCTTTCTGTCAATTGTATATAATTTAAATGTAATTTCTATTATGTATTAATGTGGTTTCTCTTTATTATTCTTATGAAAGAAATAAACTACTTTCAGATTGCAATTCCAAATTGGAGAGCAATGCCTGAGCGTGACAAAACTAAAATAAATATAACAGATACATGATTTTGATTTAAACTGGTTTTAACATAAGGAAAGGAAATTAAAGGCGATGCCATTAGCTAAGTTTTCACCGAAGGAAGGTTTTCAGCTTAATAATCTACACAGTCTATGGGTTTGAACCGAGTTGCATTATTTTGTATCATTTCGACGTATGTATTTTTTTATAAAGGTTTGTGCTAAAAGAAATAGCATATTATGTTAATAAAGAAAATAATACTCTAAACCTTTCAATTAATGCAAATGGTTTTTAATACTTAGTATTTGAATATTTTAACAAAACATTTTCCGTTTTTTCTTACTTTTTATGTAATATCCTGTTAAAATAAGTTCCATTCCTGCGGTCGTATTCTGCGTAAATTTTAAATATGTAGGATACATAATCATAAACCTAATACTATAAATATCATTTCATCTTATTGCATTACATTTTCCATTCAATAACCTTTCCGCATCTCTCTTTTCGTACAATATCCATTATCAACATAAAACTACAATGTCACTGACGCGTAACTACACATTTCACACCCATGATTTAACATACAATAAAACTAACATGCAGAGTTTATGTTGCATAAAATCATGTCGTTAGGCCGTGGTCGCACTAGAACGACGATGCGACGACAGCATCAGGTGAAGGCGACAAAAAAAAAACACATGAAAGAAAAAATCAATCCACAAAAAAACTTAGTTATAACGCAACTTATGAATGAAAAAAAAAGATTGGATTAAAAAAATTACAAAAGATTAAATTTTTGGGAGAAGAACAATCAACAAATTAATATTGCGGTAAGAAAAAATCTTATGTAAGACATGTTATAATTGTTAAAGCATGTCGGATACTAATTTTAGCTTTTTAACACATTATAGCATGGCATTAGATCACTGGGATGCGGAACAACAATAGTTCCCGAAATTCTGGCCTAAGTTATAGCAAAACAAGTCTGGAATAACTGGGTCTCAAAGAGGCTGCCACAACACACTGTTAGATGCTTGACGACAGATTTTTCATCACGTGTGTTTGCTAGCCAAGCGAAAACTAATAAATGCCCTATCCATGATTTTGTTTTTTTTTGTACCTATATCTGATTTTGTTTTTTTTTTGTTCCTATACCTGATTTTTTCTGTATCTATACCTGATTTTCTATTTTTTTACCTATCCCTGACTTTGTCGCAACTGATCGTGTCGCATATCCGCTAGTGTGACCACAGCTGTACAGTAAAAGCAAGTTCGAGGCTCTTTATGCCAAGTATGTGAAGGCTTAGTGGGTTCTCCTGTGCAGTAAATATGTTGTTTCTTGCACTTTCATGTCTAGTATAGGAAATTTATAAAAAGAGAGTGTACTCGTTCGGAAAACGTTTTTTTTTTACAAAAAATGGGCTTGCCCTTGATCACAAGTCACCTGATTGTAAGCGACATTATGGTTTAAGGTGGAGCGCGCTTATCCAGAAAAAAAACCGATTCACTCTTGTTTTGGAAACCACCAGATTGTTGCTTTCGGGGAACAGGGAGCATGACAAAGAATTCTGACCACACATTCGTCTGCTTTTCAATAGCACTGCGCCTGGTTCGATCCCAGCCCAACCAATGACTTGTTTTTCAAGTTGTGTGTGGATTTGCACTTACTGTACGGGTAGGAAAACATCGTGAAGAAACCGGCATGTTTGCACATATTCGAGGACGTGTGTCATGTGACAACCCGCAATTGGCCAGCTTGGTGAGTTACGTCGTGAGAGAAGGGCCCGGGTCCCAGCAGTGGGAACCAGGAAATTGGCTACAAAGCACCTTATAGTATGTTCCTGCAGCCTCAATGAGAGTAAGTTATACCAGACTAGGCATGCTCTATCTTAGGCTAAAGTGTCGCTAACCCGTATGGTAACGGGATAAATTTCTGGCTGTAAAGTATTAAAAAAAAAATACTTTCAACCTTTTATTTCAAAACTTGTTAACCAAATTTTTACTAGCACTATGTTCAAGCAAATACCAAAGATTTTATAATAAAACCTCAATTCAAAGAACGCCACAGCTACATACAACAACAAACACTCAAAGCTAATACACACTGTAAGTTCTCGGGAACCGTTTCCTCAAAGATTTTGGTGAAGCGTAGTGGAAACCTGGACCTCTGCAGTAAAGTTGACCTCAGACAAAGCCAGTTGCGAGTAAACCAATTCAGCGTGCTTCGAGGAACGTAGCTGGAACTGATTACCACACATAGATTCTGCATTTTAAACACGCGTTTCTTAATTTTAAAACAAAAACAGGGCTTTTCGAGTACACTTTTATTATTTTTATTTAATGGTCATAATTAGCATCGGTGTTTTTGTTTTAGTGTTTATTTTTATAATTTAATTTTATTGTAAAGTTAATTTTACCTGTATTAATATATTACTATGTATTTTATATTACATAAAATTGGGTATTTGAAAAAAAAAAATTTTTGTGATAAATAGAAAGATTATATATCTATTACTTTTATAACAAAACTATTTTTTTTTTTTGCAATAATTCAAAAGTTATTTCAAAATAAAAATTAATTTTTGAATCCAGTACCGAAGACACGCCGACAACTCCCTAACAAACCCGAGCGCGTGTGACGTCATAATGTTAGTTTTATTATACTTTGTATTCATTATTTTCCTATCAACTGCATTGAGTGTCTGAGTGAAAACTAACATTATGACGTCACACGCGCTCGGGTTTGTTCGGGAGTTGTCGGCGTATCTTCGGTACTGGATTCAAAAATTATTTTTTATTTTGAAATAACTTTTGAATTATTGCAAAAAAAATAATAAAAAAATATTTTTGTTATAAAACTAATATATAATCTTTCTATTTATCACAAATTTTTTTTTTTTTCAAATACCCAATTAAATGAAAAACTACACAATAATTAAATATTCAAAACCTAAATTACAGATAATAAACTGTACCTTAGTCTGAGTCCGTGGTTAACGTGCCTAATATGATGGTGGCAATACCTCGCTGGTTTTTTACAATAAATGGGCTTGCGCTTAATCACAATTCACCTGATGGTAAGCGACATTATGATCTCAGGTGAAGCGCGCTTACTCAGAAAAAACAGGATCACTCTTGCTTTGAAAACCACTAGATTGTAGTTTTTGGGGAACTGGGAGCTTGGCAAAGAATTCCATACCTTCGTGGTTCACACAATGAAGGTGGAAGCAAAGCACTTAGAACGCGTCTTTGGAACCTCCACGGTATAACAATGCCGCCTTGATGTTTCCCTGCTCGTCCGGTAGTGGATCGCTAAACTTAAACGTTGACTGACGTTAGCGCCAGCTCTAGGATCATTGGTTCTGTCCAACAGCTGCTTGGAGACATTTCTTTAATTTCATTATTGCTGTATCTATATGTACTGGTAGGTATTCATTGCTTCCGAGTCAGAAACACACTTACTCTCTCAGGAAGGTGTTTGGAATTTCGTTTAGGCGACTCTATTGTGATATACGAAGTGTGAATGGTGTGGATTCAGTTTGCTGGGAGCTTATTATTTGTACTTTTTAGGGTTCCGTACAGAAAAGTAAAAACGGGACCCTATTACTAAGCCTCCGCTGTCTGTCTGTCCATCACCAGGCTGTATCTTAGAAGCCTTTATTTATTACAAGATATGTACCTTATTCCTGTGCCGCTTTAACAACAAATGCTAAAAATAAAATATTTAGGGGGCTCTCATACAAAATCATTTTTATTGTTCTTTTCTTTTTATCTTTGAGTGTTTACATTTTTATTAAACACATAAATAATTATAATAAAAATTATACGTACCTAGTTAAAATTTCAGATTTCCAGCTATTACGGTTTCTGTGTCCTGGAGACAGCCAGACAAACATACCGGAGGCTTAGTAATAGGGCCCCGTTTCACCTTTTAGGTACAGAACCATATGAACGAAGACAATGTTTTTTTAAGTAGATCCCACTTTAGTATATACGTGTCAAATCGTAAACCGTTTAACTGCCGCTGAAAATTTCACAGCTTCACGTTTCAGGAATGTATCATACGAAATAATATAAGATATTAAATTTGACTTAAAACGAGCTGTAAAACTCCAGAAACGCCTTCTTAAAAGATAATAAAACACAGTGAAATGTCGTTAACTGCATGCGTGAGCTTACTTCCTTTAGCAGTTACTGGGATAAAGGTTAAATTAAATTTCATGATCTTACCTACCATCTGTACGTCAACGTTACAATCTATGATCAACTAGCTGACCCGGCAAACGTTGTGTTGCCTCACTTAGGGGTATGAAAAATAGATAGTGTAGCTTATATGACACGTTCGTAGATTTACCATAGCAGCGCCATCTACTGATTACTTACTCAACCCAGTCGAAAGGTATCGACATCTGTTAGAATCATTTGGCTTATTAACAGATAATTGTGACTGTCAAATAATAACAGACAATAGTTAGCAATAAATTAAAATTACGACTATAATTTGAGATTTAAACTATCCTATCTCTCAAGTTGGATTGAACTGCACATGGTGTGCGAATTTTATTATAATCGGTTAAGTGGTTTAGGAGTCCATTGAGGACAAACATTGTGGCACGAGATTTATATATTATATTAAGATGATGAACGCCAAGGCGGCATCGGTTTACAGTTGAGGTGCCTAAGGCACGCACTAAGCGTTATGCCTCCACCTTTGTTGTCCGAACCGCCAAACTTTGGCATTCCTTGCCGAATTCTTTGTTTCCCAATGACTATAATCTAGCGATTTTCAAGGCGAGAGTGAACCGGTTCCTTTTACGTATGCGCGCTTCACCGTAGACCTCAATGTACCATCAGGTGAATTGTGGTCAAGCGCTGACCAATTTAGAGTAAAGAAAAAATATCTTTTCTTTCTTCTTTTCATAGGAGCTAAGTGGCCAAGCTCTGGTGTCGAGAGTTTTTGAGCCGCCCGAAGGCCTCTGACTTGGCTTAATGACTGCTTGTACTAAAACCAGGAGATAAAATTTTACGTGTCATTCGACCCAATGTAGGTAGTGCCCAGATGAAAATGATAGATACCTTAAAAATGAGTCTTTGTGCATGGTCACCCATCCAAACACCATCCGTATCAACCGTTGCTTAGCTTCAGATCACCTTAGCTAGCCGAACTACAGGCGTTAATCTATGATTAGACTTTGTAAATTGTTCACGTAAGGCATCTTAATATTAGATGCCTTACGTGATGCCGCGTAGAAAACGTTAATTGATTCGCGTATTCTGTCCACAATGGATTTCAGCAAATTAACGCCTGAGTCAATAGGATAGTAATATATATAATAGTTCAATAAAAATAGTAAAATTCGCTTTAAAAATTATAATCTCCTATAACTTTAATTAACAGTACCTAAATTCTGACCTTTAGGGAGAAAACTGGGGCTAAAATATACATAAATTATATTTGAACTTTTTTCCTATTTTCCCTCACAAAGCAAGATTTCAGCGTACGCATGTATTATTCCTCAATCCATTACCCTACTCGCCCTTTAAGTCCTTCGGGAAATTACAGTTTCGACCAATTAGACGTGGTTCACATAAATTGTATCTTACACTTGGATATTATTTTTCAATTATACACTGTAATAAAACGATTTGATTTTAGTTTGTTATTATGGTTTAATTTTATTATTATTTTAAATTTTCTATAGCATATTATTATTTTTTTACTCTAAATAAGTCAACGCTTGACCACAATTCACCTGATGGTAAATGACATTGAGGTCTACTGTGAAGCGCACTTACCAGACGAAACCGGTTCACTCTCGCCTTGAAAATCGCTAGACTATAGTCATTGGGGAACAGGGAACTCGGCAAAGAATTCCAAAGTTTGGCGGTTCGGGCAACAAAGGTGGAGGCAAAACGCTTAGTGCGTGCCTTAGGCACTTCAACTGTAAACCGATGCCGCCTTAGCGTTTCCCTGCTCGTCCGATAGCGATTACGAGATACGAATACGACGCGAAATACAAATTTTGAGAAAAAAAAAATATTTTTTTTATTTCAGGTTTTATTTTTTTGTTATTATGGGTTTATTTTTTAGGCTTTTACTCGTATCTGCTGAAACTAATAATTTAATTAAACTTTGTTTATTATTAAGGTAATAAGTGTTTGAAAACAGACCGTTATTAAATAATTATACACATTATTATTATTTCATGAATATAATTTCCAATTCTTAAAAGTACTAATTTAACATGTTTGCCAAAAACATCTAATTCTCTATAATAGTATTACAAAATATCAACCAACCAATGCAAAAATAATGTATATTTTTTTTCAAACTTTAAGATACAGCCTACCATAATTCAAGAAATAGGGTTAAAATCTAGTAAACACTAGATTTACTATAGTCATGAAAGTTATAGTGTGTTGTGGTAGATTATAGCACGGGCGGGCGCGCCGGCCGGCGCCGGCGCAGGCGCGGTGCGAGGCCGCGCGCCGGGGGCACGCCGCGAGCCGCCGAGCCTGCGCGTGCCGTGCGCCGCGTGCGGAGGCGCGCGCTGCGCCGAGGGCCGCTGCCCGGCACGGGATGCCGAATGTTTTGTGTGTGGAAACAAAGGTCATTTCGCTCGTGCATGTAAGTCATTTGAAACATTTTATAAAGGTGGTGCGCGTGATAAAGTGCGTCGTGTTTATCAAGTTGAGCGCGAAAGTGATTCGGATTCGGACGGATTGTACGTATCCACGATCGATAATCGAAGTGATAGTTGCGATGATTGGTATCAAGTGTTAACTTGTAAGAATGGTAATGAAAAATTTAAGCTAGATTCGGGTGCTGATTGTAACGTTTTGCCATATCCTAGATTTAAGAAATTAGGGTTCTCTGACGACATAATCATGAAAGAATATATACCGTTACAGTCTTATACTCGCGATGTTAGTCCTGTAAAGGGTACATGTACATTGCCGTGGACGTATAAAGGCGTTGAGTATAAATTAAAATTTGCGATTGCTGACATGCGCGGTTGTAGTGTGCTGGGAAAGAAATCTTGTGTAAGATTAGGATTAATAAAACGTATTATGAATATAGAAACGGCCGCTTATGAGGATTTATTCCATGGTATAGGTTGTTTGCCGGGTAAGTACCACATAGTAATAGACGAGTCGGTGCCGCCGGTCGTGTGCGCCTCGAGGAAGGTGCCGCACGGCCAGCGAGACCAGCTGGCGGACGAGCTCCAAGCGATGGAGCAGAGTGGCATCATTAGAAAGGTGAGTCACCCTACTCAGTGGGTACATCCGTTAGTACTCGTGGCGAAAAAGGACGACGGCATCCGAGTGTGCCTCGAGCCGCGCGAGCTGAACCGCGCGGTGCGGCGCGCGCACTTCCAGCTGCCCACGCTGGCGGAGCTGGCGGCGCGCATGCACGGCGCGAGGTATTTCTCCGTGCTCGACGCCAACTCGGGCTTCTGGGCGGTCCAGCTGGATGACGCAAGCGCGGACCTCTGCACTTTTGCGACGCCTTTCGGAAGATTTCAATTTTTGAGACTCCCTTTTGGTATTAGTTGTGCGTCGGAAGTGTTTCACGCAAAAGTGCATCAGCTCCTGGAAGACCTGGAGGGCGTCGAGAATTATATCGACGACATTATCGTATGGGGTGACACAAAACAGGTGCACGATGAGCGACTTAAACGTTTATTAGATAGGGCTAGAGAAATAAATTTGAAATTCAATAAAAAAAAGTGTAAGATAGGAGTACGAGAGGTGGCGTACTTGGGGCACGTATTTGACGAGAAAGGAATGAGGCCAGATTACAACAAGGTCAGAGCTATTAAAGAAATAAAACCACCCGCCGATCGGAAAGAACTAGAGAGGTTTTTAGGGGCAGTCAATTATTTATCAAAATTTATACCAAATTATTCAGAAATAGCTATACCTCTCACAAACTTATTAAAAAAGGTTAATGAATGGAGATGGGAGGAAAGCGAGAACAGAGCGTTTGAAAGGCTGAAAGAAAGTGTGAGTGGAGCTGGCGTGCTGGCGCTGTACGACCCGGCGCGGCCCGTGCGCCTCGCAGTGGATGCGTCGGCGCACGCGCTCGGCGCCGTGCTGCTGCAGGACGGCCGCCCCGTCGAGTTCGCGTCGAGGACGCTCACGGAGACACAACAAAGGTACGCACAGATAGAAAAGGAGCTGTTGGCGATAGTGTTTGCATGCGAAAGATTTCATCAGTACATATTTGCTCAGCCGCATGTTGTAGTGGATTCGGATCACCAACCTCTACAGAGTATATTTAAGAAACCGTTGATGTCAGTCCCGGCGCGCTTACAACGCATGATGTTGAGGATACAGGGTTATGATTTGGTAGTTAATTACGTTCCCGGCAAGTACATGTACATACCTGATATGCTGTCTCGCTCACCCCTACCCGATCTGTACAGTGACGATGTAACTAAAAATGTTTTGTACCAAGTCCGTATGCTTGTCAAAAATATACCTATATCTAACGATAAGTTAACGCTTATAAAGAAAGAAAATAAAAAAGACGAAGACATGAATGTTTTAGAGAGATATGTAACTGAAGGTTGGCCAAAAAACAAATATGAGGTGTCTGAAAATTTAAAAGAATATTGGTCTATAAAAGATGAATTATTTATGGTTGATCATGTAATATTCAAAGATAAATCTGTTGTGATTCCGAAAAGTTTACGGAACACAATGTTAGAAATTGTACATAACGGACACTTAGGAATAGATAGATGTAAGCGTCGAGCGAGACAGGTGATGTTTTGGCCACACATGTCAAAAGATATTGAAATGTACGTAAAGCGCTGTAAGATTTGTCAGGAGTTCTCAAACGCCCCGTCTAAAGAGCCGCTAATACCTATTGAAATACCAAAATTACCGTGGCACAAAGTTGGGTCTGATATTTTTGAATATCGAAAAAAGTATTTTCTTATAGTAGTGGACTATTATTCTAGTTATGTAGAAGTATGTCAATTGAATAATATAACAGCGGATCTAGTTATTGAAAAGATGAAAGAAATTTTTGCACGACATGGAATACCAAAAATATTTATAAGTGATAATGGTACTCAATACAGCTGCCGAAAATTCCAGCAGTTTGCTAAAGAGTGGGGATTTGATCACGTGACTTCATCACCGAACTATCCCCAAGCCAACGGGAAAAGTGAACGCACTGTACAAACAGTCAAACAATTGTTATTGAAATCGTTAAGAGATAACAGTGATTTTAATCTCGCGCTACTGAATTATAGAAATACTCCGCGGGACGGTTTGAGTTCTCCTGCCCAACTGCTGATGGGTCGGAGACTGCGATGTCAATTACCAGTACATGACGATTTGTTAGAGCCACGCCCGGTCGACCCATCAGAACACAAAACTATGGTTGATAGACAAATTAAATCTAAACAGAGTTACGACAAACATTGTAAAATATTACCGGATTTAAAAGCGGGGGATCACGTTATTTACATTGACGGCAAAAATAGAGGCAGGGCCACAGTTGTCGACCACGCTGATACCCCACGCTCTTATATAATAAAAAACAAGTTAGGACTAAGGAGACGCAATCGTCGTCATTTAATTAAAGTAGAAGCGGACAATGTAAGCAACTCGCCCTGCGATGACGTGTTCAGTGATGCAAGTGAGGATATTTACAAAGAAAAGGAATGCATCCAAAATTCGGAAAATAGTTCTTCAGATATTGAACCGCTCGTTAGGAAAGCAAAAATAAAGGCTCAAAAGCGAATAAATAAACAGTAAATTATTCTGCTTTTTGGATTAGTAATAAGTAATTAAGGAATAGTAGTTTGTAGTTTACTTACTGGCTGAGTTATAAAGTGTATTTGAAAATATTGTGTTAGATTAAAAACTTAATTAATAGGGGGAAATGGTGTGTTAGATTTAATTGCTAAGCTAGAAGATGTATTTGAAAATGTTGTGTTAGATTTAAGAACTTAATTTATAAGGGGAAGATGTTGTGGTAGATTATAGTTCATTTTTATTGTACGTCCCGTGAGTACGGGTAGTACATAAATAAATCAGTTGTTGTCTGCACACGCGTCTTTCATTACATCACAACATAGTGTTCATTTATTGTAGATTTTCAAATTGTCATTTTAATTTTGATCTATTATTTTTAACACTTTTTTCTAAATTTGATATAAAATATTTGCTTTTCCGGTGGCAATTTTGACAATGCGTAGGCTTACGTTTTTTTCTTGACTTGGGTTCAACCTACATTATGTATTGTAATTATCTACTTAGATTTAAATATTTATCATATTTAATTAAAGATATTATGCAAGTATTTGATTTGTGATATTATTTAGTTTAAAACAAATGGCAAACAACATAAACATAGCTATACAACGCGGCAATGCCACAGTAACTACCTTTCCGTCAGGTTCTATCCGGAGTGGCCTTTTATATTATTAGTTTTGTTAGTGGCTTAGTTTTTAGTTTTTAATTTTAAAATTTATTGTAAATTGTATGTTTTGTCTATACATATTTATGTTACTAACGTAAATTAAATTATAAATGATTAAACCCATTTTTATATTTAATAATTCTGTGAAATATATTAAATTCCAGTGTTTTTTCTAACAATCACTAAGCTTAACACATTTTCCAGTTTTTACATTTCTAACATAAGGCTCGTCACAGAAGCAGTCAGGGATGTCACACGCAGCCGGCCGTTCGAGGTGGTGGACGATAGGGTTGTCACACGACGGCTCGGCCATGCGGGGGCAGTAGAGGACTGAATGTTCACCGGGCGGGCATTTGGCTGGAAAAAAAATGATTTGTTGATTATGATTTATTTATATATTCCGTACACTTATCACAGGCCTTACAGATATATCCAATTTGCAATTGAAGTTTATTAGACTACTTTCTACTAATTATACACTACATACATACGCATATTATATGTATAACATAATTATGCATATTTATACTCATTTACGTGGCTTGGACGTTAGAGTAGATATATAGAAAGCACCCAAACAGGGCCCGAACAGGGTCCATTATGAGACCTGTTTTTATAATAATAAAAATATTTTTATATTTTATTTTAAAAATTATAAATTAAAAAAATACTTCATTTAAAATGTGTAGTACCATAAGTATGCCATAATGAAGCAATAAATGAAATTGACTTTGACTTTGGGTCATGTTTCGTCACAATCGTTTATAAATGAGCCTAATGAACTATATCATCATCCAACAATAGTTTTAGAGCTTAAAACTGTATCTTTGTCAAAAAAGATTTTGAAATACTTTTTATCCCTCAAGGTATAGTCTTCCCTCTGCAGTGGATTCCCTGATTAATTACTACAAATTTGTATGTGTATGTCAGTGTCAGTATCAGAGCTCAATCTTGTAGTTTGACGTCTTCATGTCTTCATATCTTTTTGCGTGTCAACCTTTAAGCTATTTTAACACGAATTTTCATCAAATTCAAATAATCAGTAAGCTTAGTGAGAAAAACGTCTGCTTCCACTGTGACGGCTACTGTTTTGCTCACAGCTTTACACCAATGACTTGTTTTTTTTTTTAATAATTGAAGGAAAACATCGCGAGGAATCTGACTTGTTTGATGACAACAAAATCTAAAACATGCGCCATTAGCCAACCTGCTATTGACCAGCGTGGTGGATTATGGCCTATATATCTCTTCTCAGAAAAGAAAAGACCCCAAGTCTCATCACTGGGTAGGAACGTATAGTGGGCTGGTTATGCTTATGCAATTAAGTAGTAATATAACAAACAAACACACGGACACAAACGTTTGCCTTTACAATATACGAGTAAGTAGGATTTTTATGAAAATGAGGCCCGCAGAAGAGTCACAAAGCCAAGACAGGCAAACGTAGCCATATCGGACCCAGGTATACTCGAGACGCGACCGGACGCAGCCTTGCACCCAGTAACAACCCCCCTGAGTTCAGAGGACTCAGCGCCCAGCCCTGCCAAAGAGGGGATCCTCGAGGGCAGTGTCCAATCTCCTCACAAGAGGGGGAGGAAGAAAATCAAACAAAAAAGACAAGGATTTTTAAAAACATTTTATGGGAAAATTGAAAAAAGCATAAGTTTGAAAATTAAAAAAAAAAAGACAGTAAAATAATCATCACTCACCGATCGGAGGGCCATCATACTGTGCCAACCCTACTGCCAGTACAGTCGCAATCACAATTAGCAACTTCATTTTGCACTCAAGTACTTTTTTCTCAGACTTCTGAAGAACAAGTGTCTTTTTACCACTCCGACATTGTCTTATATACCACCACATAGACATACCTATATCTGTTTACATCATGCATATATTTATACAGAGTTACTAAATAATAAATAACAGAAAATCTCCACCTCGAAATTTTGTAATAATGTTGGAAGCCTCCAAAGTCATTTCTTTTGAAAAAATGAAATAAATATTCAGAGGGTTTAATAATTCTTAACACTAAAGAATCATTAGAGTCCCAAAACTATTACGTTAAATTTGATCAATAGTTTTATTTTTTGAAAACTAGTCGTTTTGAAATGTATAAATGTCGTACCTCTGATTGTCATACAGAAATTGAAACAAATTTTACTTTTTTCTGTAGACAATGACATTATCTAGAATCGTTAGGGCTTATAATTTCAATATTGTTAATGGTACCATACAAACGTGTTTTCATTTTTATAAATAGCTACGGCCCGCGGTGTTACCCGCTTTACATAATTATAGATCCCGGCTGATAGTCGTAGTAAAGGCTTTCGGGCGGGTTGAAACTCTTGACCCCAGAGCTTGGCCACTTAGCTGATACGAAGTACAATTTACAAACAAATACTCGTATAATATTTTTTGTATTATAAATTCTAACTGCGCTGCGCCGTGCTACCCACGTTAATCCAGAATTAAAAATAGCCTATGTAATACAGGGTCTAAGCTATCTCCGTACCAAATTACATCGAAATCCTTTCAAGTATTTGAGCGTGAAGAAGAAACAAACAAACACATATTAATATTAGTAAGATTCGTTCTAAGTGAAAAACTAAGATCTAAACTGTACCACACGTTATTAGTGAGGCCATGGTCCAAGCCCCATATTATTCGAAAAGCGAAGTAAGCCTGTATAGATATGAATAATTGTTCTCATAAAACTGTATTGGCTAATAAGTATTTGTAATGGGTAAGATCCCTTTTCAACGTGGCCTGTTGAGGAAAACCATTAAATTTATTTTATGCTAATTGATTCGTCACGAATTATATTACTTAGACCCAGGACAAAGTGTCATTGAATTTGCTTTTTAAGGTTCCGTACCTAAAGGAAAAACCGGGACCATATTACTAAGACTCCGCTGTCTGTCTGTCTGTCTGTCTCCAGGCTATATCTCAAAAACCGTAATTGCTAGAAAGCTGAAACTTTCACAAGATATTTATTCCCCGTGCCGCTTTAACAACAAATACTAAAAACAAATAATATTAAGGGGGGTCCTCGTACAATAAACGTGTTTTTTTTTCGTATTTTTTTTGCTATATATCATTGATATATAGCAAAAAAATATATAGCAATAACGGTAACTGCTAGATACTTAAAATTTTCACAAAATATATAAATGTATATTGGTGGCGATTCAGCGGCACACACGACTAAACCAAATTTAAAGAAGCCCCGTCTCTTTTCATCTTAAGTGGCCAGAAAGAGACGGCACGTTCTGAACCACTGACAAAACAACTAAAATCACGTCAAATATGGAATGTGCAGGCAGCTTTAGAGGTGATACAAATGAGTGCGGACTAAAGTCGCCTATATTTTCTATATTTGTCGTGATTTTAGTTGGTTTGACTATGGTGCACAGCGTGTCGTCTCTTTCTGGCCATCTAAGATGAAAAAAGACTCTTCTTTAAATTTGGTTTAGTCGTGTGTACCGCTGAATCGGCACCATTGTCACCACCTAAATACAGTCTTATTACATGGTCACCCGTCCAAAGGCTGTCCACATCGAGCGTTGCTGAACTTCGGTGACTTCGTTAGATCACCTTAGTTAGCCGAGTCATCCTTCTGTTCAAAGACCTGCATGTGATGCCTGCATGAATTATTAATGACAAACAAACATTGTCATTCTAATATTTTTTATATGATTTTGATTGATATTTATGTTGACATTTATTATTTTTAAATTTATTCGTTCGACAATCTAAAATAAATAATAATAATTATTATATACTTATTAAAGACTTCATGCTCATAAAGCTCAAACACATTCATGAATAATTTGAATTAAATTTCTCTGAAAACTAGCAGGCAACAGTAGTAAATATAAAACCAAACCAGTCCCGTATTTATAGTTTTGCATTAATATCAAGTTTGTTATTGAATTCAATAAGTGCCCAGACCGGGCGGCAATTATATAAGTTTGGCTAGTTTCAAACTACCCGCACTTTCTGCCTTCCGCACGCTCCCATTGATGTTGTAGTGTTTGGTATTAAAGCGAAGAAAGGGATCGAAATAGCATATTTTGAAAAACCCTAAAAAATCCAGCGTAAATGATAAGGCTATGGATCTTCCAGCTTTATTTTCTTTAATTTAGTGTTAAAAGACTTCTAAAACATGATTTCGTGAAATCCGCTCCATAGTTTAACCTGAGGAAAAAAATTAACATTGTTTTAAAATTCATAAAACTGAAACTGTACTAAACTGAAAGTAAGCGAGTGTAGCTCCTTGGGAAAACAACACGTCTGCTTTCTCTGATTCGATTCCAACCCTACACTAGTGACTTGTTTTTCAAGTTATGTGTGGATTCGCACTCACTTTACGGTGAAGGAAAACATCGTGAGGAAACCGACGAGCAGTAACATGAACGCCTAGTCTGGCATAACCGGCTCTTCTTTTTCTTCTTATTATTAGTATGAGCTAAGTGGCCAAGCTCTGGTGTTGAGTTTTTAAGCCGCTCGAAGGCTTCTTACTTGGGTAACGACTGCTTGTACTAAGACTAACAGCTGAGACCTACAATTTAACCCAGAGCTTGGCCAATTGGCTTATACGAAGAAGAAGAAGATAATAGTAGTTTATGCAACTGTCATATAATGAAGGGTGTGAGTTATGAGTATGAGTTTATGAAACGAGCGCAGCGAGTTTCATAATAGTAACGAGTGCTTTAATACCCGTGTTATATGCAGTTCCATACTCTATATTACTACTTTATTTTCACTAATGCAATTAATCAAATAACAAGAGTAAAAATTCACGCGTACATGTACTGTCACAGTGAACTTGCCGCCATTAAAATCTAACCAATGAGAGCGCAGCTGCGTGCGCAAGGCCAATCAGTAGCGAGCGAGCGATGTCATAATGAGATTTTACGATATCGATGTGGATATTATACCATCATGTGAAATTGCTTAAATTGTGTGTTATGTTGTCTGCACTATAAGTCAAGTTTTGGAACATAAGTATAATGTTACAACATTCGTGTAGACAAAATCTAATACGATTGCCTTTACGTAAACCTTTTCAATCCCCATGGAACACAAACGCGTCGCATTCACGCAGGTGCGACACTGGCGCCATCTAGGATGTTAATTGAGCACGATATTAAATTAGTTTAGCAGTTTTAGCTTGTAGCTTCATATTGGGGATATGAAGTGTCTTGTACGTAAGGGTCGGTTGAATTAATTTTGGTATCACGTTTGGGTTTGTTGCTAGGAAAAGTCGACATAATATAACTGGCCCTTCCAAACAAGTTGATAATTTCGTGATAAGTCTGTTGTGCCGAGTTCAATAGCACCATATATATTTGAGCGAAGCGCTTGAAACGCAGCAGTGGAATTTTCTCAAATTTTAAAAAAATATACATAAAAATAATTGGTCAAGTGCGAGTCAGGGTCGCGCATGAAGGGTTCCCTACCATTTCGTAAATAAAGGCAAGAAAACACGTTTTTGTATAGGACTCTCCCTTAACTACTTAATATATATTTATTTAATTATCTTTTTGTAAGGTAATAATATATGCATTTATATATTCTGTGATGAAGTTTTGAAGCATCTACCTGTTGACGTTATTAAAAAAAAACAAGTTTATTATATGGGAGTATCTATTTTAATATTAATTAATATTAAAAAAAAATATGTTTGTTGTGTGTTTTTATAGCGGCATGGGAAATACATAACTTGTGAAAATTTCAGTTTTCTAGCTATTACAGTTTCTGAGAATAAGCCTGGCGACAAATAGACAGACAGCGGAGGCTTAGGTAACATATAAAAAAGTAATAACGGTAACCCCTTATTACCGTTATTACTATGTTGGTGCAGAATTCTAAAAAGTTTTTTTACGGATTTCTTTAAGCTGTAATTGAATCAACGGAGGTTAACGGGAGGCCACCGGCTTAGCCGAGTGAGTTTGCGTCCCATTGCTTAGTTATCATGTAATTTAATGTTAATAAATTAAAATACAAAAATAAATTCCTTCCTTCTTTATAAAAGACAAATAAAATAAATTTATTTGCACAGATAAATGAATAAACTCATACTTATAGTCCTATTATAAGCTATTAATTAATATCCTGCCTAGAACAGAACATCAACAAATTACCAAGCCAGTGCTCTTATACCTACACAATCTAGATCTTGATTAAGATGAAGCTAAATTAACGGTTGGATAAATTAATAATGGAGTGGATGACTAGGAATTTAGTGTGCCTAAAATAGATTTTAATTAATATGATGGGAGTAAAACGGCATATTTTGGAAAATGTTATACAATCGACGTATTTTTTTTTTCATGTATAAGCTTTGATTCGGTGTTTGATTTCATGTATCGTCACAGCTCCAAAACACGATTGCGGAAAATTCACTCGATAGTTTTATTTTTTGAAAAATAGTCGTTTTAAAATTTAAAAATGTTATGGTTCTGACAGTAATAAAGATATTAATTTATTTATTTTTATGACAAACCTTTTTTTTGGAAGTAATGTGATACTATCTAGAGTCTTTGGAGCATTTAATTTAAATATTGTTAATTGTTGATTTTATATGAATTTCTGTCGTGCAAAATGCACTACCGAATGTCAGGCGCTTTGGTCAAATATCTATGAATCGCTGAACTTGGTACAATAGCGCCTTAAACCATTATAAGACTATGAAATGATATGAAACCGTATTCTTTCTTATTCTATTCACGTTTAGGGGCGAAACCCAAAAAAGCGAGTGTGACTCGGTAAAACGTCTGGTTTCCAATCTGCCAGCCCCCATACTTTGAGCCACACTCGCTTTTCTTCACTTAGCAATAACTAGACAGCAAATAATATCAAATTGTGTCAATAGAAACTATTGTCAGGTTATATACAGGTAGCAAAGGAAGCATCGGTTATTTCCCTCGGGAAATGAAAAGATTTATCGCGTCAAAGCTTGCACCGGCACGGTAAATAATGGTAGATGGGTATCTGTTCTTTATTCTTCTTTGAGTTGAACGGATTTTTTATTCATGCTAAGTGGTTGGTATCTGTGCTTTATTTTTCAGTCGACTGGTTTGTTTTTTCTTGCCAAGGTGAAGATAAAAAGTTTGTTTTTGATTTAAATTATAAACGAATAAATTTATATCGAAATGATAGCTCCAAGGCCATCAAAAGAACCACTTTAAGAATTTATACTTCTTAGAAATTAGTAAAAACCGTAAATCAAAATTTTGCCATTATCGCCTTAAGCGCATTAACTACAACACAGCTTAGCATCAGACAAGCTGTGGTCAAATACAGACCTTTGTATAACATATTAAAACAAAATTATATTAAAAAAAGTTTTTCGTTCCTGACGCAAAAACACGGTGATATAAGTTTGACATATATGTGTGTGTGTGTCTGCCCGTGATATTGTAACTCCCAAACGGTCAAACTGATTTTTATTATTATTATTTTTATTTGAAAAATGTATTCGCTGATAACGGCCGCCACAAAACTTGGCAGATGACATATTTTTCAGAAGTGCCTCAAAATGAGTATCAAATAAAATGCTTGGTTAGAAAAATACATATACCTACTGATTAAAATAATTAAGACATAACTAAGACCAAAACCAAGATATACATAACAAAACAAGCAGTTTTTCCAAAACTATAATATTTACACAATAACTGTCACAGCAAAAAAGGCTGTAAGAAAAACCAACAAAACAGGGTTCCGTGTTGTCGGCGAAAAGAATCAAACTGTTTAGCGGGTTCCGTAGTACAAATAGTGGGGTTATCGACAGCTCAGCCGCGACAAAGGATGCAATTTGTCAAATCAAACACCAGTCTGTGGAGTTTACGGGAGTTTATTTCAAGCGATGAAGTTTCAAGTTAAGAATTTTAAAAATAATAATAATAACCACTCCCTTGCTGTTAGCGACTGTTTTCTGTAGTACGCACTGCAGTATCCACATTTTTTCGAACACATTACTCGTCGAAGTAACAAGTCTATGGAGTGCCTTGTCGTATAACGGAAGGTAGAAGGCACCAGTCTTCTTGGTCACCCACGAGGTGGACTGACCAAATCAAGGCAGCAGTTGGAGGCTCCTTGAATGAATGTAGCCGGATGACATCCAGCAGGCAGAGATGGCGAGATGTCGTGAGGAAAATTATATACGCCCCTCCAGTGAATCTCCATGACGATCACGACCGCTCTGACAAGAGCGTAACGAATAAGAAGAGAAAAGCTGTTAGATTTACCCAAAACTGTGTTTATTACAATGCAGAAGGCTGCGGTTCTAAACACGTGACATTATGAAAGAATTCTTACAAGACGACACAAATTCAGAGCCGAGTTCAGTACTCGTAATATTACCGGAATTCTTCTAATTCCTGAAATGAAACTTTAAGAATAATAATATTAACTCATTTACAGTTTTTACGTTATAAATCATACTCCGTAAAAAATATCGAAAGAATAGCTTAAAGGTCGTCTAAAGAATATTAAGTTTAAGAATATTGATACATATTTTGGTACCTATCTGATTAACATGAAAAAAAAACTAGTTCAAAATTATAATTATATATAATTTTCGATTTTTCAAACAAGTTCTGTTTCTAATCCAAAGTGAAATTTCAAATATTTTATTTATTCACGCTACTTATACACATGGTATTACACAAGGTGCATTTTTTAAAAAAACAAGAGTACTAAAATGCGCAATTTTGAAAATTCACTTGCTTTTTTTATAATTTTTGTGAGTCATAATAAAGCAAGCGAATATAAGACCGTATGTTTCTCACAGATCTAAATTGGTGTGCCATCCTCGAGGCTTGAGAAGTCGACGGGCAAGGAGTTGGCACTATTTATAGTTGGGGGCCAATCGTTCCGTGTTCGAATAACCTGTCACCTCTAGTTGATGACTCCTATGGGTAGAGGGAAGGAAGAAGTAGGGGAGGACGGAGGTTGTTATACAAGTATAAGTGACTAGCAAATCGCCCCGGCTTCGCACGGGCTATTAGTACAATAATCTAATTTGCAAAGAGAAACAAGAGAAGCCGTGGTCAGATAAAACTAATAAATAAAATACATTGATGGCAGATCTGGTCAATTAATTTAAAAAAAATTGACATTTTCTAAATTGTCTGTCACAATGTTAAACGCCTGATAATGCCATTGTTATTTTCCATTAATAATAATAATAATAATAAGAAAATGAGCATCACTTGGCTTAGGCCCGTGGTGTTTCATAAAAATACCGGAATTCTTCAAATTCCGAGTAGAAAAATGTTGAGTATAATAATAATATATTATCAAATATCAAAATGGCAGACGTGGTCAAATGCATTTATAATTAGTCAAAAATCGATACCTGTGTTACCTGCGCACTCGCCGCGTCCACCACTTTGGGCTTCGTGAGTCCCCATTCTCATGTACAGTAGGTATAGGGGCCTCAATGTACAAAAACCTAGGTCTGGTCAAATACATACAGATTCGTTCACTGGCTCTTAGACCATAAGCTACGATCACTTTACATTGAGGATATAAATGATAGCTTCTTTAAATTAGCGAAATAGCTTAACAGATCTGCACTGTTCTTCAGACTAAGGCCAATCTAATTCAATTCCGGAATGCCCCTGCATATTTTCTACTATCCAAGCCAATGCCCCGCAAAATGAACGTTCGCTTTTCCAAGAAAACTGGTCTAGAATTTAATTACATTCAGGTCGTAAATATTTCACAGTCAGAACCGTAAGTTAAAGTTAACTTCAGGTGCGTTAAGTCGCGATTCGAGTTAAATTTATACGATGGTTAAGTTAAGAATGGTTGCTTTGTTACCCGTACTTTAGACTTTAGCTTTGTTTCGTCTTAGTTTTGTTGTTGTTTGCGGATTTTGTGCGCTTTTGAGTTTGTGTTGTTGCGTTCTCACTTACTACTTAACTACTTACATGAATAGTTTAGTATGGCCTCAGCTAACTAAATTGATCTGACGCGATCATCATCGTTCACGGTTGTTGTGGACAGTCTTTAGATGGGTGCCCATACCAGAAGACTGTCTTTTAAAAAGTGGCATTTTCATTTGGACGCTAGCGTGGGTCGGATGAAACGTTATATTGTAAAAGTCGTCAAGCCAAGCAAGAGTAGTAGTAGTAAAAACTCTCGACACTAGAGCTAAGCCACTTAGCTCATACGAAGAAATAGAAGATTGTTTTAGTTTTTTGTACTGTGAATTGCGAATTTACTAATATACTTACATATTTTTTGGAAAATCGTTGATATCACACAGTCATGTTTTTATATTTTAACAAAGAATCAAACAATCTTGTTTATATTTTCTATCAATATCACTGAAACTTACCCATTTGGCTCAAACGAAAATAATAAAGTAAGATGTTTGATTGATCTATGGAATATCATAAAATTAGCGATAAGATACCAAAATGGTATTGTAGAAAACTTCTCCATTTTAGGAACCAATAAAAAACAGAACAGTAGAACCGAATAACTTAGGTTTTTGCCTTTTTTACGAGGCGGAAATTTTCATTAAGATACCCAGCTTTAATGGGGTGCAGCTGGGTTATGTGGGATTTTTACCCACTAAAATTCCCTCGGTGCCCAGCCTCGATGCTCGATGGAGGGCTTCAGGTTCTGCAGTGGAAACACACTGAGGCCCTCCCAGCTTTTGCTTGCAGCTACATCCACATTGGCGAAGAACTGCCAACACTCCCGGGCCCAATTTGAATGGACTGTCTTAACCTCACTTCCACCAGTCGTTGAGCCTGGACTTTTACCTAGCAGAGGAAAAGATGGCATTTTGGTCACAATCAATAACTTTTGGTTGTAATTAATTATGTATTGCAATTATTCCTCCTCGCCGACCGAAGAAGACATGGATGGATGAGAGTGAAAGGAGTGAGTGAAGAGACGACGGCTGATAGAGGAGAGTGGAAGAGGAAAATTTGCTGTGCCGACCCCACCTAGTGGGGTAAGGCAAGGAAGAAGAAGAAGAATAAATCCTCCTCCTCCTCCTCGCGTCGTTTTCCTCACTGCTTAGGGTCGTGACCCCCGCCACGGATCATATCCCGCACGATCTTGCGCCATCGACTCCGGTCATTTGCCGTGTGAATGGCTTCATGAACTTTCGTTTCGAGTGTGGCACGAATCTGGTCAGTCCAACGCATCGGACTTCTTCCTCGCGGTCTTTTACCCTCGATCTTGCCTGTAATAACTAGTTTTTCAAGGTTGCTCCCATCTTTATGAGCTATGCGACCGAAATACTCAAGGACTCTTTGTAGACAGGTGAATGAAAGCCTCGTCTTGATCTTCTGTTCCTATTGCAATAAATAAGTGCATATTATATATTATGTCGGTTTGTTTTCTTTTCACACCGTTTCCCAAAAAAGATTCAAAAGCCATTTCCCGACCTAGTTCACGCTCAATTTTGGCCACCCTAGTGAGGTACGCAACAAAAAGTTTAATGCTCTTAACGCATGTCACCATTTACTTTGTTCAAAAATAGAAACACTGGATATGTCTCTTTTAAATAAAGAAGAAAAACATAACGATAATAAAAAAATCTAATAGAAACAAGTACCTATCTAGAATTAGTTTCACAGTGGCTTAAAACATTTTTAGTGCTGTGTATCCAATAACTCGGCTTTCTAAAGTGAAACGATGAACAGTAAAAAATAATTGAAATACTTAGTCTAGAAGCTTTATTAATATAAAGAGTTTATCAAATACTATTGAAAAATGTATGTAAAATAATAATAATACCTACTCGTATATCTATTTTCCATAAATTGATAAAGCTTAAAGCTTACATTTCATTGGATATTTTTTTTAATACTAAATTATTCCAATTTATTATACGTACTGCTTTTTACAAAATAATTAATTACCATACCTGTTTGCCACATCCATTAGATTTTTATCTATGTTTAATACTTTGTCGAAGCTTTGCCTCACTTCGTCACTTATTTTGATTCTTTAAAAACCTTCAAGATGACTTCGGGGTTGCCATTTTACGGAAGCCCGTGTTTGTTTATTTGCTGTAAATAATGGTTTCCGTACAAAAAGGATTTTGAGTGTTACTAATGACCTGTACGACAGCTTAAATTTTTAAACATTTATGTTCATACGCTCGCAATAATATAATGAGTTTTATTACTTAATCAAAGTAATAATTTCTTTCCTTTTCTATTATATTTGTTTCTAAGGAAAGTTAGTTATCAATTTATTAAAATACAGTGTACAATTCTAATAATATAATTCACAAAAAAGCGATGTAGCTAAAAGTAGTCGAAGGCTAAAATAATTGTAGTCAGAATAGCCTTAAAATAGTTAAAATTTTCGTAGAATTCATAAAATGCGCTAGTTCTAATGATCAAAACTAGATGTAATAATACGTACACATGGACAGATCTTTATTCTTGAGTCATTGGTTGAAATTAGCGTAACACATCTTTATGGTTATTGTATTTCACTTGTGCCTATTCCATACAACCATAGACCACGATTTTTCCTCACATACCAAATCCTATTTTCTTTTATCTGAGAAAAATACTTATTCATATAAAATCTTATTTCACAGACATACCTAATGAGGTGCCAATTCACAAATCAAGAATGTTCATTATTCTGATACTCAATTCAAAAGAAGACGTAACGTCTTTTCCAAAATCAAATCAGCGAATCACAAGCGCTTTCTTAAATACGTCATCAATCATGGCGGGCGAAGCATAGATTATTTATTTAGGAGACACTGTAAATGGTTTAAAGATGCAAATGTAATATAAGGTAATGTAGGTAAGTATATTAAACACATTTTATTACATTATTCAGATTTTAGTGCATTCTACTGTTTATTATAAATGTGAAAGTTTATGCGTGTGTGTGTGTGTTTGTTTGTTACTTTTTCACACTCAAACGGCTAGACCGATTTTGATAACATTTTACACATAACGCTACGTTTTATTCCGTGGGATACGCTATTCAATAACTTCATATAGCTAATATCTGATTTTGACTCACAGTTTCAATTATTAAGTAAAAAATTTGGGGCTCACTTCGCTCGCGCATCAGTTGCAAGGTGCTGATGGATAGGACATATTCCTGTCAAACATTTGCCCTGAATCAAAATCCGGTACTTAATGACGTCATATAATCGTTATATTTCAGTTGGTCTCACAGCCTTAACTGATTGTCTGATAATCTGAGGGTAACACCGCAGGATGAAGCTAGTCAAAAATATTGAAATTAGATTTCCATCATTAGTGAAGGGTTGCTGACATCCTACTAAATTTTATTCATTCATTTGCATTTAGTAACAAACTTGCATACTCAAAAACGTTCGTGTAATTTTTCATGTTTCGCAACTTAACATTTTGAATGTAAATTATTACACATCAATAACAATAAATAGTCTATGGCAAAGCAATTGCTGTAAAAATATTGTAAAAGAGAAAGATTTTATCGGTCGTCCTGCTTTGAATTTCAATAGAATTTGGGAATGTGATAAAAGAACTGGCTTTATTCGAGTTTGATTTTATTCGATTAACTTAGAAAAACATTGCATATATTAAGTCATTTGTACAAGAATACTTAATTGAATAACAATAAAAATAAAATAAAATATACTTAGACATCGTAAGTCCATATAAAAATATTCGTTACAATAATAACAAACGCATTATGTTTATTTTCTTGGAGTAGAAAGATGACAATGTAAAAATAAAACAAAAAAAATGGTCAAGTGCCAGTTGGACTCGCGCATGAAGGGTTTCGTACTATTGTTGTATGGGAGCCCCCCTTATATATTTATTTTATTTAAATTATATAATTTAATTTGAAAGCCAATATACTTTTATGTATTTATAAAAAATATGTGTCTAGCAGATACCGTTATTGATAAATAGCAAAAATTACGAAAAAAACTCGTTTATTGTAATATTTTTATTTTTATAGCGGCACGGAAAATACATATCGACGGTTAAAAGGCAAACTGCGTTAAGCGACAAATATTTGAGTTTTGAGTTATATACATATTTGGAATCAGCGATTTTTTCTGCGTCATCTGAACCCAGTTTTGTTCAATTCTGAGCACTTTTTTGTCGCTTGAGACCATTGCAAAAATTGGCCTATTTTTGGCTTGCATGGTTTAAAGCGACATGGAATTTGATCATTTTCGACACAAATGTATTTCAGCTGTTTTAAATTGTTCTTAATTTCATATACATTGGCACTTAAGTACACTGTTTGAAAACATGAAGTCGGGTAAGATAATTGACCTCGAATTAAAATAAACAGTGATGTCGCTTGAAACATTTTTCTTTTCATTCAAATGAAAGCATCGTGTCGCTTAAACTGTTTCATTCAGAGTATGCTTTAGGGCTATTTGGGACTTAAGCTGGTTTGCCGTGATGTGATATCAATGTCAAGAGTCATATGAGCCTGTTATGTAGTCATAATATTTTTCAATATTGGTCGTTTCAAACAAAACATTAAATACATTTTAGAACTTAAAACATTTTTCAACATGTCGAAAAACGGAGCCTTGGAGGATAATCATCTCGAAATCTACTTTGGCAGCGTAAATAGTGTCGGTTCATTCAAAGAAATTTTCTCGCGCACATGTACTAACCTCCAGCGTGTAGCGAGAAACGCCATCTGCACGGGTGCATCCCCCACGGGGGGATTATATGGGCACCCTCGCAATGGGCTACAGATTTTCAGCTGGCCAGAAAAGATCCATCCATACCAAGTGGAGACGCTGACTCACTTTGATTTCAAAAATTATGAAGAGATGTCAGACAAGTTTTTGAAAGGAAACCTCACAGGAAAGATTGGCAAATACGGGTAGCGACATTTAAAAATCTCCGGGCATAGTGACAATTAAAAACAGTATGAAAGAAGATGCAAGAGCCGAGACAATCCCTATAGTTAGACCGAAACCAATAAATGGAAAATATAAATCTATGCTGCCAATAACGTGGTAGTTATTGGCAGCATAGATAAATACAACGAATTGAAAAAACTGTGTGATAATGGTGTAATTCTAAAAATATTCCAGTTGGAATACACCAATCTGCCTCACCGAATCAGAAAAGATAAACTAATTGATACCGACATAGAAGATGAGGTAGATCAAGATTTATAACTTTTTTGACACCATTGTATGCTGAATATGTAACTAAAATTTAAAACTAAAATATCATACCAGGTTAATTGATGATATAGACATTTTTCATATAAAGTGATTAATTAAAACGTTCCGTTGAAATTATAACACTCATAAACACTGTTTTAATGCAATCAGTCATTTATTAAATTCCATTACAGGTTTATTTTTCTTATCGATTGTCATTAAGAATGAGGTTTATCTGACAAGCTTACAAACATTATTGCATTTTAGCGAACATAAGTCAATCTGGCTAGTATGTCCATTGTCGCGTGAGTCACTTTTCCTTTATTGTTTTTAACTCTATGATACACTCTTGCCAATTTGACTCGTTCTATTTTTGTTATAATGTTGAGCTTAAAGCATTTTACTTCGATCTAAATATGAGGTCACCTGCACTTAAACATTTTTTGCTTCGAACTTATTTTAAATCCTGTGGCGGTTCAGTCAGTTATCCTTATTCCTAAATAATGCATTTGGGATTAAACGACACTTATTTTTCAAAATAATACTCGTTAGGCCACGAAACTTTTGCAGTAGTAGCGTTTGACTAAATAAAAAATACGTTTTTCATCATTCTTTAATCCACCCAGAAATTTCTTTATTATGATTTTTTTTCCGAAATAAAAAACTTTGAATGGCTCTCCTGTAAAGTTCAAAAATTGTCGCTTAACGCAGTTTGCCTTTTAACCGTCGATATCTTGTGAAAGTTTCAGCTTTCTAGCTATTACGGTTTCTGAGATACAGCTTGGAGACAGGCAGACAGACAGACAGCGGAGGCTTTGTAGTAATAGACTCTTTTTTACCTTTTAAGCACGGAACCCAAAATTATTATATCTATAGATATCATTTAAGCTCATCTTTATTGCGTTTTCTTCAAAACACTTCCAAAAGACTCTCTTAAAATTCTTATAAAAATGATGGCGTCCTACCATTTTCCTTTTTACTTTGTAACCGTGATATAAAATCGAAGTTGTTAATTTTTTACAACCCGCGATTACTCCTGAATGAGGGGGCTACTACGTAAATATTTGATGGTACTTTCAGAAGTACAGTCTGAAACACATTTGATTTAAGCTAAAAGTAATTTTCGATTAAGTGCCATACCTGCACACAAAAAAAATTGAGAATTTGTTCACAAATGGCTGAGAAATCGGTGAACATAATATAGTCGGTTAAAAAAGACAAATTGAGATAATAAACGTATAAAGACGACCAAAGTTCTAAAATAATATATTATGCAATCGCCTTCGTTGCTTTGTCACAGTCATTTGGTACTGCTTAGCGAATGAAGAGATATGTGGTTAGTTTAGATTAGTTAGTTTAGTTACACAAACAAAACTCTTGTAATTACATATGTAATTTGTTTTTTTTTTTAATATTGTACTTTCTCAGCTTAAATAAACTATAACCATTTCTCAGAAACTCTACTAAAATAATTCTGCATCATAAAAAATAATGTTATCAAAAAATCTTAGCTACATATTTAAAGTTATCTATATGAAACATTTTAAAGTTCTTATAAATACGTTTCTCACTGACGTAAAATAAACGTTTTTTTAGTTTAAATTAATGTAAGATTTTATTAATCTAAAATGTCTGATGGGCACCTTTGCATTATAATAAATTTCATTTAAATTTGACATTTCAATTGTATATTGTGACATGTATGAATAAATTTTAATTGAATATAAACATTTTATTTTTAAATCTAATATTAAGTAATTTATCTCCTCTCATTTTTTCCTCCGACTGTACCCTCAATGAACAGGGTACTGTCGAGTTCATTGTTGCTATTTTATAGACGTCATTTGTTCTCTGAATATTTTAATGAGCTTGCAGATCGGTGGGGCAGTCGTTGCGCGTAAAAGTGAATGAAATCGGGTGAATTTTACTTGCCAGTTGTTAATTTTTAGGTGTTTTCCGCGGCTTTTGGTTGAAATATAAGTTGTTTTTGTCATAAAAAAATGCTTTTGATGCTATAGAAAAAAGGGAAAATGATAAGTAAACAATATTATTGCTTTATATAAATAAATAACATCATAAATACACGAATGAAAATAATTTTACTATGGATGCATAGTAAAATTAATTTAATAACTTTACCATAATTATATTGATGAGTTTTTTATACAGAGACATTAAAGCGGAGAGATGTTACTTTTTAATTTTTATGGATTTTTATCAATTATAAAAAATATGTAAATTGTGTCAATCACCAATCTACATATAGGTACTGTATTTTTAGGACATGCGGCAAAATAGGAAGCAATAGATTTGGTTAACCTCCGATTTAAAAACGACAGAATGTTTTAAATTTGACATGCGCATGTGCGTGTGTGTGTGTGTGTCTCTCTCTCTGTGGCATCGTAGTTCCCGAACGGGTAGGTACGAGCTACGATGACACAGACACTCACATATTTTTTTTTTTAAGGTTTTGATTTATTTGAAAGGTGTGTTAATCTAAAGTGTTTCTAATAGCTATTTTTGATGAAAATAGATCCAAAATGCCCACCGCAATAAAATGGCGGATGTCATTATTTAATATCTGATTCAGTATGTGTATCACATGAATGGGCTAGATTCAATCCAAAGTGACCGTCTCCCCAAAATGTCGTTAAGGGCATTTACATTTTTATATACCAGTTTTGTATTAAACGCTAAATTATTTACTCGCCAAGTACTTTAATCTATTTTTTTTAATGATGAAAAGGCTTACGTTTGACCGCAGCTTGTCTGATGTCTTGCTTTACTGTGGTCTAAGATGAATCACGCTTGCCTAGAAGGAACCTATTTACTCCAGATTTGAAGACCTCCAAATTGTATTTTTCAGCTTTATTCAACTTTTACAGCTAGCCCAGTACACGACCGCCGCACGTCGTTTATTCTAGAGTATCGAAGCGTAAATCAAAATGTTAATATCGCCGAACAGTATTTATAGGCATTGCCGAATAATAGAGTAACATTAAAATTCCGCGTATAATTGAATTTAGTTTGCATAATGACGGAATATCGGGGCTGGAAACTGCATTAGTATGCGGAATTTATAATTTTGTCCTGGCGGAAACCTAACTGAGCAGGTTATGTGGAAAAATGTTAAAAGAGGTCAATAATTATTGGTTTAAAGAAACTTAGTTCAGTTTAGCTCAGCTCGGAAATATTTAGAAAAGGATATGACAATGAAAGTAATTTCAATGCACCTGCTACATATGTTCTCGTATGTAATAGCCTGCTAGATATTCATAAAAAAGATGCTATTCCATATTGTTTGTGTAGGAAGATAGGTACCAGCAAATAGACTAGCTTAAAGTACGGAAACAGGGATGTTATACAAAAATATTAATGGACCACAAGTTGCCAGAGAAAATAACAAATCTTAATAGTAGTATGTTTAAACAGAAAATAAAAGAGTTTTGTAATTTAAGTGTAATATGAATATGGAGCTTGCAGAATTGTAATATTTATTTAACTAGTATTTTTAAGTAATGATTGTAGTGTAATGTTGTTTATGACTAATAAAGTTCTATATTCTGTACCGTGCAGCGCCTGTAGCTCGGCTAACTAAGGTGGTTTGACACGATCATCGAGGTTAAGCAACGGCCGATGCGAACAGTCTTTAGATGGATAACCATGCATAAGGCTGTCGTTTTAAAAGTGTCATTTTCATCGGACGATACGTTAATTTGGGGCATGACCCGTCGTCCACCCATGATGCATGGGCATTAATTTTCCACCCACTACAGTCAAAGTTGATACTTTTAATTATTTTTTAGAATATCGATAACTATATTGTGACCTTTGTGGTTGTCGAGGATCAGGAACTAGATTCCGCTGTCACTTTTGACACCGGACAGTGCCAAAGGCAAATTGGGTGTCGTTTAATAGGTTAGAAGAGGCGAAGAACCCAATTCCAATGTCACTTTTGACATTAAAAATGTCAAATGTCAAATTTGTCATTTGTAGGTCCCGGATGTTAGTTTTAGTACAAACATTCGTTAAGCCTAGTCAGAGGCTTACGGGTGGCTTGAAAAAGAAGAAAAATAACAAAGTCCTTTGATTCTGTTCCATACTTATCTGAATCTATACTTTTTTTGCTAAATGTTTAGTTATTTTTATGACTATGTAAGTAAGTGGAAACATATTTTGTAAACAAACAAACAAACAGCCTGCAACACCTTATTTCCCACGTGGAAAACACTCATAACTTGTTTCGTGTTTACAGAAACACAAGGTTTACATTCTGGTTTCAATATTAAAAACAAATGTAAAATTTTTGAAAACCTTTGACAATTTGTGTCGGCGGCCATCTTGTATTTAAAATTTACCGTGGTGCTTGAGTATTACATACATCGAGATTTTTCATTGGATATTCATATTGAGGTATAAGTAACCCACTATGCGATCCCACTATTGGGACTAATCCACAACGCTAACCAAGTGTACCCACACAGGCGGATGGTATGACGATGATGACGTCTTCTCATATTGTGTTCCTCAAACATGACGTTTTCCTTCACCGTAAAGCGAGTGCAAATCCACACATAGCTTGAAAATTAAGTCATTGGTGTAGAACTGGGATCGAAACCGGGGCCGTCAGATTGAAAAACAGACGTTTTCTCACTGAGCCACACTCGCTTATACATTGTTATATTGAGGCAATTATAAAAATATAAACCAGCCGCAATTTTTGTGGGGCCGACCATCTTGGACCTACCAAAAAAAGTAGGTTCTCACTTGGACTGTATGTTTTTTCTTGTGTATGCTTGTTACCAGATTACTCGAAGACGCCTGGACCAATTCGGAAAATTCTTTTTTTGATTTCTGTTTGTAACTATTTGAACAAAAAATATTCTGTAGACTTATAAGTAAGTCTTCAGTATATTTTTTTAAGAAGGGCTTTAGAGCCCTTCTTAAAAAAATGCCTAATGCTACTAGTAAAATATAAGTGGTAAAAGGGGTTACTACTTGTATATTTTAATCAATTCTATGTATTTTTGCTGTCATAGTTTTAATGTGAAAATCTTTTTTTATTCCCTTATATAGGCATTGGAACGTTACCACACGAGTTAGCGACACTCTGACCTAAGGTGGTGCAAACCTGGTCTGGAATAACTGGCTTTAAAAAATTTATTCATATCTCTTTCTCATCATGTTTTCTTTCACGTATCCATTAATGAGCTAAGTAAATAAACACATTATTAAGCAAATTTAATAAAATATTTTCCGTCCCATTTTCCTTGACAACTAAACTAAGTGATTAATTTCCTTACGGTCAACATAAATAAATTAAAAACGTGATTAGAAAAACTCTAATGGCAAGTTAATTAGGTATTTAATTGATACGTCAATATTCTCTGTAGCAAGATTAATAATACGATTTTGATTTTTTGATTTTTGCAAAATATATTAAGTAGGAAAAATATTAGCCTGACATATTAATTAGATCTGCTCTCATTTAGATGTTGTGTGATGTACGAGTATGTACGTTCAAAAGCGAGTGCGGTTCGTTGGAAAAACGTCTGCTTTTCAATCAGACGGCCCTTGGTTCGCTCTCAGCCCAACACTAATAACTTGTTTTTCAAGTTATGTTTGGATTTGCATTCAATTAACGGTAAAAAAAAACATGTTTAGGATACAGACATCCGCCACAATATCCGAAGACGTGTGTCATCCGTCGACCCGCACTTGGGGAGCGTGGTAGATTATGGCCTAGGTATATCTCTCCTCGTGAAAGAAGGCCCCGAGTCCCAGCAGTGGGAACGATGATAAAAAATATATAGATAATATAGATAAAGATAATACAATAATCAAAATATAATAAAATATAGATAATTAAATAAAATAGAAAGCTGAAACTTTCACAAGATATGTATTTCCCGTGCCGCTATAACAAAAAATACTAAAAATAATAATAAAAAATATTAAGGGGGCCCTAATACAATAAACGTGCTTTTTTCGTAATTTTTTCTTTTACTAATTGGTTACTATTGCTCAGTACCTTAAGGACACAGGCTGATAAAATTCATAAAGAAACAATTTTAGCTGATGCGGCGAAACTAATCATCATAACATCTTCAATAACAAATAAAAAATATAGCAATAGGAGTAGTATCGGGACACAATTTTCCGTCGAATTAAACACGATACAGATTATCCGACTATCTTTCTAGTGATAGAGGAAAAAATGAATTGTGTTTCGTTTGTATAGATCCAGTAAATAAAAAAAAGAATAAGTCAAATTATTGGCAAGTTGCGGTTTTTAGGCGCTCAATAGCGAGACATTAAAAAAAGTATTAACAAAAGAGTATCGAAATTACAAATGCAAAATGAATTGAAAATGTTTAAATAAATCAAAAGTATAGCTATTCAGTATGTTCAATAAAGCTAGCGTGTTTTCTTAATTTTTATTTACACAATTAAATAATATTATTGAAAGTAATTACGTAAATATAAGTTATACATACATAACTTTTTTACAAATAAATAAAATAAATAAATATTAGGACACACGGTTGGTTAGCCCCATACTGAGCCATTTCTAGCTCGTATTATGGTTGCTAACACAACTGATATACTACATATATATACATACATACATATTATATATCAATTCATATTTAACACCCAGACCCACAGCCAACAAATTTAGTTAAGCACAAAGATGTTGACCGGGCCGGGAATCGAACCCGGAACCTTCTGATTAGCAGTCCAGCATAGTAACCTTTACGCCAACGAGGTCGTCGTACAGGTAATATAATTTAATGTAACAAATTTTATATCATGCGCATGCCATAAAATTCGTGGTAAACAAGATGCATACATGGCTTTAATAACTTATATTCCAGTAGCTGGACTAAACCAAACACATCATGGCAAATATGAAATAGAGTCGTTTCAGCGAACCAATGTTATTTCTTTATCGACATAATCGACGACTAGTTAATTCACCGTTAAATTATGTACTAGAGTGTATCTACATAATTTTATCGTCAAAGGCTTAGAAATTTGACGACCTCGTTGGCGTAAAGGTTACCATGCCGGACTGCCAATCAGAAGATTCCGGGTTTGATTCCCGGCCCGGCCAACATCTTTGTGTTTAACTAAATTTGTTGGCTGGGGTCTGGGTGTTAAATATGTATGTATATAAAATGTTTATCTATGTATGTATATGTAGTATATCAGTAGTGTTAGCTACCATAATACGAACTAGATATGGTTCAGTATGTGGTTTACCAGCCGTGTGTAAAATGTGTCCAAAGATAAAAAAAAAAGTATTTTCTATTATGACTTCCGAACAGCAGACGAATATTTCTTGGAACTTGATGCCTTCATATCTGTCTGTGTTGTTCTTAGCATTGGGGGTTTAAAATCAATTTAGATGCTCCCTTTAAGATTTCATACCTAAAAGGTAAAAAACGGGACCCTATTACTAAGCCTCCGCTGTCTGTATCTCAGAAACCGTGACACCTTCAAAGCTGAAACTTTTACAGAACATGTATTTCCCGTGCCGCTATAACAACAAATACGAATGATAAAAAATTATATATATATGGAAGTACTTAGATGTGTGATTTTTGTTGTTTTATTCCCAATTTTTTGCAATAAATCAATAATAGTAACAGATAGACGCTTAAAAGTGTAATTTCACTCGTCACCCGACCCACTTCAGCGCCCAGATGAAAATACCAATTTTCAAACGACAGTCTTGTGTATGACTCATTTATAGACTGTCTGCATAGACCGTTGCTTAGCTTCGACGATCGCGTCAGATCACCTTAGCTAGCCGAGCTACAGGCGCTACAAAGTCAGTGTTAAAAATATGCAACTGATATTCAAAGTTTTGAAATGTCAAAAGAAGTTAATCAGAATAATAAATGGTTTAAAGAAGCGTAGCTCAGCTCGGAAATATTTTGAAAAGGATAGGATAATGACCGTAATTTCAATGTACATATATAATAGCCTGCTAGAAATTCATGAAAATGAAATGTACCAGAATAAAAAAAGATGTTATTCCTTATTGTTTATAAAGGTAAAGTTCTACCAGCAAATAGACTAGCTAAAGTACAGAAACAGGGATGTTATACAAAAATATTAATGTACAACAAGATGCCAGAGAAAATAACAAATCTTAATAGTAGTATGTTTAAACAGAAAATAAAGAGTTTTTGTGAATTTTATTTTATTTTTTTTATTTTATTTATTTACATTGCTTTACGGCCGAGACCAGTAACAAAGCAAGTTACATTCAAATGATATTAAATTACAATATTACAGTTAAATTAAAAAAGTGAAAGTAATTTATTTTATAATTTAAGCGAATATATGAATATGGAGCTTGCAGAAACGTTATTCATGTGTAAACAGTAGTATTTTAAATTTAATAAACATGGAAAACAAGTGCTAATGTGTGTAGTATTTAATGGGGCAGAATATTTATTTAATGAAATTTGTAAGTTAATTTAATTTTATCTAACTAATGTTTTTAAGTATTAAGTGATTATTGTAGTATGACTTGCCTTTAACGTATGTTATTTAGGGCTAATAAAGTTCTGTATTTCTGTACAAATATTAATTTCTCATACCTTCCCCATCAGAGCACGCGTTTCAGCAGGTTTTAGTTATCAATCCTTCTGGAATTTATTGTCCAATCGTGCATTCCCGCGGCCGACGGAATCTGTCGCCAAATGTCTGCAACTTGAGTTATAGAGGTGCTGTAAGGTTTACTGGCTTTAACACATAAAGTTTGGACGTGAATGTTCTTAGTTTGAAGTCATTGGCCAAGCTCAAAATTAGGTTACCAGCTGCCCCAAAGGTATCTGACGAACAGTTTGTTTACTTACAGCCTGTTTCGAATTTAACTTGGATTACAAAATATTCAAATATCAGATATGTCCGGCACATTGCCACTTTAGCTTGCTTATGCGTTGAGCTATGTCGGTAGTTTTGGTTCTCTGTCGAATTACTTCGTTCCGGATACGATCCTGTAGAGAAACACCGAGCATAGCTCTTTCCATAGCTCGCTGAGCGACTATAAATCAAATAACTATTCATAATAAATTACGAAATGTGTTTTGTTGAAACGACGACCTCGTTGGCGTTATGAACTGTCAACTTGAGAGCCTCAGGGTCGGTTCTCGGCACGGCCGACTTTTTTGTGAAGAATTTGTTGGTTGTGGGTCTGAGCGTTAAATATGTATCGGCATAAAGCAAAAATATGTATGTATATATGTGTAGTATATCAGGTGTTAGCAACCATAATACAAACTAGAAATGCTTTAGTTCAGGTCTAACCAGCCGTGTGTGAAAAATATGAACAAATTATTCAAGAAAGTAACGTAACATACTTTTGCAGAAGTACTAGGAGAAATAAAACTTATAACGCGCTATTAGGAAAACAGTTGTGCCTGTGTATGTTTCTTGACCAGTCAAATTATAGACAAAGTGCGTCACTTTTCTGGCATCAATCCAAAAGTATTTATTCAAAGAAAGTTATTTAAATAAATATATTAAATTTTAATTAAAATCAATATTTAATCAATTTGTGTTTGCTAAATCAGACTTTCTTTGTTTTCCCCATGTTCTTAATTTGGATGCTCGTTAATTTTCAATTCAAATGTCATGTCCTGCAAGTTATTCGTCCGCTACGGTTTAGGGTTGACACTCTGATCAAAGCGAGGTGTTAGTAAGTGATTTACAGGTAGCATGTTTTATCTATGCTTGAATAAGTTTTAGAAGTTTAATACAAAACATTTGAGCCCTTTAACAATTTTGACGACCTCGACTATTACGGAATGGTTACCATGGCGGACTACCAATCAGATGATTTCGGGTTCAATTCCCGGCACGGCCAACTATCGCATGACATTTATCTATATAAAGTAAGTACGTATGTTTATGTAGTTTATCAGTTGTGTTAGCAACCATAATACATACTGGAAATAGTTTAGTATGAGGCTAACCAGCTGTGTGTGAAATGTGTCCTAATATAAAAAAAAAACAATTAAAAACGTACGATATACTGAATTTAATTCAACTTGTACCTTTAGCAATGGAGACTCTGGGTAGTTGGAGCAGTGAGGCGAAGAAATGTATCCACGAGCTAGGTCTTAGGATAAATAACATCACCGGTGACTCCCGATCCGGGTCGTTCTTGGTGCAGAGGTTGGCCATAGCTATTCAGCGCGGTAATGCAGCGAGCGTGATGGGCACCTTTGCACCGGGGGCGAGCAGGGGCGGGTTATTTGATTACTATTAGTTTTAGTTTTAATATGTGACATGTTTTATAGAACGACTATGTACAAAACTGTAATTGATATGATTATACATTCAACTTTAAAGTATTTTTTATGATAAGTCTGACAAGGCGAGCAATCCTCTAGCCATAATCAAGGCAAGGCGAGCATGCCGCTAGCCGTTAGTCCAGGATAAAATGTATCCTTATATTGCCTATACTTCTTTAAAGCGATGACATTTCAGTCGGGAGTGCGGCTGCCTTACGTCCCAGTAGGTCGTGTATTCGATTCACGCCCGTGAGCTCAAGCTTTTGCTTAGTAAAAACATTGTGAGCGTAAAAAAAATCGTAGCGAAGTTTCTATGCTTAACGAAGGACTCCGGGTTCTTCCGGGAAACACTCCGGCTGTGGCCCTTCCCGGATAGCTGACCAATCTGATATGAACGGCAACGGTTAGACGCCGTCGTCCACCCCGAGTTCGATGAAGCGGGTGTCGGAACCCCGTCTCCGAACACCCTCGAGTCTAATAGCCTTTTTTGACACCTCTTACTACAAACAGGGGCAATTCCGCAGCCTTATTCTTTCACCGAGGCTGCAAGGTTAGCTGGTCAAATGCCTAGATGTAATAATATGTAAATAATAAATAAATAAATAAATTGTTTATTCAGGCAAAACATACATTCACATATTAAAATGACATTCCTAATTATGATTATTATTTTGAACATAAGAATACATATTAATATAATTATTTTTTTATTTGTACACAAAATTTGATATTTTTATTTTTCAACAGCGGTTTCGGTGATAAGCAGATAATTTAAGGGCACTAACTCCCTCAGTAGGATTCCCTGAGTTTGAGGGACTTAGTTTCTCTTCTAGGGTGTCAGATGTGAGTGAGTGAGTAGGCAGTTAGTAGACCGCAAGAACATAGGGGTAAAAATATATATATACTGAGGAAAAGTAAGTATTTTCTTATTAAGCCTGTATACCCCTATCAGGTTATGACAGGGGGCGCAAAGTTAAAGAACCAGCTGTCGTCTCGATATGACAACTGCGAGGAAGTTTCACTCGCAATGTTGCCTTAAATGGCATAAGGTGCTGTTACATTTGCAATTTTTTGTATGGATCTTTTGACGTTAAAATTGATTGGTAGGTAAGACAGTTTCATACATTTTAGTCATGCCTGTATGACTACGTTTACATAACAAATATTAGATTTTTTCCATCATTTAATTAGTATTATAAATAAACGTGCATGGAAACAAGAATAAATTAAAAAATTTAAAATCCCTGACAATATATTTTGATCTTTGTTTCAAATTTTTTTTTAAATATTTTTTTTTTTCTTATCTTAATTCGTTTTCAGAGCACATCGGAAATACATTAATATTTAATTTTGTCTTCTATTTGCTTTTAAGTTGTGTACGTACACATATAAGATCTCATTTTACACACAACTGGTTAGTCCCATACTAAACCATATAGTTTCTAACACTAACAAATACAAACGTATTGAATCTGAATAATGTTTGTATAACCGGCTATCACTTACGTTTATTTTGTCGGAATTAGCCCGACATGTTTCAGCACAATTGAATCTGACAAGCGAATCACATACACTGATACAAACTATAAGACGACCTTTTAGTGTCAAGGGCTGATATACATATTATTATGTGGAATAATGGAATTATTATTATCTAAACTTAGAACTCCATTCTGAAATCACCTTAGCGCGACCTGGAAGAGAGCGCTCCTTAGTAACTTTCCTGTATATTTTAATGAAGGGGTGTTTGTCAGTTGTCAAAATAAGTGGGGTGTTGTTTAATGGAGCAATTAATAAACGTCTTAATGTGTCATAGAAGTTTGAATCTTTGTTATTTATTCTTGATGGTATTGTTATTTGTATTATTACTATTGTACCGTGTTCAGCTACACCATACAAATTTGAGCAAAGTACCAGCCGCCCGGCAGTGGAAATTTCAGTAAATAAATTCTTTTATAAAGTGAACAATGAACAATATTGAAATAATAAGCTTAACGGTTCTATCTAATGTTATTATTAATAGAAATTGATATCAATAATATTACCTTTATCTATTATCTATCTATATTATTTTATCGTAAATATTTTTTTTATAACATTGAGTAGCATAATTTTTTTTAATTTTTAATCGTCTTTTTTGCAATATATTTAACTATCTAGCGAATTTTGCATAGCTGTGTTTTGGAACTCTAACAATTTTTAACTCTAAATTAAAGATAATAAAACTGAAAAAGCTGTAGCCCTATTATTTACATAGGATTTTACAATGCAGTTTTCGTTTTTGACGATATTAAATAAAGTTTCATTATCATTTTCTTTTTCTTTTCATCTTTATTTTTCAGAGAAAAAACAAAGTCAATTTTATTGGATCTGCCTAACTTTTACCGATGAGATCATTTGTTTACGTTTAGACTTTTTTAATTGAATAAGTTAAATTATGCAATATAATATTACAATATTTTAATTTGCGCATTCGAATAAACTTGTAAAAACATTAATTCTAGGTTTTCCGACGCTACTTCATCACAGAACCTAAAGATTTAAACTAACCTCTTCTCATTTCATTTTAGAATCTCATATAATTTGAAATTCATCAAGTATCATTACTAAAATGCATAGAAGTAGTAAAACGAAACTCAGTTTTACTTTGTAATACGGAAAGCGCATTTGGTTTAAAACTGATCGTAAAATATCTATATAATAAAAATTGGTGTATGTATGTCTGTCTATTAATAAGTGTTTTTCTGATATAAGCATTAGTTCTGATTGATTGTTTTTTACAATACCTACTAAAATGTCCAATCACTGACATTGTATGTTTTTTTTTTATTATCTTGTATTAACGTTGCAAGGTTGTTTAATTATTAATACAGAAGCTTCAGATATTGGTAAAAGTTTGAGTTACGTTTCTTTTTAAACAAAAAAAATAAGAATTCGGTTCAATAGACGCTGATTTAGTTCTAGTTCAATAATGTTTTTTTTTTTAAAACAGTGACATAGCTTCCTTTTCGATAACCGATGTGAACATTACCTATTATTGAAATAGTTAAACAACTTGTTGTAGTAAAATATTTTTTATAGTCTTTATTGCGTGAGAATAAATAATTTTGAATTAAGTTGGAACCGGTTAATTATAATTTACTTAAACGAAGAGGCAACTCGGCTGTCATTTTGGGAACCAGTCCCGCTGGAACTGATTTTTAAAATTATTGTTTAAAGTTACGTATATATTTTTATCATATACGTTATGTATTATTATTATTTATCGAAGCATGTCATAAATACTTCATAATAATAATTAAATTACTATTTAAATTAAGGCAAACTCACCAGGCTTTTACTACGTGGCAGATATTCCAAGATGCTGGCAGCATTGCCCCGTTGAAGAAATAGCTGCCAGCTCTTGGGTCTCCAGAAGCGAGGACCCAACGCTTCCCAATGTTAACTTGGAATTTGTTAACAGATTATATATTATTTTCTTAAGAATACGCCGTATCGTGTAGTATCTTTCAGTCCAGGTTTTTTACTCTTTTAAGGCACAAGTAAACCAGCGTACGGTCGCTAGTCAGGTATATGATCCAGGTTTAAATGTTTAAGCCATTCTAAAAGTTCAGGTTACATCGCCTCGGTTTAAGAATATCAAGCGGATGCGGACGCTGAATGAATTTTTAGGAGATTCATAGTTAAGTTTAAGCAACTCTTGTTTTTTTATGATTTCTTTGTTGCCAAAGAGAAATTTTAATATTGCCGATAAATACTAATTTTTAGTGCACAGACGTAGCTTAAGTTTTATCTTTCTAGATAATAAGTAAGTGGTTCAAAAATATTGGCTAAGTGCGTGTTGGACTCGCGCATGAAGGGTTCCGTACCATTGTTGTATGGGAACCCCCCGTATATATTATTTTTTAAATAAATTATTTAAAAACGCTGCACAAATGCTCACAAAATTTAGCCTTATTTAAATACAGTCAATTAATTGGGACAATTTGACAACCAGAGTTGTGACATGGTTGTCATGGTTACATTAAAATAGTTTAAGTATTTATGTATTAGGCTGCGAAGTTTTCTAATCCACCCTCGTATATTTGTTGTATGGGAACCCTCCTCGAACATGTATTTTACTTAAATTTTATAATTTAATTTGATAGAACTTTTAAGTAAATTTTAAGAATCTAGCATTTACCGTAATTGATATATAGCAAAAATTACGAAAAAAATACACGTTTGTTGTATAGGGACAATATATAGTATAGGGGTTTAATTTTTAGTATTTTTTACTATAGCGGCACGGAAAATACATATCTAGCTATTACGGTTTCTGTGATATAGCCTGACAGAGAGGAGACAGACAGACAGACAGCGAAGTCTTAGTAATAGGGCGGGTCCCTATTACTAATACTGTCTACAGACAGACAGACAGCACACATTTTTACCTTTTAGGTACGGAACCCTAAAAATGAGCGACAGTAGACAACTAAAAGTGTCCCAGCAGTGGGATACATTACGGACTCGGGGCCTTTTCCCGCATTGAAAATTGTTTTAAAGCACTTTTGTAAATAAATTGTATAATGGAGCAATAAAGTGTAAAAAAACTGTGTCATAACAGATACGTGGAGAATATACATTGCGTACTTTTTTTTTTCACACACGGCTGGTTAGTCTTATACTGAACCATTTCTAGCTCGTATTATGGTTGCTAACACAACTGATATACTACATTATACATACATACATATTATATATAAATACATATTTAACACCAAGACCCACAGCCAACAAATTTAGTTAATCACAAAGATGTTGACCGGGCCAGGAATCGAACCCGGAACCTTCTGATTAGCAGACCGACATGGTAACTTTACGCCAACAAGGTCGTCTATGATTAGTTAGAATCAATCAAAACAACTTCCCACTCGCCATTTATTCATTATTTTTCCTATTCATTCATTCTTTCATTCTAACTTAAAAAGTTATCTCAGATTCGAGTCACGTATTGCCTAGACAAAATCAAATCAGAAATGCTGAAGGTCCAATTTTTTCAAATCAACCTTACCGAATAATCGTAATAAGCTAACCCTGATTGGTCCCATCGTGTTTGTTTAATAATATTTACAAATAGTCGTATAGAATACGATATACGAATGCTGATGATGATAATTTATTCTATATAGCTAGTAGAATTCGTACGTATTGTTAGTCGGTACTAATAAGTAAAATAACTGATTATAGTTTGTAATTTCTGGTAAAAAAAAACAGCATTATGGTTGAGAGAGATTTGTTTAGTTTTAGTTTAGTTTTCTCAGCTTAAAACTAAAACTGCTGGCAATAATGAAAGGAATTAGTTAAAGTGGAATTTAATTTAGTCCTGTAAAAATTATGTGACTTATTTACTTATTCTCTTAACTACTCATAATACGGGTATACTTCTAGTTCAGATTTAGATTTTGACTTTTGACTTTTTACTTTTAACTTTTGTTATATATTTCTATGTTAATAATATAATACATATATGAATTGAATTGAGCTCTAAGTACTGGCAGCAATACCGCGTTGAATGGCAATATTGCAATGTTGAGTCAAGGACAGCTCAGCGGTAAAGCGCCTCTTTAATCTGCGATCTGGAAAATTCACATTTTAATTTATTATGTATTTAAGTGAGTTGTTTAATGTGTTTAAACAAACAATCAGTGAAGACACCGATACAGAATTGAAGTTCTACACTTTCACACAAAACGCTTGGCGTCAACCTTTATTGTGAGGACAACGAAGCTTTGAAACTCTCTACCTGAGTCCTACTCCTTGCCGGAATCCCTGTTCCCACTGAACTACAACCTGACTGTCTTCAAGGCGAGAGTGAACCGGTTTCTTCTAGGCAAGCGCGTCTCATCTTAGACTGCAATATCACTTAACATCAGGTGAGTTGTGGTCAAGCGCAAGCCTATTAAGTATAAAAAAAAAGAGTCTCTGTTTCCTGAGAGGTACCTTTCATTCGGGGGTCTTGAAGAGTAATTAGGTATTTTTTAGGTAAGCATCCCACATCGTAGACTACAGCGTAGCTTTACATCAGGTGAGCTGTAGTTATGGGCAAATCGTTTAAAGGTAAAAAAAATATCAAGATTTTTTTTTTTTTATCTAACCTATTTTGTCCCACTGCCGGGCAAAGGTCTCTCCCAATGATTTCCACGCTTTTCTGTCCTGGGCCAGTTCCTCCCAGTTGGTGTGGAAGTCCACCAACTCCTTGCGCCATCGAGTTGGCGACCTGCCTCGTCTTCTGCCATCTAAAAAGTCCCACTCCACGGAAACCTTTGCCCAACGAATTTTCTAACATCCTCCTCCTCCTCGCGTCGTTTTCCTCACTGCTGAGGGTCGTGACCCCCGCCACGGATCTTCATCTCCCGCACGATCTTGCGCCATCGACTCCGGTCACTTGCCGTGTGAATGCCTTCATGAACTTTTGTTCCGAGTGTGGTGCGAATCTGGTCAGTCCAACGCACCGGACTTCGTCCTGGCGGTCTTTTACCCTCGATCTTGCCTGTGATAACTAGCTTTTCAAGGTTGCTACCATCTTTACGAGCTATGTAACCGAAATACTCAAGGTAACTTGTGCTTGTGCTTTTCTAACATAAAATAAAAGTAATAAAGAAAGTATAGAAGCAGAGCCAGGTAACAAGCACTAGCTTACCTAATGAAGCTACCCTCCATGTGTTTGCTGCTTGTTTGTCCGACTGAATGCTAATAGCGCGATGCTTCGCCAGGGAATCCCTAATGAAGATACAAAGCCGTTGTTACAAGAGATTTAGTTATATTGGTTAGGTGAGGTATTTGTTTGGTAAAATAAGCAGTTATATATTATATAGTTCTCCAAAATTTATTCTTATTCTAAGTATGAGCTAAGTGACCAAGCTCTGGTGTCGACAGTTTTCAAGCCGCCCTGAAACTTCAGACTTGTCTGTACTGTGTAAATACAGCTTATGCAAAATTCAAAGCTATTTCAATAAAAAAAAAATAACATTTTTTTATCAATGGGAACTGTTTTATAAATGTGGTGAATATGAAAAATCTATACATCTACATATCCGATTTATTTTTCTTTTACTTTGTGCATTATCACAAAAACTTTCCTGTATTTACTTTAGTCTTAAAATATACATTGTGTAAATCTAGGAACTAATCTCTATTTACAATTTCATGAGATTTAGAAATATACAAGATTAACGAATTGACAATAGCTATTAGTAGGTACACAATAAGGGAAACCTACCTGCCTTAAAATCACACAATATATAGAAAAACCAACGCATACCATTTGCTCCACCATCAACAGTAATCTACCAAACATCCAAAACATCCCTCCGAATCAACCCCTACCCTACATTCCCTTTAGATTCCCTAGGGATAGGGTTGTAACAATAGAACCACTTGTCAGCCCTAGTGTTCGTAATGATAGCATTTGTTCAAAAGGGGTACTTTTGAAAGGAAGAATGGGTTTAATTTTTCGCCTACTGATTTAATGATTAAAGGTATAATGAGATTGTTTGACTGTATGTTGCTTAGAGTAATGGTGAAATAGTAAGTGGCATTATATTATTAGGGCCATTAACGAAGCTTACTTTAAGATCCCCACTACTGGGACTCGGGGCTTTCCCGTACAAGGAGAGAGATAAGGTAAAAATTATACTCGTAAATTAGAAATAGAAAAAATAAGTACAAATTCAAAATTATTGTATGAATGTCTCAAAATTGCATTTAATTAATAAACCAACCATTTAAATTAAAAAAAAATTGGTAAAAATGTTGATATTTCAATATTTTTTTTACATTTATAGATAAAAGTTAAGCACTTAATTAACAACTTACATAAAGACAATTATGGAGATAATGGTAACACTTAAACAGCTATCAGACATCTCTTGGGAATTTTAGTCCCAGGCCAAAAAAAAATGGTCTTTGCTTTAGGGCGTAGACTAGACAAAATCTTGATTTTACTGTGTTTTTGCTATAAATCGTAAAAGGTAAAAAATACCAAAAAAAATACGTAAGGTATCACTTTAAATATATTTATATTTATTTTAGTACCAACCTATATGATCAATATGAAACAAAACTGGTTAATATAACTTAATCTTGATGAATTAACCAGTTTTATTTCTAATTCATAAGTCTGATTGGTATCAAAATAAGTATAAATATTCTTAGAGAGGTTCTTTAGACGGCTTTTGAGCTTATTTCTTCCATATTTTTTACCCATAACTATTTATAGCGAAAAAAGTGCAAAATCAAGATTTTTCCCTTGCCTTCTTCACCTTAAGAGTTTTAATTAATTCCGTCTCGAAAATGGATCTGGCAGAGCAGCGATTGACAATTCTTGTTTTGTTAAATTAAAGAAGGTACTTCACTACGACCTTTCATTCAAACTATTGTCAGGCACCTGACTAAAAGGTTTGCTATGTCTTGCTATTAATAAATTAAGACTAAAAATGTCCTCTATCGTGATGAGATACTATGGATTTAATATATCTGGCGCTAATTATTATACGTCAACTTACTGTTCAATTTTATTGATAGTATCATTAAGAGTACCTACTGTTATGTGTTTTTTTTTTTTGGCCAAATTGTTAAAAAATACAACTTTGATTGTAGGTATTGTCTAAGTCCTTGTGCTGAAAGTGCGGGCTGTTTCCCGAATAAAAGCAGTTGTTTGTGTTAGATTTAAGATTATTAGATTGAAGGATAAATTTAATATTAAAACTATTTAATATTTAAACTATTTAAATGCTATGTGAATAATGATGAATTAAAATTATATTACATATGCTATTTTACAAATTTTCATAAGAATTAGTTAGAATCGCATTTTTTTTTACCAGTGTTAAATCATATTGTATTAATAAATACAATTTTGATTTGAATTAAATTAGAATTACAATTTTACGATTATTCCTTAAATATGATTGCGGTTAATATCTTTGATAAAATTATTTGTTCTTTTTGTTTAATGAAGGTTTTTTACATTAACTTGTAGTTTTAGTTATTGATAGATTCTCAATTGCTCTACAGCGCAGTAATGCAGCGAGCATGATGGGCATGTTAGCACCAGAGCGGATTATTTTTTGGTTAAAAAAAACTCATTTTAGTATACTTGACTTTGACTTTGAATCAAGGTATTTAGACTAGGCATTGAATTTACAACTAAATATATTTGTAACTAAGATATTAAAATTTCTATTGTAACCAGTTCGTATAGTTGTAGAATTCGGAAAAAATATCGCTTGGCTCACGAAGTAAGCTAGTGTCGTAAAATAATTGATTCGTCACTCTCTCAACAACCCCTATTTTAACATTGCCCCTCAATAAAGTCGTATTAACCCTTGCTTATAAATATTGATGCAATATTTGAATAACGATGAAAATAGGCTTATTTTGAATTATTTTGTAAAGCCACGGTAAGCCTGGAGCACAATATTTGGTTTGTATATTTTCCCAGTACAGTGTAAATGTAACGTCACTCGATTTAACGACAAACTCTCTAAAGCATCGAAATCAAATCATTTATTGCAGATAATGGCAATCAAGATATTAACTATCACAACTTGAAGTCCTTCAAACTCTGGCTTTCAGCGTGCAATATAGGTGCTAAATCTCATAAATTCAAATTCAAATTCGAATTTGTTTATTACAGAAAAATATTACAGATTATTACAAAATAGATTAAACAAAACAAAACAAATATTATAAAAGTGAACATTAATTATGATATGAGAACTAGTCTCGTGCCGTGAGTGCTGTTTTCTTCAGGGTACCTTCAACAATATTATTTCGTAAACCACTTCCATTTTACATCATTTAATTATACAGTATTCCATTTCAGTAATAAAATTAGGATTTAGAAATATATATTAAAAATAAGATATAAAATAATGAAACTAAAGTAATATAATAAAGGCAACATTTGACCGTAATTGATAGTTTGGGTATTATCTATTGATTTTTTTGTAGCTTCAAAGTTCTTTTAACAAATTTCCAAACCATTTTATCCACAAGAGATTAGCAAAATGGCGAAGAAGATCACAAACAACTCGACGGCAAATTGGTTCGTTTATAACTGACTCCGAATCACATTATGCTGTCCGCCCACACCTAAAGCTAACCAGGGTTGCCAAGCATGAAAAAAATCAGCAAAGTAGCAAAAAAATGTCTAGCCAGGTCTATGATAATCAGAATAAATAATTTTGTTGATAACATAATAATTGATTCTTACTTTATTGTTTATTTAATAAATGTTTGTCTATTTAATATTTTTGGTGGTGATATTGTTTATTAATTAATACGAGTATATAAAATCAAGATAATGCATTTATGGATGAAGAGTTAAATTTGTTTATAAAATTCATAGATTTATGAATAATATAAGGCTACCTAAGTATTAAACGTGTTGGGCTAGCTTCCCTCCGACCTTAGATATTTACCTAAAACTGATCAAAAAATTTTTCTTGTAGGAATCAGTTGGTATTATTTTAAATGAAAAAAAAAACGAAGGACATTGAAAAACAATCACTGTAAAGGTCACATTGAAAAATGTTTAATTAAGAAACTATGTGCATTATTTCACATATAAATTCGGTTAATTATTAATTAACAAAGCGTTTATGTATTTTAATATTTAATAAATATTATATATTATAAAAATTATTTGACCTATTTAGCCGGTTTAAACCTGGCAACACCTAAATACCTGGGGAGAATCGGGTGGCCAATAAATATGCTAATCTAACTGTTCTCTTTGACTCTTAGGCAGAAATACTATTTTAATATCGATCAGGCAATGATTTTCTGATTTTCAGCTCAGTGGGATTGCTACGCCGTAGCCGATAAATTTATCTCTTCTACGACGTAGCTTTGCTACGACAAATTGCTACGAGATTTTAATATTCTTGAATTTTAGCAAAAAAAGCCGGATTCGTTAACTCGTGTAGTTATAGTACGCATGTTTAAGAAGTACCTGTAAATAAAGACCTAGAATCGTTCCAAAATTTCAACAACAGAGCTTATCTACTTAGCTCTGGCAAAAAGAAAAGAAGGAAAGACCTTCATGTCGTATAATGAAAAGATTAGATTAAAAAGAGAGGGTTTATATTTTTGTAAAAGGTTTTAATATTTTTTCCCAAGCAAAATGTTATTTTCACATCAAAATCTCCTCTGAAAACTGAGCTAAACCATTTATATAACGGAAAGTGCACTCAAATTAAATTCCGTGTTAATTTAAAAACTCTGAAGCGCGCTAACTTTCTTGCGCTTGGTGAGTTACCTAGGATTGTTATTAGGTTAACTTATTAATTATTATTTTATGACAAAACTTAAGAGAAGGTTAATATATTTTTAAGTTTAAAACAACTATGTATCCATAGTAGCTAACTTTACTTATTGTTCTTAAGCTATATATATATTTTTTTTTTTCAAAGTTATACTTAATATATATTATTTTAAAAAATCACAATGTTGCATGGGAGCCTCTAGAGCCGTAAAAACGGTTGGTGTTTGTCTTTTCCGTACCACCGCCTTCCATTTATAGTTGCCTGGCAGAGCTCGTCGCCATAGGCGATAAAGCCGCCATTTTGCTCTTGTTTGTAAGTTCTCTACCTTGACATATTTTATATTTCTTGGTGTGCAATAAAACTATATTTTATTATTATTTAACTCATTACATCTAGGCAATTGACCATTGGATTGAGTAACCACACGATGAATTATGTGGTTACTCAGCCGTAGTGCCGCTTAAGCGACACTACGGACTGAGGTGGGATATGTCTAGTCTGGATTAACTAGTTCTCAGGACCCATCGTTAGGTACTTGGCAAAAGTTTTTGCTTAGAACTTTAGGGTGATTGCTAGCCAGGCGAGAACTAGATAATGCTCTACCACCATGCTATAGTTTCCTCACGATGTTTTCCATCATTTGCGGAGATTATTTTTTTATTTGTGTTTACAACTTTTGCCTTTATAATATTTATTTAGATACTTGTTAGATGATCAAGACTTCTTCTTCTTAGTATGAGCTAATTGGCCAAGCTCTGGTGTCGAGTTTCAAGCCGCCCGAAGGCCTCTGACATAGCTTCAAGTGAATGTGGTATATATATCGTACATTGAAAAACATATTATACTCGTTTAAAGCACTATAAGGCCAAGGCTATAAACTCATTTGTAGGTAAAATTGAATTATTTTCCATTTAATAAAATAATTAACCCTCGGCATGCCTGGTAGGGTCTGAGAGACCCACCACTGCGGTTAAAGTGCTACAATTTATTCAAATTTTAATTTCGCGTGCAACCGCTCTCAGTAGCTGACCGTAGTGAACCTAGTTACACTCTCCGTCCACTACCACAGTCCGGGGCCCACTCCAGTAGTGGTAGGACAGGTGTAAAGTGCTTTCGGGTCTCACAGACCTCACCAGGCATACGGCGTGACATTTTTGTGTAAGTATTAATTTGGTATTTTCTGTGATTTTATGACTTATTTATATTTATATCTATTATTTTTTACTGGAAACATGTTTTTTATATGAAACGCTAGATTTTGATGTATTATAGTAACAGTAAATGTTACTGTAGGGACCTAACAGTTTTTTTTATGGTTTCTCTTTCGTAAATTAAAAGACATTTAAAACTGTAATGTTTCTAAGACATTTGGTTTTGATTGTTTTAGTTTGGTATTGTTTTAGCAGTTTTAACATTCTATAACAAAATGAAATAGTGGTGTTGACAACGTTGACAAGCTTATTAGATCTCATGATGTATCACGAAACTCCAGAAGATGGCCGCTCACATTTTTCTTCTGGCTGCTAAACTCTACAGGAATAAATGCAAAATCTTCCAAATGCTCAACTGCCCTGACATGAAAGATATATCGCAGAAGTTTTATCAAAGATCTGGGTATCGCACTGATAGAATCACATCTACAATCAAAACAGAAAACACTAGTCTTTCTACAGATCTTCGAAAACGAATTGCCAACCGTATGGGTCTCCAAGAAGCCCACCTGTAAAAAAAAACAGCTCCAGGTGTAAGACGTAGATGTCACGTATGTCCGTCAAAGAAAAATCGCAAATAGCAACATATCTGTGAGATGTGCAAGAGCTATATGTGCCTGGATCATGCAATTTTCCTGTGCGAAAATTACTTCAAAAGGAAAGCTCGTGATGATGACGTTGAAAATGAAGGAGACCAATTACTTTAGCTTCGAATATAAGATAATATATGTGCCTAATGTTTCCCAAAGTCTGATTAAGATACCTTTTGTTTAAGTTGATTTTGCATATTTATAAACATACGATGTAAATTTTAAGTTGAAAAAAGTATACCGAGTTTCATTTAAAAAAATATATATAAAATACTATTTATTCGACAACGTATTTTATTTAAATCCCTTTAAAATATCTTTAATTTAAATATTAACCCATAACTTTTTCTAATTTTTTTTAATTTGTAGGCAAAAAAATATATTGAAATTTAGGGTCTCACAGACCCACCAGGCATGCCATGTAACTTTTTGCCACCAGGCATGCCAAGGGTTAACAGAGTGTATGTTCTAATACAATCAGTAGCGTCTTACCTACATTTTACATCGAGTGCCGTATATTAAATCACAAGCTTTTCTCTCCGACTTAACTTGTATACCAAAGTGTCTCGGGCTAGGTTCCCGGCACGGCCAACATCTTTGTGATGAATATAATTAAAGATTTTTCCGAATGTAAATATATGGTAACTTTGACGTACGATTGGCTAAAAAGCTCAAAAAAAAAAAGGTAAACTGGTTCTACTCGGTTAGCCACTGCGATATGAATGGGCATGTTTTTTTGCCTTTTTAGTTCGTAGAAGCCAAGTCAGAGGCCTTCGGGTGGCTTAAAAACTCTGGATCTAGAAATTGGCTACATAGCTTACACAAGGAAAATAAATTCTTAAAATATTATTTACTCGTATGTGTAGTATGTATGAGATTCAGTGTTTTTCAGTTTCAGATTATTTTATTCAATATAAGTACAAAAGTAGGTACAAGACGAATCGAAAGAATTGTCGTTCGAGGAGTCAACACCTCCTGATGATGCCTTGTGGAAAAGCGAAACACGTGTTGAGTAAGAATTTCCGAATTGAGATAGGTAACGTTAATATTAGAATTATAATATGTTTCAGGTTGCTCCGGTGTGTGAGGAGACCAGCCACGCGGAGTGAATCTTCGTTGTGTTAGGAGGGTAGATTAGGGATTAGTTTACTGGTGTGAGTTGTAGTGGAGGTGTGGTGGTCGGTCGGAGTAACACACCTAATTTTATTTTAATATTTTCTTTGCTTGTTAAATTACATTTTTAATGGATGGGTTCCTAAAATACTATGCCAGAATAACCCGTTTCGTTGTGTTCCTAACTTTACCATACTAATGATTGTTCGTTGTGTCTGAAGTTAGTGAACACGAGCAAAGTATGAAGTTTAATATGTCAATGTGTGAATTCTTCATTCATTGCTTGACTGTCTATTTGTTTACTGTTAAAATAATTTTAATTACATTTTTAATGGATGGTTTCCAAAAAGCTATGCCAGAATAAGCCGTTTTAGTGTGTTCCTAACTTTACCATACTAATGATTGTTCGTCATATCTGAAGTTAGTGAACACGAGCTAAGTATGAAGTTAAATATGTCAATAAGTGAATTCTTCATTCATTTCTTGACTGTCAATTATTTGATTGTTAAATTAATTTTCATTTCATTTTTAATGGATGGTTTCCAAAATTCTATGCCAGAATAAGCCGTTTCAGTGTGTTTCTAACTTTACCATACTAATGATTGTTCGTCATATCTGAAGTTAGTGAACACGAGCAAAGTGATAAGTGCTATTTGAGATATCGCGCAAAGTTTGTTGAGTATGCTCTTACCATTTGGGTTTCAGCAATAACTGTGGTAGATGCAAAAATATATTTTTACAGATCAGTCATTTCATTTTGTATTCAGTCAGTCATTGTCGTGAGTTTGGGTGTTTGAATGCAAGAAAGAAAGAAAAAAGAAAGAAACATGAATTTTGAGGCACAAACAACAAAGAAAAATAATAGAAAAGAAAATAAAAAAATAATAATTACGTGTCACAAAAAAGTTTTTCGCATAGAAAACGGTCACACTTACTTATTATTAAAAGTTGGAATGAGTCCAACAGTTTCGGTGCTTTCCGAGCACCATCTTCAGGGATGAGTGTTGCACTCACAAAAAGTATTGCTTTCTGTTTAAAATTTAGAAAGTATTACCGGCTGTTACCTGAATACATAGTAGCTATTTCTATTTTTTATTATAACAGTTGAAAAGTGCTTTTATGGTTTTTTTCTCCGTTTTCAAATCATATGAACCCAGAGTCACAAAATTCTAAATATTACTTAAAAATTAATTAGGTTATGTAATAGTTTCCTTGCTTTATAACTTCGTAACTGACCACGGCTTGTATTTATTATGTATTTGTAGATTAAAGCTACAATAATAGTAATGAGACAAACGTGGCATTACGCTTACCCATAAGGCTCCGATTAGTATAAGAGTATCAAAAGTTCACAGCGCTTAGAAAGATTAGATTTTTTGTGCCCTTTTCTGGGATTTTGACTGCAAATATAAATACAAAAATAAAAACTGTAAAATAAGTTAGATTAAAGTAGAAGTAGCACACATATTCAAATCAAACACTAACTTAAACACAATTTGGATTGATAAAATCAAGTTGATAATTTGAATAAGAAAGGACGAAATGACAAAAAAAAACTTACCAAATGACAAACCTTGAAATGAGATTTTTTCAAGTACGTTGGTCTTCGTATTGGCCTTCTTATTGTACAAGTTGGTGAAACTTCCGGTACTTAGAATTGTTACTGTTGATTTACAAGAGACCGCTTGTGTGCTGAGAGAATGGTATTATGAAGAACAAAAAACACTTTCCACTTTCATATTCATTTTTTTTTGCGAACTACTAAATTGAAACTTACTTAGAACTTAATCTAACTATGCCTAAAGTTTTCCTAAATACGACAGAGTAAAAAATTGTTCAGCTTGTTTTATTTGTTTTTTTTTTTAAGACTGAAAAGTCGAATAAATTATAATACAATACTTAATGTATACTAAAAAACAAATCAATGCATGAAAAGAAAAAAACAAACAGAGGTAGAAGACGATTTCTTCCAGGCATCTTTTGGATAGACCTTAGATTAAAACAGAAATTACTGGTTACTTACGTAAATCTATTTAAGGTTAGCTTTAGTAACTAAGACATAAATATAGTAAGGTTAAAAAAAATACACTCAATAACTATTATAAGCACATTCTAGTTTAGATTCCCTTACGTACCTGGCTCACTTACCATTGACTTAATAAAAACATTAACCTTCTAGTTTCGCGAGTCACTAAATACGAGACCCAACTGAAAGTCCTGAAATTATTTGCAATTTTAACTCATTATCAACAGAAATTAAAAACAAACATACAGGTTTTTTTAATCAGTGAAAATTTCTAAGAGCAAATTTTGAAAACAATTTTTAGTAACAAATTTTCCCACACCTCACCGGAAGATGTTCCGTCTAAGGAACAACCTCAAGTGTTTCACAAAGTACGAGTCCTTTGCTTCCACGCCAGAGTTTCCTTTCACCGAACTTGGAGCACCATTGTTCTAATTTACAAGACATCGCTTTGGAAACTCCGTGTGTCGCTCATTTGCATTTTATTGTTAAAGCTCTGTGTATAAGTACATTTTGTATTAGTATTTTGTTCCTGAAATACGTTTGCTGTGTTCCTGCCCTTTGAAATGCTTCTAGCCTATAACTAAATTAAAATATATTGAATTTAAATGTAAAATTAAATCTGTCCTAACAAAGACACATAGACTTTTTATTTAGGGGAAACCTAAATACTACAAATTCAATAAATATTACTTAATGTTAAATCTAATTTAAATTTAATTAAATTAAAATTAAATCATTCTTGACATATAATGCGTTCTATAAATTAGACGAATACCTGGACATGAAGCTCACAAAAGGATATTTTCACATATCCACTGTAAATGACGTACCAAAAATAATTAATGTTATCTAAGGTTAATAAAACATCTGAATCTGAATCTGAATGGCACACTGATTGTACTGAAACATGTCGGGCTAATACCGACAAAATAACCGGCTATAGCTCGGCTAGCTAAGGTGATCAGACGCGATCATCGAAGCTATATAAGTAATGGTCAATGCAGACAGTGTTTGCATAGGTGACAGTACACGAGACTGCCGTTTTTAAAGTGGCATTTTCATCTGAGCGCTACCGTGGATCAAAACCTGACTAGGTAGTCGTACTTTTTGAAATTCTCAATGCAACTTTATTCTTCTTTTGTTTATGGCTTTCTGCGGTGTGTTTAGGCCACAAATGCCAATGTCACGTAGTGTTATGAAGACAAAATCTGATTGGATTGGACAGTGATTAATTAAACCTATTCACTATTTACACGAAACAAACGGTCACACTTACTTAAAACGTTACGTTGGATATACGTCCAACGGGTTTCAACGCATTACGAGCGTCTTCATCGGGGACGAGCTGCACACGGACTGTCACCGACGAGATCCGCTGACGCTCGTAATGCGTTGAAACCCGTTGGACGTATATCCAACGTTTTTTAAGTACGAGTAAGTGTGACCGTTTGTTTCGTGTAAATATATAATATGCCTTACGATAACAGTTTACACAGTTCAAACCTATCCACTATAAAATAAATGTTTAAATTTTATAAAATAAACTGTGAAAATGTTGCCAAGTGTGAAAACAGGCAACGTCTAGACTCGGCAGTAATGCGGAGGAGTCGCAAAGTAGTTTTATTACTGGTATTTATTTCAAGCTTTTTGTATGAATGAGGAACAAATGTAGAAGTTTCTCAATGTTTAACACTGCGCGCAATTAAATGCTAACCTTAATCCCTACATGCATAGTTTTAATACATGGAAGTACTTAAATAGATACCGGAATCCATAAAGTTTTAAACACCCCACGAAAAATCAACTAGTTTATAAGTTTCCGTGTCAGTGTGTTACTGTCTGTCTGTGGAATCGTAGCTTCCGAACGTATGGAGCGATTAAGACTTTTTTGTTTGAAAGGTAGTCACGAAGATTCTGAGTGAAGTTTAATAGAAAACGGACTAAAATGGTCGATAAAAATCTTATAATCGAAAATAATGTAACTCAAGTTCCAAACGCCAAATATTTTTTCATTGAATAACTAATAATAGATGAAATAATTGTTTTAATGTGAGGCAGGTTTTGCATGGCAAAAAACACATTTGTAATATTATCCTCCTTAATGTTGACCATTTTTTATTTTTAATATGTGTTGTTATAGCGGCATGGGAAAACATAACGAGAAATTTTTAGCTTTTTAGTTGTCACGGTTTCTGCGATACAGCCTGGTGACAGACAGACGGCGGAGGCTTATTAATAGGGTCCCGCTACGATTTTTCAGATAACGGAACCTTTAAAAATAGATTAAATATGTCATCTAAATGCTATCTATCTTTAAACTCCACATGAAACTGGAATGGGCTGCTAGTATCAATTATACCAATATATTAAGAAGAAGCGTTTGATTTTTTGTTTGTTTTTTGACGCAAATAGGCTCTGAAAATACAGGAATGATTTGAAAAATTATTTCACCGTTGGAAATCTACATTATCTCTGATTAACATGGACTATATTTTGTTTCTCTTTGCTACTTAAATTATTTTATAACCTCTGCGAAGCCGGGAAAATCTGCTGGTTATTAATAAAGTCATAATACGTTACTCTTTAATTATTTATTACTTGTTACACTTGAATAATAACAAAGATAAACCACGTGAGCATCGCAACTCAAACGTAATGTTCATTCCAATTGGAAGCTTACCGAAACAAGCAGCAAACAAACAAGCGACGTCCCGTCGGAATACTGCATACAATGCTGTCCATAAACAGCTGCAAACTTGTTGCCCCCGGGGTCTCAGTGCTGTGTATTGCCCCCAATGAAGACTTTTTGGAAGTTTGCTCGTAGCTTCATTGTAGATTTTGTTTAACTATAATTTTATACAAATTATGGCATGAAATAACCTACGTTTTCACAACACTTCTTCTGGTTAAATATTAAACCACAGATTTAGGGCTGCCAACCAGGGAATCTAGGTTCGATTCTGGGCACGGCCAAAAACTTTGTGATGAACTAAATTTGTTGGCTGTCGGTCTGGGCGTTAAATATATGTATATGTAGTATATCAGTTGTGTTAGCAATTGTAATACAAACTAGAAATGGTTAAGTGTTGAGCTAACCAGCCGTGCATGAAATGTGTCCAAAGGATATTTATTTATTTTATATTTATTCGGATCTTTAATTTTAGCAGTTCACTGATAAATAAAGAAGATATTTTTTTAGCAATTTTAATATTGATATTCCTTATACTGTAGCGTTATTTAGTAAATTTGCAGTAAAAATCTTCTTTATAAACTAGTAAACTGTTGAGATTAAAGTTATGAATAATCCCTCAAGTAAACGCGTATAGCGTAACGATCTATTATATGTAGATTGTTTTATGCCCTTATAACAAACACGCTGTACTGGGTGTGGTATTTTATTGTGTCCAGTAATATTACGAATATTTCACGATAACACCTTATAATTTAGAATCATCCAATATTTTTTTTGTTTATTTATTAGAGTATGTTTACGAATGATTTCAGTAATACCAAATTTGGCCTCAGTTCCCCAACAACTCATTATTTCTAAAGCAATTTATTTCTTATTTAATATCATTTTTTATTTTTCTATTAAATACTTTTTACGTTATTTCCGTACCAACAGTAGGGGTAAGTCGACAAAGAACGATGCGTTTTATTAACTTTCAAGTTAACGTCCAACCAGGCGTTAGCCGTAAGTGTAGTATTGTTTGGCATACCGCCGCCAATGGCCGGGGGCGTTGTAATTTTGCAGGGAGTTAAGTTGAGTTCTTACAGAAGCGAGAACCGAGCGAGGGTGGCTCGTAAAAAGTTGAACAGTGGCGATACCCCGGTTCACATCCAGCCATGCACCAATGTCTTATTTTTCAAGTTAGGTGGAATTTTCACTCTCTCAACTCATACGTTGAAAACTTTACGGTGAAAGAAAACATCGTGAGGAAACCAGCATTTTTGAGGCCCACAATATCCGAAGACGTGTGTCATCCGCCAACCCGCACTTGGCCAGCGTGGTGGATTATGGCCTATATCTCTCTCCACATGAGAGAAGGCCCCGAGTCCCAGTAGTGGGAACGTATTTGCATATGCATACGTTGAAAAAAAACCTCGTGAGATGTTAATATGCTTTGAGGGCATCAAAATACGTAGATATGTTTTTAGGCACCCCAAATTAGCTAGTGTGGTGGATTATGGACTATTTCTCTCTCCTTGCGAGATATGGCCTCGTGTCCCATCATTTCCATTCATGCAGAAGCGGGAGACCACAGATTTTAGGCTTGCAAAAAAAGTATTTGGTAAACTTATTATTTTATTCCTTTTTTTAGATTATTTTAATAGTATTTGAAGATTAATTTCACAATTCATGTTCATCGTAGATCTAAATATAATTATAGTGAAATCTTTTGACTATGTGTGTGCATTCAATCGATATTTAAGAGCTGGGCTCTTGTCCGTGGAGTTTTTTCCAGGTAGTTCCATCTTCGGCCAAATCCTTAACCTCCCTTTACGACATGATTTTCGCCTTCTTGAAGAGAGAAGGAGAAGAATGGAAACGATTAGTTGGAAAGAAAAGAAAACGAATGAAGAGGTACTGAAAAGGCCTAGTACAAAAACCAAGAACCATATTAAATACAATAGACAACAGAAGTGGAAAGATGGTAGGCCACCTTATACGATATTACGATTACGATTTAAGACGATAGAAGGAAAGATAGAAGCCAGGAGAGGAAGAGAAAGATATAGAAGATAATTTTTATGTGTGTGTTTAGGATTAAAATGTATTCTACTTATATTCTGGATCATTTTCGAGTCACATTAAATTCATAGGTATGTAAGCTAGAAATGTGCAATAAATTATAATTTAATTATTTATTCGACTAAATAACTACAACAGTTTTATTTAATTAGTATCGTAACCGCTACCGCGTCAGCGCTAACGTTTCGGTTTAAACCCAACCTTAAAAACTTTCACATTGCGGTAAAAACAGCACTGTTATTGTGGAAAATTCTTCTGAACATTTTCTGGTATATATTTTGTTTCTTGTTAAACGTACGAGCACAATGTTTGTTACTTTCTTACTGTCTTTAGCCACGGACGAGAAAAGGGAAAAATTATATATTTTTCACCTTTCAAGATGATTTCATGACGACCTCGTTGGCGTAAAGGTTACCATGCCGGTCTGCTAATCAGAAGGTTCCGGGTTCGATTCACGGCACGGCCAACATCTTTGTGCTTAACTAAATTTGTTGGCTGTGGGTCTGGGTGTTAAAATATGTATTTATATATAATATGTATGTATGTATAATATGTATGTATGTATGTATATGTAGTATATCAGTTGTGTTAGCAATCATAATACGAACTAGAAATGGTTCAGTATGGGGCTAACCAGCCGTGTGTGAATGTGTCCTAATATTTATTTATTTATTATTTATCATTTAGCTTTTAGGTGAAATATCTCTATCAGTAGCACCCAAATTCAACTTTTAAAACGCTAGTCTTGTGCATGGTCACCCATGCAAACGTCATCCGTATCGATCGATGCCTTGCCGTATCGGCGAAGTTGCAGAGCCTCTAGCATCGCCGCATGGTGGCTAGCCTTTCGGTTTTTTTAACAGAATTTAAAAAAAAGAGGTTATATATTTGACTGTATGTATTTTTTTTTATGTATGTTCACCGATTTCTCGGCCATTTGTGGACCGATTCTCAAAATAAATTTTATAGGTTACATTTCGGGGAGTGTGCAATGGGATTGCAGTGAGTGTGGAATGGAAGTGCAAGAGTAAAAAATAATAATGCCTAGCTTCGAAGATCGCGTCTGATGACTTTAACTGGCTGAACAGGCGCTAGTTGAAAAGAGAAGTTCGATCATTATTGTCTGAGTAAGTTTCACGTGAAGATACGAGTAGAGGGATATATATACTCCCATCCTTCCCTAAACTTAACATTTTGTGCAAACAACTCTTTTAAGAATGAAGGTGGTTCGATAAATAAATAACTACTGGAGAGAAATTAAAATGTCTACCATTTTTTTCTCTAAAATACGGGCAATGCTGCCGGATTATTTTTGACAAAGCTCCTATACAGCTGCTATTAATTTAAATAATTCAATTATTTATATTATGATATTTAAAATTTAATAAGTACAATTGTGATAGACGAGTCCGATATCAGATTGTTCCCCTGGTTCGATCCCGGTCCTACACCAATGACTTGTTTTTCAAGTTATGTGTGGATACACTCGCTTTACGATGAAGGAAAACATCGTGAGGAAACCGGCATGTTTGAGATCCACAATATCCGAAGACGTGTGTAATCCGTCAACCCGCACTTAGCCAGCGTGGTGGACTATGGCCTATATCTCTCTCCTCGTGAGAGAAGGTCCCGAGTTCCAGCAGTGGGTACGTAAAGTAGGCTGCTTATGTATGTGTATTCTGTCCTATTCATGTTTATTATGTCAAAGGCATGAGAGTTACAAAATATAATTACCCATTGTATAGTAGTATAATAGTTACTCAACTTGTTTCCCAAGTTTTCCTAGTACGTACAATTCCCGTGACACTTGTTTACTAGTTGTACCGTTTTTATGCACCGACCCAATGGACATATTACGTAGTAGGAACAACAGATGTTGAAGCAGTAAGGAAATAGAAGGAAAAGCTACATATTTATCCAACTTCATAGAAAGGCAGTGTGCGTGTATGTTTGTTATTTCTTCATGTTCAAACAGCTAGATCAATTTTGACAGCAACCTGTTTTTCCCACTATCCAATTAATACTGTAACTGCGAAAGTTTGTGTGTTTGGTACTTCTTCTCGCTCAAACGTCTGAAACAATTTAGAAGAAATTTTAAGTGAAGATAGGTTAGACCATGGATTAACACATAAGCCTTGAAAACAATTGTGGTCCCCATGAGATACGCAAAAAACTTCAATATCTATATGTAAATAACTATGAATATAGGTTAGACTTTGAATTAACATATAAGCTTCTTTTTATCACGGATTTACTTATTAGAATTTTGGATTAAAGCGGGTATCACCGCAGGGTGCACCGCGGGTATTAGTATAAACGGTAAATAACTTATTGACTCAGGCGTTACTTTGCGGAAATCCATTGTAAATAGAAGACAAAATTAAATATTTAGTGTACTTCCGCTGTGATCCGAAATCCAAATTAAGACAATTAAAGGAAAAAATAACTAAGATTACCGTTACCTATCACAATTCGGAAATTCTTAACTCTACACGTGTTTCGCCTAACCACAAGGCATCATCAGGAGATGCTGACTCTTCGAAAGACAAGTCGAGAGTTTGAATTTTGACATCTATTTATTAGTATAAACGGTATTTACAACGCGCGTACGACCGGTACTAGCTACAATGCATAACCGTCGGACAACCGTCTCCGGACACAACATCTGTCCGAGAGGATATCCCTTCGTCATCGCTACATAGAACTTTCAAATGTTTCCCTTATTGAATCGAGTTACAGCTTCCTTTAATCAGTCCGCACATCTCAATATCTCAAAAGACAAAGTAAACAACACTAATCCACAGGAACAGCCCTCATTACCCCTTTTTTTTCGCGCGCAGCGCTCTTAGAGGTGACACCACGCAAGTTTGCTCCGCAACTATTAAAATTATTGGCGGGTTAAAAGTGAAGTACCTTCGGCGCGATTAACACTGTTGAGAAGATGTAAATACCGCGCGTGTAATGCCGCTTATCTCATTAAAATCGGTTGAGTGGTGAAGAAGATATCAGCAGAATTGTGTTGTAACGGATTTCTATCTGAGGACGCGCAATTACAAATTGAACGGTAAGCGACGCTGAGTCACGCCGCGCCGCCGTGGAATCTATCTACCTACTACACTCACTCCACCTGCGCACGACTCGGATACATCGTGAAACCAGATAGCGTACTTCGACACGCATCGCAACGACTGCATAGCCTAGCGGTTGAAACCGCCGCGGTGGCTTGATATAACGTGGGCTCAAATCTCACACACAGTTTTTTTTTTTGTGTTTAATATAATTTTATTGAATTATTTTTTAAATGTGTAAAGAAGTTTAATTTAAAGTTTGAAATTTAAATTGTATGTAAAAAAAAAACTTAAATTATTATGTGTTTAATATAATTTTATTGAATTATTTTTAAATGTGTAAAGAAGTTTAATTTAAAGTTTGACATTTTAATTGTATGTAAAAAAAACTGAAACTATTATTTGTATTGTGTTTTTTTTTTTTTTTTATTATTATTATTTATTTTTTTTGGTACCGGTTATTTTACTTTTGCTTTGCACCTGTTCATAATGAATTTGTATGTTTTGAACAATAACTATATTGCTTAACCTTGCTTAACTAAATTTTTTTTTAAACCTTTGTAATTTTTTTTTTTTTTTTGCAAATTTTTTTGTTGTTGTTTTGTTTTGACTAATAACTATATTGCTTAACCTTGCTTAACAAAATTTTTTTTTTTTTTTTTTCTTTTCTTTCTTTGACCAATAATATTACAATGGAAAACTGTACAACAGACATGTCATTGGAAGAACATTATAACAAAGATTATGTAAATTTCAATGTTCGACAACCGCAAAGGGCAAGCTCTTTGGGCAATTTGACTGACTCTTCTTTGAATATTAGTCAAATAAGCTTACCACTGACAGATGTAGATAAAAGTGAATTGAATACTAGTATGAGATTTAAAATTGAAGATATGCAAAATCAACTCCTTTCTGCAAACGAACAAGTCGATACTTTGCTTTTAGAAAATAGCCAACTTAAAAAACAATTAGAATCAAGTCAAAAGCTGATAAATATGTATAAAAAACTTGACTTTGGTGAAGTACAAGGTTCACCAATATTTGGAAGGAAGAGGAGAAGGATACGCACGTCAATGGGTGCAGAAGGGACACCGAACACGAGAGCTTCAACGTCCATAGAACGTCGGCATTTTATATACGAAAGGCAGCAAGAAACTATCGATGAATTGAATACGGAAATAAAGAAACTTCAAAATTGGCTGGAAGAAGAGAAGAATAAAAATGAAAATATTGTCAATAAAAGAAAGATAACACACAAATTAATTAAACAAAGTAAAAATACCTGTACAAAAATAACATGTAGCACACAAATGGTGGTACAAAAGAAAATTAAAAACTTTGCGAAAAGAATACGTAGCTTGGAAAAACAATGTGCTAAAGAAAAACAAGAAAATCAGAGGTTAGAACACAAAATTCGAGAATTGCAAACAATGAAAACACATAATAATACAAGACATGAATACAGTAATAAAATTGAAACAGTAAAGAATCAACAGAATGGAATAAAAGAAAAGGACAACACTAATAGAAGAGGTAGAAAAACTTTAATGTTTTCTGATTCAATTGGAAAAGGCATGGCTTCGAAACTATTACATAATTTGGATAGTAATAATAATATTGTTAAGAACTTTTGTCAGCCAGGAGCCAGTTTCTACAAAATATTAGAAAATTTTCAGAATAGAACTAAAGATCTTGAAAATGATGACATTGCTGCAATATTGATAAATAAATATGACGAGGCATTTTATTCAAGACAAACGACAAGAAATCAAGATTACTTAAAAATACTAAAAGAAATAATAGATACTCAAAAGAGAAAATTTAATGTAATAATATGTGGAATACGTTACGACAACTCGAATGACATAGATATATATAAGATTAATAAAGGCCTGGCGCAACTAGCAAGTACATCTAAAAATGTTAGATATTTGGATCCAAATATGAGAAATAGTGCTGGTAAACTGTGCACCTACACAGGTTTTAAGGAATTTGTGAAGAGATCTATTATATTATCAACTCAAAATAAAACGTTTCAGCATTCATCAACTTTAAGTTTTATTACTTGTGAGTCAAACATCACAAATCATGACGCAAAATGTTCAAATTTTCAGAAAAACTGTGTGAGCAGCAACAACAGATGATAATTATTCATGCAAATGTCCAATGTATTAATAACAAGTACTTACAGCTTGAAGACTTCTTAAATGATTGCAACTGTCATATTTTGTGTCTGACAGAAACCTGGGGTTCTAACGATAGTGTTGGTACCATGCTTATTCCTAACTTCCAGATGGCTGCATATTTTAATAGACAATTCTTCATCCATGGTGGCACAGCAGTTTTCGTAAGAAATGGCATAGACTATAAAGTAAGACATGATATATCTAATCTATCGTTCGAGATGAATTTCGAACTAGCAGCAATAGAAATAAAACGTCATAAATTAATTGTTATATCCGCTTATAGGCCCGACAAAGATATATCACTTTTCTTTAACATTTTAAATAAACTTCTAATAAAATTAAGTAAAGAAGATAAAAAGATTATAATTGCTGGTGATTTTAATTTAAATATTTTAAAAATTAATAGAAATATCAAGAGACTTTTAAAAATTGTTAGTAACTTCAATTATAAATTCGTTATTAATGAACCAACTAGAATAGAAAAATCTAGTGCTACATGTATTGACAATTTTTTGGTAAATTTTGACTCATGTGAAGGTAGTGTTTTAGACCGTAAGATAGCTGACCACAGAATAATTAAACTAACAATATTAGATAATTTTTGTAATGATATTGAATTAGATAAATCTGCGCGAATAACAAGACAAATAACAACTAGCAACAAACAATATTTTCATTACCTTATGACCACGAATTTTGACATTATAAAACAGCAAATTTTATCTTGTGATAATCCCAATGCTGGTATGGAGATTCTGCAGGAGGCAATCAAATATTACTATGACGTTGCTTTTCCTAAGAAAAAGAGTTACAAGACATATAAAACAAAGAAGTGGACTACCAAAGGCATAGAAATATCTAAAAGAAATTTAGCAAATATGGAAATGATACAAGAAGTTCAACCTTGCAACCATCGAGCAGCATACATTAGAAAATATAAAAAACTACTACGTAAAGTTTTCATTTCAGCCAAAAATATACAATATAGATACAGAATTAAAAGGTCTATAAACAAGATAAAAGAGACATGGAAAATTATAAATGAGCAAGTTAGTTATAAAAGCAAGCATAATAGGAACAAAAATAATATACAGAGAATTATTACTGAGAACGAACAAGAGATCTTAGATTCTAAGGAAATAGCAGACGCTTTTAATGATTTTTTTATTAATATTGCACAAAAATTGACATGTAAAACTATAATTAACGCGGATAAATGTATGACATATCTTAATATTAAGCCTAAAACGAAGAATACAATTAAATTTTACTCTATGGACATTAAAGAATTGTTGACGACTGTGAAGAACATGAAACCTAAAACTACACCTGATTACCTTGACATAAATTCAAAAACATTAAGAGATCTGATTTTAGAAAATGATTCTTTAAAGGAACTTTTGTATATTATAATTAATAGTTGTTTACAGAAAGGTGTTTTCCCAGACTGTCTTAAACATGGTAGAGTTATTCCCTTACACAAAAAAGGAAATCGAAACGAACTAAATAACTACAGACCGGTATGTATCCTGCCAACTATCTCGAAAATATTAGAAAGCGTCATTAAAAAGAGAATTTTAAACTACTTCGAAAGAAATGATCTCTTCACCAATGCTCAGTACGGATTTCGTCCAGGTCGGTCCACTGAAATGGCAATTACTAAAGTAATATATTATATCCTCGAGTCACTAGACAAATCAAAAAAATGTGCAAGCATCTATTGTGATTTATCTAAAGCGTTTGATTGTTTACGACACGATATATTATTATTAAAACTCCAATTCTATGGTTTTGAAGGACCAGAACTGAACTTCATGCGCACATATTTAGAAAATAGGTCACAAGTTGTGTCAGTTAATGACACAAATTCATCAATCGGTTTTATGAATATCGGAGTTCCTCAAGGATCAATTCTCGGACCTGTATTATTTTTAATTTATGTAAATGACCTTGTAAATATATTGCCTGAATGGACATACGTAAGTTTATTTGCTGACGACACGCATGTGGGAATTAATGACAAACATACGATTGACTTAAATGTAAAAATTGACGAAACGATGAAGATCCTAAAAGAATGGTTTAGCGCAAACGGCATAATTTTGAATGCAGATAAAAGTGTAATTATGAAGTATCAATCGCGTAAGGGTATTAAAACTGATAGTGATATAAAAGAAAATGTATTTCTAGGATATACTATTGACAATACTATAACTCACTCATCGCATATCTCAAAACTATGTAAATCTCTAACAAAAGCAAACTATGCCCTATTTAAATTGAGAACGCTCCTAGACAAAGAAGCCATATTTTCTGTTTATTACGCATACATACAGTCGCGTCTGAGATATGCTATCACCGTTTGGGGCAATGGAGTAGAGATGATAAAGGTACTTAGAGCCCAAAAGAGAGCAGTTCGAACGATGCTTGGACTGAAAAAGCGAGCACCGGTCAGACAACAATTTAAGAAAAACAAAATTATGACTGTTGTTTCTTTGTATATATACACGTGCATACTCGAAATCTACAACGAAAAGGAATTGTTAAAAAATGAGAGTCGTTATTCTGTAAGAAAACCAAGAGGATTAAGAAAACCAAACAATAGGTTACTTAAAGTGCAAAAGCAAGGGATCTACAACAAAATATGTATGTTTAACAAACTGCCTCAAAGTATGACAGACCTACCTTTTCACACGTTTAAAAGAAAATTGAAAAACTTCTTTGTGGAAAACCCTTTTTATGCTTTAAATGAATATATGAGGTTGCCTCTTTCAGAATCTCTATTTAAGTATGACGGACTGTAAAGTGACATGAATTATATGTAAATGTGTTGTTATTTTCTATTTTATTATTATGACATTGTACGAATAATTATATTATATTATTATGACATTGTATGACTAACTATAATATTAAGATATTGACTAAATCATTAATTGATTGTTGATGAATATATGTAATATGTAAATTTGACGTGCCTAGTATAACGCAATGTTATAAGGTTAATAAAGTTCTATGATTTCTATGATTTCTATGATTTCTAAGATCTATCGGAAGATGGAGTCAAATATCAAAAGCGCCTACTATAATGTTAAGAGCAACGCCCCGATTTGCGTCTATCCCCATCTTTGAGTAGAATCAATGGGCGCTTTGTGAATCCACCTAGCCTTTACTATTTTGCATTGACCACGTACATTTCGAACTTAGGAAAGAAAAGACCAAAATAATGAGTGGACCAGTATAAAGTCTCGTGTCTTTCTTGAATCGCGCAAATAATATCAAAAAGTGGAATTAATTTATGCTATTAAAATAATAATGTAAGAAATGGTTTAGTCGTAATTTGACCGCATAAGACAAATTAGAAATATGGTCATAAGTCTGACGATTCAGTAAAGAGTATTATTAAGTATGTATTAATTTATTTTACTTAATTAGTCTGCTTAAAAATAAGGACGCCCTCTTCCCCGTCTTGGTATAGTCTATTTAACGTGCAAGGTTCCTTCTAGGTAAGCGCGCTCCACTGTAGACCACAATATCATTTACCATCAGGTGTATTGTGGTTAAACGCTGACCTACTTTAAGTAAAAATAAATAAATGAGTAATGCCTCATTGACTTGATCTTTGAGGTTAAACAACGGCCTTTGTTTTAAACCTGGCCCTACACCAAAGGCTTGTTTTTAAAGTTAAATGTAGATTTGCACTCTCTATACGCTGAAAGTAAACATCGTGAGGAAACTGCCAAGTTCGAACACTAAATAGAAGATATATAAGAATATCTGAAGACGTGTGTCATCCGCTACTCTGCACTTGGCCAGCGTGGTGGATTATTATGGGACATATGTCTGTCCTCGTGAGAGAAGGCTCAGTGCAAGCAGTGAGAATGGGCTAATTATGCTAAATAAAATTTTAATTAAATTTGAATTGTACCTAACTCCTCAAAGATTGTGGTCATCCACTATTACAGAGGAAGGTGTTCAAAAAGCGCGTTAGCATGTTCCTAACGACCTTCTTTTGAAGGGCCCCACTGTTACCGGCTCTAATCTGCCGCCTGACAACCCTGCTTGTTAGGGCGGTGCACTTCACTTTTATATAGGGTTGCCAAAAATATTATGCAGTGAAAAAGTGTGTTAAATAGAGAGGGAGAATACGCAAGTATGCTAAACGCTGTTTCGAAGGCATGAGCAAAATTATGAATTTAGAGATTTATCTTTATCCTTTTTCCTACTAATATAATAAATGCGAAAGCTTGTGTGTGTTGTGTAGGTATGCTTTTTACTTTTTCACGCTCAAACAACTAATCACATTTTGATGACATTAGGTGTGAAGATAGGTTAGGCCTTGTATTACATACACTACTTTTTATTCTGGATTGATTTCTTATTTGTCTTCGTTAATCCGGGGATTAACGCGAGTAACCGCAAGGCACAGCTATTAAATCACAACAGGTAAATTATTAAAAAAAATTTTTATAGATTGAACAAACCTATGAATGAAAAAACTCATGCATTAAAAAAACTCTTGTTTATTTAAAATAACATTTTGTATTGTTTTTCTATGCATAAATCTGATTGCTAACAACATTGGTAAAATTGTACGTGAAAAGGTACCTTCTGAAATTTTTACATTTATGTTCAATAATATTTTTAACTTACTATTGGTATTTTCATTTTGTTTTTTTTTTTTTATTCAGGCGAACGCAGCTATTTAGCTATTTTGTAGCCTGTGGCAAACGCAGCACTTTCCGCCCCTTATCTCAAAATTCCATTATTCAAATTTCGAAAACTACCTTTTTTACGCTACACAGTGGACCGTCATAATTTTCAAACCCTACGTCCACCTACTTAAAGTTTAAACTTATAGCCCCTTCACCCCCTGCTATCCGATATCATTATCTCCGCCCTTATGCTGCAGAGCTCATGGGACGGACTTAGGCTTGGAATAGGGGGGCTTTATTATTTCTAGTTAATTGGCGCATTGGAGGATTTGAAAGAAAAGGGAGTATTTTTCTGTAATAATAAATATTATTATTACAAAAAATATGTCATTCAAAAATAAGTATGTAATACAATTTAACACGTTCCATGCGAAACCAGGTCGAAAACTCCTGGTCCATATCTCGCTTGTGGTGCGGCTACAAAAAGTATAGACTTCTCTGTCGTGCGAAGAGCGTAACTTCAGATTGGTTCGGTGTAGGAAAGAGATAAATACATATCTGAGATGGGCTATTAAAATAGAATCTAGTGGTGTGCCTATCTTAATACCGGATATTTTATACCTGGTACCGCACTGAACAAATAAAATTTCATCACAGTGCGGGTGCAGGTTGAATACACCTGGTATCCCCGCTCACCTGGTACCGCACCCCGCGCGTACTTCGCACGGTCAGTGTTGTGATCGTAATCGAGTGAGCGCATGCGTCGACAATGACTTCAACACCAGCGAAACGGTGTCGTAAAAGAATAAAACTCCACCACATTAAAGACAGTGATAATAATATTGAAGACAATGATGATAATAATAAATCAAAGTATAGATTACTATACGAGTACTATTTATAGTACTTAAAGACCGTAAATTATGTAATAATACAAATAATTATTATAGTACATATTATTATCCTAAAGAATGTGTACTCGCAATTATCACGAACCCATTTATTAGCAAATTCAATAAATAGTAATGACGACTTACCCGTTGTTACTATTTATTGAATTTGCTAGTACTCGTATGTCGAGCTTTTTAAGTAACAGAGTCGATTTTTGGCCTACAAGCAAATGTAGAAGAGAAACTGTGTTGGATGCTACGAAAAGCTTCGAAAAATTTTAACAAGTCGTCAAGCTAACAAAAAAGTTAAAAAAATTAACTGAATGTAACGCATGCAAAAGAAACTTCTGTTTGGATTGTTTCAATGAAAAACATTAATGAATATTATTTTTTCTTTTATTCCTCAATAAAACTAAGGCCCATCGATATCTGTTTTTCCCATCCCTAAAATATGCATAAACATCCTCTTGTTCAGTGCGGCACAGGGTACATAAAACCCTGTACTTTATTTAAGCTATAGATTCTAAACCAAAGAAGCTGTCCACGTACGCCGTCAGGATCTTTTCAATCAATTCATTAATACTAATACTCAAAGAAAAAAAATATGTTTTTTCTTTTCATGAAGCCAAAAAAAGGATTAAAGTTTTTTTAACGTTACAGGGTATATTATAAGCCTTGTACCGCCGCAATGGTAGTTTTAGGTCCAGGTGTAATACGCCCGGTACCGCAGGAATAGAAAGAATAGAAAATTTTGTGCCGCTTGTAACGTGTTAACACTGGATATCTTAAAATAATGCCTAATTAAGGTTAACTTTTTTATATGGGTCTCTACTCCTATACTGACACCGCGTGAAGTCTCGTGCAATTGGATTATAAATGTGCTCAAGTATCAGCAAGTATCAGCAGTTAATAACAACGGTATGTCCGTTAGTGTGGAAGAGGAAAACTTGCTGTGCAGACCCAACCTAGTGAGAAATGGTCAAAGAAGCAAAAGATGATTATCAAATGATGCATGACAATATTACTTCTTTTCGTTCTTTTCAAGAAAATAAGATAAAGTCTAATTTACTTAAAAGTATACATAGTTCAGCGGATAATACACGTTTTCAAATTTTAGTCCTCGAAAAGGTATTGTAAATTGAATTTCAGTAGCTTATGAGTCAAACTTGATTTCCACCTTAACTATAATAAAACTTACTAAACACTCTGACGTCATATGAGTTTTACCACTACTCTAGTAATTTTATTCTCCCAATAATACCTATTTATAATTCCAGCCCTACACTTGTCTTGTTTCTCAAGTTATTTGTGGATTTGCACTCGTTTTACGGTGAAGGAAAACATCGTGAGGAAACCGGCATATTTGATGACCACAATATCTGAAGACGTGACCTATATCTCTCTCCTCGTGAGAGAAGGCTCCGTGTCTCAGCAGTGGGAATGAATAGTGGGCTGCCTATACTTATTCAATATTTATAATATTATTCCCCATACCACAGACCCTGTATCCACCCCTGCCTGCAGGCAAGTTAAACGGAAGCGGAAGGTCTGCAGTAGGTTTTTACATAATTTTCGCATTCCTATGCCCCTTCGATGCTCAATAGATGCGTTGCGTGGGCGTGTTGCTACTCTGTGGCCAGAAATCATAATTGTTGTTGTGATTTTTGCTTACTTTTTGGCAATTCAAATAGACCGAGGAGAGAGTGAAAATCTAAGTTAGCCACAGTAAAAAAATATAAAGTAATTGATTTTGATATAGTTGCGTGTATAATATTTTATTAGAAGGATATGTACCAACTACATTTTTTACTATAACGTATTTACATTTCTTCGTATAAGCTAAGTAGCCAAGCTTTGGTGTCGAGAGATTTTAAGACGCTCGAAGACCTCTGACTAGCATAACTACTGCTTGTTCTAAGACTAACAGCCAGGACCTACAATGGAACGTTTCATCCGACTCACGGTAGCGCCCAGATGAAAATTCCGCTTTTTTATTAAAACGACAGTCTTGTGCATGGTCACCAATCCCAGTAGGTACGGTCCGTATCAACCGTTGCTTAGCGTTGGTGATCGCGTCAGATCACCTTAGCTAGCCGAGCTAGACGCTATTACACTTCTGAAAACTTCCAACGTAGAAATAAGCATCGAACAATTCCTTGGGGCAACATTACGCGTAGAAGCCGCTATCTGAGTTTGAACAGACATACAATGGCGCAAATTATTGTGTATTTAGAAGGGGGGTGAATTAATTGGGTAGCAAAATGACAGTGTTTTTCCAGACAGTCTAACGTGGATATTTGAACAAAATACGTACGTGCTTAATTGCCTGTAGTTATTTTACAAAATAAAAACCATAAAAATTAGATATGTTTTGTTTAGTACAAGAAATCAAGCCTAAATTAATCGCAATCTGCTTGTAGGTTTTCAAACTATGATAACTCAGTCAGGCGTTAGGCTGTCTCTTGCTTTGAAGGTCTTGCGCTCGATCTCCATCAATGATCTCTATTTTGTAGTCAAAGAAAAACATTGTAAGGAAACCATATCATGGTGGTAATCCGTTTCCTAGTGCTCGTTTAGCTAGCAACCAGCCTCAAATTAAAAATTCTGCCGCCCATACACCTTACAGTGTATTCCGGCAGTCAGATTTAGTATGCGGCTACTACACAACCAGACGTGTGTGAAATGTCTTAGAATATAAAAAAATAGGTTTTGTAAAATGAAAACCCTAAAATAAAAACGATTAAATTTATTTTATTATCGTTCTTGGCGCAATCACCATAACTGTTGTATTTTCTGCAAATATTTGTAAGCGGAAAATAGGTTGATTTTTCGTTGCTGACCAAAAAAATAACAGATTAAATACCTAGCTAGATGTTTCTCATTTAGAGCAATAAAACGTTAGGCATTATCCCTCGCTGGTTTTGTATTGTGATTTATTTGAAAACGATTCCGCGTTTAGAATCCAATAAATTATTGGTTAACCTAGTTTAAATTGTACTGGGTGGTGAATGGAGCGCTTTTTCGGTTATTTGATGACATTTACTTTTAAGAACAAACATCTAAAAAGAAATATTTAATAATAGCTTAACCCTTTATTGGGCAGATAATAGTTACTAGTCAATGTAAAGTAAAAGTAACAGAAAAACATCATCAAACAAATCATCAACGGCAGCCTTAACGCTATTTCTTGAATTTTTCCTTTTATATTGATAAGTCTGATTGGTACTAAGAGAAATATTCTTACTTATGTCATTTAGACGGTGCGTTTGCAATTTTTTCTATATTTTTTACCGTTTATAATCTTCTAATATATAAAATTTCCATGTCACAGTGTTTGTTACCGTACACCTCCGAAACGGCTTGACTGATTTTTCCAAGTTTTATATGCGTAATCAGTAGGTATGAGAATCGGCTACTATCTATTTTCCATACACTTAAGTGATAAGGGCGGTTCACCTTTATTTTTTTTATTATTAAAAATTATTTATAAGGCAAAACAACTTTTGCCTGGTCAGCTAGTTTATAATAATAAAAAAAACAGCAAATTGAAGATTTTACCCGTAATAAGTTAATAACAACGATGCATTATAAAACTGTCACGCCAATTTTTCAAACAAAATACTCCATCAATAAAACGAAATACCAAATCGAAAAATCTGATATATAACTCCAAAATGAAAGCTCGCACATAAATCCTTAAATAATAGACTGTAAGCTGCTTACGTTGCAGTAACACAGCTCAGGTGCAGTTGGAAAGAGAAATTCATAAAATAAACTTGACTATAGCACGCGAACCATGTTTTCTAAAGGTTCTTAAGATTATTTTATAAGACAGGCGTGTTTATTGACATAATGATGACAGAAAGATAGACTATCTAATTGTCTGGTAAGATACTGTTAGCGATTCAGCGGCACACACGACTAAACTAAATTTAAAGAAGCCCCGTTTCTTTTCATCTTAGGTGGCCAGAAAGAGACGGCACGTTCAGACCACAGACAAAACAACTAAAATCACGTCAAATATGTAATGTGCAGGCAGTTTTAGCGGTGATACAAGTGAGTGCGGTCTAAAGTCGCCTATATTTTCGACATTTGACGTGATTTTAGTTGTTTTGACTATGGTGCAGACTTGCCGTCTCTTTCTGGCCAACTAAGATGAAAAGAGACGGGGCTTCTTTAAATTTAGTTTAGTCGTGTGTGCCGCTGAATTGCCACCACTGGCCGAATATTTTTTTGCAATTACCTTACCAACATGCTATGGTTTCCTCGCGATGTTCTTCCTTCACCGAAAGCGAAAAAGCGAATAATGAATCATATTGGAATGACATGTAATATTTTTTATTATGAATACAAATGGGAGTATTTATATACAATTATTTGGAGAATAACTAATAACTACAAATTCAATATTGCTTAATGTAAATCTAATCAATAATTAATTAAATTAATTATTGGAATTAATAAATGTTTGATGTGTGGTCACACATTAATTGGAATTAATGATTGTTTGATATATGACCTGAACTGTTAAGTTATTAATGAATTACTTTGACTTTGAAGAGATCAAGAATTACTGGCGGGGATCAAATCCACAACCTTCGGGACGTGAGGCCGTCACACTACTGACTTAGCTGTTATTACTACTAATTGTGATTATATTAAAACGATGGAAAGCCTGATGGGCATCTACTCTCTATCTATCTCGAACTTAATTTTTATTTTGTTATTATAATTTTTTTTTAGTTTACTAAATTTTCGTCATATCTATGCTTTATAAATATTCTTAAGTCCTATAAATATACTAGATAAATTTATTAATAAATATATTACATAAACGATGGAATTTCTAAGAGAGTGTTTAAACATTTTCTAGTGCTCGTCTATCTCTCGACCATCAATCAGCCTCTAGTTGAAAGTTTTTTCATATTCTTTTTGCTAATATTGCATACCTAGAGGCGAAGAGTGTGAGGGCCATAACATAATAACCTGTAATAACCTAATCTTACCCATTCTGCAATAAATGAATTGAATTTGAAAGATTTGTCGCCAAACACCTAAAAGTGTGTTCAGGCAGTATTTGAGAGCTTGTTGTTCCAGACTAGGCATGCTCCATGAATGACCATAGGACAACGTGCCGCTAGCTAATGTGGTCCCACGTCTTGCTGGTCAAATGCCTAGCTGTTAAAAGTTAAAAAAGAAAGAAAACACTGTCGCCAATTCTGCACAAAGAAGTCGATCTTCATACACAAATGCTTTTCGACAAAAATTTCATTTGTAACACGAAATCAAAACATATTTCGTGACGAAACATCTAGAGACATATTCACCTATTCCTTTCACAAAATACTGAGAAACACGTTCCCTCGACGTATTTCCAAATGCAAAAGACAAACAACTTATACGCAATTCTTTTCGAAAGAGGAGACCAATTTTCGCTCCTTTGTCGTTCAAATACTGAATGCAAAGCGTGTTTGGTTTATGTTTTATATATGTATACTTTATGTAATAACGTCTGTAGGTTCTGTTCGGATGAAGGTGAAAGTTAACTAAAAAATACTTTACTGATAATGCTTTTTTTTTTACAAATTTCACTTCATGACTGGAGCATGCCTTGTTTGGAATAGCACACACTCAATTAGGCAGGAACATACAGTTAGGTACATTAGTAAGACTATTGCTTTTTATATACATAAACAGTTTTCTTTTCACGTTCAGATTTGCAAAAGTCACTAAACAAAAGTTGTAAAATTATCATTGCAAAAAAAACACAAATTACACTGGTTTACAGAGGTTTTGTTGCCTTAGATAATAATATGATAATAATTTAAGTTCTATTATGCACACTACATTTGAAATTATCAATGTTTTAGTAAGATATGCGCACATTTTTATGTCAAAAAAGGATGCAAAGGTTAATCTTACTTTTAACAAGGCTATAATTGTTCAAGTATAAGATATGCAAAAATCATGAAAATATGAGCACTTTGAGAACTTTCATGAGTATATTCGTAATCTTAGCACCTGAGATCGTAAAAAAATACGACGATATCCCGGGCAATAAGAAAATGTGTTTTTTTGTAGAGCAGTGTTATCATAATTATCTGAACTAAAGACAATCCACGTCGACCGTTACTTAACCTCGATGATCGTGCCAGATCAACCTAGTTAGCCGAACTATAGGCGCTACACCAAAAACAAGGCGCAAAATGTACGTCAATAAAATGAAAGGGGCATTACTCTAAAATCAGTGAAAATAAGCGTCAGTGAGTGACAAATTAACGGAGCGTAATGGCACAGGCATCGGAAGGACAGCGGACTAAAAACTTTATTGTCTTCAGAGATTTACGAAAGATGCAATATGGCAAGTTGATATAAAATAGTGTACCATTTATTTATCAAGAAAATAATTACAGCAAGATAATGTTAAATGGTGTATACGTTACGCTAAAAAAGAAAAAGAAAATGTCATAAAGATAATACACAAACGAAGAAATTTAAAAGCTTCATCCGAGAGTTCGGGTTTTTTTTTTTGCATAGGAACAAGCATTGATGCTGCTGCAACCATCCAACGTGGCAATGCTGCTGACATTTTGAGCAAATTTGCCTCCAATTCTAGTCTTTTGAATTTTTGTGATTTCAGATTTTTTTTCGCACAATCAAAAATAATTAAACTTATTTCAAAAAAACTTGATTATCATTGAATTATAAGACTGAATTCAAATATATTTTACTAGTCATAATTATTATGGGCCAAAATTATTAAACAATTAAGTGTTTAAAATTAAATTGTATCACATGATATCACAATATGCGTCAATATGTAATTTCTTAATTAATGATAAAGAAAGCCGGCAGCTTGAAATTTACGTTAAGCATCTTACTTTAAATGCTAGCCGATTCGTTTATTCTTAACTCATTACAGTTGCATATTTGTTGTAAAAATGCTCATTGCTTTGAACAATTCAGCATTACAACTATGGCGATAATTGTTTTAACCATCAAGCTTCAAATTCCACCACCTAGCACATCCAAAGCTTACGTTAAGTGCTCGATTCTTTTATCGTTAATCAATTACAGTAAAAAAAAAAACTTGTAGTATAAAATGCTCATTGCTTTGAACAATTCAGCATCACAACTCTGGCGATAAGTTTTTGTACCATAGTTTCAAATTCCATCTAGCACATCCAAAGTTTCTAACTTCCTTTCCAAAACGTCAGTAAGGATCTATCGGTTCATTCTGAAGGAGGCTTTTACTGAAATTATGATGGCGCTCGCCAAGTTTTAAGTCATAGCCACTTTGTGACCCTTCAGGTTTGGAATCTTCGAAGCGTTTACTTAGAGTGATTCAATTCATGTCAGTGTGCCAATAATAATGTAGGAAAACTAAAGCAAAATGCTGCAAAAATAAAGTTTTTATGCTCAAAGCTTTCAATTTTTTTTTATATTGTAAAGGGGGTGTTTCCTTATAACTTTCAAACTTTTCAAACTGTTCGCTTAAGGCATAGATAGATCGCAGAAAATAATTAAAATGATTAAAAGCTAGTGCTTTAACTGACGACCTTATCGCTAAAAGCGATCTCTTCCAGGCCTTTCTGAAGATAGATATAATTTTTAAATTTATTAAAAAATGTCAAAAAATGTAGCTTTTCTGATCATCTTTATAATTTCCGCGTAATATACGGTCACACTTATATCATTATTAAACATTATTTAACTTTGACAGTAATTTCATTCTTTCAACTTTTAATTATAATGTAAGTGTGACCGTTTTTTTACGGGGAATAGATTTCCTTCATTGATACAGTTACACACTTTGATGAAAGCATGAAAGTATGGCTTTAGTTAGTATTTGCGCGTATTTGTATTAAGTTAATAGTTAGGCACTTTTGTTAATTTCTTTGTTCTAACTGTTTTGGCAGATTTTGCTAAGAAGAAACCAACAAAAATAGTGTAAGATAACAACGTTTGACCCCTGTAAGTGGAGTAAAAAAAAAAGATTTTAATTAGTATAAATAGGCATCGTGTAATATTGATAATTTTTATTGATAATTAGCGTATTAATACGCTAATTATCAAGTATTCTGCCCATCTGTATTTAGTGATCTTGGTATATTAGAACCTTAAAATATTTTTCTTCTGCCCAAAGTTCCACCCGATTCCTAATTTTAATCTTATATACTTAAAACGTTAGAATGTTTTAAGTTTATTTAACTCAAGCATATATGTACTGTTCGTAAACATGTTATATACACGTATATGTAAGCCTAAACGTAAATGATAAGCAAGCTAACTCTATGTTCAAAACTATTTCATATAAATTTGATACGTACCATCAAAATGTATGAAAAACTTTACCACACCAAAACTAGGAAAGCTCTAAAATAGTGAAAACTTTGTCTATTTTCTCCCGCCAGGTGTCGCTAGCGATCTGTATTGGAACTTCTAATGGAGTCTGTTATAAAACATTTATGCAGGACTGCAGTATGAGAGTTGGATAAAATGTATAAAAGTTTGGCAAAATAGCGGTGTGGTTAAGTTTACGTGATTTTTTTTTTATAGTAATAAGGCATAAGCATAAACAGTATACGTTCCCACTGCTGGGACTCGGGGTCTTTTCTCACTAGGAAAGAGATATAGGCCATAATCCACCACGCTGGCCAAATGCGGGTTGGCGGATGACACACGTCTTTGGATATTATGGTCCTCAAACATGCCGATTTTCTCACAATGTTTTCTTTCACCGTAAAGCGAGTGCGAATCCACACATAAGTTGAAAAACAAGTATTTGGTGTAGGGCCGGGATTGAACCTGGGGCCGTCTAATTGAAAAACAGACGTTATTACTACCGAGCCACACTCGCAATAATATGGGTTCACGTTTGATCTTTGCTTTGATGATATGTGTATTTTATTTCATTCTAATGTGCAAAACTGGATATTTAAGCGCTACTTAACTAAATACTTTCCACTCAGACGATCTTAAATTACATTACTTCATTTGCAAATCGCAAGTTTCACTCAACTTGAAGATCACTTAGATCCATGGATATTGCTGATGGTTAGAATAGATAACTGTCGTTGCTTACATATATCTAATTTCGTTCGTTCGATTCGTAATAATATGGAAGCATAATACGAGTACGATACAATGCAGCGAACTAGAATAAATAGAATAGTAACTTGGCCGATAAAATGATTCCACCGTCTACGCGTAAAATACCGCGGTGGGCGGGGCAAACAGCTACCCGTGCGGCTAGTATTAGTGGCGTGACCTTGATGCGACCAATCGCGTGCGAGCTTTGTGCGTGTGTGTTTCGTTGGGATATATAATAATTGTGAGCGTAGATGGATTCAAACTCTAAGCGGCAATTGTATGGAGTTACTCTTTAGTTTATTCTAGTTCGTTGATAAATTTGTTTTTTTTTTTGCCATTCTGTCACCAAGAACCCAGCAATGTGTTCCGGCAGCCTCCTTGAGAGTCAGATATTTCATACTAGGCATTCTCGACCTCAGGCGGGTCGCTGTCATAGAGTGTCACTGATTCGTGTGTATACACGCCTTGCTCGTTGAATTCCTAACTGGAATGAGTTAAATTGACGACCTCGTTAGCGTAAAGGTTACCATGCCGGACTTCTAATGTGTGTGAAATGAGTCAAAAAAAAAAATTGGCCAACTGCAATTCAGGCTCATGAAGGTTTCCTTGCCATTATCTTAACAAATTGCTCAAAATTACGTTTACTATACAGATACCCCTTTATTTGTAGTTATTTTACTTTAAGTTTTTGTTGTTATAGCAGCACGGAAAATAGCTATTAGAGTTTCTGAGACACAACCATACGTTTCTTTGTTAATAAAATTTTAAATATGATAAATATTCTATCCTTTGGTACGTGCTGTGGCCATTCTACGAAATTCAATTCCACGGTTAAGTCCCATGGGAACGCGACTAAACGCAACACCTGTGTTTGGTTCAATTTATTAAATGAATTCAATTAAACCGTTTTCATTAACGGCAACTTAAGCAGATTACTTTGAGAGTTTTCGGTGCAAAAGATTTTACTTCTGGATGGTGTATTTGCGGTGACGAACGTCACGTTACGGGGCATTAGTGAGGCTTAGAGGTTTGTGCTACCTTCTGTTTGTACAGAAATATAATATTGAATAGGTTGATTCGTAAAATCCTTATTAACTTCTCCTTAATATCCTTAAAGGTGATTTTGTACAGAGGCCAGCTATTCTACATTTTGAGCAAAGCGCGCCAATAATTAAATCTATACCATTTTTTGTACATATATGTTCTGTATTGACGACCGCGTTGGCGTAATGGTTACCATGCCGGACTGCCAATCAGAAGGTTCCGGGTTCTATTCCCGGTACGGTCAACATCTTTGTGCTGAACTTAATTTGTTGTTTGTCGGTCTGGGTGTTAAATGTGTAGTATATCAGTTGTGTTAGCCACCATAATGCAAACTAGAAATGGTTCCGTATGGGGCTAACAGCAGTGTGTGAAATGTGTCCAAATATTTATATTTTACTTATATGATTTTTTGTTTATTTGTTTTACGCAAAAAGGCTCTAAAACTACTGGACTGAATGGAAATTCTTTCACCGCTGGATAGCTACATTATCTCATAGTCTATATTTTGTTTCTCTTTGCAACTTAATTTTTTTTTTCATAGCCCGTGCATAGCCTGGACGATAAGCTAGTCACGAAATAATTCAAATTAAATTAAGTCATTATTGTATTAAACCTTAAGAGATAAGTGTTGTCACCCATCCAAACACTGTCCTTATCAAACATTGTAAACTGTTCACGTAAAGCATCTTAATATTTTCGCATAGAAAAACGGTCACACTTACTTATTATTAAAAGTTGGAATGAGTCCAACAGTTTCGGTGCTTTCCGAGTACCACTGTGCGTGCGCGGATCTCGTCGGCGGCGGGTCCGTGTAACACTCGCCCCTGAAGATGGTGCTCGGAAAGCTCCGAAACTGTTGGACTCGTTCCAACTTTTAATAATAAGTAAGTGTGACCGTTTTTCTACGCGCAAATACTGTCCGAATCGATCGTTGCTTAGCTCCGATGATCGCGTCAGTACACCTTAGCCGTGATATATGTACTTAGTAAGTTAAATTAGCTTCTACAATGGTTTTCTTCCTTCGCGGGATCAAGAAACGAAGATTCAATATCTTGTTTACGGAGGTTCTAACTCGTAGAATACTCGTATCTCACGGGGTGTAGGGTCCACAATTAATTTGGCCTCGCGCGGCGCTGTGGCTGCGGTTGACTCCAGACTTGGTTTGGCAAATCTACTTGGCACTTTTTTGATGTGGATAATATAGGAAATCTTTAAAAAAAAGTATGGATGGTATGAATGTATACGTTGTATATAATGTCGAATATTAAGTTCGATTTAATATATAGGTAAATAAAATATAAAAAATAATTTGGTTTCTTCAGAATAACTATAAAAATTTCAAAGACATGTATAAAAACCATAATAATAAATCTATTAAAGTCTGCTTTCTGGTTAAAGTTGGAAAATGCATATTTTACGGAAACTACGTATCCCCTTTTGAATTTACGTTGTTTTTTCAGTAGAGTTTTAAAAAATATTCTGCACTTATAACACTTTAATTTTGGAATTTGCCTCTAAACACTCCTATTACTTACCAGTAGAAAGAGCGTCGAAAATCTTAATATATAAAAATCTCGTGTCACAATGTTTGTCCTCAATGGACTCCTAAACCACTTAACCGATTATAATAAAATTCACACACCATGTGCAGTTCGATCCAACTTGAGAGATAGGATAGTTTAAATCTCAAATTATAGTCGCAATTTTAATTTATTGCTAAATATTGTCTGTTATTATTTGACAGTAACAATTATCTGTTAACTCCAAATGATTCTAACAGATGTCGATACCTTTCGACTGGGTTGAGTCAGTAATCAATAGATGGCGCTGCTATGGTAAATCTACGAACGTGTCATATACGCTTCACTATCTATTTTTCATACCCCTAAGTGAGGCAAAACAACGTTTGCCGGGTCAGCTAGTTACATATATATCTGCATTGTTAAGTCATTTTTGATAACACAACACATTTACCATGTCTTACCAGTAAGTAGACGATATGCAACATATAAAACTGGTACAAAAAAAAGACAACGCAAACGCGAATAAGTTAAGTTTTGTAGTACAATAAACAGAACAGAACCAAGTGGAAAGCCCCAGTGGGCCAGGAGACACAAATGTGTACCTCCGATACAAATGGCGAATCGACCGCGGCAATCAATTATAAAATAGAATTGGTTCCGCAGAGACGTGGAAGATTATTCAGTACAACAGATACTCAACTTCCGTTTCAATATTTTTCAGCTGTCCCATGTTTCGTGCAGATATTATTACTACATGCATTTTTTCCCTTTTACATGATTTCATTTTGGTGATAAAAATATATTTATTTAAGACTTTGATTGAATTTAAATTAAAATAAAGACAGATTAAGCCCATCAAAACGTGCCAGTCAAACTTGCCGTATTTCCTCTTCAGATGTCAAGGAATGATCAAGGAAAGAATGCTGAACAAAATATGCATGCATCCGATTAAACTATAAATTGCAAACCAGATGTTTTACGTCTTTTTTTTATGATTGTAAGAAAAGTTGTGGCCAAAGATGGAGCAGGTTGGTAAAGATGAAAAGGAATTTGTTTACTCTAATTACAAAAGTAAAAATAGGGTATTCCAAAATAGAGTAAATAGGTAGTATCTTCTGGGTAAGAGTGCCACATTGTAGATTAAACCTTCTTTCCATCGGGCAAGGTGAATTCAATCAAAAATCTGTCAATTGTAGAAAAAACACGCATTTTATATTGTTGCCATTTAAGTATCTGCCTTTTCGCAATCTTTGCTAGTGTTCCGTACGCACGAAACACTTCCTTTGTCTAATAATGTATTGCTGTAATAATTTAATTTGTGAATGGATAAGGTATCGCTGCCATTGTTCCTGAAGAATTAATGGCGGTAAAACCTCTTGAATTGACTGAATTGAGTTCGTAGCGTATTTGTAGAATATAGAGCTTTGTACAATGTAGTAGCGCCTACGCTGCTAATTTCAAAAGACACGAAAGTGGGTCTGGTTTTGAGGTTCTGTTTGACGAGATTAATTTGTGAGGAACCTTAATTTCAGGGTCTGAATGTGTTAATGGTATTATCTGAATAGTTTTTTTAACGAATACGAATTTGAATTGAATTGTGAGGAATCCTTAAAGTGCTTATAGTTATCATTTTAGTCTGTAAGCCTGTAGCTTGGCTAGCTAATGTGATCTGACGCGATTATCGAGGTTAAGCAACGGATGATGCGGTCTATCTTTGGATAGGTGACCATGCACAAGATTATCGTTTCAAAAGTGGCATTTTCATCTAGGCGTTACCGTGGGTCGGATGACACGTTAAATTGTAGGACCAGATATATATTTTATAAAAAAACATGCTGTTAGTCTTAGTACAAGCAGTCGTTAAGCCAAGTCAGAGGACTTCTGGCGGCTTGAAAACTCTCGACACCAGAGCTTGGCCACTTAGCCCATACGAAAAAGAGGAAATAAAAACGAAAATTTTGTATACTTAAAAATTAAAAAACAATAAATAAATGAATTCAGAAGATTTTAGTAAAACGCGTATCGTTGCATTTTTTTTTAAGTCCATGACTTTTACTCAAACACTTAATAAGGGTTGTTTTAAAAAATATTGTTAAAAAAAATTGTTTATTTGCCCTAGGATTAAACACAGGACAGGTGAAGCTTGTAAAATACGATTCATTTAAAACACAGTGCGTTTTCAACGCTGTCAATAAAATTATATCATTGTTTTAAAACAAATAAATCACAAAAACAAAATATGATTTCACAAACACTGCGATGCTTTTATCCGATTTTATTCCGTTCAAAGCGAGATTTTATTCAAAATTGCATTATCTGCCTTTTTGCTTTTATTTTGCATATTTTTGAGGTAGTTTTCAAAATTGTATTGTAGATTTTATGGCGCGTCTGGCTTGCATTGCTTTAAAACTGCGTCGCGTTGTACCTGTGCGATAAGTATTAAAAAGAAGTTTTATTTGGCCGCAATTCTACTGTCTACTTAGTTATAATCTGATATAACGGAGACGAACAGTAAAAAAACGTAAGTAGTCACTATTTGAACACCTTTTTTCGGTTATACTATACTATTCTAAGTTAAGCCTATTCTCAAGATACCTACAAATTAAAACATGTTACTAATAATATTAATGATTATAAATAAATATAAGGACATATTATTTCACAAACGGCTGGTTAACCCCATACTGAACCATTTCTAGTTCGTATTATGTTTGCTAACTGACACTAAAAACTGACATACATATTTTACTTTTCGACAAAGCCCCTATACAGCTGCTATTCTTTTAATTTAATTTATTGATTATTATTGAATGAAATACTGACGAGTCCATATTGATGATAGTTATGATTATGTTTATATAATGTAATAATTATTTAACAATATGACAATAAAGACATTATATTCTATTCTATTCTATATAGATACATATTTAATACCCAGACCAACAGCCAACAAATTTAGTTCAGCACAAAGTTGTTGGTCGTGCCGGGAATCGAACCCGGAACCTTCTGATTGGCAGTCTGGCATGGTAACCATTACGCCAACGAGGTCGTCAATTAAACCTATTAAAGATACCTACTTGTCATTAAATACGAGTAGGTAGGCTTTTACTATGTTTTAATAAATAGACTATTATGAATGTATTCATACTCCTACTAAACTTACATAAACCTTCTAATCTAGCGCTAAGCGTATGGGAAACCTACATTTATAAAAAAAACACTTTAAAATAAATAAACTTTTCTTTGTTGGTTTCCTCTTAGAGTGTCATCACTATATTTATTTGAATTTATGTTAACTACTATACAAATATCAGCTATACAAATATAATGTATAATACAAATATTAGCTACTGTCACGCCAAGGTTACAGAATTTTTTCACATTATTTTAGTATATTTAGAACTGTAGGTATAATTCTTATTAAGTCCATAATGTATCTTGTTTTAATAATATTTTTATTTGTAATAGGATACCTTATAAAGAATAAAAATATTATATTACTAGCTGTCCTTCTATTGCCTCACTTAGGAGTATGAAAAATAGATGGTAGCCGATTCTCAGACCTACTCTGAATACGCATATAAAATTTGGTAAAAATCAGTCAAGCCGTTTCGGAGGAGTACGGTAACTAACATTGTGACATGGAAATTTTATTTATATAAGATATAATATTATTTTAGGACCGCAATAAATACTTAGTCGTACTTACTTAATTGTTAAAAAAAAAATTCTATAGATGAAACGAAAGTGTCAAGCTTGGGTCCAGAAATAAACAAAGTAAATATAAATCTTTCATATGAAAGAAATTGTTCCCATATTTTTTACAAAATAGATCTGTTTGGAAACTCGATAAAAAGCAAACATTTCGTACAGAGAACATTCACATATCTAATGCAATATGCTCGGAACATTTTATTTTATTTTTATAGCGCCAAATCTTCTTCGGGTGTTGTGTATTTTGAAACAGGATCAAAGCACAGGTAACATAGTTTTGCCATTTAGTTAAGACTAAAAGATAAAAAAATGTATATATGGAAAAGTATACATAATTGTATTTACAAATAAAAGTACACCTACACATTTAAATATGATAATAGTTTTGTATTCGGAAATAAATAATGAAACATAGACGTAAGTATATTTAGATTTTCAGTTATATGTCAAAGATTTTTAAGTTATTGTTTGTGTGGCATTTTTTGACGTGCAATTGGTATTTAACCACAAGTATTTAAGAGCAGTTTAAACACCTTTATCCAGACTTAATTGTTTTATGTCTTGTGAAAATTCTCAAAACGAACATTGGTTGTTTAAAAAAAAATTGTCGAAAAATGTATGCCGCATTTTTACATTAGAAATATACTTATTGTATGCAATTTTTGTGAGCTCCATATTCATTTTCAAGACAACATAAACAATTATAATGTTTAATCAAATCAAAATTTCCTTTTTTTGAACTACAAAGTGGTCCATGGGTCAGTAATTGCAACTTATATAAGTACTGAGAACATTTGAAAACGGTATCCCGTTATCGCCGTTTTTTTTTTCGAAAAAGCCCGCGCTATTATAACTTTATGATTGTTAATTTTTGCACGAGTAAGCTTGATAACTATGGCTGTATTTAACGGGGTAGTAATTACAACTTATGTAAGTTGTAATTGCCTGGAGAAAATTTTATCACAAACGGAGTCATGTTAGGGGTACAGAGCTTTTGGTTGAAGAGTACGTACATGTACCAGCCCCCGGCTTTAAGGCGCAGCGAGGGAAAACCGTGGCGGTTTTAGTCGGTAGAGGTCGCCACTCTGGCACCGAGTACGACATACCCCGCCGCCTCCCCCGAGGATTGGCGAGCATGCGTCAATGCATTTCTTCCATGTCAATAAACACCTTTTTTTTCAAAGCTCTGCTACTGTCTCTATCTCCACATAGTTACCGTGTCGAAAGCCTGCCTTGACGCCTCCCAGTTTGTCCTGGCGTATGTTTATTTTTATTTTGTAACGGCTATTGTATTTTTATCGCAGAGATGTTTGGGGAATAGTGTGGAGTGCCGCCGCTTTTGTCGCGTGTTTGGTTTGTGTTGAATTGCTTTAAAAGTATTTAAGCCATTTGCTTTTGTAAGGTACCTATGTGTTACCCTGAGATATCCACACCCTGATCTCTGTTTTCTACTATTTGGAGTTAGTAGTATTTGGGCAAATAAGGACTGGTAACACCACCCATAAAAAGAAGATATATTTTTATAGTTGACGGTACCTCCGTCCGAACAGAGATCAGAGTGGGGGTGCTAAGAAAGGGGGAGTCGATCGACAACTGCGCTAGTGAGTGGACGACATTGTACTAATTAGGTTAAAGTAAGCCAGTGTATTTTGCAAAAGTAAAGCAATAAATGATTTTTGAGTTGAATATGAGCCGTGGGTGTTTTAATTAACTACCACTACAGGAGAAGGAATCTTATACTTTTTTGAGTAAAATATTTTATTCTTCTTTTTCTTTGAACTAGGTGGCCAAGTTAATGGTGTCGAGAGTTTTGAAGCCACCCGTAGGCTTCTGACTTGGCTTAACAACTGCTTGTATTTAGTTTTTTTATTCCGGATTAACTAAGGTCCTAGGTCTAACCTATCTATACACCAAACTTCATCAAAATCGGTTCAGCCAGCTGTAATTCTTAATAGATTTGTTTAGTTTGTGACGTTCATTTGCTTATTTAGTCAATGCATTTTATTTTATTTCAATGACAACACTGACGATTCTTACGTCAAATGAACGTCAATAGATTTGACACATTGGAATGGTGGACGTTTTTTTAAATCATTTATTTAATTTTATACAGGGTTTTAATAAAATGTCACCCGTGACAGATAGGTGGACGTTTGAGTGCAGAAGTAATACGAATAATGAAAAAGAGAATCACAGAAAGCGAAGTTTAATTTCACAAATTAGGATAAAATCCTACAATACATAGTTCGATGTAAAGCTTTGGTCTGGTGATCATGACGCACAACGCTGCGGTATGCGGTATGCGTTGCCGGACACTCAATCATATGAAAAACGTCGAGAATGTTCTCTTGTTCCGTCGCAGTATGCGTCAGCGGCGAGGGGCAAGCGCGGTGAAGTGGGGAGGTGTACTGCCGCACAGCGCGGCGTCATTCTCGGTTCAACGCTGCGGTGTGCGGTGCGCGTCACGGGTGTGCGTCACTGAAATTGTTCATGTTCACGTCTACTTAGGTAGCTGCGGCAAAATCAACAGATCACCTCTCCACAGGGACGCTAAATGCTGCGTCGTGACGCTGCGTTATGGCGCATACCGCAGCGTTGTGTGTCATGATCACCAGACCCCGCCTTAACCTTTCCACCTACCCTTACGAGAGCCAGACAGCAAAGTTCATCAGTTGCCGTCTAACGTCGTTATAGAACTCAATCAGGTAGCATTCACAGTGACGTCAGCCTAACTTGATTACGTCACATTATTCTCGCCTTTGTCCTTTAACCCTTTAAGGTCAACTTCCGTTGATCCATAAATCACTAAAAGAAACAGCAGCCCACTATACGTTCCCACTGCTGGGACTCGGGGCCTTCTCTCACTAGGAGAGAGATATAGACCATAATCCACCACGCTGGCCAAGTTCGGGTTGGCGGATGACACACGTCTTCGGATATTGTGGTCCTCAAACATGCCGGTTTCCTCACGATGTTTTCCTTCGCCGTAAAGCGAGTGCAAATCCACACATAACTTGAAAAACAAGTCATTGGTGTAGGGCCGGGATCGAACCAGGGGCCGTCTGATTGAAAAGCAGACTGCGCCACACTCGCTATATTTTAAATAAACATAAATATTTTTAATATTCCTATATAAAATATCTGTGTAAATGTTTTATTTTATCAGTTTATTATATTTGATTTAGTGTATATACTCGTATTTATAAAACCGATATATTTGACATACTTTGATCTTTTTGATTGATAACCTCACGAGTTAGTGATATTAAAAGCCAGTTATTCCAAAATAGCAGATTTCCAAAATAGAATATCAGATTTACAACCCGAGGGTGGTTGCTAGCCAGGTAAGTACCATAAAATGTCCAACCACCATGCTATAGTTTCCTCACGATATTTTACTTCACCGAAAGATCGAACTCAATGGTAGGAAACAAACCTACAAACACCTTGATTCGGTCTCGTAAAGACGAAAAAATTCTTTAGTTTATTTGAATCGACGATAGCCCAGTCAGGCGTAAGGACGCCTCACGTCCAGATGTTGGTGGGTTCCACAATGCTGACCTTTGCAGAATACAGTCTTCATAAGCAATCGAATAAGCATTTGCTCGAATACATAATGTTCTTTAGTCTTTATTTACGTAAATAATATTTTGCAGAATAATGCAAACAAAAGACATTAAACATCGTTCATTGCTATAAAATTGTAGCTTAACCCCATCCGTTAGTAAGACTAGTTTTACCCCACACCTTCCCTTGCATTTTAGGGAATGGAACCTGAATGCTGCGATCAAATCGAGTTACAAACATTTCGTATGGAATATTACTCGTAGTTTGTGTGATTATATTTGCTTGAGAGGTAAGTCAAATCAGTTCTTCAATATATCAAATTGAGAGAATTAGAATCTTTAGTAATTTAGCTATGCATATAGTTTAATAAATAACATGGGTGAAATGCATCAAGAATTTCAGTCAAATTTAAGTGAATTTGAACTGAATTGAAATTTGAAATATAAGAGAGCTATTTATTTATTTCATTTATTAACAATAAACAACTACCACTCTCACATAAGCATTTTTTTTTTTCCAATTAAATGTGTGCCTCTTTAGTGATTTTCTAAAAAATAAATCAATGTAGTAAAAGCATCCTAAATTATCTACTGAATAGCTTCAACAACTGTTCCTACATAATACCTATATAATCGGAAACCAAAATCTAACCACATTTATCAACTAATCTACCTTTACTGGCTCAAACCGCTATAATTATATCACCACATCAATTCAGCCTTAATACATGCCACATTGTCAACAACCCTGAAATCTTGATTCACCATTCATAATACATCGACCAAAATACTCAGACACCTGCAAACCGTTTCCTTACAACAATTTTAGATGTCAAGAAGGTTGTGCGGCAGGCCTAAGTGAACTGGACGTCAATGCATTTGGTATTCCGTCGGTCAATATGCAGACGCGGGAATAATTTAGGGACCACTAAATAGAAGGGATCCATAGTTAATATTCAAAGGGTAGGGGGACACATTTTGCTATGTAGTAACAGTAAATCAACTATTATAAATAAAACCTTGTCAGTATTGTAATGCCTCGATCAGGGATACCAAAAAAAAAAAAGGAATATGGTGCCACATAGGCACATCTTAAATACAACAACTAAGTATAACGCTGTGATTTGCCAATTTTGACTTAATTTTTCCTAAATAATGACCATTCTATTATGTATAACTTCTCACAAGACCTCTAGTTTTGACAGTTAGAAGAAACTTATAAACTAATTTAATAAATAATTGCTTTCTAATTTTTTACTTTAACGTACCGTAATGGATGTTTTTCCGAGTGCAATAATTACAACAATACAACTGCGATTACTTTAATTAATACAACATAGATTTAACTTTATGCTTCAACAGATATAAAGTTTAGTTTGGACCACCCGATTGGTCCTTATAAAGTATTTTTGTGTGGAAGAAAAACGTACATATTATTACAAAATATAAAAATAAAGTTAAAAAGTTTCTAATTTTTGTAGATTAAGAAGTTTGTCAAACTGTTTTGCAAATACTGCAATAAAATTACAAACACCTATTAAAAAACTAAAGGCTCATACTGCAAATACGAACAAAGACAATATTTTGGTTAGATATACATGGTAGGTAGCAAACATAAAGGGAATGCCTGATTCGGATTCTAGAAAGGGTAGCCCGTACTTGTGCTAAGGAATGTTTATCAAAATATGCTAAATACAAATAAGCCGGGAAGTTAAATCGTAAGTTTTAATTAGATAGAAAATTCTTTATAGGACACAAACAAAAAAATTTAGTAAACCGTAGGATTAAGATTATTATCGACCAAAATCTGCATTAACTAGTTAATTTGACTTATGCCTTTATGCGTTTGAAAAAACGTTTGTGAGGGGGTTTTTGAAAATTGCCTGGAAAAGGTTGTTTTAAGACATGATGCCTGGAAGAGGTTGTTTTAAGACATGAGGCCGTCTTTTTTTTAACGTAACGTTTTAATTTTAAAAAACCCTCTCACAAACGTTTTTTCAAACGCATAAGTAAAATTTACTAGTTCATACAGATTTTGGTCGATAATAATCTTAATCCTACGGTTTTCTAATTTTTTTCTTCTTCTTCGTATGAGCTAAGTGGCCAAGCTCTGATGTCGAGTTTTCAAGCCGCCCGAAGGCCCTCTGACTTGGCTCAACGACTGATTGTACTAAGACTAACAGCCAGGACCTACGTGTCATCCAACTCACAATGATGAAAATGCCACGTGAAAAACGACAGCATGGTCCCATCCAAACACCGTCCACATCGACCGTTGCTTAGGTTCGATGATCACGTCAGATCACCAATGTGTCTATTCTTGGTGAGCTCCGAATAACCACGAGGCTTTCCACTCTCTGTTACCAGCGAATTCTCAGATATTTTGGACATGTCGCTCGAAGAAACCCTGATTGCCTCGAGAAGCTCGTGGTAGTTGGCCAAGTTGACGGAAAAAGAGCACGAAGTCGCTCTCCTACCCGCTGTTCAGAGCTTGTAAAGACGCTCACTAGCCTACCTATTGCCGAAGCTTTTAAGACCGCCGAGGACAGGAAACAGTGGAAGACCATTGATAACCGAGTGATTGACACTCCGTATTAGACACGACCTTCAGTAATGAAGTTACGACTAAGAAGAAGAGTAGGTATTATAAATTATCTTTTATCCATATCGTTAGATCTTATAATTTTAATATTGGTAACTGTTTATTTCATAAGAATTTGCCTCGTTAAATCCTACTTCCACGCGTCAAATGTTTCGCTCAAACATACATAATTATATACCGCAGAATTCGGTGCAACAAAGTATTTGCAAGCAGTTATTCAAATAAGACTGCAACCACTACTTTCAACCATGTTAAAATCCCATAATCTTCCCAAAGCTTACGAGATTCACGCACTCCATCGATCGGATTTTGGCACCCTAAGATAAACTAATGGGGTGTCATGAAGGGTGTAATTTTAGGAAATTTTCCCCTTTATTGTAAGATGATTTTCAAAGGGGGTCCGATTTCTTTGGCTTCCGTTAGGGGGCCTCAAAAGTGTTGTCAGAGAACTTGTAAGTAATACGGCTTCTTAAGGAACCGCACAGTCATAATTTTTGTTTTTAAAGAAGGGGGGAATACCGTTTTCCTGCAAGTTTTCATCAAGATCTTATAAGATAATTTTAGTTGAACCCCTTTATTTACTGCCCTTAAAGCTTGTTATACAAAAACAATGTATTGAAATGCTCTTCTATACTTGCATGCATAGTGTGTTTGCAGACGCAAAATCATTTGAATATCTAGCGCCCCAAAACAACTGAAGACCAGCGCATTACGTATACATGTGTGTTTAAATGTCTTCTCATTCTTTGCATAACCTTAGTGGCCAATTCGGTGTCGAGTTTTTTGAAGCCGCCTGATGACCTATGCCTGATGGTATATGTCTTGTATATATAGAATAAATATATTTACAGAAGGAACATTACAGTAAAAAGCGTTGCGCAAATTTTGGTGAAATTGTCAAGCTTTTGTGGCTATAGATTTCAAAACAACTGCCTTTATACATATTAATAAAATTAGAGTGGATTAATTCAACTAGTTATACATACTTTTACTATTTTACGTACTAGTGTGCCAGATTTTAATCCGGGAGCAAAAAAGACGGAATATTATAAATTTATAAGGCATTGTAGCTCCCGATCGGATAAAGCGATTTTTTTCGCTTGAGTTTGGTGAAAATCGGTCCAAGATAAACATTGCAACATAATAGATACGATTGCGGACAAGTTTTTTTTTTTCAACTCCCATAAAAATGGGCATAAAATTAAAGCGTTTGACAAGTAAAATACACCCACTATGATAAACTTCGAACCTCTTATGGCCCTTCCACAAAAGGATCAAGATTTTGACGTGACAACGTCTTAAATTAGGTTGCGGCTGGGAGTCACTTATGAAAAAGTGTAACGCCCGGTAACGATGAGTCACCGAACGAGAGAGAGGCCCGCCGAATGCCTTGCGTCTCTCTCCCACTCAACTATGATCGGTCTGCCGCGCGCGCAGCACGCGGCAGACGTTGTCACGTAAAATCTTCGCCCGTAAAACCGACTTTACAGGCAACCATTTTTTTTAAATGTATAAATGTAGTTTTAGCTACAAATGTTTTTATTTAATAAAACCAAAGCCATACAATAAATACCCGTTGACGGATGCACTCCACTTTTATTTAGCGGACCGCGACGAAATGGACAGTCGTGTAATTGTTTTCCATTCCACGATAATTGACTTGCGGTGAATTCCGATAAATGTTTTTACATTTAACTCGAAAATTCCGGTGAGAATTTTCGTCCGGAACGACGCGCGTTGTTTGTACTGTGTTCTTTATATATATAAATATGTATTTGTAGTTGACTGTATATACATAACTAGCTGACACAGCAATATTTTGTTCACATAGATTATCTTATATATAAAATTTCCGTGTCACAGTGTTTGTTACCGTACTCCTCCGAAACGGCTTGACCGATTTTTTCCAAATTTTATATGCGTATTCAGTAGGTCTGAGAATCGGCTACTCTAGGTATATTTAGTTTTTTTTTTATATTATTAAGGCAAAACAACGTTTGCCGGGTCAGCTAGTATAATATAGATATGATACATATAATAACAAGCGTGTTCCACAATTTGGAACAATTTCCCCTTGTTTATTGTGTTAACAACACTACAACTAGAAAGAAAAATTCAAGCGTTAGCAAATTTTGTTTCAAAGGAACCGTAGATAAGGACTTTTCCTTAACAAAAACTTCTTAGTTTAGTCTTATTAAAAATCTGTTTGAAGAAAACTGACATGACCGTTGCTTTAGACATGTCAATGACTGACATTAAAATTTATATAAAACGCCGTAAGGTTACATAAATTATAAGTAAGTAAAATTTAATTTTATTTCCATCAATCATAAAATTGTTTTTTTTTTACATTTTTTGAAGAGTCACAATTTTTTAATTACATACCCTATGTGTTGTTCTTATGTATAAGCTATATTATTGTCAACTCTCATTATAAAACATTCGGTAGTTTTTGCGTGAAAGAGGAACAACCATCCAGAACAAATATAACGGGTTTATTAATTAGTAAGATAGGATAACACAAGAAGGATTAGTAGGATATGAAGCAAGTGTGTCTTGGTGGGACAAGTCGGCTTTCCAAAAAGTAACTTCTGAAATAGGTTATTATACGAGTAACACGAAGTTTTTATTTAAGCATAACACAACACAGTTTTTATAAAACTACTTTGGAGTCTTTGGATGCCTATTATCTTTTGCAACCTTTATCAAATAAATGTAAATAAATAAACAAGTCGAATAAATAAAAGAGTGTAAGAATGTTAAATTTGAAAACGTCATAAGATAAATAGGAATCAACCAGAAAGCAGGAAAAAAAAACTGGCTTCTTCCTCTCAAAAATACACTGAATAAGTATTTTTTCAAGAAAATGAGGTCTGAAAGAGACGGAAATTTAATTAATCTCAAGCCTTTTCACACCTCTACTACCTTTAGAAAGATTACAATCTCATCCCGAGCTGCCAAATTCTAATTAAAAATATCGCGTGCATCTAAAATAAACAGATAAAACATTGCTCCTTTCAGCCTTGGACTAATCAAATGTGGACAAATGTTTACGAAAGTTGTTAGATACGAGTATTTTTATTATTTTTATTTACTAATTAAAGCAGCAAAGCGCGTAATTTCATTGGTTAGCGACACTTTAACCTGAATTGTAGCATGCCGCGTCTGGTAATAATGGCTCTCAAAGTGGTTGCCGGTAAGCTAAGTTGCTTGGCCACAGATAGGTATTCCAAGGCCGTGGTTGTTCATCAGGCGAGCATTAGAAAATGCCTTACCATCATACAAATAATTGAAATTTCGAGGGTGTTCTAAATTATTAATTTATTACTAGTTTTAGACTTGTGATGTAATGTATTTGTCATTTTAATAAAATATGAATATCTACTAGGGTGCCTACATGTCTTACATAATGTCTTGAAAAAACAATTATGGGAAGCTTAGAAACTATCACTGAACCGAAAATTTCTATTACCGAACGAACAGGAAGACTGCTAGGAGGCACCGATATACAGTGGATATAACAAAAAATTGTATTACGCGATCTGTTTCCACATTTATGGTACGGACGGCCAAACTGTGGAACTCCTTGCCGGAATCCCTGTCTGTACCCACTCAACTAACCTTACTGTCTTCAAGGCAAAAGTGACCGGTTTCTTCTAGGCAAGCGCATTCCATTCTACACTGCAAAATCACTTAACATGAGGTAAGTTCTGGTCAAGCGCAAACCAAACATAAAAAAACACTTGTAAAAAAACACTATGTTTGCTTCTATGTTCCATATCCCAGAGCTTATTGGGCTCAGATTTTCTGTCTTTGGAGGCGTTTGTAGGAAATAAGGCAGTTCTTTTGAAGGCTTTCATTGCTAGGTGTTGAGGAACGGGCACACCTTTGAGACGGGCCTGGAGAGGAAATGGAAAAACATAACACTCCTTCTGTGTAGATGTCGGGTAAAAAGCCTTTGATACAGATTGCTGTGGTCAGTTTTTAGGCGACGCTTTGTGAGTGTTTTTTTTGGACTTCTGAGAAAGAATTTGTGTTGTGGTTATTACATATTTACCTGTTTTCTAAGTGTTGTTATTATATGTATTATTATGTATTTTTATGAATTATCAACTTAGTTAATATGAATATGAATCTATTATTATTTTATTCTAATTGTATCAGTCAAATTATGGGATTATTTTGGGAAGGACTAGCTGCGAAGGCACGGGCTAACGCCTATGTTGGCAACTAGAGCTTAATGTTAAAAAATTGTATTTTTTGGTGCCAATAAATTATTTTGAAATTCGAATTTTTTGAATTTAAAAAAGGTAAGTTGGTGGTTGCAGACGAGCTCTAGAAAATGCCCTGCCATGTTGTACTCACGATGTTTTCCATCACATTCCACAGCTCATTGGCGGGAATTGAACCCACGACCATCGATAAGTGAGGCGGCCGCACCCCTGACTGAGCTGTCATCGCTTTAAACTCCTAATTCCTATTCTCTATATCAGCTACGGCTGTATTTTTTGTCATTTAACTTCCTCAAGAAGATAAAAAAACAGTTAAGTAGTCCCTATTAAATTAAATAAATATTTCATAATTATATTACAACAGATTCGCTCAGCAAATAGAATTTTCCACAAAATCCTCCGTACACTTCAAAAATACCTAATCTTTTCAGATATTTGAAATCTTTATCTCCACTCCACATGTGGCTTCGTTGTTACATTCAATTTACACTCAGCAGGGAACTACTTGGCTCTCTGACACAGACTAGACAGCTTCCCTTGTTTGCGTTTACCTTCTGTAAAATTTCAATTAATTTTCAATGTAGGTTATTTTGTCTGTGGCTCACAATTTTGTAAAGGTCGTAAGACGGGGGGTTTTAAAATGTTTAATAAGTACCCCAGAAGAGTCGAGTGGGTGCTTAAGGTTTTCGAGCTGTTCGCCCTTAACTGTCTCCGTGCCTTAAATAACGGTGGCATTGTGTTAAGGCGGAACGAAACTGGGTACGGCTGTAACGAAATGTTGCTTGTTTACGTTTTGTGAGCTTAATTAAAGTAAGTGGGTATAAACATTTTAGTTGCTAAGTGTGTTTGCTAAGACAGAAACCTCTTTCGCGAGTTGAAGTATTTAAGTGTTAGTAAAGAGGTTGAAATTGGCCTGAATTGTTTTCAGAAAAATCTACTAGAGGATTGGCGTACGAGTAATGAGGCGTATGCTCAGCAATGGGTGATTACGAAATGACAGAAATAGGGATGCTATACAAAAATATTAATGTACAACAAGTTACCAGAGAAAATAACAAATCTTAATAGTAGTATGTTGAAACAGAAAATAAAGAGTTTTTGTGAAAGTAATTCCTTTTATAATTCAAGTGAATTATATGAATATGGAGCTTGCAGTATCGTTATTCATGTGTAAAAAAGAATAATAGGTATTTTTAATTTAACAGATATGAAAACAAGTGATATTGAGTGTAGTAAGTATTTAATGGTGTAGAAGATTTATTTTATAAGTTTATTTAATCTAACTGTTTCAGAAAACAGTCAGTAAATTTATAGGTTTATTTAATCTAACTATTATTTTAAAGTATTAAGTAATTATTGTACTTTGACTTGTCTATAACGTATATGGCTAATAAAGTTCTGTATTTTGTATTCAATGGCTCCTATTTGGTTTTTATTTTTAACCGCTATCAAAATAGTAATGGTTAAATGATGCGAATAAGTCCCGAAACTACAGGACGGTAGTTTCGGTGCTTATTTGCGTCAAACAAAATATTATTATTATATAATTATTTTTTCTGTTTTTTCCTAAACTGTTTTTGAGTTAACGGATCTTTATGGGAGCGTAATATACTCGACCCAGCCGAGTTTGGAACCCATTACTAAATCTAGTAACTGATGTCAAATATTTATGACAAACATTTTATTTTACACGATTTGAAAAATTCTTTCATTGTTGGGAAGCTATATTATCTATGAATAACATAGATGTAGGCTATATTTTGTTTCTCTTTGCAACTAAGATTATTTTAGAGGCCGTGCAAAGCCGGGACGGGATGCTAGTATTTGAATCAAATACGTGAGACAAAGTTTGCAGTGCACTTAAATGTAAAACAAATAACCTTAAACGATAACTGCTCATTTATTCAAACGTTCTGGGCAGACCAGTGTCCTGGCGGGCTACCATCGTAATTAATATATAAGTATCACCTATTCCGTACCTAATCCAAACTTATTCTATCCTTATTGTGTGAAAGAAGCTCATACAACTCAACCAACCAAATATAGCAACTGTAGTTCGGCTAAGGTGATCTGACGCGATCGTCAAGGTTAAACAACAGTCAACGCGGATATTCTTTGGATGGGTGACCCTAAACAAGACTGTCTACTGTAATCTGGGCGTTACCGTGGGTTGGATGAACGAGACGCAGTACAAGCAGTCGTTAAACCAAGTAATAGATACACACAGAGCTCGGCCACTTAGCTCATACGAAGAAGATGAGGACCAACCATATTTGGCTCATATTTAATGCAATCTTTGAAGTTAAGCAAACAATTGGTACGTTTCGGGGAGTGTGCTATTGAACTTCATAATTTGATTCCACCATCTCCGTTCTCCTACAGAACGAGCAGAGAGACAGTGAAGAGACACCGATACAGAGTTGAAGTTCCAAACTTTCGTACAAAACGCTTTGCGTCGACCTTTATTGTTAGGACTGCGAAGCTTTGGAGCTCACTACCTGAGTCTCTGTTTCCTGAGAGGTATCATCCGGGGGGCTTCAAAAGTAGAGTTAATAGGTATCTTCTAGGTAAGCGTGCCACATCGTAGACTGCAGTGCAGCCTAACATCAGGCTAGCTGAAGTCAAACGCTAACCTATCAAGGATAAAAAAAAAAGTTTAGTATTTGGATGTTCAGATTTGTTGACTGTCGGTCCAGGTGTTAAATATGTATTGATATAAATTATGTATGTACATACTCGTATATGTAGTATATCAGTTGTGTTAGCAACCATAATACAAACTAGAAAATGGTTTGATATGGAGGTAACCAGACGTGTGTAAAATGTGTCCATTAAGGGTATTAAAAAAAACAGCGTTAAAACGAAATAAGGACTGATAAAGGATAACATAAGTACTTTTGGAGACGGTTAGAAAATCGTGGTAGCCCATAAATGTCCCGAGCAAGACACGCAGCCTCATGGGAAATTACATTTGTGGTGTCTACCAGACAACACAGGTAGCTTTGTCTGGTTAACAAACGAGTGTTTGAATTTTAATTCATGCACTTATTGTCCTTGGTTCAAGAAGTAATATAAGGTAGGGATGAAAAATACACAGTCGTACGAGCCAAATTTTTATTGCGTCACTAATCCTTGCCACTGTGGCATCTGCCTGACACACTATAAGGTGAGGGAAGGGGTAGTAGACGAAGTGCCACAACTAGAACCCTATAACGAGCTGAGAGTCAGTGAAGAGATACGATACAGAGATGAAGTTCCAAACTTTCTTACAAAACACTTTGCGTCAACCTTTATTGTTAGGACTGCGAAGCTTTGGAACTCACTACCTGAGTCTCTGTTTCCTGAGAGGTATCATCCGGGGGCCTTCAAAAGTAGAGTTAATAGATATCTTCTAGGTAAGCGTGCCACACCGTAGACTGCAGTGCAGCTTAACATCAGGCTAGCTGTAGTCAAACGCTAACCTATCAAGGAAAAAAAAAGTACTACGTCCCAACAATGGTAGAAGCGTATACCGCAAAATCTAAAGCTATAGTTATGTACAAAATGCTTGTCCCAGCAGTGGTGGAAGCAAGATCTATGCCTCTAAAACTTCCCTAGACGAGAGGAAGTAGATTTTGAAATAAAAACATTGCAGTGATTGCGGGCGGTCTCGTATACTACGAAAATATCGTATGCGCGATTCAGCTTTGCCACGTTTTTCACTTAGCGCCATCTATTGGCTAGCGGTGTAACTATTTCTTAAGGCTTCATACGGGCGGCCTATATCATGCTTGTAACAGACATCTTATATTAGCTTTATTAACTAGCTGCACCCGGCAGTGTCACTTGCGTTATTTCGTAGTTAAATTAACCTATCCGTTAATCTAGTCTTAATTATGTCTGTACTAAACAGTTTAGCCGTTTGAGCGTGAAGAAGTAACAAAAAGTAATTAAGTTTGCTAGTTATCTAAGTTTATTCATTTTTAACAACTGAGTTGAAAGATACAACAATTTCTGAATTCGGGTCATAGATGTCATCAGTTTAAGCATACTCACTTACAAACGACCGAAGAAGACATGGATGAAGTGTGTGAATGAGGACATGAGAGAGAAAGGAGTGAGTGTAGAGACGACGGCTGATAGAGGAGAGTGGAAGAAGAAAATTTGCTTTACCGACCCCACCTATTGGGATAAGGCAAAGAAGAAGACTAACTTTAAAAGGAATCATATAAAAAGAATCAAGATATTCCACATTTAAAAAATTGTTTAAATACTTGATACCCATACACTGTAGAAATACATCAGCAAAATGACCAGGTAATTTTAAACACAGTCTTCCCTTGTTAACTCTGACTATACAATAATTATTAAAAGTACCGACAGAAACACAGTGTTTTGACTGTCCACACACAATTATCATAATTAAACACCGCTGGTCATTATTGAAAATAAACAGTAGTTGGAAATTCATGCACCAACTCGATTCACAGAGTTGTAATCCTCCATTTTGCAAAAAGGAGGAGTGGATAATGATTGAAGTAGCGTTAGCAGAGTCATTACAATTATTTCAAATATTAAGCAAGCTTGATGGGCACGTTTCGACGGGTGACTTTTTAAGTTTAGAAAAATTTAGTTTTTTCTATACATTGTAAATAACTTAAATATAATTTTCACTTTATTATTCTTAAGTTATGTATGAATTTATTTTTATCATCTGGTTTTAAATTGTAAATTAGTATATTAATTAAAATTAATACACAAAACAATATTAAGCTAGATTTTGTTTTAAATTTCGTTGTCCACAACTAACGCAATTCATAGCAATGCATTTATCGCGCTATATGGTGATAAATGATAACTTTTAAATGGTATTTATTATTATTATTTGCTTTAATAAAAAGAAGAAGAAAAACTAGAATAGGTATTTCACTAAAATACTACAAGTCAAAAATACAACATACAATACAGTTTGAAGTTTGAATGTTGTTTATAAAAAGTAAAATATAACTTATTTCATTCTAAATCGCTTCAACTGTTTGAAAAGCACGATATTAGGATGTTAAATTATGTTTTTGAGTTGTTTGTTTTAAAAGCCACGGTTAAATGTTTTTTTTTAAATCATGCTATGCGTCTAATAATGCGATAAAAGGTAAAAATAAAACATACGAAAATTTTTACTATTAATCTGTTTTTTTAAGATATTCAACCAGGTAACATAATAATTCGATGTTTTTTTTTTGTAAGTTATAAACTTATTATAATAAGAGAAGAAGGGAGAAGAGGGATAAACGGTCCCAATCATCCCCTATCTAGAGGGTTTGATTTTTTATCAATATATCCTAATATTTATGATTCATTATGCTGACTAAGCTAGTCGTTACTTAGGTTTTTTTAAATAAATATACATTATTATGATCCTCTTTTCACTTAAAAAATATAATTGAGTGTAATTCTGACTATAGTAGAATCAAGGCGATGTAGCCAATTTTTTCTTGATTGTCATTAATAAAGTGTATCATTTTTTGTTTTAGCTTACTTCTCAGAAATTTGTAGAAAAATAAAATGTATGAACTATTTTTATCAAATCATCAATTTATATTTGGTTGACGGTACAGATCACCCACACAGCTCTAGCGGAATGCAATGTGGCGAGTGAAGGCAGCGCGCGGGGCGCGGGGCGCGGGGCGCGGGCGCAGACGATCCGAGGAAATTATCTCAAATGAAGACATTATCCACTCGAGGCGTGCGCGCGCGCATCTACCTTCTCTTTTTGCTATTGGACGGTTATACAGTACCTAATACCTTGCAAAACTATTTACATTTTATTTTATTTTGTTTTTAAATAACATTGTAATAATAAGGTAAATATCCGCAAATTTTATAAATCCATAAAAAAACGGTGGAGTTGATCTGGGAAACGTGGAGCGTGCGCGTATCTTCTTTTAGACATCAGGCCTCTATGTACCTACAAGTAATGGTGAGCAGTCCTGCGGGAGCCTCTGCCGCCCACAGTTCAGGCAGCTTGACTGACCTAGTGTGTAAGGCGCAGCGCACTATTGGCTACTCTACACGCATTAAACAAACCTGACATGTCTTATACAAATGTACAAGTAGCAGTAAACCTAAATTTCCTGTACAATAAAATCATTTATTTACGAAACTAGAAAATCTTTTGACCGTAGCTACGCGAGTCAGCAATACTGGCGGCCTTATCGCCTATGGCGGTCTGTGCCAAGCAGCCGTGAATGGAACAAATAAGACATACAATATAAATACATATAACAAGAAAACTAAAATTAGTAAAACTATCAAACAAATAAAAGCAGCATAAGAAAAAAATATGAATGTATACTGTAGTATTGGCACATAAAGTGAATATAATTATTCAAACTAAAAAAATATATTCAAATTCAATATTCAACAAGGAGTGTCAAAAAGTGACTACAAACCATATTTTTATATTGAAAAGATGCGCAAGATGCTGGCAGCCTGCCACGTTGAATGACAATGTCTATTTTTTAACCGACTTCAAAAAGGAGGAGGTTATATATTCGACGTGTATGTATTTTTTTTTTTTTTATGTATGTTCACCGATTTCTCAGCCATTTGTGGATCGATTCTCAAAATTCTTTTTTTAATTGAAAGAGTATGGTTCTGAATTGGTCCCATTGTCACCAAAACTGCTTCTGATGATGGACTCCTAGGGAAATCGAAGAAAAACCTAAAAAGTTAGGTTATTTTTACGCATTAGAGAGATTCACGCTCGTTTGGCTGTACTGATATTCATGAAATTTGAGAAGAAAATAGGTAAGACTATGTGTTAACACATACGCTACTTTTTATCCCGAAAATAAATACTATTCCCGTGGGATGCACCAAATAACATATAAATCTTTTTAACTTCTTCACGCTCGAACGGTTGTACTGACATTGATGAAATTTGGAATGAAGATAGGTTAGACTATGTGTTTACACATAGGCTACTATTTATCCCGAAAATAATTATTGTTCCCGTGGGATGCACCCAATAACACATGACACACTGATTTCGCTAAAATTTGATATAGGGGGTAGACTAGACCTTGTATAACACGCAGGTTACTTTTTATCTTAAAAGTCATTGCTATTCCCGTGGGAAGCCCAAATAACTCGATAACCTATTTTACTTCTTCGCGCTCATACGGCAATACAGATTTCGCTCATAAAATTGGCAGCTTATAGTCTGGCTAACAAAAGTAATCTGACGCGAACATCGAGGCTTAGCAACGGCCTATGCGGCCAGTCTTTGGATGGGTGACCATGCACAAGACTTCCATAAAAAATATGATATTTTCGTCTGGGCGTTACTGTGCTTCGGATAACACGTTAATTTGTTGGGCCTGGACCACTACTCTTAGTACAAGCAGGGGTCAAACTAAATCAGGGGCTTGAAAATCTCTCGACGCCAGAGCTTGGCCACTTGGGTCATACTTAGTGGAAGAAGGAACTGTAAAATTTGATATATTAATAGACAAGACCCACGAACGGATAAGGAAAATATTTACGCGCTCGCTTCGCTAGGAGTTATCCCGCTTCGTTCGAATTTCCCCCAGGATGTTCTGGGCTTATGACACTCCAAATATTATATAATTTGTGCTGCTTTGGACTTCAAACGGTTCGAACAAATACGGTGAAAATTTTCGCGCTCGCTTCGCTCGCATCCAGCTCGCTTCGCTCGCAATTGGTTCTAGTACGTTTTGACACAACAAACATTATGTAATTTGTGCTGCTTTGGACTTTTTTATGCTCAAACGGTTGGAACAAATACGGTGAAAATTTTCGCGCTCGCTTCGCTCGCGTATAGCTCACTTCGCTCGCATCCAGCTCGATTTGCTCCCAATTGTTTGCCTGCCTGGCACACGCCAAATTTTTTCATCGTGAAGTTTATTTGGCTCTCCATAGCTAAAACTTAAACAAAATATCATTACCAACCACTAAAAATGTAAAAATAAAATTGTTTTAAAAAACAAACAACCGACTTCAAAAACACAACTAAAAAGGGAAAAATAATTTTAAACCTAAAGTAAATCAAGAATATATAAAAAGAATAGGAGAGTTTATTTCATGTACTTATAAAAAACTATTTGCAATTTTTAGTAATCCTGTATTCTTGAAGTCGGTGCCATCTAATAAGAACAAATTAATGTTTGTTAAAAAAAAACTATTTTCAATTGTCTTTCTTTGCTGGCACCGACTCCAAGAATACAGGATTAGTAAAAATTGCAAATAGTTTTTTATAAGTACATGAAATAAACTCTCCTATTCTTTTTATATATTCTTGATTTACTTTCTTTATTTAGGTTTAAAATTATTTTTCCCCTTTTAGTTGTGTTTTTGAAGTCGGTTGTTTGTTTTTTAAAACAATTTTATTTCCCAAAGTAACCTTATATTTTTTCTTCACAACTTCTTTTGCGGGGTCCCCTTTATACAAAATCATATTAAGTAATATAACAAATATGAAAGTTTGTGTGTGTGCGTGTTTGTATGTATGTTTGTTACTTTTTCACGCTCGAACGGCAATAGGTTAGGCTTTGGATTAAAATTGGATTAAAACATAGCTACTTGTAATCCCAAAAACAATTGGGAACCCGTAGGATACGCAAATAACTTCTGGATTTATGTAACTCTTTCACGGTCCAACGGCTGAACAAATTTTTATGAGATTTACTATGAAGATAGGTTAGGCTTTAGATTAAAACATACAATACTTTTTATCCCGGATTAACTGCGTTTTGTCTCAGATTATCGCGGGTAACACCGCATGGCACAGCTAGTAGATTAATAATGAAAAATACTAAATCTTGTGTACTGATTTACACTGTAGCATCTCAAAGATCACTCAGGCCAGTCTTGGAAGGGTAAAGTTGAAGGCTGCACCGCTTATGATGGGATTTTTTGCCTTTTGTCGAAGAATCTTTGTTTTCTTCTGCTTTAGTTAAATTTTATGGGAATTTTTGCACGATGATGTTCAAGTGGTTTCAAAAGATCTCGTTAAGAGTTTTGGTTCTATTTTTATGTAAATTTTGTTTTATGATGGCAATAAAGCTTATTAGAAAAAATCACGTCAGTGATGAAGGTAATTTTTTTTGGTACAAGTTTAGTTTAAGAATTTTATGCAATCATTTACTTTTAGACCCTTATACGAAATGTCAATTTTACTAAAAACTTCTTATAAAAAAAACATAAAAGAAGCCAAGAGAGGAAGATAAAGACCTAGAGAGTCGTTTTTAGCAAATTAAGGAGAAGGCGAAAGTCATGTCGTATAAGGAGGATAAGAATTTGACCAAGAAAATAACTATCTGAAAAAAAATTACAGACTAGATCTTAAATATTGGTTCATTGCTGGAATCATTTGGTCACCCAGCCTAAAAATGACCCCTTGTGCCGTTGCTTAACTTCGATGATCGCGTCAGATCACCTTAGCTAGCCGAGCAAGAGGCGCTACAGTATTATTATTGTTATATCGATCTGTAATCAAACCAGTTTTTTCGACTAACGTTTTCTCAGATACCGTTTTACGAGTATAAGATCAATCGATCTACAATCGGACGTGAGAATTACGCTTTTTGTAATCTACCTAATCGTTACAAACTAGCTCAGTAACGGCTCAGTCGATTATTGTGGCAATCACTATTGGGTTGTTGAAAAGTTTATAGCGTTTGATTATGGTACTTTGGGATTAATTGGTTCATTTAAAGGTTTTAGAGATCTAACAACGATATAAAATGCTTTTCGTATTTTCTCTTCGTTTACTTGTTGGTTGTTACACTAATACTATACATACGTACTATCATCAATTTATTTTTTGTCTAGTAAACGTTTATGAAACCTATGGACTTAAAATGATTTAATTTCACTAACAACGTTGCAGAATTGGCCAAGCGCAAATCGGGCTTGCAAATGAACGGTTGAAATGGTACGGACCATTATAAAAAAAACAAATGAAACACGATAGTTGTATGGGATTTTATATTTTTACTTTTCAAAGATAGTTATATAATTAAATATTAGGCGAATAATTAGAAGATCTAACAAATGTCGATTATAAAGTTCTTTTGTTGTTTGGTATAACCCCCAATAATAAATTTTATTTTAGTTTTGTAATTTGTTTTAACTAACTGCGGTGTAACCCGTGTTAATTCAGGATAAATAGCCTTTCATTTAATACGAGGTCTAACCTATCTTTATAGTCAATCTCATTAAATTCGGTCCAGCTGTTGGAGCGTGAAGGAGTAACATAAATTTCGAACTTATTTACATACCCCACGAAAACAATAATTGTTTTCGGGATAAAAAGTAACCTTTGTTTTAATCGGTCTAAACTATGTTCACACGGAATTTCACCAAAATCAGTTCAGCCGTTTGTGCGTGAAGAAGCAACAAACATACACACTTACACACAAACTTTCGCATTTATTATATAAGTAGAATGGCAGCATACAGCATAATATTCTGTGTCAATTTTAAGCCAGGCACTAAGTTTCTTAAGTGCTTTTTGTTATATTTTTTTGTAAGTGTTTTCATAAAGTGTTTTTATTTATCTATCTAACCCGATGGTAATTGTTCCCCTTTATCCTCCTATTAAGGATAGTCTTCTCTCAGTTTCCTCAGCACATCGTTTTCTCATCCTAAACACCTTTTTGCCTATCAAAGCCTCGTAAGGGCCGTATGTGTGCAAAAAGTATTGAACAAGCTATTAACTGAAGTCATTATGTTGGAACAAAGGCGTTGCCACTACCTACCTGATAGCGCTAGGAGAAAATAATCAGTAGATAATCTTTTATAAGCTTCCAAAACTAAAAGGTAAAAACGGGACTTATAATTTTTTTTTCTGTGACATATTATTGTTTTTTTTTTGTTTAGTTTATTTTACTAATAATTATTTTATGTAACATTTGGTTATGGGACTTGATCCTGAAATAAATGAATTTGAATTTTGAATTACTAAGACACCGCTGTCTGTCTGTCTCCAAGCTGTATCTCAGAAACCGTAATAGCTAGAAAGCTGAAACTTTCACAAGATACGGCTTTCTTGTGCCTCTATAACAGCAAATACTAAAAATAAATAAAATGAACATAGAAAAGGGGGTCCCCATACAATTAACTTGTTTTTTGCTATATATCAATAACGGTAGGTGCTAGTCACTTAAAAAATTCACAAAAAATATAAATGTATATTAGCTATCAAATAATGTTACTCTTGCATGAAATACATATTTTGTAAAAGTTTCAGATTTCTAGCTATTACGGTTTCTGAGATATAGCCTGGAGACAGACAGAGGAGGCTTAGTAATAGGGTCCCGTTTTACCTTTTTGGTACGGTAACCTAAAAAGACTAAAAGCTATTATGGTTGTGTAGACTTGACCTATGGCTATCAGCTATAATTCGTATCCTCTGATTTTACTAGTCTGTACGCGTATAACGTTTAACCCTAATGACAGACTGACTCGCTGTAAACATCTTCGTTATATCCATTTATTCACATAATGACTTTATTATGAAGGCACATCTTCTAGCTATGGCTTATTCTACCTCATCTACTTATATCTTTTTGACGACCTCATTGGCGTAATGGTTACCATGCCGGACTGCCAACCTGAGGGTCCCTAGCTCGATTTACGGCACGACCAACATCTTTGTATTAATGTATTGTGTTTGTATACTCGTATGTATTCATTTATTTTGTGCGCATACAATTTTATTTCTTTATTTCTTTGTTGTGAACTAAATTTGTTGGCTGTCGATCTGGATGTTAAATAATATGAATTCGATATGAAAAATCGAAAAAACTAAATTTGTTTATGACATAGGTTACCAAAGTTTATACTATAATATCCATACTAAAAAGGCAAAGCCTCTCAAAGTAGTTCTAAGGTACATTGTTATGGGAACCAATGGCGTCCTCCCATATTTCCACAATGGTATTTGTACACTTATGCTGAAGTTAAATAAAAACAATGTATGTATTAGAAAGTTAAATAAACTATAAACAGAAAAAAAAAGATAGAAAAGAAAGCCATTATGTATTTTAATTAACAATAATGCAATCAAAAATAAAATTTAACCTTATGAAGTTATATTATAACTATAAATAAGATTATCTGTTACTAATAATTACTCGTAATATAATTAAATTACATAAACTAGTTATTAAACGAATTAGTATTTTTAATAAAAAATAATTATTAATTTAAATTATTTTAACGATTTATTTGCTTTTGGTGATTACATTTTCGAAAAAAGTTTATTTTTGATAAGATAAACATAGCGATCGGTGTTTTTGTATTTTTAACACCTTATCATTAAAAAGTTAATTAGAATTTAGTTAATTAGATTATTAAATTCTCAAATTCCCTTTACAAACTTTTATCGGCAGATTTCTTTTTATATGGCAGTTTGTATAGTAACTAAGCTGGGAAATTATATACCAAATATCATATTTTATATTTTTTTTAATAAGAAACTCACATGTATTTTTATTCTGGGAAAATATCGGCTATATTTATTTATTTTATTTAATGTATACTAACTAAACAGACCACCTAGCTCGCAATACAAGGTGGTTCAAATCACGCCGCATCTCATCGCTTCAGAGCAGAACTTACTCTAACGGGACATTGAAGCAGTTTATCAACAGCCTTTATAGTAATAAATAGGTTTAACAATTTTATAGGAAAAGATCTGGCAAGAACCATTTTAATTGTGTTTTAGATCTTTTACAGAATGAAAAAAATCTTTGTTATACGAATGCTTCGTACGTAAGGCTATGTTGAACCAAGCAAAGCTGCGCAAAAGCGTCTGAATCACGATATTTCACAAATTAAAATAAAAAAAAAAACATACAATTTCATATAAGTTTTTAATAAAACACATAAGATTTTTCACATAAGTTCATAATTTTTTTTCTTTTCTTTCAGCTAGGCATTTGACCAGTAGGGCACGTAACCACATGAGTAAGCGACACTTAGCCTAAGGTGGAGAATGCCTAGTCTAGAACAACTGGCTCTTAAAGAGGCTGCCGGCTATAAAGTACTTGGAGACAGAAAAAACTCATCAAATTCTAGATTATATATATCATTAGCAAAAAGAAAAGTGCGTTTATCAGTAAAAAAAATGTTTTACAGCTTTTAGAGGCTCACGAAATTTATGTATGTAATGTTAAGTGTTAGAGCCTGAGCACCACGACACAATTTCAGCCTTCAGTGAAGTTCAGTTCACACCGTGTTTTGCAAACAATTTTCTTATAGCCATGATTTAATTCATTACTTATTGAAGAATCCGTGTATTTTTTTGCACGAAATAAATAAACTGAAACTGCATAAAAGCAAAAGCAGCCCACTATACGTTCCCACTGCTGGGACTCGGGCCTTCTCTCACAAGGAAATAGATAGGCCATAGGGGCCATATAGGCCAGGAAATAGACATAATCCACCACGCTGGCCAAATGAGGGTGGACGAAAGACACACGTCTTTGGATATTGTGGTCCTCAAACATGCCGATTTCCTTACGACGTTTTCCTTCACCGTAAAGCGAGTGCAAATCCACACATAACTTGAAAAACAAGTCATTTCAGTAGGGCCGGGATCGAACCAGGGGCCGTCTGATTTAAAAGTAGCCGTTATTACCACCGAGCCACACTAGCTCAAACTGTAATTGAATCAATTATAATACTTATTATTTTTCTAACCTTGTTTGTAACGTAAAATACAATGCTTTAATTTTAACAAACACAGAAAGTACAAACCAAATTTCTGCCAAAAATCATTGGCAAAAGACCGCTTCTGTAGCCGCTTAATCCTACCCAACGATTAAGGCTTCACATATGCATGCCTTATTTACTTAAGTGGGTGCTTTTCCTCCAGGAAATTGTTTGAAACAGCGCCCGGGGCGCGTCGCGATAACTGCCACTTAAGTTGACTGTGTAAGTGCGCTTACTTATTTATATTGCTAGACTTACTAACTCTATGGAGATTACTATCATTACCACGCGAAGTTACAGAATACAGATCTTTATGGGTATAAGAATAATATACATGTTAATAGAAATAAAATTAATTTACTTGATAATTAATTTATTTAACGACCTCGTTGGCGTAAAGGTTACCATGCTGGTCTGCTAATCAGAAGGTTCCGGGTTCGATTCCCGGCTCGGTCAACATCTTTGTGCTTAACTAAATTTGTTGGCTGTGGGTCTGGGTGTTAAATATGTATTTATATGTAATATGTTTGTATATGTAGTATATCAGTTGTGTTAGCAACCATAATACGAGCTAGAAATGGTTCAGTATGGGGCTAATCAGCCGTGTGTGAATGTGTCCTAATATTTATTTATTTAATTAAAATTTTTGGTTCTAAACCGTTACCTTCGGCCTAAATTTGTGTTTAAGATATTCACTAGTTCTATGGTACGCCATGATAATTAAGAACGCTTTTAGTTTATTTTTGTAGATATAAGAAGTTGCATTTCACACTCGAGGGCAATTATTGATTTAGGTACTTACCCGCTTATTTATATTAAACAACGCAGCTAGTTTATTGGTTACCCACGTTAATCCGGGACAAAAGAAGTTAATCCAGGATAAAAAATTGACTATGTGTTTAACCAAGGACTTACCTATCTTCATAGTAAATTTCATCAAAATTGGTCCAGCCGTTGGAGTGTGAAAGAGTATCATAGATTTTGAAGTTATTTGCATATCCCACGGGAACTAGTATTGTTTTCGGAATAAAAAGAAGCCTATGTGCTAATCCAAGATCTAACATATCTTCACGCCAAATTTCACGAACATTTATTCAGCCGTTTGAGCGTGAAGAATAGACAAACATACACACTTTATTTTATTTTTGAATTGGCTTACGTTTGACCGCTGCTTGCCTGATGTTAAGCTTGGCTATGGTCTAAGATGCACGCTTACCTAGAAGGAACCTATTTACTCTAAATTTGAAGACCTCCAAATTGTACTTCTCGGGGAAAAGAGACTCAGGAAGAGAAACTTACATACAAACTTTCGCATTTATAATATAAGTAGGATAGGATAGCTAATGGTGGCGATTCAGCGGCACACACGACTAAACCAAATTTAAAGAAGCCCCGTCTCTTTTCATCTTAGGTGGCCAGAAAGAGACGGCACATTCTGAACCACAGACAAAAACACTAAAGTCACGTCAAATATGGAAAATGTAGGTAGTTTTAGAGGTGATACAAGTGAGTGCGGACTAAAGCCGCCTATATTTTCTACATTTGACGTGATTTTAGTTGGTTTGACTATGGTGCGGAACGTGTCGTCTCTTTCTGGCCACCTAAGATGAAAAGAGACGGGGCTTCTTTAAATTTAGTTTAGTTGTGTGTGCCGCTGAATTGCCACCAGTATGAAATAAAAACACAAGCTACCTGATTATATGTGTGCTATTTCGCAGGCTTCAATCAAGATTATGGTTCAATCACGTCGGGTAAGAGAAAAAAAAACGGATAATTTCTTCATACTGACTGATTGCTCGCTTGCTAGGCGAAGTAATGATAGACTGGATTGTTAAGCTGGGTAAACATCAGCGAACTAGAATAAATTTTAATTTTATTTTTATATTCTACTTCACTGTTCTACATAGAAAAAACTTTTTTGTCGACCATTTGTTCATGTATGTGAACCAGCTGTAGGTTGCTTGGTTTTTTTATTAATAACAACCATGCAACTAATTGACGACCTCGTTGGCGTATAGGTTACTATGCCGGACTGCCAAACAGAAGCTTTGGAGTTCGATTCTCGGCACGGTCAATAGAGTCTGCTATTTTAGTCTGACAACCAACTGTTTTAGTGGAAACCGACAGGGTAACTGAAGATGAAATACACCGACCTACAACGACGACTCCGTTGGCGCAATAAATTTTAAAAAAATGTTAAAAAATGTATCTTTAAAAAAGTATGTTTATGTAGTAACAGTTATATTAGCAACCATAACATAAACTAGAAATAGATCACTATGGGGTTATTTTTTATGGGATTTAGTGTGATATTGACGACCTCATTAGCGTAAAGGTTACCATGCCGGTCTGCTAATCAGAAGGTTCCGGGTTCGATTCCCGGCCCGGTCAACATCTTTGTGCTTATACATTTTTTGGCTGTGGGTCTGGGTGTTAAATATGTATTTATATATTTTATATAATATGTATGTATGTATATGTAGTATATCAGTTGTGTTAGCAACCAAATTACGAGCTAGAAATGGTTCAGTATGGGGCTAACCAGCCGTGTGTGAATGTGTCCTAATATTTATTTATTTATTTATATGAGTTCTTGTAATTATTTATTTATTTACAAGATGATTCACCCTGTTCTTAAGATTTCTTCTCCTTTTAACAGGAACTAAGAATCAGTCAGTCTAAACTAAGCTTAACTACAAATTGGCGCGGTGTGAGTTCAATCCATAATTTACGCGATCCAAGCGCAATCTTATTAGACGTGATATCGAGAGGGCTAGAACGGCCACATTGGTGGAATCATAAAATAATTAAGTGAAATGGACGTCTGCACAAATATTTATTATATGGACAAAAAAATGCGTGTTAGTACACATAAATGTGTGATTGTTTGTTACTTTTTATGCTCAAACAACTGAACCGATTTGCATAAAATTTGGTATGAACATAGCTCGGACTATGAATCAGCACATATGCTATTTAGCTATATGTATATTTATTTGAGTTCTGATGCTCACAATCTCTAACCCGAAGTTAATAATATCAGTTTAATATCATCAGGTTAAAGACAAGCGTTAGAGAGTAGCTCATTAGGCTAGTGATCAGCTCACCGCCCGCAATGGCAGTCTCACAAAATTCTAACGAAAATATATTTGTCTCCCTGATAAAATTAGGTCTTATATAATTGTCAAGCAATTTCATCGCAAGCCAAATTAGGCCCAAATGCCTTACAATCCAGAACACAGTAACGCTTGCATACATACTATTTGGTCTTCTCAATAGCTGGTAAAGGTGTGATTGTACAAAAAAGACACATACCAATACGAAAAAAAAGACTATCTTAAAAGAAGCATAATAATGTATTTATAAGGTCAGTTTTAGAGCTCTTAAGCCCACTCAACGGGCTCATCAGTATATTGATCCATAAAACGTAACATATACTTTAAAATGAAGTTATTGCTTTATTAGACTCGATGAAAGAATGATCAATTTCTTTATGTATTAGTTAGATTGTATGCATATTTTTAACATGTTTCGTATGTGTATTTGTAACTTATTAAGTATAGTTATGTTATACATAATTAACTATACTTTTCTACTTAGTATATTTCTCACAAACGAAAAAGTTACCTTCTTCATTATTATTAATATTATTATTTTCATGAAATCTTAAAAGTATCGCACAACCTAAGTACTCTTATTATTATTCGGTATTGCCACCTAGGTATATAAAAGAAAAATAAAGATATTTTTTATTGTTTCTTGGATATGAGCACTGATTACACAAAACAAAACAAAAATATACTTATATTTGAGCTTTTGAGTCGTGCGTTGCTGGACCATTGCGCCTCGCTGTAGGGTTTTTGAGAACCTGTGTCGCAAGGCAGCAAACAGTTTCACTCCGCTAGCTTTTATATACACTAAGTACTTACCCTATATTAGATGAAATTTGAAAGTTGCTCCAGTGAGTGAGAAATGAAAGAGTGGAAAATCATGGGACATGGGATTGGCATGAAATGCGTAGAGAGGAAACCTTAATAATACTAGGTATGGAAATGGTAGTGCAAAGGAGAAAGGCAAGAGGCTGACCGAAGAAGACATGGAATTAGCTGTGTGAATGATGGAATGAGAGAAAAAAATGGGAGTGTAGAGATGACGGCTGATAGACGAAGTGGCAAAATCTTTTTCTGTTGCTTCAAATTGAAATCTTCTTCTTCACCTTATCCCAATTCATGTGGGGTCGTTACAAAATGTCCGCCTCTTCTTATACATCTCTTCTATCACACTCCTCTTACTCGTAGTATCATTCACACAATCCATCCATACTTTTTTAGGCCACCCCTCGCTATATAATTATGTATTTACAATAAAACTCATCGTCTTCCTTGAATGAATGAATGAATGAATCAAGAATTTACTGTCCGGAGAACTAGATAGATCCTTGCAATGCAATCTTCCTTATTTTAATTATTGTTGAATGTACTGTTATAAATAATGTCCAAATGAGCGCATTATTTCTAACAGTATTTTATTCGAAACTTTATGTTTTTTATGAATCGAATTACTTTTATGAAACAATATTTTCAAACCTTGTAAATCTGTCTCGTTCCAGTCAATAAAGATACAATTTACAATACAACATTAACGCATTAATAAACTATCGAAGACTCGTAAATATCACAACACAAAACCGATGTCGTTTTAACGGGTTTTTCAGACCAATAAGTTTTGGATAGATAATTCGGTAAAAACGTGAAGCGAATCGTGACCACAGCGATAGCAGGAGCTACAAAGATTATTCTCTTATAGATTGTTTAGAACCATTTTTTTAATAAATTCTTAATGGGCTTATTTTACCCAACAAAATAATGAATATGACTAGTTAAAAGGTCAGTGATTTGTCAGAAGAAGCCAATTCTTAGTTTATTTATATCGCTTACCTGTTTTCTACTAATTGCCACCGAAACTAATTGCTGCCAGAGGAAAACATTATCGCTTTAATATATAAAATAATTCCCTGAAGCATTGCTAATTGATAAAATGGACTGGTCTATACAATAACATACAGGGTATTAAATGACGATAAAACACTGTTAAAACAAGTCTAGTGTTTACAATCTTTTTAGCTGTAACCAATTTGCCGATTTGATTTCTTTTGATACGCAGCCGTTTAAAGTTTTTTATAGCGACATTTTTAACATAGTGTCTTCCAGTTTTCAATTTAAACAATTTATATTTACAACCTATGGTTAAGTTGAATAATTATACTATCTGTTTTTAGGGTTTCGTACCAAAAAGGTAAAAACGGGACCCTTTTACTAAGACTCCGCTGTCTGTCTATCTGTCTGTCTCAAGGTCGTACCTCAGAAACCGTAATAGCCAAAAAGCTGAAACTTGTACAAGATGTGTATTTCTCGTGCCGCTATAACAATACTTAAAATAAAAAATGGGGGGGTCCACATACAATAAACGTGGTATTTTCGTACGTTTTTGCTATAATTATATCAATAACGGTAGCTGCCAGACACTTAAAATTTTCACTAAGTATAAAAATATATGTAAGCTATCAAGTTGAATTTTAAAATTTAGTAAAAATAAATATTTAAAGGGCGCTCCTATACAACAATGTTACGGAATTCATCATACGCGAGCCCAACTCGCACTTGTTTTATTATATAAAGCATTGGATGTGTATCTGCAAGTGGTATAGTATCATGAATAAATAAACAAACTTAATTATCTATGATTAAATTTGTTATTATGTTGTAGTATCTACGCTACGTAATCTATTACGAAGCAACGGCGACTGTTTGTTCGATAAATCCCAAACACGTTAAAAACGATATTCGGCGAGTGCGTTTATTTTTTGTGCGCGTTATCATTATTTTTGTTCAAAGCTGTGGTTTTTCTGCGGTTCGTTTTTCAAATTGAATGCGCACAGTGATTTGTTTTTGTGGAGTAAATTGGAATGTGTGTTGTGATATACTTTGAATTTGAATACTGTGACAATGGTGACCGGTTAAACTTGATAATACAAAACAATACAATATAACCTTTTTCCACACCAAATATAAAACAATATTACATTAAGAGAAAAAAACAAATAGAGTTAGGACATTGGGCGGACTTATCGTCTAAGACAATTTCAGAATGGATCTTTGATTGCGGACAATTAGAGTGATAATAAAAAATCTTCTATAAAACAAAGTGAGCAACAGAAAAGTGACCACCATTGATTAAAAAATAACAGTGATCTTAGAAAAGGACGAAAAATATTTTGTATAACAAAAAATCTAAATTAACATTATAGTAGCATAAGGAACTCATTAAATCACCATAGCAACCATTGATTCATTAATTACCAAGTTGATTTAGAATAGCAAGATAGAGTTAACATACTTGTCAAAATGGCAAATAAAACCTACAATGACTTCCTAGTGGAAACATCGGAGCTGTTAGGGGAAGCTACTCAAGAAGACGAAGCTATTTTTGAAGGTGATTTAACAGAAAGAACAGCCTTACAACCTTTGCTGTTCGAATTAAGAGTTCGATACACTGTGCTTTTGGGAAGGTAATAATTAACGTACTGAAAACTGACGATTAAATATCATTTAATTACTTAATCAATAAAATGGGTAAATGCTTTTATTTTAAATACTACAAATTCAATAAATGTTACTTAATGTTAAATCTAATCTAAATTTAATTACATCAAAAGTTTATCTAATCTTAAGAACCAGTGCCAGTGGAAAGAGTACCTAAAATGCCAGCCGAGTTGCCTCTTTGTATAGCCAACACTAATTCGCTGTGCAAAGTAGAGGCCGGCATTTTGGTCACGAGTAGTGTCGATAAAATATATGTTCAAAGCGACACTTGCTGCAAAATATCGTATTAATTTCATAATTTATATTTATTATGGTTGTCATGGCAACGCGGATAGTACGGCATTTCCGCAATAAACAATTTACGGATTCTCAAAATCACTAATATTTTGTTCATGAGCTATTGTGCTTTGTCTATCTATAAAATCAATAGTTAAATAGGTATTCTAGTAAGCGGCTATAAATCGTGGAAAATACCTTTTTTTTAATAGAAACATGTATACAATTTTTTTCTTTACTTGATAATAGGAACACGGCTAAAATCTTATAGTACCTACTTACTTGCTTAACAACGACATTTTTACAAAAATCTTAGCCATCATCTTTATCATCATTCTGATTAACATACTATGATTTCGACTTTGGTTTCTGCCAGACAGCAAACAGCCGTGTCCGAAAAAAATTTTTGGCCTCATACTAAACCATTTCTAGCCTTCATTGCGGTTGCTAACACAACGAATATAATACATTTATACTTCTTTGTAAATTATTATCGTAAGGAAAATTATATATTTGAACAAACAAACTGCCACACTTACTTAAAAATCCATACGTATATCCATTCTTTTCTGAATAAGTGTGACCGTTTGTTCGTCCAAATGTCAATATGCATTTATACATAATCTATCAAATAATATAATATATCTAGCTGACCCCGCAAACGTTGTTTTGCCTCACTTAGGAGTATGAAAAATGGATAGTAGCCGATTCTCAGACCTTCTGAATACGCATATACAATTTGGTAAAAATCGGTCAAGCCGTTTTGGAGGAGTACTTAACTAAACTTAACTATCTTACATTGTGAACTTACATGGAAATTTTATATGTTAGAAGATTAGATTACATATTTAGACAAAACAAAACATTTTATATATAAGTACGTTTATACGGGAAATACAAGCCTCAGTAATAAGGAATGTGATTAAGAAGTAGCATAATATACCTACTCTGATTGTACTGTCTTTGTTTTAGGTTAGACCTAGTCTACGATCAGATGCTGCAGCCTCAGAAGCGTCTTATTGTCCGGCGACTTCTAGAAGCCTGCTTGGGGAGACTGGTGGACTTCAAACACGAACTGGTCGAAATGCATCTTTGTGACTTCACGTTTGATGATAATGAGGTAATTTACCCGTTTTACTATTTTCTTTTTGAAAACATCATGAAGACACGTTCGAGGACCACAATTTCCGAAAACATGTGTCATCAGCCAACCCGCACTAGGCCAGGGTGGTGGATTATGGCCTAAATTCCCGAGTCCCAGCGGTGGGAACGTATAGTCAGCTGCTTATGCTACTATTTTCTTTTATTTAACAGCTTACTAAAGGTTGATAGTCTACCTTTTAAGAAGACTTAATTCTATTAGAAACCAAATTTGATTTTTTTTATTTATTTCAGGCTCTCAAGAAGCTCCAAGTAACTCCATTTGAGGCAGAGCCAAAAGTTCCTCAATATTTCGTAAGAGAACGCGAGGAAGAAATAGAGGGTAGAAGGAATTTTGTCATAGAAACTTTGACCAAACTAGGATATGAACCTATCAAGCCGAAACCGTTAGTACTGACTGAACAACAAGCAGTCCTCATCATTCAGAGTCACGAGCGAGCTCGCCAAGGAAGATTGAGGTATTGTGTTTTGTTTTTTAGGGTTCCGTTCCTAAAATGTAAAAACGGAACCCTATTACTAATCCTGCGCTGTCTGTCTGTCGCCAGGCTGAATCTCAGAAGCCGTGAGAGCTAGAAAGCTAAAATTTATGAGCCATATATTTCCCGTGCTTAACTAAAAATATAAAATATAATTATTATATTAAAAAGGGTCCTCTATTCAATAAAAAAAGTATTATTCGTATTTTTGTCAACAACAGTAGCACATTGGAGCTGAGATTAAAATGTACACAGATAAATGTACTTGTATATTTACTTTCAAATTCTGTTACTTTCAAAATAAACTGTCGAATTGCTTTTCTTTTGCTGTTGTTTATCAGTTTGTAATATTTTAAATGAATATGTAATTGTTTACGTGTTTTTTTCGTATTTTTTGCTTTATATCAATAACGGTATCATGTAGGCACCTAAAATTGACACGGAATGCATAAATGTACATTACCTTTGAAATTAAATTATAAAATTTAAATAAAATATATATTTGAGAGGGGCTCTCATACAACAATGGCACGGAACCCTTCATGCGCGAGCCCAACTCGTACTTATCCAATTTTATTAAATACATATATTAATTATTTTATAGAGGCCAATTCATGAAAGAGATTCGTCTTCTGAAAGAAAAAGGCAGAGATCAGAAAGGTGAGATGTCTCCATCAGCAGCCACTGCCATCCAGAAGGTGTGGAGAGGATTCATTGCTAGAAGATCTACTAAGAAGAGAAAGAAAGAAGAACAGCTGTTGATTGGAATGGAACTTCCACCGTATAAAGAGTCTGAGCAGATTAAGCAAGCAGAACGGGTAAATTGACAATCTTTACCTTAGTATAAAAAAATATGTTTGTCTTTTTACATTATTAAGCTGGGCTTTTGACCAGTAAGACGCGTAACCACATGAAATGGCGACACTCGAATCCAGGCTAAGGTAGAACATGCCTAGTCTAGAATAACTGGCAAATGGATTTCAAGGATATATAGATTACCTGCACCCTGCGATAATCCGTAGCAATAAGTGGCCTATCTGTTAATCCTAAGCTGCCTCGATACGGGGTTAAAATTAAAGGTCTTAAATCGGTAAAATGCCATACATCGTAGTAAATTACCAATTGAAGATGGCTGTATCTACTACACAATGTTGCGTCGGGTGTTATAAAAAGTTAGATTTTACTCCTATTGACTTTCAGATAAAAGATCTACGGCGGAAACTTCAAAAAGAAAGACGCGAGGAGTACGAGAAAGCGCTTAACACTTTAGAAGAACAACTTAAGGCACAACACGGTGTGAGGTTGAATGAGCAAATCGGAGATGAGCTGAGACGTTGGATCAGTGAATATTATGAGAGGACCGGGAAATTCCCAGAAATCCCTTCCGAAGAAGCCGGAGGAAGCAGAGCTATGTACAGCAGACAAGGTATACGTTAGAATTAGATTTTGAAACGATGTCAGCTCAGTCGGGCATCCGGCTACCTTACGTTCTGAAGGCTGTGGGTTTAAATCCCGCCAAATTAACTCGAGCTTCTGGTAAAAAAAAACATTGTGAGAAAACCTTAGCGTTGCGATAGGGTATTTTTAACCATTTTTTTTTTCACAATTATAGCATCATTAGCAACCACCCTCAATTTTCAAATCTATCTTAGGCCAAGCTTTAGTTAACCCGTAAAGTTACGCGTCCTACTAGGCAAATGCTTAGCTGTTATGCGTTAGAAAATAGATCTTAAGCATGTAAAGGCTTATTCTGGTATTGTCTTTGAGAGCCAGTTATTCCAAAATTTATGCATGAATCTAAAGTACTTATAAGCCAAATCAGTTAAATTGTTGTAGCATGAAAAATTAACACATTAGCATTTATAATATTAGTACGTTGTAGGATCATAATGGAATGCAACTAAAAATTCACTCCTGAATTTATTTAATACTACGTTTTTAGGATCGGGTGCTGACAGTGAAATGAGTAAATCATCTCCAACTGGGTCTTCAAAAGAATCTAAAAGGAGCAAAGATAGTAAGGATAAGAAAAGCAGTAAAAACGATGAAAACAATAAAAAGGATAAAGAAGAGACAGAAGATTATAATCTTTACAAATGCAATCATTCAGCATTTTTAGAGGATATTGTCAATTCTAACGAAGAGTAAGAAGAACGTTTATTAGAAATAAAGCTATACTAGTAGTACTCCGAACAGTAGACTTCTTGAGTCATGAAATCATCAGATATCAAACAAGAAAAAAAATTCTTATTATTCTAAAATTTATTGACCATTTTAATTCATATAAGGAAAATCTCTTCGAATAGTTCTACCAAATATTGTTAATTGGACTTAAAAAACCCCAACATTTTTGTGGAAACTCTCCCTCCAACCAAAAATCACCGACGGTTGAAAGACTTAAATTAAGGCTCCTAAGCAAGAACTAACAAGCAAAAAACATTTATACAGACGACAACAATTGTCAATGCAGAGATTGTACTTGTTTAGCTAGCTCAGTCAATTAAATCATCAGATGCACAATTATGCTTTTGATGTGTTTTTAGGTTTGAAGATATTTGGAAGTTTAAAGATGATCCAGACAATCCTCATGAAAGGTACTACAGAGACATGATTGAAAGAGATAAAATGGTTAATTTGGAACAAGAAATCAGAAATGTGGTCGACGAAATCATGCGGGGTGAACTTGAACTTCTTCAAGCTGCTTTTGATAAGGATAGAAACTTCAAAGGCAAAAAAGCTAAAAAGCCCCAGAAGAAGGCAAGTTTTATTTGTATTTTATATACTTAGATATTTGATCCTCTGTGCATAACAAAACGAGTCAGCAACGCTCTGAGCATACGTGGAGTTTGATCTGAAATAATTTATAAAGAAATCTTCCAGAAGAAGTAGAAAAAAAAAATACAACATGTCGTAAACATTATATTACTCTTATTAGCTTTTATTTATTAAGAATAAAACTATATTTTTATGTTTTAGTCAAGAAGAGGTGGCAAAAAGAACAAAAAGAAGAAGGAAAAAGATCTGACACCAGATAGAACAACAGAGTCACTATTCGAAGAACTAGTATCTAACGGAATTATCAAACCATACCCCATTGTAAAAATTGATGACTATATAGGAGAAAAATGTTATGTTGGTTCTGAATTTAGAAATGAGGGCAGGGATGCGGAGCCTTGTTTAGGAGATATTCGTCAGCTCATTAAGGAATATTGTATTCTGCCTTTGGGGTCAGAACATGTGAGAGCCAGTGCTCCTTTGATTAGATCGGTTCTTATCTCTGGTAAGTAATTTTGTGTTCTATTCTATATAACGTAAATACACATTTTACACGCTCTAAAGAAGGACACATGACTATCGGAATACGGACAAGGTGTTGTTTTAATTTTTATGAATAATTGTAAAAGTATTTTGTTATAATACAGCGTGGCTTTTTATATTTTTTATCGTATGAAAACCAAGGAATAATTCACAAGAACTAGTAACCTATTTCAGAATTGATTTTATTTTCCTATAGTATGAGTATATTAATAAATATGTAAGAAGAGTATTTTTTTTACTTTCTTCCACAAACTGCCACATGTATGCTTATTGTATGCTTGTTCTTGCCTTGCTAATCAGAGTTCTTACTTCAAATTTGAGTGATATTTGAAACGTAGTGACGTGATTATATGCTACATAGCGGAAAATTTTAGACGCGGTCTTATATACACACTTACCTGGCAAAGGGACACCCCGTGATCAAGAAGGTGGTTCCTGCAGAGTGAGACACTCTCGTTCCCTTGCTGTTGGGTTATTCCTAACCTGAATACTCTTTTTCAGGACCTCCAGGTTGTGGTAAAAAGATGCTAGTCCACGCAATTTGCACAGAACTTGGAGCCATGCTATTTGACCTCACCCCAGCAAACATTGTTGGCAAATATCCGGGAAAGACAGGCTTGATAATGCTCATACATTTGGTAATGAAGGTGTCAAGACTTTTACAACCGTCAGTGATATGGATGGACGAAGCTGACAAACCATTTGTGAAGAAGATTCCGAAGACTGACAAAACAGATCCGAAAAGACTGAAGAAGGATCTCGTGAAGATTATCAAAGGTAAGTTTAAATGAAAAACTTTTGTAAACACTACTTATTCAAACTTAAATCCTTGCACAGAAAATATATTTACAGCCGTTACGGTTGTCTTCATGATTATTTAGCTGGTTTCCTAAAAATATATTAATAAAACAAGTATGGAATAACAAGTAACGTATGAGTTAACAAGTATAAAACAAGTATATGGGATAAATAATTCATTTACTACACTATTACAGAAACAAAAAACAATTAGAATACAATAAAAATACATGTCAAAATACCTATTCAAAGTTAGGAAAACCCGCCCATGACAAACCTGGTGCAAAGGTGCCCTAAATGTATTAAATTATTGAATTAGTCTAAATTTCTTCTTTACACATATTGTTTCCTTAAATAGTGTCCCTTCTTCTTATAATATGACAATTAATTTTAATATCATTTTACTACTACTCAAACTTATTTTACAAATTTCATCCCCAGGTATTTGCAACGAAGATCGAGTCATGTTCATAGGCACATGCCGTACGCCGTGGGAAGCAGAACAGAAGCTTCTCTTCCAGTGTTACCAGAAATGCATTCAGATACCCCGAGCTGACTATGGAAGTATTTCCTTGATGTGGAGGAGCAAACTACATAAAGCTGGTGCTTTGTCTCCGAGGCTGGAGATCTCTTGCTTGTCTAGAGTTTCTGATTCTTATACTATTGGTAAGGAAACAAAACACATCTGTAATTTGATGACAACAATATTGAATATTTATTTGTTGATGGTTTGTTGGATTGAAAATGGTCTAAAAAAATAAGGTCTCGTAGGTAACGACTTTTACTAATTAAATAAAAAAAAATAAAGAAGAATACTGAAAAATTTCGAGTCAGCAACTCAATTACATACATATTTTATTAATCTAACTGCATATGAGTTTGTACTGTAACTATAGCTAGTGTCAATAAAAAATATTCAAAAAAAGAAAAGAAAAAAAAAAAAAAATGTCCTCTAGCTTGCATAAGCTAAAATAGGTGCGAGCAAGGTGAAGCAAATTATCAAATGATTTTTTCAAAACAAACTTAGTAACCTATTGACTCAGGCGTTACATTGCGGAAATCCATTATAAATAGAAGACAAAATTAAATATTTAGTGTACTCCCGCTGTGACACACACACATCACAGCGGAAGTTCACTAAATATGTAATTTTGTCTTCTGAAAACAAACTTCTTTTATCAGGAACCTTGCTAGCATGTCTGGATTCAGTGCTGACGACCAAGAGACGCTTGCAGCTGAAGGTACGAGCGTTGACTGCACAGGAAGTCGCTGTCCAGCTGGCTTCAAGAGAACCTGTATATGCAGAACACGTATGTATTATTCAACACGTATATTATCTATCTCCGCTGTCCATTTAGGTATATTGTTGCTGTACACTGCTCTAAATACTGAAATATACAGTGTATGTAAAGTGGCTATATGTAGGTACACTGTAAAGAATACAGTGGCAATACACCAAACACTGCAAGGTTACTGTGGTACACATACAGTATTCAGTGTATAGTACCAATATATAATCTCATACTACGAATAGAATAGAGTAGAATATTTCTTTATTGTACAACCACATAAGAAAACAGCTTAAATTAAGGAAATAAAATATAAACACATAGAGTACAAAGGCGGCCTTATCACCTATAGTGATCTCTACCAGGCAACCAGGAATGGAGATAAAATTGTTTTAAAAAACAAACAACCGACTTCAAAACACAACTAAAAAGGGAAAAATAATTTTAAGCCTACATCAAGTCAAGAATATAGTATAAGTAGAATCGAAGAGTTTATTTCATGTACTTATAAAAACTATTTTAATTTTTTATTAATCCTGTTTTCTTGAAGTCGGTGCCATCTAAGAAGAACAAATTAATGTTTGTTAAAAAAAAACTAATTTCAATTGTCTTTTTTTGCTGGCACCGACTCCAAGAATACAGAATTCATAAAAAATTAAAATAGTTTTTATAAGTACATGAAATAAACTCTTCGATTCTACTTATACTATATTCTTGACTTGATGTAGGCTTAAAATTATTTTTCCCTTTTTAGTTGTGTTTTGAAGTCGGTTGTTTGTTTTTTAAAACAATTTTATTAGTTGTGTTTTTGAAGTCGGTTGTTTGTTTTTTAAAACAATTTTATTTTTACATTTTTAGTGGTTGGTAATGATATTTTGTTTAAGTTTTAGCTATGGAGAGCCAAATAAACTTCACGATGAAAAAATTTGGCGTGTGCCAGGCAGGCAACCAATTGGGAGCAAATCGAGCTGGATGCGAGCGAAGCGAGCGCGAAAATTTTCACCGTATTCGTTCGAACCGTTTGAACATAAAGAAGTCCAAAGCAGCACAAATTACATAATGTTTGTAGTGTTAAAACGTACAAGAACCAATTGCGAGCGAAGCGAGCTGGTTGCGAGCGAAGCGAGCGCGAAAATTTTTACCGTATTTGTTCGAACCGTTTGAGCATAAAGAAGTCCAAAGCAGCACAAATTATATAATATTTGGAGTGTCATAGGCCCAGAACATCCTGGGGGAAATTCGAACGAAGCGGGATAACTCTTAGCGAAGCGAGCGCGTTAATATTTTCCTTATCCGTTCGAGGGTCTTGTCTATTAATATATCAAATTTTACAGTTCCTTCTTCCACTAAGTATGACCCAAGTGGCCAAGCTCTGGCGTCGAGAGTTTTTCAAGCCCCTGATTTAGTTTGACCCCTGCTTGTACTAAGAGTAGTGGTCCAGGCTTAACAAATTAACGTGTAATCCGAAGCACAGTAACGCCCAGATGAAAATATCATATTTTTTTATAGAAGTCTTGTGCATGGTTACCCATCCAAAGACTGGCCGCATGGGCCGTTGCTTAGCCTCGATGTTCGCGTCAGATTACTTTTGTTAGCCAGGCTGCTAATTTTATGAGCGAAATCTGTATTGCCGTATGAGCGCGAAGAAGTAAAATAGGTTATCGAGTTATTTGGGCTTCCCACGGGAATAGCAATTTGACTAATTGGACTTTTAAGATAAAAAGTAACCTTGTTATACAAGGTCTAGTCTACCCCCTATATCAAATTTTAGCGAAATCAGTGTGTCATGTGTTATTTGGTGCATCCCACGGGAACAATAATTATTTTCGGGATAAAAAGTAGCCTATGTGTAAACACATAGTCTAACCTATCTTCATTCCAAATTTCATCTATGTCAGTACAACCGTTCGAGCGTGAAGAAGTTAAAAAGATTTATATGTTATTTGGTGCATCCCACGGGAATAGTATGTATTTTCGGGATAAAAAGTAGCTTATGTGTTAACACATAGTCTTACCTATTTTCTTCTCAAATTTCATGAATATCAGTACAGCCAAACGAGCTAGAATCTCTCTTCATGCGTAAAAATAACCTAACTTTTTAGGTTTTTCTTCGATTTCCCTAGGAGTCCATCATCAGAACCAGTTTTGGTGACAATGGGACCAATTCAGAACCATACTCTTTCAATTAAAAAAAGAATTTTGAGAATCGATCCACAAATGGCTGAGAAATCGGTGAACATACATAAAAAAAAAAAAATACATACACGTCGAATATATAACCTCCTCCTTTTTGAAGTCGGTTAAAAATTTAGATTTATTATCTTTAAATATTGGTGAAGATAAAGCTACGTCAAGACTGCCAGGGGATCTAAATCCGAAGGAATTATGTCTTTCTTATGGAATCACCATGGCATCGTTATCATTTCTATTAGCTAAAGTTTATGTAGATTAGATAGTTAAGTATCTAGTACATAATATGTAGCTGTAATTGTAACGTACCAAATTCACGTTTTTTGCGTCGGTGGGGCCTTATCTGGAAATAACTGCTATGGTTTCGTCATGATGTTTCCGTCACCGAAAGATCTAGCTCATTGGCGGGGATTGAACCCATGACTTTCGAAACGCGAGGCAGCCGCACCCTGACTGAACAGTCAACGCCTTAAAACACACACAATAATCGTTATTATTTTAACATACCTTAGACTTCTATCCTTCTACGTGCAGGAAGCTGCAGCAGAGGCTTGGTGGTACAAAACTCCGCTGGAGAAGAAGCGACAAAAAGTGCTGCAGCGGCTGGAGGAGTTACAACAAGAAGCTGAGGAGAGGGCGGCTGCAGGGAATAAATAGACTGACTTTGTAATTATACTATAGGTTTATAATAGTTGGTTAATACGAGTAGGTAGGATGGGAAAAATAAAGGGAAATTTTGCGGGTATTTTTGTGTGTGTGAGTTTGTGTGTTATCCAAAATTATATTTTTCGCATTATCATATTAATCGCCCTGGTCATTAGGCTGAGTTGCCGGAATACATGCGCATGTCGGATGCTTGGTGACAGATTTTTTAAAATGAGGGTGGTAGTTAGCCAGACAAGAAAATGGTCTACATCCTAGTTACTCGCGATTAAATTAAGAATACTTTACTTAATGATAGTTATTATTATACTATATATACATATTATTTCAAAAAAGGCTAGTAACAGTTCGTTTTACGCAGCGAACTAAATAATAGTAATCTGGCCGATAAAATGTTTCCACGCGTAATCGTAATATACCGTGGTGGGCAGGGCAAAACATTTACCCACGCGCCTCGTGGCGTCACATGGTGTGGCACAGCACCAATCGCTTGCGAGCTTCGTGTGTGTGTGTGTTTCGTTGGGCAGTACAATTGTGTGCATAGATGGATCTACATTCTAAGCGGCAATTGTATGAAGTTACTCTTCCGTTTATTCTAGTTCGTTGGTTTTACGTATAATTATGATAGGGGCAGCACAAGTCTGAGACGAATGGCATACAGGAAGAGAGACCTATGCTTAGCAGTGGGCGATAGATGACAAAAAATTAATGAATGAATAAATAATAAATAAATATTAGAACTTATTCACACACGGCTGGCTAGCCCGATACCATTCCTACTATGTATTATGGTCGCTTACACAACTGATATACTACATAATATAGGTACATACTTTATATCGATGCATATTTAACATTCAGACCGACAGCCAACAAATTTAGTTCATCACAAGATTTGGCCGTGCCGGGAATCGAACCACTCTGAATGGCAGTTCTGCATGGTAACAACGGGTTCGTCAATGAATGAATGAATGAATCATTATGCGTGTATGAACTTAATAATTTTTCTCCTAAGTGCAAAGTTAGTAATAAAACGAGTTGGTAAAAGATTTAAAAGTTGTTTAATTGTTCCAAACCCAACTTTTATCTTACCCGTAGGAACATTCTTTAACAATTTAAAAGGAGTTCTGAAATATTTTACTGGAGAAAAATAAAATACTTTTTCTTCCTAAGCTTGTAATACTTCGCAAAGAGAATCTTCAAAGTAAAAGGGATACTGGAGAGACTGTGACACACTGCTGTACTTTGAACTTGTGAGCTAAGATTTATACTGTACATATATAATTTCTGTATATATTAAAAAATAAACTAATCTTTTATATACAATTTCCATGTAACAATGTTAGTAACCGTACTCCTCCGAAACGGCTGGACCGATTTTTACCTGAGAATCGGCTACTATTTATTATTCATACCAGTGAGCCAAAACAATGTTTGCCGGGTCAGCTAGTCTAATATAAGATTAGTTAGTATCATTAGCTTCATAGTTCTATCAGGCAACATATTCTGTATTAGAATAATCTTTTCTTTAGTTAAAAAAAAACAAACAAAGATTTACTTTTAACGGCTAAAACATACTAATTATAGAAACGTTTATCGCCAGAGATCGTAGATTTGATAGATCAGTATTCATTTTAACATACTATTAGAAAGACTCCATTACTAAATCTCTGCTGTCCGTCTGTCACCAAGCTGTATCTTATGAATCGTGATAGATAGCCAGACAGTAAAAATTTTCATACATTAGCGCATTATATTTTTAGCGCGCTCTATCCTAGATCGTAACATCAATTCTCATCATCACTTAACTTTAGGTGAGTTGCGATCGAGCGTAAACCTATCTACGATCATATAAACCTATCATAAAAAAACAAACACAAAAAAATACCCGTAGAAACAAACACTAAAAATATACTATATCGATACTGGGAAATTCCATTGTCGTAAAGGACAAAACACGACTTATATTTAGGAGGATCTGAAAATACAAACTATATTTTTGCAACTTTTTATAGGTATGCGCGGACTCGACTTGCTCTTATCCCACACAAATTTGCTGCTCGCAGCTTGTTTTCAATAAAAATATCAACCCAAAAGTTTTTGATTATCTTTTCATGTTTCATTCGTGTTGGATAACGAATTTAAATGACAATCTAAAAATAAAATGAAAATAAATAAATATTAGGACACATTTCACACACGGCTGGTTAACCCCATACTGAACCATTTCTAGTTTGTATTATGGTTGCTAACACAATAATATGACAAAGTTTATTAGTTCGAAAGACCGTGTGTAGTTTCGTTCGCAAAATGTTGTTCCTAGCACCTGATATAGTTCCCACGGATATTTCGAGGGTAGCCACTTATAAAACGAATTAAAGTCGATATCGGATCGAATTTTACTAGAATCAGATTTATGGAATGGGTTTCCCGCATTACGATATAGTTGGGTGATTTTCTTTTAAGGATTTGAATATTTAACCGGGTAAAATGTTTTATATGGCGCAGAAATAGATATGATATCTTCAAAGAAGTTATAGGGGTCCATGGGTTTTCTTTGTCATATTTTATTAGATAGAGACTATCTAAGTGTCTTGAAAATTTTCAACAACACAGTTTGGATACTTAGCTCATGTGAGAGGAAAATATTTTCCTTTCACATGCGCAGTTAATTTAGCTAAAATACTAAGTTCTGTTAAAAAGAGAAAAGATGGTAGAAATGCGGTTGATAAGTAAACTTTTATAAAATAACGCAATAAGTTGTAAAATAAATAAACGTCAAATCTTAGACGTTTCGTTTACGAACAGTGACATCATAGTTTGAGATAGTGCTTTGTGTAGATAAGCAGGCCGGACTCTGGAGTTGAGTTGGCTTGGTCTTTGACTTGGCTTAACGACTGCTTATACTAAGACTTAAAGTCAGGATCTGCAGTTTGTCGTATCATCCGACCTATGGAAGCAACTTGATTAATAGTAATGCCATTTTTAAAACTAGAAAGAAATAATGAAAATTATTTATTGTGACAAATACGCTACACACTGCAAAATATAGTAATTAAAATATTACACATAAATATAGTAGATCAACTTTAATACAACAGTATCACATGGTCAGCCATCCAAAGTATTTCCACTTCGCTTTTACTTAATTTTTATACAAAACAAGAATTTTATGAAAGCCTTATTTGTATCAAAGCCATATCTATCTATCTTCTATAATATAAAATTTCCATGACAAAATGTTAGTTACCATACTCCTCCGAAACGACTTGACCGATTTTTATCAAATTATATATGCGTATTCAGTATGTCTGAGAATCGGCTACTATCTATTTAGAAATAATTTACTTATAAGGCAAAACAACGTTTGCAGGGTCAGGGTTTTGACGTGACAACGTCTTAAATTAGGTTGCGGCTGGGAGTCACTTATCAAAAAGTGTAACGCCCGGTAACGTTACGATGAGTCACTGAACGAGAGAGAGGCCCGCCGAATGCCTTGCGTCTCTCTCCCACTCAACTATGATCGGTCTGACGTTGTCACGTAAAATCTTCGCCCGTAAAACCGACTTTACAGGCAACCATTTTTTTATAACCTTTAATGGTTAATTAGCAATATAATTCATTTTTAGCCTTGTCAAAAACCACTGTTACTTACGCTGCAAAATAACAATCTCAAAGGTGGACCAATAAGAACAACAAACTAACAAAGGAAAAATAACAAAGGCCCTAAAGACCTGCCAAACACAACACGCCTTTTAAAAACCCCTGCCCTTATGCAGAAAACAAATTCACCTTGGAAACAAGGGAAGTGTTTATTTTTCCATTGGATGTGTTTTTTCAAAGGGAACCTGCACAAAGGGTAAAAATTAACATAATTAAAAATTCTAATGTAAGGCTTAGACAATTGGATTCCGTAGATCAAATAACTTATCAATTTAAAATCGCTCAGAATGAATAAAAAAACGCTCTACTATAATTATTTTGTAATATTGCAATGAAGTAGCGTCTGTAGCTCGGCTAGCTAAGGTGATCTGACGCGATCATCGAAGCTAAGCAACGGTCGATGCGGACGGTGTTTGGATAGGTGACCATGCCCAATGTTGCCGTTTTCAAAGTGGCATTTTTATCTGGGCGCTACCGTGGGTCGGATGGCACGTTTAATTGTAGGTCCCAGCTTTAAAAAAAGTACAAGCTGTCGTTTACAAGCAGAAGACACCGTAAAGCATGCTGGAAGAAAGTGCTAAAACTGGTTGGGGCCTATAAACATATAAACTAATTTATTCGTAACATACATTTTTTAAATAGCCATAACGAATAGGGGTTGATGATAAAAAAGTAAAAAATAATAGCTTTGTATGTATTTTTAAGGCCACATTATAAAAAAAATTAAAACAAAAAATAAATAAATATTAAGGGTGAAAAACCCTTATCACATGGGGTTATGGAAAATAGATAGTAGCCGATTCTCAGATCTTCTGAATACGCATATAAAATTTGGCAATAATCAGTCAAGCCGTTTCGGAGGAGTACGGTAACTAACATTGTGAAATTATATTAGAAGATTAGATAGATTGTGACATTACAAATGTCTATCAATCTCTATTTTGTCCCTACAGCCTTAGTTGACTCTATAGAACTAAACCAAAACACCGTGCGGGCCCGTGTTTGGAGCATGAATATTCGATGCGACCGACTGTTGACCTGCCCTGTTTACTGCCACACAGTTACTAAACGGTTATAGCGCCTGTAGCTCGGCTTACTAAGGCAATCTGACACGATCATCAAAGTCACAGTCTATTAACCTTAGGCCCCTTATCCCTCTGAACTATAACCTCACTGTCTTCAAGGCGAGAGTGAATCGGTTTCTTCTAGGCAAGCGCGCTCCACCCTAGATCGCAACATCACTTAACATCAGGTGAGTTTCGATCAAGCGCTTGCCTATCCATCAATAAAAAGGCTAATTAGGAGTACAAGCTCTTGGTTTCGTCAAGCAATACAAAAAGAAAAATAAACAATGTATACGCTGTATGTATGAAAGACGAATTACACAAATAAAACTTATATATTAATCTTAATAGAATTCATTGTCTTTCTTACATGCTAGTACATTTTAGTTATTATATATAATATGTCTGTCTTCTATAGCCTCTCCTAGTATATAATAACTCTTCTCAAGTTATATTTTTCTAATTTCGTTCAAGAGTATTCTCGTAGTGAATAAAAACATACGACATGTTTTTATTCACTACGAGTATTTTAGCCAAAGCAGGTAATTTATTGTAAAAGTGTATGCCTAGACAGTGAAAGCCATGTGCTGTTTTATCTAGTCTTCGTTTGACTAATCTTTGTGTATCTCTTTTGTTGTTATTTAAAGCAACAGTCAATGAAGACAGACTTTTGATGGGTGACCAGGCAAAAGATTGTCATAAATAATTGGGCCTTGCGCCGCTATGATCAGGTAGCGGCTAAAATTCCAATTTTAACTAACCGATGTTTTAATACCATTTTAAATTGTAGTATTTTAATTTCTTATATCACTCCAACTGGTTAACCCCACACTGAACCATTTCTAGTCCGTATTATATTTGCTAACACAACTGATTACATATACATACATACATATTTTATGTAGATACGTATTTAACATCCAGATCCACAGCCAGCAAATTTAGTTAAGCACAAAGATGTTGGTCGTGCGGGGAATCGAACCCGGAACCTTCTGTTTGGCAGTCCGGCATGGTAACCATTACGCCAACGATATCGTCAAATATATTGTTCCTTCTGGGTTTATTAGTCTCTGTCAGAATGGTTGACCGTTTTATAATCACTCGCATTTCATTACAATTTCCATAATTTTCACGTTTAATCAGATTTCAAATCAATATCTACTACAAGTATACATAGTTCATTATTTTATACATAGTTCATTTGTACATAATATGTCAGAGGTAAAAATAACTAGATAAAATTGTTTTAAAAAACAAACAACCGACTTCAAAACCATAACTAAAAAGGGAAAAATAATTTTATGCCTACTTCAAATCAAGAAAATATAAGTAGAATCGAGGAGTTTATTTCATGTACTTAGAAAAAACTTTTTTCAATTTTTATTAATCCTGTGTTCTTGGAGTCGGTGCCAGGATAGAAAGACAATTGAATAGTGATTTTTTTTAACAAACAATAATTTGTTTTTCTAAGATGGCACCGACTCCAAGAATACAGGATTAATAAAAATTGAAAAAAGTTTTTTCTAAGTACATGAAATAAACTCCTCGATTCTACTTATATTTTCTTGATTTGAAGTAGGCATTGTTTGTTTTTTAAAACAATTTTATTTTTAAATTTTTAGTGGTTACTAATGATATTATTTTAGTTTTATCTATGGAGAGCCAAATAAACTTCACAAGAAGTTGACATCACATCCCAAATCACATAATATTTGCAGTGCGAAAATTTTTGCCATATTTATTCGAGCCGTTTGAGCATAAAGAAGTCCAAAGCAGCACAAATTACATAATGTTTGTTGTGTCATAAGCTATGACCCAAAACGTACTAGAACCAATCGCGAGCGAAGCGAGCCAGATGCGAGCGAAGTGAGCTATGCGCGAGCGAAGCGAGCGCGAAAATTTTTACCATACTTATTCGAGCCATTTGAGCATACAGAAGTCCAAAGTAGCACAAATTACATAATGTTTGTTGTGTCATAAGCTATGACCCAAAACGTACTAGAACCAATCGCGAGTGGAGCGAGCCAGATGCGAGCGAAGCGAGCTAAGCGCGAGCGAAGCAAGCGCGAAAATTTTTCCATACTTATTCGAGCCATTTGAGCATACAAAAGTCCAAAGTAGCACAAATTACATAATGTTTGTTGTGTCATAAGCTATGACCCAAAACGTACTAGAACCAATCGCGAGCGGAGCGAGCCATATGCGAGCGAAGCGAGCTATGCGCGAGCGAAGCGAGCGCGAAAATTTTTACCATATTTATTCGAGCCGTTTGAGCATAAAGAAGTCCTAAGTAGCACAAATTACATAATGTTTGTTGTGTCATAAGCTATGACCCAAAACGTACTAGAACCAATCGCGAGCGGAGCGAGCCATATGCGAGCGAAGCGAGCTATGCGCGAGCGAAGCGAGCGCGAAAATTTTTACCATATTTATTCGAGCCGTTTGAGCATAAAGAAGTCCTAAGTAGCACAAATTACATAATGTTTGTTGTGTCATAAGCTATGACCCAAAACGTACTAGAACCAATCGCGAGCGGAGCGAGCCATATGCGAGCGAAGCGAGCTATGCGCGAGCGAAGCGAGCGCGAAAATTTTCACCATATTTATTCGAGCCGTTTGAGCACAAAGAAGTCCAAAGCAGCACAAAATATTATTTGGAGTGTCATAAGCCCATAACATCCTAGGGGAAATTACGAAAGAAGTGGGATAACTGCTAGCGAAGCGAGCGCGTAAATATTTTCCTTATCCGTTCGAGGGTCTTGTCTTATGATATATCAAATTTTATATATGATCTTAGTGGCCAAGCTCTGGTATCGAGTGTTTTTCAAGGCCCTGATTTAGTTTGACCACTGCTTGGTACTAAGAGTAGCATCCAGGACCAACAAATTAACGTGTTATCCGATGCACAGTAACGCCCAGATGAAAATACCACTGTTTACATTTTTTTTATGAAAGTTTTGTGCATGGTCCCCCATCCAAAGACTGGCTGCATGGACCGTTGCTTAGCCTCGATGTTTGCGTCAGATTACATTTGTTAGCCAGACTATTAGGCTGTTAATTTTACAAAGTTAAATCTGTATTGCCATATTATGAGCGCGAAGATGTAGAATAGGTTTTTGAGTTATTTGGGTATCCCACGGGAACAGCAATGACTTTTAAGATAAAAAGTAAACTTCGTGTTAAACAAGGTACAGTCTACCCCCATATCAAATTTAAGCGAAATCAGTGTGTGTCATGTGTTATTTGGTGCATCCCACGGGAACAGTAATTATTTTCGGGATAAAAAGTAGCCAATGTGTTAACACATAGTCTAACCTATCTTCATCTCAAATTTCATCAATATCAGTACAGCCGTTCGGGCGTGAAGAAGTTATAAAGATTTATGTGTTATTTGGTGCATCCCACGGGAACAGTAATAAAATTCGGGATAAAAAGTAGCCTATGTGTTAACATATAGTCTTACCTATTTTCACCTCAAATTTCATGAATATCAGTACAGCCGAACGAGCGTAAATCTCTCTTCGGGCGTAAAACTAACCTAACTTTTTAGGTTTTCCTTCGATTTCCCTAGGAATCCATCATCAGATCCTAGTTTGGTGACAATGGGACCAATTCAGAACCATACTCTTTCAATTATAAAAAGAATTTTGAGAATCGATCCACAAATGGCTGAGAAATCGGTGAACATACATAAAAAAAAAAAAAATACATACACGTCGAATATATAACCTCCTCCTTTTTGAAGTCGGTTAAAAAGGCGATTCACCTTAAAATAAGTGCTAACTTCGCCGTCTACTAGATCGATAAGACTCGCCAGGTTTAGGCTTCGAAGCCTCTTGCGAGACTTAGGACATGAACTCACTATTTTTGACTGAGTAAATATAAATGGGAAATTTTGCCTAAAAGGTAAAAACGGGGCCATAATACTAAGACTCCGCTGTCAGTCTGTCTCCAGCCTTTCGATGTTTTTTTTTTAAATATAGCATTAAAAATACATACCTACTACCTATAAAATTATTGCTTTTTTATCACCAAACCCTATTTTTTTGTAATTTAATCATTTTTATCCTGCTCGATAACTGATCAATTATAGCGTTTTTAACTATATTTAAGGCAAAACAACGTCTGCCGGGTCAGCTAGTATTAGGTACCTATTTCAAGTGTAACCTAGGTTTTATTGTCTCGATTGAAGCCCACATCTGTTCCAGGCTTGATGTTACGTCTGCGCGGCTTTTGAAGTCTGTAGCTCGCGAAATGGTCTTTAAATTGAATTATTTTCTCTGTGATTACTGCCTTTGTAGTTTCACTGACTACGTTGATAATATTATCTAAGCTCTAAAAGATCATACGTTTTAACAAAATTAACAAAGTTTGATTATGATTTTCGTGGAATTTATCAGCGTTATTGTTTTCTTTTTGTAAGTATCCTACTAATATGCGAAAGTTTGTGTGTGTGTGTGTGTATATTTTTGTTACTTTTTGTTGCTCAATCAGATAAACCGATTTTGATGAAATTTAGTTTGAAGATAGGTTAGAAATTGGATTAACATATTGGCTACATTTTAATCCCGAATACAATTCTGGTTCCTGTAGAATATGCAAATAACTTAAAAGTCTATGTTACTCTTTCATGCTCGAACGACTAGAACTATTTAATTTTACCGTAACAAATAAATTATATATTGATATAATTATACATTGATTTGTACCTATCATCTACCCAATAAAGAGCATATCTGTCTACCTTGGCCTGGTTAGATGAAGAAAAAATCAAGTTGAAAATTCTGTCGCCAAACACATAACAGTTAGTTCCAGTAGCCATCTTGAAAGTCAGTTATTCCAAACTAGGCATGTTCCACCTCATGCCAGAGTGTCGCTAACTCGTGTGGTTGTGCCCTGCTGATAAAATGCCTAGCTGTAAGGAATAATAAAAATAAAATAAAACTCTTCGCTAAGGAGTTTTGTATCTATCGTTTTTGGATATGCAATAAACACATAAAAATTACACACACATCCAAACACAAAACAAATTCCAACTCCCCATTCCCAAATCTGTCTCACCGCGGGATACAGAACCCGGATCTCGCAAAAAAACACTTCACATACCCCAAACAAGGACTGAGAAAAACCGCATTTTTCCGGAAAAAAAATTGCAATAGTTACGATTCCAATTTCCACAGGACACGGCTCCCTTCACGGGGGAGGCTCGCGGGGAGCGGCCGATGATAAATGAGAATGACACTGAAGCCAGGGCGTGCATTCACTTGCTTTACCACATGCTCAGGACAGCCTTCCATTGCACAAAGCTGAACTGCTTTGTAGCTAGACAATATTAATAATAGTAGTTTAAAAAAACTAAAAAACACGCTTATCTGGCCGTTTAAAGTGGGTCAAAATCGCGCCCAAAGAAGTCGGTTACAAACAAACATACAAACAAATATGTAATAATTTTATCAAATTAGTGTATTGTCATCGGTCCTTAATAAATCTACAAAGTTTCAACGAAATCTGGCCGTTTAAAGTGGGTCAAAATCGCGCCCAAAGAAGTCGGTTACAAACAAACAAACATACACAGGTGAAGCTAATATAAAGCGTGTAAAAATAATCGACCTCGGCGAGTTAGACTCGCGCATGAAGGGTTCCGTACCATTGTTGTATGGGAGCCCCCTTAAATATTTATATTATTTCAATTTTATAATTTAAACGGATAGCCAATATATAATTATGTATTTTGTGAAATTTTTAAGTGTCGAGAATTTACCGTTATATTGATATATAGCAAAAAAATACGAATAAAACACGTTTATTGTATGGTGACCCCCTTTAGTGTTTATATATTTTTTTATATTTTTAGAATTTGTTGTTATAGCGGCACAGGTAATACATATCTTGTGAACGTTTCAGTTTTCTAGCTATTACGGTTTCTGAGATACAGCTTGCAGGCACAAAAAGTCGTAAGACATTTTTTTTTCACAACTGCTTGAACATGGATGTCAAATGATAGCGCTTGATTAGTAAAAAAAAACAGAAACTGTGATACATTTTTAATACAAAACGGCCACTAATGCAAAAAAACTGTGTCAGAGTTGCCTACATTTTTATATTAGATACAAGTAGCTGACCCGGCAAACGTTATTTTGCCTCACTTAGGGGTACAGCGCCATCTATTGATTACTTACTCAACCCAGTCGAAAGGTATCGACATCTGTTAGAATCATTTGGAGTTAACAGATAATTGTGACTGCCAAATCATAAAAGACAATAATTAGCAAGAAATTAAAATTGCGACTATAATTTGAGATTTAAACTATCCTATCTCTCAAGTTGGATTGAACTGCATGGTGTGCGAATTTTATTATAATCGGTGTGGTTTAGGAGTCCATTGAGGACAAACATTGTGACACGAGATTTATATATATTAAGATCATTTTTCACTTGAAGCTTCAGCACTGCTTTTAAAGGAACACCAGCTCGAAATCCAAGGAAATGACTCCATAGCTTTATGTGAATCCCAGGCTGGCGTTAAATTGACTGACTGAGACAATGATTTATTAGATTCCAGGTTGCGGAGGAAAAAACTGTGATGAAAGCTTGACTTGAGGTGGAAAAATGAAAAGAATACTGACCACTCGTGGGCAACAGATTGCTGTTCTGTTGACAGTAGGAATCTGTTTTATATCTTATCTTTAAATGAGCAATTTGACGACCTCGTTGGCGCAACGGTTACTATGCCGGACTGCTAACCAGAAGGTTCCGGGTTCGATTCCCGGCCCGGCTGACGTCTTTTTGCTTAACTAAATTTGTTGGTTGTGGGTCTGTGTTTTAAATATGTATCTATATAAAATATGTACATATGTATATGTTGTATATCAGTTGTGCTAGCTACTATAACACGAACTAAGAATGGTTCATTATAACTTAACTAGCCGTGTGTGAAATGAGTCCTAATATTTATATTTTATTTTTATAATTCTTGTATATGTATAATTGGAATCTCGGAATCGGCTCCAATGATTTTCATGAAATTTAGAATATAGGGGGTTTCGGGGGCGATAAATTGATATAGCTAGGAATCATTTTTAGAAAATGTCATAAAAAAAAAACCGATCAAAGCCCGATCATCCAGGTACTATGAAGTTATATAAAATGCTAGAAATTCATGAACAAAAAAATGTATCAAAATAAAAAAGTGGTTATTTATTCCATATTATTTACGTTGGAAGATACCAGCAAATAGACTAACTAAAGTACAGAAACAGGGATGTTATACAAAAATATTAATGTACAACAAGTTGCCAGAGAATATAACAAATTTAATAGTGGTATGTTTAAACAGAAAATAAAGAGATTTTGTGAAAGCAATCCCTTTTATAATAAAAGCAAATATAAGATTATGGAGCTTGCAGAATTGTTATTCACGTGTAAAAAGTAGTAATAGGTATTATTAATTTAATAGATGTGAAAAACAAGTGCTATTGTGTGTGTTATAGAATACTTATTTCATGAAATTTGTAAGTTTATTTAAATTTAGTCTAACTAGTATTTTTAAGTATTAAGTAATTATTGTAGTGTGACTTGCCTTTAACGTATGTTATTTATGGCTTCTTCTTCGGGCGCTAGGATCGGAATGACACTAAAATTATAAATATTTAAATTGTAGGTTCCGGCTGCTAGTCTTAGAACAAGTAGTAGTAGCCAAGTCAGAGGCCTTCAGGCGGCTTGAAATCTCTCGACACCAGAGCTTGGCCACTTAGCTCATACGAAGAAAGGCAGATTTTCTTATACACGTCTTTTATGTGATTTATTTATGTAACACGTTGTGCGATACTGCGTAAATCAAACCGCGAATGCCGCTGGCGGCTGCTAAGTGTTTTTGGAAAAGTTTTTGTTTGACTAAGTCACAAGTAATTTGCGCGAAACAAGAGGGAGGGCAAAGTTATTGGTTTGGTGCTTACAATTTACTCGTAGAACCGCGATACGAAAAATATATTTTAGAACGCAGTAATGTACGAGTATATCGCACAAACAAGAAAGTAGTTTTAGTTTCAAAAAGACTTTATAAGTCTCTCAAAAAGACTCTATATTTCTCTATGACCTATTTTACTCCCTACTGTCAGAATGTACAATGGGAGATATTTTCATTATTTTTTTTTTCAATGTGTTTGTTATGTTTTATTTGTTTTGTATAATTTTTCTCTGAATTTGTTCTTTATTTTTCTTTGTATATAATTTTAAATAGTTTACCTAATCTTAATGTATATGTATAATAATTTAAGCCTAGTCTTAATAATAGTTCTTAGCATTGTAATTTACTTTATTAATAATTTTATGTAATTAACTTTCTAATAGTCTAAGTGATACATTTGGTTTAGCTGTAAGTGTCAGTATAATAATAATATTAGTATAATAATAAATAAACAGAATTTGAATTTTCTGGTACAATCCTTTAAAATATTGTGTAGACCTCATCTCTATGAGCATATTTATATTTTTTTATTACGAAGTTGCCTTATATCTAACAACTGTAGATATTTTCTTTTATATTCTTTTCTTCATAAATAAATCCGTTATTCGAGGCCTGTGAAAAGATTTTCCATAATTCTGTTTTTTTTGCTCATACATTCTTCCCATATCTCTCATAAACGGTCACTACAATAAGCCGTATAATACACACTTATATTTCCTCCAGAAGGAACGAAAGAATAACTTGTAGGAGTTCTTCGAACAGTAGACGACCATGCGAACGCACCTTCTTGGAAAATGTATCGTACAGGAAAACTAAAAAAATTGCTCCCAAAAAAAAATCACAGTATCTCAATTTTTTCTTTCATATTTACTTTAAAATATTTTGTAAAAATATAATTATACAGTACATCTGACCATTTTATTAAAAAAAAAACACACATGATAATAAAGAACCATCTACCAGTTATGTATCTCAAAATGAAAAAAATAAAATTGTATTAATCTGGTGCAAGGTCTTTTTATCATGGTGTTAGGATATTTTCTAGTGCAAGCTAAAAATTGCTATCGCCTAGCACCTAACAGTGTTCTGGCAGCCTCATTGACAATTTCAATTTCAGACTTAGCATGCTCCACCATAGGCCAGTGTTTCGCTAGCCCATCTAGTTACTCGCCTTGCTTGACGACCTCGTTGGCGTAAAGGTTACCATGCCCGACTGCCAATCAGAAGGTTCCGGGTTCTATTCCCGGCCCGGCCAACATCTTTGTGCTGAACTAAATTTGTTGGCTGTCGGTCTGGGTGTTAAATATGTATCTATATATAATATGTATGTATACGTAGTATATCAGTTGTGTAAGCAACCATAATACGAACTAGAAATGGTTCAGTATGGGGCTAACCAGCCGTTTGTGAAATGTGTCCTAATATTTATTTGCTAGTCAATATTTAAGCTGTAATATGTAAAAAAAACAATGACTACTCAACACACAAACTTGGATTCAGACGGATGAAAGAAAACTTTAGCGGTTGATGAAGAGTCGTTCCACTCGCTTCGCTCACTCGGTGGATAATCCATTTAGTTATCCCTTCTGAGTACGCTAAGGACCCCATAAAGATCTTGGGCATACGTCACATTCCCCCTCTAGTGACTTGTGTTAGATCCCTTCTGGGTATTGCTATGGGAAAACAAAAGAATGGTCTTAGTAACTTTTTGTTGTTGCGATCGTTATCTTATGATTCAACAGAAGATAATGTTAAAAAATTGTAAAATTAATGTAAAATATTAGATATATAGTAAAGTTAGTGGTATAATTTGGGTTGTCTTGTTTAGAGGATAAGCTTTTAGGGTAACTGGAGAAGGTTGCTTCGATTCAGGCCAATCGCCTAGGGAAGCAACCACTAGATATACTTTAGGTTATAATAAGTTTTTTGGTCAATAAAATAATTTTCATTTTCAACTGGTTTTTTATGGAACTTATTTTATACTTTTATACGATATTGCTGGATTTTGTACTTTTCTTCTTCTTTGTTTGCATAAGCATAAGCAGCCCACTATATGTTTCCACTGCTGGGACTTGGGGCCCTCTCTCACGAAGAGAGATATAGGCCATAATCCACCACGCTGACCAAGTATGGATTGGCGGATGACACACTTCTTCGGATATTGTGGTCCTCAATCGTGCTGGTTTCCTCACGATGTCTTTCTTCACCGCAAAGCGAGTGCAAATCCTTGAAACTTGACTACCTAACTTGTAAAAACAAGTCATTGGTGTAGGGCCGGGATCGGACCAGGGGCAGTATGATAGAAAATGGGACGATATTACCACCGAGCCACACTCGCTTTTTTGGCCACACTCGTTTTTTTTTCGGGCTTTGGATAAGTGACAATGCACAAAGCTATCATTTAATAATATTGGCCAAGTAAAATTAATGCATAATTAAATATCCTGGGAATGCATAAAGAGTCTACCAAATGTCGTTAAAAAGATGGAGTAAAAATGCTTATATTGCGTATGTTGTATGGGAACCCCCCTTAAATATTTATTTTATTTATTATTTATAATCTAATTTGAAAGTTAATTACATATATTCACATACTATGCATACATTTATACATATATTTTGTGAAAATTTTAAGGGTCTACCGGCTACCAAAAAATATTAGGAAGAAGAACAAATAAAACATAAACTCATAGATCAAAGTAAAATCAAATTCAATAGATGCCAAAATTATAAAAATTAATTCTAAGAATGGCAGTCGAAATGCTTCACGCTGATTAAAAAGCCGTCTCTAATTTCAATTCTACTACAATTCAATTTATTCTTTACAAGGAGATAACAGAACTTGCCGCACCGAGGCATAATTACGAAAGACAAAATTTATAATCCCTTTGAAAATAATTCAGCGGAGAACTCGGGCTAAATCGTCTAAACAAATTTCGACGATTAAGAAAATTAAATTTTCCGCTTGTTCTGACTTCGCTGACAAATTACCGTTACTCCTTATTTTGGCAATCCTATCTCAACAACAGCCACAGCTTAGAAAGTCTTCATACATTTTCCAACCGCAAAACAACAGGATCAAACTTTTAAGTTCGCTCTTTTTCTAGTCTGCCGTATTACGATAGGGACACATCTAAGCGACGAATTAGAAGCTAAATTAGGGAGAATCTAAACAAGAAACTTGCTAATGGATTAAATTTTGGCTGCCAACGATGTTTGGTCTGTGGAAATGTTTTGTTTGAACTGGCTATTTCCGGACCTTACTAATAAACTGAGTCGTGTAGGTAGGTTTTGGTTAGGCCTATTTTTATAATTTTATACAAAATTTAATATCTTACTAACAGAAAAGTGCTTTGAGCTGACAAATAATAATCTAACTTCATAGGTAGTACCAGAAGATTTTAACACGTATGTGACATAGTAATTGAATAGTTATTTTATTTTACACATGACTAGTAGGCATTTGCTTATCAGGGTGCCAACTACAAGAACTAGCAACAAATAATAGTAAAAAATATGAAATAAAATGTAAAAGTGTTACATCTCGAAGAAAACATTTGTTTCTTCTTATTATTTTTCCACCGAAAGCTCGTCGGTACTTGTACATAAATGTATAATATGACTTTGACTATGACTTTGACATAAATGTACATATTTATGAAGTTGTTAAATTATTTATAATAAGATCCTAATTATGGTCACTAGTAAACCAAATTTAAACAGTGGCTATTACTTTGCAACCTACAGTTTCAAAGCCTTTGATACTCTACACTTAATGTACCCTGCTGCGACCAGACACCATGCGTTCAAATTATATCCAAAGCACTGCAATGCAATAGAAACTGTTATCAAATCTGTGCTTTCCGTGCAAGCCCTTTACGTAAACAACTCGTTAATAATTGCTGAGCCCTTTGTATGTATTATTCATAGGAGCTGTAAACCGAACTAGCCTAATGAAAAGGGACATGCTTGTTCGCGTCATTTGGGGTTATGTTACACCGTAGTGTAATCTCGCTTGACGGACGAATGCATAACGAAAAACGATTGCATTCATTTTATTTTGTGACTTCGACAAAATCTTATACAATATTCACCTTGTTTAGCTTAAAAATAGATATAACGTGATTGGTTAAAGTGAACTCATAAATAAATATATTTTTAAACAGGGTTGAATGCGGTTTACATAAACTCATTTAAGAATAATTCTAACTCATTTAAAAAACCGTATGTATTATATTTGTATATTAAAATTATAAATTAATTGTTTTTAAATAAAATTGATGTCATTTAACAATGAACAGATATTAAAAATGCAAAGTTTTAACCTCAGAGTAATGCGGATAACAACGCCAGGCGCAGCTAGTATAATAAATCACAATAAATAGTAGATCTTATACGTAAATAAATTTTAATATTAACCACAGTTTTTTTCGATATCCTGATCTGCTTTTAGAACTACCTGGAAATTATATCCATTTCAAACAAAAAATAAATCAATCCGGGTATATTCAAGTGATTTCAAAACTTAAAATCATCCTTTTGAAATAGCTTTAGTTTGTATCTAAATCAAATCTTTATTCACTTAAATTAAATTGCTTAGTTCTTAAATTAGTAAGTTGCTATTATATTGTAAACAAAATTTTCGTATCAATTAAAAAACTACCAAACCCAGCCAAATCACTACCTTTTTTTTGTCTGAAAATAGGTCGTTGCAAGGAGTAATTTTATCGCCTTAACACCCAAATTACATTACAGTGTAAATGAGGACCAAATCCAAATTTATTAGCAGAGTATCCAGTTATGTTTGAGATCTTGTTCAAACCATACTTCTCGTGTAGAATATTGTACGGGCAAAGTTTTGGGCACTTTATACACGAGTTATGTAGGTTTGTGTTGTCAATTATTGTACTTCAAACTTGCAGATTGTTCGGTGTGGGGCTAAAATGGCGGCTGAGATTAATTTTGGCTAGTTCAATCTATTTTGCCTGAAGCTTGAGGGTTATCGGTATATAAAGTATATAGTTATGTAAAAAAGCTATGTATTCAAAATTAAATGTTACGTTATTTTAGGATTATATATTTTTTGTAGTAGTTTATTAAATGTTTAGTAAATTAATAAAATCATGATGAATTACAAGCCATTTTTGTCAATAAAATATAAGTTATATTTTAATAATATATTTTAGTTATATTCAATAGTTATTTTGTAGTCATTTTTTGTGTATAAAGTGTTGTTTTATTAGGTATTAAGTTTTGTTTTAAGTTATTTATGTAAAAAGTTTGACGACCTCGCTTGCGTAATGGTTACCATGCCGGACTGCCAATAAGAAAGTTCCGGGTTGGATTCCCGGAATGGCCAACATCTTTGTGCTGAACTAAATTTGTTGGCTGTCGGTCTGGGTGTTAAATATTTAACTATATAAAGTATTTATGTATGTATGTATGTGTAGTATATCAGTAGTGTTAGCAGCAATAATACAATCTAGAAATGGTGAAGTATGGGGCTAACCAGCCGTGTGTTTTCTTCTTCTTCGTATGAACAAAGTGGCTAAGCTTTGGTGTCGAGAGTTTTCAAGCCGCCTGAAGGCCCCTAAGGAAAGATATTTTGTTTAATATTTGATTCACATTTTGGATGCTAATAGAGCATTTTCCAGTAACCTATTAAATTGAAAAATATATTAAGCTAGAGCAAGTAATTAGTTAATGTATAAATATATAAATTAACAAGTAAACCTCAACTCACTTTATTCATCAAACTATTAATTAAAAACAATTTATTTGTGAAATATTGTTAATTGAAATTTGCCAAGGGCTGTGCAACGTTTCATTTCATCAAAGCAGGAATGACCACTTGAAATAGTTTTAAAGGGTTGAAAATTAGGGGAGGCATTCCGTTTGTATTTGAGTGCTATGTTATGACGTTGGGAAAGGGAAGTATATATAATAAAAGGTAGAACTAGAGAGAAATTAATTTAAAATAAAATTTTAATAATATAAGATCTCTACGTTAATAATAATTATCCAAAATAATTTCAAAAAGAAAAACTATCTAGCGAATTTTATGTAATCGTGTTTTTTGCACTAATCGAGTGTGACTCGGTGAGAAAACCGTACGCTTTTCAATCAGACAGCCCCTGGTTCGATCCCAGCCCTGCCCAACTATTCCTTGTTTTACGAATGACTTGTTTTTCAGGTTATGTGTGGATTTGCACTTGCTTTACGGTGATGTATTATATCGTGAGGAAACCGACATGTAGTCTTCAAGACTACAATTTCCGAAGACGTGTGGCATCCGCCTACCCGCACTTGGCCAGTTTAGTGGATTATGGCCCAGAACTCTTTCCGCGTGAGAGAAAGCCCTGATGGCTAAATAAACAATAAAATAAGATAATGTGCATGTAAGTGAATTAATCAAAATAATGTTTATCATTGTAGTAACGAAATGCAGATTTATCTTAGTTTTTTTACTAGTAAAAAAGTGAGTGTGGCTCGGTGGTAATAACGTCTGCTTTTTGATCAGACAGCCCCTGGTTTGATCCCGGCCCTATACCAATGACTTGTTTTTCAAGTTATGTGTGGATTTGCACTCGCTTTACGGCGAAGGAAAACATCGTGAGGAAACCGGCATGTTTGAGGACCACAACATCCAGAGACGTGTGTCATCCGCCAACCCGCACTTGGCCAGCGTGGTGGATTATGGCCTATATCTCTCTCCTAGTGAGAGAAGGTCCCGAGTCCTAGCAGTGGGAACGTATAGTGGGCTGCTTATGCTTGTGCTTAGTTTTTTTACTTTTTACATAAGAAGAGAAAACTACAGGCTATATAAAATCAGTGTTCTGCGCAGTTCATTAGTCACTATAGCCAATCAAATCAGAGCTAAACACGGACAAACAGTCCAACTAACGTTTCAGACAAATTAGCGAATTGTAGCCTGCCACTGACTACCATACAGAACGGGCCAGAGATTTGAAATAGCTAATAGAACGGAAAACCTCGATTGAAAAATCTTGTACTTATTACCTTCAAAATACGAAGGTCAATCAAGTTTTAACACTCCGGGCAAAATGTATACTTGAACAACGGTACATTATGTTATTATCGAGTATCTTCGTAAAATTATAAAGTTTTCACACCAGAAGCGCAAGTTCATGTTGCTTTGAAGAGTTTTAGGTTAAAATTTGTTTTAGAAGAAAAAAATATTTAGTGTACTTCCACTGTGTTCTGAAACCAAATAAAGGTAAGCAAAGGTATTATTAAAAATTAAGTGTGTTCATCCAACTGACCACCACACCTCCACTACAACTTACACTATAATTGCCTAATCTACCTTCCTAAAGCGAAGTTTCTGTTCCCTCACCTAAAACTCTCAATTGCCGGATTCAGCTCAAACAACAAAAAACTTTAATAGCTGTTTCGCTCCACGTGGATGGACTCCTCACACGTCGGTACAACCTGTAATATACTTTTAATATTAACGTTGCTTATCTCAGGGCACGTTTGACGCATGCTGGATGACCGCTGGGCAAAGACCTCCACAGCATGGGTGCCAAACACTACCAGACCTCGAGGAAGACCCAGGAAACGGTGGCGCGACGATCTATGTAAATTCGATAAGGACTAGGCCACCAAAGCCAAAGACCGGGCTGACTGGAAGGAGAGAAGGGAGGCCTTTGCCCAGCAGTGGGACACAACAGGCTAATAATAATAATAATATCTCAGTTCGGTAACTCTTACTCATCCTGACTATCCGTCGTTTGAAAAGTCAACACCTCCTGATAATGCTGTGTGGAAAGGCGAAACACACAACAAAAGCTTTTATCAAAATGTGGAAATAAATGTTCTATTTTTCCCTTCTATTTTTATTTATAAATCTATGCACACTGCTCTGGTCACATGCAATCATTGAACAAGACCATTTTGAATAACTATTCGTCCGTCTGTTTGTCAATCATTGTTAACACTACTGTACAGTCTGATAGAAGATAGACTATCAGTCTATCTTTTGGATAGGTCATCTGGAAATCCATTAAAAATAATGAATTATATTGAACAAAATATTCACTATTATTAATGGTTTTCCTGAGTAGGGCAAATGCAACTATTAAAAAACGCGCACCATAGTGATATACGCGTTAATCCGGAAGGATGGACGGATTTGGATGAAATTTGGTATGGAAGTAGTTTATACCTTAGATTAACATATGTCAATCTAAAATATAATCTAAGGGATAAAAGGTATACCTTGGATTAACATATGTCAATCTAAAATATAATCTAAGGGATAAAAAGTATAAGCTACTTTTTATCCCTTAGATTATATCTTAGATTATATCATAGATTAATAAACTACTTCCATACCAAATTTCATCCAAATCCGTTCACCCTTTTTAGTAACAAACATATACACACGTACCCGTAACATTGGCATTTATAATTTCCATGAATTAACTGGCCAAGCTCTGATGTCAAGAGCTTTTAAGCCGCCATTAAGAGATATTTCCGATATATCAGCGAGCCAAAGCCGTGCTCCGTTACTTCCAAGAGCTCGAATAGCTTAAAAAGGTCGGTAGGGGTAAAATATACTAAACGCCCCGTGCGGGTTATCAATACCTGACAAATTCTCTCTTAAGAATAAGAATAAAAACATCAGACATGGTTAAACGACGGCTTACGTCGCTTAGCCCATGCTAAAAGGAAAATAATTAGTCAAGAGCGAGTCGGGCTCATGAAGGGCGCATGAAAAGTTCCGTACCATTGTTGTGAGAGAGCCCCCCTTAAATATGAATATTATTTTAATTGAGAATTAATTTTTATAGTTATACCTTTTTGAATATTCTGTTAATTTATAAGAGTCTACCAAAATTCGTTCTAAAGATGGAATAAAAAAGCTTAAAAATTACGTTAATTGTTTGAGAGCTCCCCTCAAATATATATTTCAGTTATTTTTTTTAATTTTATTTAAAGTAAGTGCATATTTGATTATTCTGTAAAAATTTAAAGCGTTGTACGGCTACTGTTATTAATTTATGAAAAAAAATTGAAAAAACACACGTTTATTGTATGGGAACCCCACTTAGTTAATTTTCTTATTTTAGTATTTTTGCTTACAGCGGCACAGGAAATACATATTTTTTGAAAATTTCAGCTTTCTAGCTGTAATGATTTCTGAGATACAGCCTGATAACAGACAGACAAACAGACAGCGGAGGCTTAATAATAGGATTTCCTTTTTGTTTTTAGGTACGGATACCTCAAAACAAAAAAAACAGCTAAGACTCGGGATATGTTAAAATTACTCCACCCGTCAGTTAAAGAATCTCCCAATTTACCCCGAAAACGGGGAGCACGGACTAATCTGGTAAGTATCTGGTATGCAGACACAAAAGGCTTCGCTTGCAATCTGCGAGAGGCTTTGACACACACGCGGGTCTAATTGGAGGCAGGCTGGCAACACCGGCGCTGATTCTCTCTGTGCAGGTCCGAATATTTTCAGAGTTGGAAAGTAGGTCATGGGATAACGATATGTTAGAGCGAAAGTTTATTTTTTGTTGTTGGCAAGGTTTTGAATACTGAGCGGGATTGTGATTGGTTTAATCTGTCGGTATCTATGTGATTAAGCAATGTATGTATTATTATTGGTTTAAAGTACCACCTATAAAAACGCTGGAAAAAGTTGAGGTTAATATAATATTTTATTATTTTGTAATCTTCTAACATATAAAATGTCCATGTCACAATGTTAGTAACCGTGCTCCTCCTAAACGGCTTTTACCAAATTTTATATTCGTATTCAATATTTTTCATATCCCTTATTGATAAGGATTGTTCACCTTTATTTTTTGACGATTTTCTATTTTATTTTTTATAATGCCACATTAAAAATACATACAACCCTAAATATTAACTTCTTTATGACCAACCCCTATTTTTTGTGGCCATTTAAGTAATTGAATCATTTTTCATCCCGCTCCATAACTCCATAACCATATACCACTCTATAACTGAACAATTATAGTATTTTTAACTGTACTTAAGGCAAAACAACGTTTGCCGGGTCAGCTAGTATTAATAATATTTAATAATTCTCTGTTTCCTGAGACTACCACGTTGGTGTCCAAAACTAGAGTCAATAGGTATTTTCTAGGTAAGCGTGTAACATCGTAGACCATAGTATTGTTTAACACAAGGCAAGCTGTGGTCAAACGCAAACTTACACATATTTCATTAGTTCAAAACAATCCTTTAATTTATTGGCAGAATCTTCAAAATATATATTTCAATAGAAGACAGTTATTATAACAATAAAACAATTCCCGCAAGCTTGTTTTTTACGTGACGCAAACCAATTTAAGGAAAAAAACTTTTACAAATATTTTTTTTAGTATTATTTTTGCATTACCTTTGACAATAATCTATCTTTAATATCTAACATTTAACGCCAACTTACACCAACCCTAAACAACTCTCTTCACCCCTTTTCCACGAGAATTATATAGAACAAATGAAAAGCCGTTAAGGGCGAGCACATTTGAAATGGGGTCTTTAAAGAATTCTCATTGCAAGGTCTAGGGTCCCATTCCTTAGGGACCAGGGTCCGTAGGCAAACAAAGAAGGGCGGAGAGAAAAAAGCATTTTGCAAATGAACTTGGTCAGATAAAATTTTAACTCAGTAGTTAAGATAGACGGGAAGATATGAAAGTTTTTTTAATGGAGAACAAGTATGTCTTTTTTTACACTGAATAGGTCAGCGCTTGACCACAATTCACCTGATGGCAAGTTATATTGAGGTCTACGGTGGATCGCGCTTACCTAGAAGGAACCGGGTCACTCTCGACTTGAAAATCACTAGATTGTAGTCATTGGGGAACAGGGAATTCGGCAAGGAATTCCAAAGTTTGGCGGTTCGGACAACAAAGGAGGAAGCAAAACGCTTTGTGCGTGTCTTGGGCACCTCAACCTTTCTTCTTCTTCGTTTGAGCTAAGTGGCCAAGCCCTGGTGTCGAGAGTTTTCAGGCCACCCGAAGGCCTCAGACTTGACTTAGCGACTGTATCTACTAAGAATAACTGCCGGGACTTACAATTTAACGTGTCAACCGACCATCGGTAGCACCTAGATATAAATGCCAGTATTTAAGACACAGTCTTATGCATGGTGACCCATTCAAAGACTGTCCGTATCGACCGTTGCTTAACCTCGATAATCAAGTAAGATCATATGAGTTACCTATATTATAAACAAACGCTACTTTTTAATCTCTTTTTTTCTATCTTTGTTTTAAAAACATCTAAATAAATAAATTGGCAAAGTAAAAATATACCCGAAACGAAATTTAGGACCCTCCATTGATTCCAAATCGATAAATCACGCCGAAATTAAAATTTTCATTTCGAAGGCACCGATTCATCATACTCCCTTGATGCTAATTTACAAAGAGGCTTGAAATTTTTCATTTCATTACTAAGATAAATTTTCTAAATTTGCTCCCAAATGAGCCGCTCGATTGTTTGGGGAATAGTAAATCAGTTACAATTCTCTTTGGTATATTTATTGAACCCTAAAAGAGGGGATGGTTCATTTTTAAGGTTCCGTACCTAAAAGGAAATAAACAATTGGCCAAATGCCAGTTGGGCTCGCGTATGAAGGGTTCCGTACCGTTGCTGTATGGGAGCACCCCTTAAATATTGTATTTGTATTGTCATTGTATATGTAATATTAAATTTTATAATTTAATTTGATGGCTAATATATTTTTATGTATTTTTTGTGAATATTTTAAGTGTCTAGCACCTATCGTTATTGATATAAAGCAAAAAATAGGAAATACACACGTTTATTCCCCCCCTTAATATTTTCATTTTTTTTTGTATTTGTTGCTATAGCGGCACGGCAAAGATATATCTTGTGAAAGTTTCAGCTTTCTAGCTATTTACGGTTTCTGAGATACAGTCTGGAGACAGACAGCGAAGGCTTGGTAATAGGGTCCCGTTTTTACCTTTTGGGTACGGAACCCTAAAAACGGGAACCTATTACTCAGGCTCCGTAACTACCGATTACTATCCGATTAGGTACCATCCGTTTGATTATAAATACAAATATTTATTATAAGGGCAAATATAGTAATTGCTGTCCTCTTATTCTTGAAATTCAGTACATACGTAATATCTAGAATATTTCGTTCTATTATGTTGGCAGATTTTATCATGTTGATACATTAAGATCTATTTTGTTCTGTTTTTTTTTCACTCAATTCTCAGACCTAAACTCCGTTCCAAATTGGCCAATCAACAACTTCCCGAAAACTTGTTCACAACAGGAAAAAGGAAAACAAAACACCTTCCAAACAACAAAACAAATATTATGCTAGATATGGTATTAAATAGTTAATTAAATGTCTTAACCTATATTTAATATTTTGGGTTATATTCAATAATTTTATATTGTTTTATTGAAAGTTGTTTAATTGTTTCGTATTCTAAATTTAAATTTATTGAATCGTATGTTCAAATAAGTATATTTATTATTTTCAACCCGCCATCATGACTTTTATATTAATTTTAATATAAAAGTCATGATGGCTAAAAAATAAATAAATTAAAGAGACATTTTACCCCACCAAAACACTGAAAACTTATATGTTTTTGATAGGCACATCTGAATATCATGTATTTTTATATTTTTGATTCAATTATAATAACATTATACCTCTATTTACTTTAAGAGTTTCTTTGTATGAAAACTATTTTTGAGTCTTTTTTTAATAGAAATGATATAATATGTATTTTCATAAAAAAAACAAATACTCATAAACAATACAATTAATGGCCAATTAATGAGAGATACTTATTTTAGCAGTATTTAGTAGTGTACCTGTATTACAAAAATTGTCGTTCTTAGAATTTCTATATCTTTGCTTCAACTCAGAAGAAGGAACCATCCCTTCAAAGAAACTCGAAGAGTAATTCTACAAAAGATGTTCATAAAAACGCGTAGGTGAAGGAAAATAAAAACGTCCAAATCATTGAGTGACAAAAAGATTCCTCACAATCAAACTTTTTCCATTTTCAGTGGAAGTACAGCTTCAGGCGTCGAGGTTTGGACAAAGATTAGCTGGCGTAGATAGTACTTTTTGCGTTTAAAAAATCCTATTTTATGCATGGAAGCTTAACATATTTTTTGTTGTTTGAATTTAATCAAATTTAAATGTTTTTTTCTAACATACAATACATTTACATACATGAGATTAATATACGTTATAATAATGAATTTTGCCCCTATTTTTTATTTGTTAAAATAAATTTCAACCCATATTCACACCCATTTATTTGCAAAACACTTACTACTTTCGAATGTCAACGATCTATGACAGTACCTCCGTATACTCTCAGTCCACAGAATAAATAAACGACCAAAGAAGCTTATTGTTAATATTTCGCAAAGAAACTGTGCCAACTGTAGCTCTCAAGCAAATATTATGAATAGGTAATAAGTAGTTTAGGTATTAAAATTTAATATAATTATGTACATGGAAAAATAATTGCTGTAGTGTGGAATATTCAATAGTGTAGAATGTTTAATGAATTTATAAGTTTAATATTTATCTAATTTTTTTAAGTATTTAAGTAATGCTTGTAGTGTGACTTGCCTTTAACGTATGTTATTTATTGACAATATAGTTTATTGTTTCTGTATTTCTGCCAGCATTTTGAATACTTTTGTAAGCCATTACTGTCAAACCCCATATAAAATTGCAACTAAACGTGGCACGAATTTGTTGTAAAAAAACCTTATCTATGAAACATTTAACTCTATGTCTCAGTCCTTCAAATTCTTGACGGAAATACCTCAAAAGTTTTTGAGTGATGATGTTCAACACACATTTCGCTATTACGAAGTTGCTACAGAGAATTTCGAATACTTACGTTGGGGTGACTGCACAGTCATTGCTTTTGAATGAGTTGGAAAATTGTTGAGTTTTAAAATGGCTACTTATTATAAAGGGACGTTACGCTGACGACGCAAAAGCCGAAATTTTCCGTTCATTTGTTTTGCGAGACTTAAAAGTAATCCGTTTTGAGCTTAGTTGACATTATTCGTTAGTAGATCGTCATATTTTAAGATGTAGACCCAAAGAAATGTTATTTTTATTCTATATTTAGATAAAATATAACTCTTATTAATACAGTGCAAACACAACGCAAATAAAAAAATAAATGAAAACAAATGAATGCATTTGGAAGCTTAGTTTGATATATTAATTATTAGAACATAATATTTAGACGAAATGTATTTTTCATTCTAGAGATTGCATAATTATGCTACAGTACAAAAATAACGCAAATAAATACTAAAAGAAGGAATAGGTATAAAAGGCCGGAGTCAAACCAGTCGCAGCCAAAAATTGATTACCAGACGGACGTTTTCTCACCACAAGCCAAAAAAAAACACGAGTTGAGTCACACTCACTTTTTCTCTTATCGTGAGTTTCGTTTGGCACTTATTACGATACAAAAAAGTACAGTTAAATAGTTCAAATACGGAGAAAATATAGTAGGTATATTGATAAAGCAAGTTTTTAGTATTTACGCTCGCTGTTATTTATTTTATATTTTATTTCAGGCAACTATGGCCTATTACATAGAAGACATCATCATCATTATTGACAGCCCTTCTTATCCCACTGCTGGGTATAGGCCTCCCTCTGCATGTGCCACCTGCGTCTATCTTGCGCAGTCCAGGCAGGACCTGTGACTTTGATGATGTCGTCAACCCATCTCGCTGCCGGACGTCCCACTCCTCGCTTGCCAGAAGAAGAAATAGAAGACATCACATTAAAATAATAATTATTTAATAAACTAATACATATCAATCACCTATAAACTACACTTAATAACAAACACACGAAGAGGCGGCATCGTGCTTCGCTAGCTGGTGCCGCGCAGCTGGCCACGAAAACGCCGGTACACGACACTTTTCGACCAGAAATTGGGCTTTACACAAAATTTCGGCTCCACAGTGAAGAAAAACATCGTGATGAAACCCAAATCAAACAAACTCCGAAAGTATGTCATCCGCTAACCCGCACTAAGCCAGCGAGACTTGTTATGGCCTATATATTCCTGTCTCTATTCTGTTAGAAACTACGTATGCTATATTTTGTCCACCAAACTTGTCTAATAATCCCTTTTAAGCTTACGTAAACAGCATGCTTAGTATATCAAATGCTTTGCAAATAAAGCTCTTCTTATCTCTTCGTATCTCATTCCAGTAGTACTGTACTGTGCAAACGCTCAAACAGACCGCATCATTCCATCAGCTGGACACAGCTACTGTATTCAAGTAGGGAACGAGCCAACTGTATTGCGTAGACAACAGAAAAGTGGCCAGAATCGTCTGGACGACTCCCTTACTATGGTACTCAGTAGACATCCAGCTTTTTTTTTTTTTTTTACTCATAATGGACTTGCGCTTGATCGCAATTCACCTGATTGTAAGCGATATTGTGATCTAAAGTGGAGCGCGCTTGCCCAAAAGAAACCGGTTCACTCTTGCCTTGAAAACCGCTAGATTATAGTTATCGGGGAACAGGGCATTTGGCAAAGAGATCCACACCTTGGTAGTACGTACAATGAACATGGAGGCAAACCGCTTAGTGCGCGACTTGGGCACCTCCACAGTATAACGATGCCACCTTGGTGTTTCCCTACTCATCCGATGGTGGAATGGGGTGGGGGGATCAAATCATGCAATATGCGATGTTTGTTATTTCTTCACGTTCTAACGGCAGAACCGAATCTAATGAAATTTAGTGAAGCATCATATCCACACTTATACTATCATTTTTAAAGTAAACATTAAAGCTTAGAGAATATAAAATTAAGATAGTAAAAAAAATAGTACTGTCCTGAGACACACAGCCAGGACCTACCATCAAACATGCTATCCGATCCACGAAAGCGTGCAGTTATAAATACTATGGAACCATGCTTATCAGTCTTAGGAAATGAATTTATTACCAATTACTCGTACATCAAACGTATACTGTCAAATATATAAAGTATCATTTTTAAATAAAGAATTTCCTAAAATTTTAAATATTATTCAAGTAAGTTCTTCTTGAAGTTCTTGAGTAAATTGATTCAAATCTATCATGAAATTCAGATCCCCTAAATTTATTTCAACACTAAGACGTCTTTCCATCTCAGAGTCAATTCCATTTTATAAGCGTGAAATCGTAGTAGGGGCAATAGAAGCTACATTCAAACCACCGCTGTTTAGAAAATGGTACGAGATTTCCACCCGCCTCGGGCGTTATAGAAAACGTAAGAGTACCTAAGATTTGATGAAAACTTTGACGCAATTCGTCGCGATAATCTATGATTCATTTTAATTTATATTTTTTTGGCTTTTTAAATTTCCTATATTGATATATAACTGCGAAAAATAATAAAGGTAACACAGTCGGACAAAAATATATCCCTCCAAATAAAAAAAACATAAATAGAGTAATAGTAATTATTTAATTATTAATAAAAATAAAAAGTTAATAATAAATAAATATTTAATCTATAATTAATTTTATTTTTTTACTTTTGTAATTATAAAATTTGTACCTTGTAAAGTAATTTGAGATGTGTTTTCAATTTTGCCTCTTCATAATAATAATATCAAAATAACCAAATTTTATATTACAAGACATGGAAAAATATTGTGCCCAAGATAAGAGAAATGCAATGTGACTAAACAAGTAGTTCAGAAATGAAACAGATAATAAAAAAGGTGACGCCACTACCATGAAAAAATGAGATGGATGGAGAGAAAGATAAGGCAAAGAGAGAGAGAGAAAGGGAACCTTTTGAGTTTTTTCTTTATTGTTACCTACTTTATGTATGTCTAGTTTTTATTTTAAATTTTGTAAATTTTATTCGTATTGTCAGAATCAAACAACTAAATCTTAAGTACTGACTCTTGTGGTACATGGTGCTTCCTGTTTAGTTTTGTGGTGAGCATTTTGAGGGAATACTGAATGCTTAGAGCACTCTATTTTGAATATTGAAAACAGGATTTGAGTAGCTAGTTGTTGAGCTGGGGTAGTACGTCAAAGAGTTTTTAGCGAAGGACTTTCAAAATTGTTTTATTATATTTGTTTTGTGATAATGGATCAAGCCGGTCTGTAGCCTAATGGAAAGCATTACGCTGGCTATGCAGTGCTATAGTCCAAGAGCCAACGACGCTCTGACTTTCGTCATAGTATAAAAGCTGTAAATTCTTCTATATATGGCTTGCTTGCTTATACCTGTATAGGGGGCATATATAGAAGAATTTTCAGCTCTTATACTATGACGAAAGTCAGAGCGTCGCTGGCTCTCACTCTAAATGTATGCCTTTCCTCTGCTGGAACTCGGGGAGTAGCTTGCACCTTGGTTTAATAGATGGGCTAGTTTTAATCCTGGATAAGCGTGGGCAGCGCTACCAGGCACAGCTAGAACTTGATATTTATTGTTAGATCTGTTTTGTTTACAACATTTACTTTTTTTACTTCTAAGAGCAAAAGCAGCGCCAGATTTTGGAAAAATATGATGCAATAAAAAAGCTGTATTTAAGTAGTACAAATGTGTGCGTACAATCAATATATCGTATAAGACCTGCCATTTTGCCGTAACAGCCTAATAAAAATGTTGGTAATGTCCCAAAAAGATATTGGTGCATGGTGATCACGTACAAAATCTCAACAGTAAGAGAACTGCAAAGTTACTTCTAGTAAGTAAATAAATAAAAACATTTTGTACTTGTTATTTTGCAAAAAAATTTTTTAGTCGAGTTATTTTTTCTGCATGGTTTTGCATGTTTTATTTGAGATTAAAAGTAACCAATGCAAAATCAACGAACAATAATAATTTATACAACAGTCATAAAAAACATGTACATATGTACATACAATATGTGTTTACGAGTATATTTATTTTTGCGTGTAAACATATTTGTTTTTTTTTTTTATTTTCTGGTTCCTATTTGCGCTTTGTCGAAGAAAAGATCTTATTGTAAAATTTTAAAATGTATTTAAATTTAACTATAATATCTCGGATTAAAAAGAATACTAGTGGCACGGTTAGCAATAATTACTCTTAGAAACGTTTTGTTGGTAAATTGTAACATGAATAATTATGTATTGTGTTTTAGATTTTATAATTTAGTTTTTTAGTTAGTTGAAAATGTCCATACTGTAACAGCAATTTTCTTTCGACACTAAAACGCATGTGTCGTCGTTTTGGGAGCATTTGTTCGTTCGATTTGCTTGCACCGTGATCTATGTCTCTATCGTGTCAGCAATATTAGAGAGAATTTTTGTTTTTGATACTCTCTTGGTTTATATTGATATTGATCTTTAAGTTTCACAACAGGCGATATACCGTATCTATGGTGAGTTCAACCGCGCCATACACGTTTGGTCGAAGCGTTTGAACCGCGGTAGTCAGTTTTCTTGAAATAAATTCATATACAGAATACACATGGTAGATAAAGAATGTTAAATATGTTTTAATTTCTCTACAGCTTTCAGAGGTACTATACATTTTGAATTTTTTAAATGTAATTTTTTCGAAAATTATAACTACATTTCTCTACAGCTTTCGGAGGTACTACGTTTTGAAATTTTAAAATGACATAATTTCGAAAATTAAAGCTACCAAGTAAATTTGAAGTAATTGTATTTAGGAACTTTCAATACTAAACACTGAATCAAAAATAATAAAAACGAAAAAAATTGTAGTCATTTACGAAAGATCTTTTTTTAAATATGCTATTTCACTCCCCATGCCGCTTTAATATTAAAACAAGCAATCGTTGGGAGAGACCTTTTCCCAACAGTGGGACAATTTAATATATTAGATAATAAAAAAGTCGTTAAGTCATTTTAAGGGCCCTTGATCGGCTTGAAAAACGAATACTTTTGATTGTCAGGCTCTAGAGCCTGACAAATGAACTCAAACAAACTATATTTTATATATTAAGGATTTTACGACTTTTTCTTCTTTACCTTATCCCACTTAGGTGGGGTCGGCACATCAAATCTTCTTCTTCCACTCTCCTCTATCAGACGTCATTTCAACACTCACTCCTTTCTCTCTCATGTCTTCACACACTCGATCGATGTCTTTTTCGGGCGGCCTCTTGCTCTTCTTCCTTGCACTACCATTTCCATACGCATCTTCTGTCAACGCATCACGTGTCCATACCATGCTAACCTTCCACTCTTTATTTTTTCCCTCACTGGGGCTTCCTTTCACACTTCTTCTAATGTACCCATTCCTATTTTTTTCTTTTCTTTTCACTTTTGACAATGATTTTACGACATGCTCCTAAAATTGCGATAGTGTAGCTCTTCCTTACTCGACAAGAGAACATAAATCCAAAAACACCGCCAACAAGACTTAGTGCGGCAAAACTCTGAGTAAAAATAAAACAGGTTTGCAGCAACACTAAGTCACCGGAAATAGCTGAAAATGGCGGTGTTTCCGGCACTTACACCGCACTGCTCGAATTAACAGGTACGCTGCTGGATCATAAATTATTTTCCTGCGGCTTTGCGCTGTGGAATTTTAAATAGACACGCAGTTTGGGGTTCTTGTTTAAGACCTAATCTGGATTTTGGTGGTTAGCTTAGGTCTGCTTATGTTTTATTCATATTTATGTTGCTTAAGTCTTAGAGGAATAAATACGGTTAATACACATGCCTACATAAAAACCATAGAATTGACTTAGCCTTATAATATTGCGTTATACTAGACACGACTAATTTAGTAAAAAATAACAAAACAATTTACACATAATCTTTGTCTCTTTATAGTCCATCATGCTTAAATAAAGATTTTGAGAGGCTATAATTTTTGTCATCAAAAAATAAAACAGGTTGAAATCAAATTCAAAACGCTAAAATAAATAGCACACTACACTGCAAAATACTGTAGCGTTTTTTTTCTATTTTTGGCACACAATCAAACAAACAACGAATGCACGAATACAAAACTCGATAAAAATAAAAAATACGCTAACTTAATGCAGCATATTTTTCTCGAAACGACAATATAGGGTTCAAATCTCTCTCCGGGGGTGTGAAATCGAAATTACAGTACATTTTCACCCCTCTATGTCGATTTAAAAAATATGTCCGGAAGTAATTTCTTGTTTGGGGTTGTCGAATTTATTGTGTGCGTTTGAGACGTGATTCCGATGCTGAATTGGTTTGCTTTGTATTGTTTTTGAAATATTTTTCTAAGAGTCGTCTCTAAGATTCTTCGGTATTGTGTGGGCTTTGAATTGGATTTTGGCGATGGGCGAGTGAGTGTAGCTAGATGGCTAGATGTAAAAACGTCAGTTTTTTAATCTAACGGCTTCTTGATCGATTCTGTCCCTACACCAATGACTTGTTTTTCAAGTTATGTGTGGATTTGCTTGCTTTACAGTGAAGGAAAACATCGTGAGGAAACTGATACAACGGAGGACCATAATATTTGAATAAGTGTATTGCCTATATCTCCTCATTATGAGAGAAGGCCCCAAGACCTTGGAATGACTTATAGTGGGTTACTTATGACTCATGCTAATTGTAGTATATGATTCTTATTTAATTTATGATGTTAAATACAAAATACATACATACAAACGTTATGCAAAAACACTATACAAATTAGAGTGTCTACTGTATAACAACTTTGTAGAGAAACATCGTTTCTATATATTTAACTATGACTATATCGTTCAATAGCAGTCTAGATAAACTCCCAGACTCATTTTGCAGGTAAATCCCTCTGAACTAAATTTTGACACGTTCCTCAAATGCTGCTTCAAAAAGCTCGATTACGTTGTCTATGTTCAAGTTATTTTATAATAATTAAACAAAATAAGCGACGGTCCATGTGGACGGTGCTTAGATGGGTGACCATGCACAATACTGTAATTTTTCAAGTGGCACTTACTGGGAGCTATCGTGGTTAAGATGATGCTTTACATTGTAGGTCCCCGATGGTAGTAGGTATATGGAGTCGTTAGAATAAGTCAGAGGCTTTCGGGCGGCTTTAAAATTCTCGACATCAGAGCTTAGCCACTTAGCTCATACGGAGAAGTAGAAGAAGATTACAATTTACATAAAACATACATGATAAAAACGAATGAAGACAGCATTGCTGTAATGCTCTCCTTATGATATGTATATCTTTTCATATATCTTTAAATGAGCAATTCTTGTATATACTATATATTTGGAATCTCGGATCGGCTCCAACGATTTTCATGAAATTTAGTATATAGGGGGTTTCGGGGGCGATAAACCGACCTAGTTAGAAATCATTTTTAGAAAATGTCATATTAAATAAAAAAAAACCGGTCAACCAGGTACTATTAAATAAATAAATGTGTCCCTTATCGTCTGAAAAAGGTTTTTTTTTTTTTCCTCTAAATAGGTCAGCGCTTGACCACAATTCACCTGATGGTAAGTGACATTGAGGTCTACGGTGAAACGCGCTTACCTAGAAGGAACCGGTTCACTCTCGCCTTGAAAATCGCGAGGTTACGATTATGTTTATGCTGGTTTAATTCTTTTTCCTCGGAATTTGTGTGAAAACTACTTTTCAAGGCTACTAAAACGTGAGTGACGTCACGGACGACATTGCAGAGGTGCGCGTTTGTGTAACATAGTCAGTTTAAAAATATAAATCTTGTGCTAATCGTGTTCTAAGTGAGTTGTTCACAAAGGCAACTGTGTGTTTTCTTCTGGATTGTATTTGTGGAACGTTCTTTACGCGGATCAAGTAAATATTTGCAATTATTTATTGATGTGCGCGTAGTCATATCATTTTTGATCGTCAAATAAAGTGGGTACACAATAATTGCGATATTCCTAAAGAAGACTGCGAGCGCCATCTAGTGAACTTTTGTGGCAATTCAAATTGTAAACAAACACAATAATGGCTCCTAAATGCAGGGCGTGCGGCCGCTTTGCAAACTCAAATGATAGCATTAAATGCAATAAATGTAGTGCATTGTACCACAAGGCATGTGTTAATGTTGCTAAGGACAAGGTTTTATTGAGTTGGCAATGCCCAGAGTGCAAAGTCCAGACGCCGCGCAAAGACAACACGGAAACCCCAGTTCTAGGAGACAATGCGGGGTGTTCTGACCAGCCTGTTTCCTTGGAAACGAGTGAAGCTATGCTTAGGAAGATCCTTACGGAAGTGCGCGAACATCGAGCAGAAACGAAAGCCATCCAGGCTGACCTGGACTCCGTGCGAGCTCTCGTCGGTGGATTTAGTTCCCGGTTGGAGGACTTTGAGTCGCGGCTGACAGTTATAGAAACTAAATGCAGTGAAACACGAGAGCACGGTGGTGGTGCCGAAGTTGAGATTCTGCGTTCAACTGTGGACCGACTGAAGTGCGAATTAAATGAGCGCGAGCAGGAGGCGTTCGCTAATGATATTGAAATCACGGGCGTCCCAGAGGAGCAGGGAGAGAGTGCTGGACGTCTATTCAGTGCTATTGCGACAAAGTTAGGCGTGTCTTGTGACGAGCGGGACATCGTGTTCGTGGAGCGTGTGGGAATAAGGCGTGCGCCATCTAGTGGTGCCGGCGTGAACGAGCATGGAGCGCCGGCGGTGGCCGTGCGCCCGCGCCCGCTTGTGCTACGCGTAGCGCGTAAGCAGCTACGCGACGCGCTGCTACAGGCCGCGCGCGTCCGCCGCTCGCTCTCCACAGATGGCATGGGCTTCGCTGCTGCCAATACCAGGCTATACCTCAATGAACGCTTATCAAGAGTAAACAAAACACTGTTTTACAAGACTCGCGAGCTGGCCCGTACGCGCGGATGGAAGTACGTTTGGACCAATGGTGGGCGTATTTTTGTGCGCCGTGAGTCCGGGAAATCGTCATTTCGCGTGCGCTCAGAAGAAGACATTGAGAAGATCTTCGGTTTTGAAAATAAATAGCTACATAGGTTCTATATTACCCGAGCTAACATTAATATTCGTGAGATCGATTACTTTAATTATAAACGTGAATAGTTTGTTTTGTTATTTTTTTGTAATATTATTATGCGTGTCAGTAAGCTTCTTAAATCCTATTATTTTATCTGTTGTGCTTATTTTTACATTAGTCAGTTTTTCACATATTTTTTGCATTATAATTAGTATAGATAGGTTATCACGGCACATTATATTTAACTGCCGAAAAAGCTATATTGTTAATGTTGTTGGTTTGTTAAAATCTATAATGCAACGTTTGGTGTCAATGATCGGTTTTGAAAATGTTGTTTTACAGTACATGTGATGGCATCCAAACATTTTAAAGTTGGGTTATACAATGCAGGTTCCCTCGGCTCTAACCATGACAGCATCATAGCGGCAGTTACCCGTAGCGGTTTAGACATTTTAGCGGTGAACGAGACGTGGGTACACGCAGGCCAGGAGGGGCGCGCGCCGGCCATCCCTGGCTACCGGTTCAAGCATACTCCGCGGCCGCGGGAGCATCGCATGCGCGGTGGGGGAATCGGTTTCTATATACGCTGTGGGGTGATCTCACGACCTTGGAGGCATCCGGTCGACCCGAACCATGCTGTTGTTGAGCAAATGTGGCTGACATTGAACCTCAACGGAAAGAAGCTTATGATAGGCACGGCGTACAGACCGCGGTGGGTGAATACGGGCATATTTTTTGACGCAATCACTGATTCGATAAGTTCAATTCCAAAGTGTGATAATTTGATATTGCTAGGTGATTTTAATATTAATTATTTTGATGATGGTCTAACTGGTAAATTAAAATCATTTCTTGCTTGTTTTAAACTTGAGCAACTAGTCACGGAACCTACACATTTTACGGACGGATCTCAGACCTTGATCGATTTGGTATGTACAGATTTGAGCGCTAGGAATATAAGTCTAGACTCCGTTGGGACACTTAATGGGCATCGTCTTGTTATCTGTGAGTTTAACATAAAACGAGCTAAAGTAACGCCTCGTACGATTGCATATAGACCAAAAAAATACATCTCTTTGGAACATTTTAATGCTGATTTACAGGTTATACCCTGGGATTTTATTGTTCATAATTCTAACGTAAATAACATGACTACATATTTTAATCAATGTATATTATCACTCTTTGACATCCATGCACCAATTAAAACTATTGTTGTTAAAGACCGTTCATACCCATGGATAACTGATAATATCAAACTAATGATGAAGCTTCGCGACCGAGCTGCTATTGAGTTTCATAAAACTAAATTAGATAGTAAAAGAATTTATTACCATAGTTTGAAGGGCACTGTAAACAAAGCCATTTATCAAGAGAAATTAGCTTATTTTAAACACAAGATAAATAACAATATACGAGACCCAAAAACTCTCTGGAAAAACCTTAAGAACACTTTATTACCTAAAAATGACGTAGAGTTCTCTTCTTTCTTTAATGACCCAAATATAATAAATAATTACTTTTTGACATTACCCGGTACCGCAGACACATGTATTTCTCACTTGACATATTTTGAATTTCATAGGTTTAGTAATGCAACTTTTCATATTGAGCAAGTAAATTTTGTCCAATTAACTAAGATAATTAGGGATTTAAAGTCAAACGCTGAAGGAAGTGATTTTATCACCCTTGATATGTTATTTATGACTTTTCCATGTACTATAGAAACTATACTAGCCATCATAAACACGTCCATATCAAGTAAAATATTTCCTGATGCATGGAAGCATGCAATCGTTCGGCCATTACCTAAAAATAATAATCCGACTGAATTGAGAGATCTCAGGCCAGTCAGTATATTGCCCTGTCTATCTAAAATTTTAGAAAAAGCAGTATGTATTCAAATGACGGACTATATTGAGAAAAATAATATTTTGCCCGATGTACAGTCTGGGTTTAGGAGAGGTCGCAGCACAGTAACCGCACTACTTGATGTCACAGATAACCTACTTAAAGCTCTAGATAATGGGATGTGTACTATACTTGTACTACTCGATTTTTCACGTGCTTTTGACTGTTTGAATTTAAATTTATTGTTGTCCAAGTTAAGTTATTATGGGTTTGATCATGATGCTATTAAATGGTTCGATAGTTACCTTAGTAATCGGTCTCAGTCCGTTAAGTTAAGCCGTAATGATGGTACTACAGTTATATCAGAAAAAGAAACCCTACGTAGAGGTGTACCTCAGGGATCAATTCTTGGTCCTATATTATTTATATTATACTCAGCTGATATTACAAAACATATAAAATATTGTAAGTACCATCTGTATGCCGACGATATTCAGGTTTATATATCTTGCAAACCCACTGATGTAAATGTAGCTATTAATAAGCTAAATGAGGATTTAGACAGAATATGTCAATGGTCTAAGAATAATTGCCTATTACTGAATCCCACGAAAACTAAATACTTAGTATTCGGTAGTAGTTACAAAATAGAAAGACTACAGCCCTCTGTTAGTTTACATCTTATGGGTGAGCCTATTGAGCGGGTATATGAAGCGCGAAACCTAGGCCTTATCATGGACTGCGGGCTACGGTTTGAAAAGCATGTAGGGATTTGTGTACGTGATTGTTTTTACAGGCTTAAAGTATTATACAGGATGCGACCATATTTAACAGTAGCTCTACGAATACAATTAGCTGAGTCTTTGGTTTTGTCAAAGCTCAACTATATGGATGCAGTTTTTGGGCCACGGTTATTATCAAAAACTAAACAGCTAATACAACGCGTTCAAAATGCATGTGCACGTTACTGCTTCGAGATTCCGCGAAGGTCACACGTAACACCATTCCTCAATAAGCATGCTCTACTGAAAATGCTCCATCGTCGTAAACTGCACCTAGCCACTTTATTATTTGGGGTAATCAAATATAAGGAGCCAAGCTATCTTTATGATAAGCTCACGTGGAAGTCGACAAGCCGCGGGACTCGTCAGTGCTCGGTGCAGCTCATCCCCGAGCGGCACAGAACGGCTGCTTTTAGGGGTAGCTTCCGCTATGCTGCGACCAAGTGTTGGAACAACATACCACCGCCGATCAGGAACTTGCAGAGTATATATAGTTTTAAAATTAAATTAAAAAAGTTTATTTTTGAATATCAAAAAGAGCAAGCTCCCTTCAAAATTGACATTAGCGCCATTTAGTTGTAGGTACATTTAAACTAATATATTTTATTTTGTGTGGAATGTAAATAATTTATAACTGTTATACCTATCTATTTATTGCTGATCTTTCTATTTGTGTAATGTATTTATTTATTTATTTGTATTTGTAGTAACTATGTTTATCTGTTTATTTGTTGTATAATGTTTGTAACCTTTCCGTAATTTCGTATGTGTCGTCACCGGTCGGCTCCAGCGGAAGACCAGCGCCGATTGCTTGCTGCAATCTGCACACGCTGAGCTGGGGCCGGTTTTGTGCCACGTAAATGTTGTATTTTTCTTTTATTTTTCTTGTGTATTAGTTGTTTGTGTCACGAAATAAATGATTCTTTCTTTCTTTTCTTTCTTTCTTTCAAAATTAACGCCCCGCTGATTTTTACACTCTGCCACCGGAAGCCGCCGCCATTTCCCAAGCTTCCGGTGAGCGAGTGAGGTTCCATGTTGGAGGTCTGACCTCTTGAACATCCATCTTGCCTGTCACTCTTATATAGAGGGATGCGGCTTCTGTTTTAGAGTGCTTTCAAAATGTTTAAAGTTTGACATTTTTAGAGTCCGTACCTTAAAGGAATCGAAGACCCTATTACTAAGACTCCGCTGTCTGTCTCCAGGCTGTATCTCAGAAACCGTAATAGCTAGAAAAGTAAAACTTTCAGGAGATAAGTATTTCCCGTGCCGCTATAACAAGATATACTAAGAATATAAAATAAAAAATGAAAATAGTATGTGAGTTCCCAAACAATAAACGTGTTTTTTTTGTATTTTTTAGCTATATATCAATAAAGGTAGCTGCTAGACACTTAACATTTTCACAAAATATATAAATGTATTCTAACTATCAAATGAAATCTTAAAAATTTAATGAAATTAATATTTAAGGGGGGCTCCTACACAACAATGGTACGTAACCCTCATTCGTGAGCCTTTCTCGCACTTGGCCAATTATTATTGATTTATTACTAGTTGCGCCCTGTGGTTTTCCTCGCGTTAATCCAAGCCAAAAAGAAAAAATTAGAGAACAGCTGCTTATGCTTGAATCTAAAGCTCTCCAAGTTAACACCTTTTACCCAATATTTTTACTCACAGTGCGCCAGATCCGTTCGTTTCTTTAATAAAAGCCGAATTTCACGTGCGGCTGCCTTGTAATATTGTTGCAAAAATGCGACAAAGAATTCCCCAGGACTAAAGAGGATAAATCATTTTTCAGGTGAAATACGATCACATAAAAGCGTTTCCGAAAGCAATTAGTTGCTGTTACGACCGCAGTTGCGGGATCTGAAAAAATAATAGATACGCACTGGGTGAGATTAGATTGATAAGAAAAAGCTAGCAGGTTCCATGATATCACGATTTACCATACTTATTAAATTATTATATTTCTTACTCCTAAACATTGAAGTTATAGATAGAATGGCTTTTCACATTTTTTTTACCAACTTCTAAACGATATTCTATACCATATTATCTAATACGAGCAGATCGTCCCAGCTTTTCACAGGCTTAAAAAATAATCTTTGAAATAAATAATATCTTATATATAAAATTTCCGTGTCACTGTGTTTGTTACCGTACTCCTCCGAAACGGCTTGACCGATTTTTTACAAATTTTATATGCGTATTCAGTAGGTCTGAGAATCGGCTACTGTATATTTAGAATATTTATTTTTTATTAAGGCAAAACAACGTTTGCCAGGTCAGCTAGTAATAATCTATAAATAAGTTGCAAAGAGATGCAAAAAATAGCCTTTGTAACCACACCGAGCCATCAACCTTTTTGCCAAAGATGGAATGGAATATGCCTAGTCTGGAATATCTGGGTCTCAAGGAGGATGCAGGAATACACCTTTAGGTGCTTGACGACAGATTTTTAACTTGAGGGTGGGTGGTTGCTAGCCAGGCGAGCGCTAAAAGTAAGAAGGCTTTACGAGTCGATAGTCTTAATTGTTAATTTGTATAAAATAATATTTTTGTCTTTATCTGATAAAAAATAATTTTATTTATTTTACCTATTTAAAGGACCTATTATAATACGGCGCGGCGGTCAAAAAATTGAATAAGCGCCACGTATTCTTGACCTAGTGCGTAACTGACCATAATAAAAATAAATATCGTATCGTAGAGAATCGTTGGGAGTTTACGATATGGCCGAAATAATTTCATACCAGCCCTCAGATTAGGTATATATTTAGGCACAAGTTATTGCAGATGTAGTTTACGGTTATGTGTATCTATTGAAACCCCATAGATTGAGAGACAGTGGGAAAATTAGCAACACTAACGTAAAATTAGTTAACTCAAGTATATCATAGATTCCATAGCCTCATTGTTCAAATTCAAATTCATTTATTTCAGGATTAAGTCCTATATTCAAATATTACATAAAAATATTAAATTATAAGTATATTACATTTAATTAATAATATTAAATTAAATTAATTATATTTAATATAATTAATTTACTTGTATAATATTTAAATGAAAATAAATATTTCACAAGTTTGATATATACGTATAAAATAATAATAATAATATGTCACAGAAAAAAAAAAGAAAAAATCAGATTTAAAACGTTATTTGTAAAACAATGCCACTAATATTATAAATGCGAAAATGTGTTACTTCTTCACGTTCAAACGGCTGAACCGATTTAATATTTTTTTTAGTATTAGATAGATCCTTAACACATTGGTTACTTTTTATCCCAGACTAAAGCTAGTAACGTAACGCTATTTAAAAAAAGGTATGTAGGTACTTTAGATAAATAAGTTTACAGTATGAATGCAAACATTTTAAGCACTTGTCAATTTTTTTTTTTAGTTGTATCCAATTTTTATTAATATCTTTTTAATTTCCCTGTAGTAACTTATTAAAAATAACATGGCAGATTGACAATTTATATGTTAATATCTGTTTATTATTATGTCATATTTATGGTATTATATTTTTTATTTTATGTATCTGTCGCCTCATTGGCGTAGGCTTCCACACTTTATTCCACAATTTCCTATTTCTCGCAATCCTCATCTATTCATGTCCGTGTTTCTGTGTGAACAAGTCCACCTAACTCCTATTTCTTAAAAAGTACTACCTGACATTAAAATATAGTCACAAGTTTCTACCTGGGCGAGATCTGCGCAAGATTGACGCAGGCTACAGATGCTGCGTGCACTGCAAGAGGAGTCATCCCCTGAGGAGGAGTCTCTCTCAGGCTAGCCGAGGTGGGCGGGGTGGTGGGTTAATGCGAGAAGCGGAACCTCACCCCGCCCTTTCCGGTGAGGAGGCCATCGTGAGGTTTTAGTCGGTAGCCCTTCTGGCATCGAGCCCGACATACCCCACCCACCTCCCCGGGTGTGGTGGGCATGCGTAAATGCATTTCCTCACGTTAAAAAAATAAAAAGGCTACAGATGCTGAGGGAGGCCCATACTCAGTGATGGGATAAGAAGACTGTAGATAATGATGATAAATCTAGTAAATCTTCCACACACTTCTCACCTAAACCGCTATATCGGCTCGCAGCCCCAGGCTTCGCTCGATATTAATTTAGTGTGAAATTGCTTCAAAGCCCTACAATAGAAGCTAAATTCATGGAATAGATACATAATAACCATTCTGCTACGATTTGCTTATATTGATGCTTGCGTGATACTCGTATGTATTGCTGGTGAGCTAGTTACCCGTACAAAGGATATCTGATCCTTGATTAACTTTGGTCATCAAGTAAGATCTTATAGCTTTTCCTTTCTAATTTTGATTACATTCAGAACTAAGTAATCTATAAGCAAATGTATAATTAAGCTAGAAGTAAAATAAACATAAGTTAATTATAAGGCAGTTAATGTAAATAATTAGTGAATTATGAGTCGTGTTTTGGAGCTCTAAACTTGGCCGATAACAAAGTTCCACGCGTAATCGTAAAATACCGCGGTGGGCGGGGCAAAACAGCTACCCGCGCGCCTGCGTGGCGTCACATGGTGTGGCACGGCACCAATCGCGAGCGAGCTTTGTGTGTGTTTGTGTTTCTTTGGGATAGCAGTATAATTGTGTGTGTAGATGGATACAAACATTAAGCGGCGATTTTTTTTTTTATACTATAATGGGTTTGCGCTTGATCAGAATTCACCTGATGGTAAGCGACATTGTGATCGAAGGTGGAACGCGCTTACCCAGAAGAAACCGGTTCACTCGTGCCTTGAAACCCGCAAGTTGTATGATATGGAGTTACTCTTCCGTTTATTCTAGTTCGCTGCTCGCTTCGTACATAAGTACAACCTCACTATGCCATCATCATCCATCATCCACAGCCTGTTCTATCCCACTGCTGGGTATAGGCCTCTCTCTTGTCATGCCATCTGTCTCGGTCTTGTGCTAATCTAGTCCAGGTTTGACCCGCGCTAGCTGTAATGTCGTCGACCCATCTTGCCGCTGGACGGCCTACGTTCTGCTTCGCTAGCCTCGGCCACCACTCGGTTACTACTTTGCTCCACCTATCATCGCATTTTTTTTTTTTTTTTTTATCCATGATAGGTTAGCGTTTGACTACAGTTAGCCTGATGATAAGCTGCACTGCAGTCTACGGTGTGGCACGCTTACCTAGAAGATACCTATTAACTCTACTTTTGAAGGCCCCCGGATGATACCTCTCAGGAAACAGAGACTCAGGTAGTGAGTTCCAAAGCTCGTCGCATCGTCTGGCCAAGTGTCCTGCCCAACTCCATTTCAAGTTCATGACTGCATATATATATAGACATTCGCTCGCGGTGCGGCAACAAGCAAACACTCACTACAAGTTGTTCTGTAATTAAAAATACATTTTCTACTGATAAAGTATCCAATTTGGTTGAAAAATAGTGTTAAAAGTCGTGTAACACAGTGAATAATCTAGTGGACAAACTTTTTTCATGCAAATATAGTGCAAACAGTGATAATTTTTAATTTAAAGTTCATAAATGCCAGTGAGTTTTTAGTATCTACCCTGAATGTGAAGAAAATATCTGTCACAACAGATTAACTCTGTCAACTCTTGAACTATTTCGCCTTCATCGTTATCGATCGGATAGCGCAGTGGTTCGTGACCATAGCTCGTGATCTCGATACCTGGGATCGAATCTCACACACAGTTGTCTTTTTGCACTTAAATTTTTCATACTAAATAAAATGTCGACTAAATGCAGTGGTTGCGGCAAAGCTATCCAATCTTTGGACTTCCTGGAATGCAGCTGCTGTCAGGAAACCTATGATCTTTTATGTATTGCTATGGATGGAGATACTTTCATGAACCTTAGTCAAGAAGCGAAGGATTGTTGGATATGCCCCTTATGTGCTTGCTCCCGGCCCAAAGGAGATAATACTCATACCCCAATTGGAAGTCCTGCTGGTCCCCTTAACAGTACATATAATACGTCGGACCGTGCAAATACTACCATGGACCGGGTCAATACCCTGCGAGGCAATCGTAAACAGCTTTCTACAGCAGTGTCGGCGTCAAGCAGCTCGGACTCTGAAAATCTAACGAAACTGATCGCCGAAGTAAGAGGTCTTACAGAACAAACTAAAGAACAGAACAAAGCGATTGATTTACTTAGACAGGATGTCCAGTGCTTAAAGGATACGATGACTACTTTGCCACAAACATTTGCTACAAACATTGAAATCATAGAAAAGAAAATAATTGAACAAGATGCCAAAACCACTGCTCTAGAAGGAACTATTAGCAACCTACTCTCCATAATCAATACTCAAGAACAAAATAATCTACGGAACGAGCTAGAGATCTCGGGGATCCCAGAGGCTGACAGTGAAAACCTCGGGCACATTGCGCTTGTTACAGCCTCACGCTTAGGAGTTGAGTTGACTGCAGCGGACATTGACTGCGTAACAAGAGTAGGCTCCAAACGCCCTCCAAAAGGAGTAAAGAAAGACTGGAAACCAAGACCTATAGTAATCAAACTCCTCCGCCGCTCGAAAAGAGACGAACTTCTTCAAGCAGCCAAGTCTCGGCGCAATCTGACGTCCGATATCGTGGCCCAGGGCACCTCCGAGAAGCTGTATTTCAACGAAAGACTCACTAAAGCTAACCGTGCTCTTTTCAAGGAAGCTCGAGTGCGCGCCACCAGCACAATTTTCGATTCTGCTGGGTTCGAAATGGTGCAGTCTACGTGCGACACTCTGAAAAAAAACCGTCCTTTCTCGTCCAGACAAGCCATGACCTCGACAAGCATGTGGGCCTCGCAGCAGTATCCACTATTCAACCCGTTTCCTAAATTTTGCAGTCCTCTAAACACTGCATCACAATCTGTAATCCAATATCATAATGTTTTGGTTTGCCTTGTATATTTAAATCTTATTAGTTTAATTATTAACCCTAAGCACTCACATCTTAGCACATATATTTTTACACGCCGACTTCACTACACCATAAAATTCACGCACATAAATACACCAATACTAGCCAAGTATCTGCAGACTACACCTAGACATAATCATTCGTTCCACGGCACAAACCTGACAATCATTATATTTATGTATAAATCTTGTATAGACTCATATGATAATGACTAAAATTGATCTAGATACAGTTAATGATATAGATAATACTTTTAATATTGATTGTCAGACATTCGACTCAATAGAAAACTGCTCTAAGCTAATAACGGTTGCACATAACTTTAAAGTACTTGCTTTTAACATCAGAAGTATCAAGAAAAATTTCAGCCAGTTTCTTGTAGCTTTTAAACGACTTAATCTAGACATTGATGTAATAATCTTAACGGAATGCTGGCTTGGTACTGACCCAATAATCGGCCAAATTCCTGAATATGACAGTTACAGCACTAAGGTAATACGTAACAGAGCCGGTGGAGTTGTTGTGTATATTAAAGATAATCTAATCGCCTCAGTTACAGAAATAGAAATTAAGGAAGCAGAGTGTCTTAAAGTTGAAATCCCAAAAATCATCACAATTTTCGGTATATATCGTTCTCCCAACTCTCCAAACACAAAGAATTTCTGCGAATCTCTTAGCTGCACGATGGAAAAATTAAAAGCTGGCCCCCCAGTTATTGTAGCTGGGGACATCAACATAGATATAATGAGTCCACTAAATGAAGAAGAGAACGAATACCTCTGCATGATGTCAGAGCTTGGCCTATGGCCAGCAATTTCAAACGTAACTAGGGATTCTTCCAGAACATGCCTTGATCACATTTTTGTAACGGGTAAACCGGGAATAATCCAGGGAGCTATATGTAAAACTGATGTCACTGACCACAGTATAGTTGTGGTGGGTATGTCATTAAAAAGCTGTCACAAGAAGACTAACACTAGATTATATATAAAAACTGACTACAAAGCTGTTGCTTCGGAACTGCAGCATGCAAACTGGTCTAGTGTAGTGAACGAAAATAGTGTAAATATTGCAGTGGATGAGTTTGAAAAAATAATAACCACAGCAATCAAAAAGCATTCTTATACAAAACAAGTCAGTAGGTCTCAATATGTCCTGAAGCCTTGGATTACTCCCCGTCTAATTCGGTGCATGAGACACCGAGATAGATTGCATTTAGAGATGAAAAAATATCCTAATGACTCTGTAAAGAAAGTAGTTTATTTGCGGTACAGAAATTTCTTTAATAATCTTTTGCGTAAACTAAAACAGGACTACGAAAGTAAAGAGCTGGAAACGAATAAACACGATACAAAAAGACTCTGGAAATCCATCCAAAAAATAATTGATAGCCCATCAAAACAATCCTCCGCAACTGAACTCCTAAACATTAAACCTAGCTGCCAAGACTCAAGAAATTTTTGTAATGAGTATTTTTCTAAAGTTGGTTCTCAGCTTGCTGATCAATTACTCCAGTCGCTTAATAAAACAGAATCAGAACTGGCAGGAGATACCAATTTTGCAAGCATTGGAACAGCTAATTCTTTTTACCTTCAGCCGACAGACGAATACGAAATAGCTAAAATCATAGACAGATTGAAAAAAGATAGTGCTCCGGGTCTCGACGGAATCAAACCAGCTCTGATCAAAGAAATAAAGTGTCACATTTTAGCTCCTCTGACTCATATCATAAACACAAGCTTACAAACAGGTACATTTCCCCAAAAATGGAAAGTAGCAAGCGTGACGCCAATACACAAAGCAGGGACTAAGAATTTGCCAGAAAATTACAGGCCTATATCTCTTCTACCCACGCTTTCGAAAATACTCGAGAAAATTGTAAACCATCGTTTAATTTCGTACCTAGAGAAGCTAAACCTTATTTCTGGACAGCAGTATGGCTTCAGACGAGGCAAATCAACAGAAAACGCAGTCGAGCTTCTCTCTAGAAAAGTAGCCTCTAGTCTAGACTCCCAGAATAAAACTATTGGAGTGTTCATGGATCTAAGCAAGGCATTTGATACTATTTCAGTGGAAATCTTGCTAAAAAAACTTGAGCTTTTTGGTATAAGAGGAATGCCACTGAAATGGTTCCAAAGTTACCTTGATCAAAGAAGTCAGTGTGTTAAAATTGGAGAAGGAGTTAGTGATATGCTGCCAATTCGCTTTGGTGTTCCGCAGGGAAGCGTACTGGGTCCAACCTTTTTCATTTTATACATTAACGATATTCATCTAGCTATCCCAACTGACATTGACCTTATCAGTTATGCTGATGACACCGTCGCCTTATTTCATGGAAAATCCTGGAAAACAGTCTTTCAAAAAGCAGAAACTGGCATGTCGAAGCTGAAACTATGGCTAGATAAAAACCTGCTCACTCTCAATTCCAAAAAAACCAAGTATTTATGTTTCCACAAGACTAAGGCATCTGAACCCAATTCTCAACTTAAACTACAAATCCATTCATGTGCCAGCAGGCCATGCAACTGTGACTTGATTCTCAGAACTCCATCTATAAAGTACCTGGGTGTTATAATTGATGAACAGCTTTCTTTCAAGGCGCATATTTCAGTTCTATCAAAACGAGTCAGAAAATTAATCCATATTATGAAGGCCTTGCGAAGCTGTGCTAGCAAGCGTATTCTTAATTTAGTGTATGGAAGCCTTTGTGAGTCCATACTCTCCTATTGCATCACAACTTGGGGAGGCACTGGAAGTACTGCCATGATGGAAGTGGAGAGAGCGCAGCGAGCTGTCCTCAAAGTGATGTATAAGAGACCGTACAGTCACCCCACGGATCAGATATATGATGAAGCGGGAGTTTTAAGGGTACGTCAAATATACATACAAAATGTAACGCTCGCAGTGCACAGAAATATCGTCCCACAAGAGACCATTGGATCTCCAAAAAGAAGACCTCCCCTTGCCGTGTTACCCAATATAAAAACCACCTTTGCTCAACGCCTCCCAAACTTTAGGTTCCCCTACATATACAACAAAATGTCAACAATATGTAATATTCGGCAGAAAAATTCTAGACAATGTAAACTTGTAATCAAGCAGTACCTCCTTTCACTTAGTTATTCTGATACCGAATCAATACTTAAGATTATTAGTTAGCAAACATAATTCATTTTGTCAAAATTTGTTAATAGTTTTTGTTTCAATTCGGCTACTTTTGTTACACCGCACCACACTATATGTTAATTAGATGAAAGCAATGCCCATAGCGAGCGCCTGCGATTCAAGATCACTCTTAGTGCAGGGCTCGCTGGAACACTATCCTATCTTATCATAAAAAGTTTATTGTATAAGTTATATATATATGTAATGCTTAGATAAGAGGGTTGTAATCTTTTTGAAAATAAATTAATTTGAATTTGAATTTGAATATCCGACGTCTCGAACTTTCGTTCGTCGTCGGATTTCAGTATTACGGATAGTTACAATTATGTTAACACTATGCCAGAGTTAACATAATTGTAACTATTCCACGTCATAACTCGCATAGCTCTGTCATGAATTTAAAACTTGTCCCAGCAGTGGCATGTGTTAGGAATTTGCAGAAATTCAATAAAGAGCACGTACATTGGCCTTTACCGACACGGTTCACTTGCTAGGTGTGGTTAAACTGAGAGCGGGCATTGGTGGTAATTAAATAGAGTAGGTTGGTTGTCCTGCGGCAATATGGGTCGACGACATTACTATCATATGCGTGCCAACTAAGAATAGGACTGTCAAACCGCCATCTTGTTCAATAACACGCGCTAACGTCATTACCAAAGTGTATGGTGTGCAAAAAAAATGTAAACAAATATATTCAGTTCATAATATGTTTAATGTACGCTGTCTTGATATTTCTCATACATTTTACGGCAAATTAATTATAAATGGGAGGATTTGAAAGTAAAAGCATATTTATAATTATTCTTTTGCTGGCAGTACGTACAGCTGTCGCGGGTCGAACCTGGACCAGATTGGCACAGGATCGAGACTTATGACATAATAGGAAAGAGGCCTATACCCAGCAGTGGGATAAAATCGGATGATGATGATGAAATACAGTAGAGTTTTAGTTTTTAAAATTTACACGTTTCAGACACGGCTGGTTTGCCCCATTCTAAACCTTTTATAATTTGTATTATGATTGCTAACACAACTGATAAGTTGCTAATACAAATAAACATACTTTATATAGATACATATTTCACAAAGACTGACCGCTGACAAATTTAGTTTATCACAAAAATATTTGCCGTGCCGGAAATCTAACCTAGGACCCTCATGTGTGCAGTTCGGCATGGTAACCATTATGCCAACGCGATTGTTATATTATTAAGAATTAGAAAAACCTTTATATGTGAATCGTCTTTTAGATTAGTTATTTATTACAAAGTAAAGCCAAATCGAAATTGGTATATTGTTTGTTTCAGTAATATAATATTATGGTTTATTTTGTATTTGCTGAATTTTAGTACCCCTATTTTAAACAACTTTATAACAAACTAATAACGACTTTTCGAAATTCCCTACTTAGCAGCGACAGTCCTATGTTAAATCTAAATCATTTGCGTTCTTATTTTTACACGAAAGTCAATAATAATTACGGCAGTAAATTTATAAATGTAGTTTACATTAAATACTCCTTTTATCGCTATCACTGTAACCGCACCCTATCGGCCATTTTAATTAACTGCCTTACTGGAATTTTCTTCATAACCGACCGGAAAGAGTTGCGTACGACGGAATTAATTGAGAAACAAAAGTCTTGTTCGCATTTGTTTTTATACTGTTTGGAAGAACTAATTAACTCTGCCGGACTTTGTTTATAAAGTACAGAGAGTTTTTGTTTTTTATTTTTTTATTAAAAACGAGTATGGAGTCAATAAACTTTAGTTTTATTAAACAAGTCCAGTCTTTTTATATCTATGACATTGATTGCTGGACATTAGGTCATTTAATTTATTGTTTTATGGTGGACATTAGCTAACAATATTTTCTTAGGATAAGAGAAAACTTTTAAATTAAAAATAAATACGTTTTTAAATAAAATATGTTTTAATTTTAATCTGTTTATTACATTTGTTAGGAATTGTGATTTTTCGTATTCAGTTTCGTTCAGAACTATTATTCGATTAACGGTTCTCGTGTTTCGTTCAAAAACATTAATCATTATCGGTTTTCTAACTTTGTAAAGTCCTATATCTGGTAACACTAAGGGATTTCAAAAGAAGCATCATGATGGTTAGCGGATCACAAAGCATTATGCTTCCAGCTTTGGTACTAAACGGTTCTGCCGATACTACCTAGTGGCGAGACTGTTTAAAAGTAATAAAAAGTGAATTGACTTAAGTCGTCTGTCGTTTAATTCTCCTCAGAGAACTATTAATAATAATTTTGGAAGCTATGCTCAGAAATTTTTCAAAAAATGATTGTATTGTAGTTGCCAGACACACTCTATACGATCCGTACATTAATTGGTTTACATTCGATTTGAGGGGTATATAACATTTTCAACTGCCTGAGATGTCTTTTTGCGTTCTACCCTCGACTCTGGATGAGAACGGGAAAAAACAACTGACACATGTGACAAGTCAGTTGATCGACGACAAAGCATCTCCGTAGGTCGCATTTTCTTTTCCAATTCAATAAAAAGACGTTCCTCTAGCCCCGTGAGCTCTGCAAAATAGCTGCCTTGCAGTTTTTACTAACCAGTGCATGTGTGTGTCTACATCCATTCAAATCCCACTTTGTCCAGGAGAACTCTCACCCGACCAGCCCTGTCTTGAGAACGGCAAGTAGAAGCATTGAACTTAACTGATAGATATTGGCCGCTTCTTATCTATGTACTTGTTTGGATCGATACATCACTAGTGCATTGTCATTTCTTATACGGTCCACTAAGCTCTCATTGTTTGAATGTTCATATATCGAATACACTCTCTAATAAAATATTCTAATATAGAATATGCTTGACAAAATGTTAACAAGAGATTGGCCGATAGCCATAGAGATTACAATACTTTGTGTTTTTTTTTATATAAATACCACAAATCTGGTCCACCACAACGCAAAACCATATTGGTGTGTAGTACATGCTTTGTAACAGAGATGGCGCTGTATGTGAAAAATTATTTTCCCTGTTTTCCTCATTTTCTGATGAAATTTCCCCGATTTTTTTTTCTGCAAACCTCACGGAGCCCAAGAGCTTTCCTATGAATGCAAAACCGTGGAAATCGGTTCGTGCGTTCTGGAGTTATAGCGTCAGGAAGGAATACCCGACTTATTTTATATTATAGATTTCCTAACATTTATTGTATAAAAAATTTTCCCTTTACTAGTGACACTGAATTTATTTTAATTAAACCTTAATTTACACATTTATTAAAAACGAACGACTTTTATGTCCGTTTAATACAGACACCCATTACAAAAGCGTCGTTAACGCATTCACTATTCAGAATTATTACTTTGTAACATAAATCACATAAAATATGGCGTTTCATTATTATTTTATAAAAAGCAGTGTTATTACTAAATTGTGAGCACAAGGTCTCATAATTTTATGGGTTCATTGACCTTCTCAGATTGACTAATGTGAGAATGATTATAAATAATTTACCTTGGATTTTTGGCCTTTTTCTATACTAATGACGCGAATAGGCTCCGAAACTACTGGACTGATTTGAAAACTTCTTTCACCGTTGGGAAGCTATATTATCTCCGATTTTATTCATTACTTCTTCACGCTCAAATGGCTTATCCAATTTTGATACCATTTGGTAAGGCAATAGGTAAGACCTTGGATTAACATATAGGCTACTTTTTATCCCGATAACATTACTGGTTCCAGTGGGATACGCAAATAACTTAAAAATCTACATGGTATATATTTGATCGAAGAAAACCTATGTTACTCTTACACGCTCCAACGGTTGGATCGATTTTGATGAGATTTACTATGAAGACAGGTTAGACCTTGGATTAACACATAGGTTACTTTTATCCCGAATAAATTTATTTTGTCCCAAAATAACGCGAGTAACACAGCGGGACGATTCAAGTAAATAATAAAGTTATTACTCGTATTTTATTTTTAACCGACTTCAAAAAGGAGGAGGTTATATATTCGACGTGTATGTATTTTTTTTTTTTTTATGTATGTTCACCGATTTCTCAGCCATTTGTGGATCGATTCTCAAAATTCTTTTTTTAATTGAAAGAGTATGGTTCTGAATTGGTCCCATTGTCACCAAAACTGGTTCTGATGATGGACTCCTAGGGAAATCGAAGAAAAACCTAAAAAGTTAGGTTATTTTTACGCATGAAGAGAGATTCTAGCTTGTTTGGCTGTACTGATATTCATGAAATTTGAGAAGAAAATAGGTAAGACTATGTGTTAACACATACGCTACTTTTTATCCCGAAAATAAATACTATTCCCGTGGGATGCACCAAATAACATATAAATCTTTTTAACTTCTTCACGCTCGAACGGTTGTACTGACATTGATGAAATTTGGAATGAAGATAGGTTAGACTATGTGTTTACACATAGGCTACTTTTTATCCCGAAAATAATTATTGTTCCCGTGGGATGCACCAAATAACACATGACACACTGATTTCGCTAAAATTTGATATAGGGGGTAGACTAGACCTTGTATAACACGAAGGTTACTTTTTATCTTAAAAGTCCAATTAGTCAAATTGCTATTCCCGTGGGAAGCCCAAATAACTGGATAACCTATTTTACTTCTTCGCGCTCATAGGGCAATACAGATTTCGCTCATAAAATTAGCAGCCTGGCTAACAAAAGTAATCTGACGCGAACATCGAGGCTAAGCAACGGCCCATGCGGCCAGTCTTTGGATGGGTAACCATGCACAAGACTTCCATAAAAAAATATGATATTTTCATCTGGGCGTTACTGTGCTTCGGATAACACGTTAATTTGTTGGGCCTGGACCACTACTCTTAGTACAAGCAGGGGTCAAACTAAATCAGGGGCTTGAAAAACTCTCGACGCCAGAGCTTGGCCACTTGGGTCATACTTAGTGGAAGAAGGAACTGTAAAATTTGATATATTAATAGACAAGACCCTCGAACGGATAAGGAAAATATTTACGCGCTCGCTTCGCTAGGAGTTATCCCGCTTCGTTCGAATTTCCCCCACGATGTTCTGGGCTTATGACACTCCAAATATTATATAATTTGTGCTGCTTTGGACTTTTTTATGCTCAAACGGTTCGAACAAATACGGTGAAAATTTTCGCGCTCGCTTCGCTCGCGCATAGCTCGCTTCGCTCGCATCCAGCTCGCTTCGCTCGCATCCAGCTCGCTTCGCTCGCAATTGATTCTTGTACGTTTTGACACAACAAACATTATGAAATTTGTGCTGCTTTGGACTTCTTTATGCTCAAACGGTTCGAACAAATACGGTGAAAATTTTCGCGCTCGCTTCGCTCGCGCATAGCTCGCTTCGCTCGCATCAAGCTCGCTTCGCTCGCAATTGGGTCTTGTACGTTTTGACACAACAAACATTATGTAATTTGTGCTGCTTTGGACTTCTTTATGCTCAAACGGTTCGAATAAATACGGTGAAAATTTTCGCGCTCGCTTCGCTCGCATCCAGCTCGCTTCGCTCGCAATTGGTTCTTGTACGTTTTGACACAACAAACATTATGTAATTTGTGCTGCTTTGGACTTCTTTATGCTCAAACGGTTCGAACAAATACGGTGAAAATTTTCGCGCTCGCTTCGCTCGCGCATAGCTCGCTTCGCTCGCATCCAGCTCGCTTCGCTCGCAATTGGTTCTTGTACGTTTTGACACAACAAACATTATGTAATTTGTGCTGCTTTGGACTTCTTTATGCTCAAACGGTTCGAACAAATACGGTGAAAATTTTCGCGCTCGCTTCGCTCGCGCATAGCTCGCTTCGCTCGCATCCAGCTCGCTTCGCTCGCAATTGGTTCTTGTACGTTTTGACACAACAAACATTATGTAATTTGTGCTGCTTTGGACTTCTTTATGTTCAAACGGTTCGAACAAATACGGTGAAAATTTTCGCGCTCGCTTCGCTCGCATCCAGCTCGATTTGCTCCCAATTGGTTGCCTGCCTGGCACACGCCAAATTTTTTCATCGTGAAGTTTATTTGGCTCTCCATAGCTTAAACTTAAACAAAATATCATTACCAACCACTAAAAATGTAAAAATAAAATTGTTTTAAAAAACAAACAACCGACTTCAAAAACACAACTAAAAAGGGAAAAATAATTTTAAGCCTAAATCAAATCAAGAATATATAAATAGAATAGGAGAGTTTATTTCATGTACTTATAAAAAACTATTTGCAATTTTTAGTAATCCTGTATTCTTGAAGTCGGTGCCATCTAATAAGAACAAATTAAAACTATTTTCAATTGTCTTTCTTTGCTGGCACCGACTCCAGGAATACAGGATTAGTAAAAAATGCAAATAGTTTTTTATAAGTACATGAAATAAACTCTCCTATTCTATTTATATATTCTTGATTTGATTTAGGCTTAAAATTATTTTTCCCTTTTTAGTTGTGTTTTTGAAGTCGGTTGTTTGTTTTTTAAAACAATTTTATCTTAAATGTATAGAAAGTGATGTCTAAATACAAGATACAATACATTTCCCAAATATAGGCATCATTTGCAGCCTAAATATCGTTCCAGTATGACCCATTAATCCTCAATAAACAATACTTTATCATCGCTAAGCGGATAACACGAGCTTTTATAAAGACCCTACTGTATTTTATGATTAGGGATGAGCGCTCTCTCAATCGAATAATCGAGGTGCTCGAATTCAAATCGTGATAATTCGAGTAACGCTGTGTGTGATGAGTAATTTGGTGAATCAGTCATTAGCCTTAGATAAATTATTTCTTCTACTGATTCATTTTTATTTAAATAAATAAATAAATACTAGGACACATTCAACACACGGCTGGTTAACCCCATACTGAACCATTTCTAGTTCGTGTTATGGTAGCTAACACAGCTGATATACTACATATACGTACATACATATTTTAATATAGATACATATTTAACACCCAGACCCACAGCCAACAAATTTAGTTAAGCACAAAGATGTTGGCCGTGCCGGGAATCGAACCCGGAACCTTCTGATTGACAGGCCGGCATGGTAACCTTTACGCCAACGAGTTTCGTATTATTTTGAATACTGCGATTATTATCTGAGATTGGGAAACTACACTCAATTGACAGTGGCTATAACTTCACTACATAGTATAAAACAAAGCCACTTTCTCAGTCTCTATGTCCCTATGTATGCTTAAATCTTTAAAACTACGCAACGGATTTTAATACGCTTTTTTTAATAGATAGAGTGATTCAATGTCTTAAAACATTTATCAAATAGTAGAGAAATACTGTGATTATTGAGTAATCTAATGTGATGTCGTTAGTTATATTTTTTTTTGTTTACATTGCAAACACAGGCTGAATCTTACGAGCTTTATCAAAATAATGTACTTATTCTTTGTGAACATTGAAAAGATCTACAGAAAACTTCGCAATGGTATATATTTTCTGTAGTGTATTTAGTATCAGCATTGCACCCGTGCGAAGCCGGGGCGGATCGCTAGTGTGTTAGTAAAAAATATTATTTAAAATGTAATATTATCTCACTTGCATTACTTTAAGTCTGAACAAAAGGAATTAATATATTTTTTTTCATTTATCGAACCGCGTTGTACATCGTCAATCTTTTTTAACTTTTTTTCTCAGTTTTTCTCGATTTCGCGCGACAATTTTTTTTTTGTCGATCCTTTTAAAAGCAGCACGTGGATTTCTCACCTCTACTTTCAATTGTATTTACAACCCTACGGACCTTAGCCAGGGCAATTAAACCGTACATATTTTCAAATTAAGCCCAACACCGCGCGTGTCTGTAAATCCTTGAATAATCGTAGATTTCGGGCGTGCGGAAATAAAATTATCACGCAGGTCTGCGGGAATAAGATGGGAAATATAGCGATTGTTGTATCTAGAAAATCTTTTTCGAACATTATAAGCCATTTTTCATTCATAACTAACAGATCGTCCAGGCTTTGCACGAGTTATAAAATAAACTAAGTTACAATAAGAAACAAAATAAAGCTTATGTTACTCAGGGATAATGTAGCTTCCCGACGTTGAAAGAATTTTTCAAATCAGTCCAGTAGTTTCGGAGCCTATTCGCGTCAATCAAACAAACTGGTATACGCCCCGTATTCTCACCCGCGTTAGTCCGGGATAAAAAGTAGCCTATTTATGTTAATCCAGGGTCTAAGCTATCTAGTATGAAATTCCATCAAATTCGGGTCAACCGTTTGAGCGTGAAAAAGTAAATTAAAATAAAAATAAATTTCGTTGTTATAATATTAGTATAGGATAATAGAATTATGCGTCAAATATTTAAAAAAAGGTAATTGCCAACGTATTTATACATAACTTGATATAATGTAAGATAAGATGTAAAGTTACGCTGCGGTCTTTGACGCTTACCTAGAAAATATACTACACTAATATTATAAAGGTTTCTTCTTCTTCTTTCTACGACTTAAGTGGCCAAGCTATGATAAAGGTGAAAGTTTGTGTAGGTGTGTATGTTCGTTTGCTTCTTCAAGTTTAAACGGTTGAAACCATTCAATGCTACTCCGCTACCGCTTATGACTTAACAGCGGTTTGTAAATCAAGATAAATTGACTTCCAAAATGTGTTTCCGTAATCTATTCGCGGATTAAAGACATTAACGACATTGTTACGGATTATTATTTTTGTTTCAAACATTGTTCTACTTTTTTGTTTGTACAAATTTATTTTTCAATACTCTGAAAAATGCTTTGAAGTTGCCCGAGGAGCGGGATGAAAGTAATACATTGCATCACTAGGGAGAATCGCTTTGCAACTGAAAGCTGTCAAATTATTTAAAAATAAGTACCGTTAAAAAAGGTTTTACTTTTTATGCAGCCACGGTCTAAATTTGAAATAACTTAAAGCTAAATATTGATTTAATTATAATTTAGTTTCAACAATTTCTTTAAAATAACTTAGATTTGGGCAAAATATTTACCATTATTGCAATGATGAAAATAAAAATATAATGGCTGAATAGTTGACCGGCCACAGAAAAACAAACAAAATGGCTGGAGAGCGGCAACTCGATCTTCATTTATTTTTCAATTTTTAAGATTTTTGTTTAGACGTATAGCAGATATTTGTTCCTGTAAAATGAGTTTATCTGATTCTGTGTGAATTTAACGTCTGATTTTACAAGAGAAGAGGCTAAAGCGGATATGGAAAACCTTTTACCACCCAAATCAAAACAAAGATACCTAAAATCGTATGACGATTATATGAAATGGCGCGCTGAGAAAGTAAGCAAATAAATTTCTTTACTATTATTTTTTTTTACTTTCCTTGTATTTGTCATGAAAAGCACAGTGTTAACCTCGAGTTAAAGATTTGTTTGGTTCCTCGAACTATTGTTCCCGTCTCGGGACTATATATGCTATTTTCATCCCTAGAGTAACAATGTACTACAAAGCCTCGGCATTGAGTGCGTTATATCGCTTTAGTTCAGTATCGTCAAATGAGTTGATCTTTAATTTTTGTATAGTTTTTTTTACGTTTATGATTAAGTGTCTTATGTTAAAGCCATAATAACTTGTTCAGATTTGATAATATAAAACAACTTAATCGTCAACGTATGATTACAGTTATTCCTGTCGACATTCAAAAATTTAACCCGACGGCTTAATTATAACCCGAAACAAAGTAATAAGGTCTTACACACAATTTTGTAGCTTTATACAGGGTTTCACATGACGAAAAAAAAAACAAATTCTTCTTCAAAAATCTTGACTCAATATTTTGTAAACACGACTCCTTTGGATTTGAAATAAATTAATAATAGGTCACATTTCACTCAAGGCTGGTTAACCTCATACTGAACTATTTCTAGATTTTCTCTTGGTAGCTAGCACAACTGATATACTACATAATATACATACATATTTTAAAAACCCAGATACTATATGTAATACTAAAAACCCAGACCAACAGCCAACAATTTAGAAATATTTTTAAGTAATGAAGCTTTTTTAATTTCATACATTTAATTAGTTGTATTGTCATCAAACAAAGTTCAGAATTATTTCAACTAGCATTAATTTAGTCATGTTAGAGTTAAAGTTAGTATAGGTAGTTAATGGTAACACAACTTTAACTACTTATACTACCATTACTTCTAACAATACTTAATTCAAATCGTTAATCCATTTTTTTTTATTTGGGAGCTAGTAAACTGCACACACACACACACACACACACACACACACACACACACACACACACACACACACACACACACACACACACAGACAAACACGTGAAAAAACCGTAAAGTTTGCATCGGGAGTAAAAAAATAAGCCTTAATTGCTGAGAGTGCAACTTCAAACATAATAATTGGCCAAGTGCAAGTTGAACTCGCACATGAAGTGTTCATTCCATTGTTGTACGGGAGCCCTCTTAAATATTATTTTTTGAATTATTTTAAAATTTACTTTTTAATTTAATATGTAATTCATTATTCTGTGAATGTACAGAGGGTCTGCCAAATACGGTTTCTGACTTATATCCTGGATACAGAGTCTCGTTTTTACCTCTTAGGTAAAAATGGAAACCAAAAAGACCCCTGTCCATACTGTACTATCCTTACTAAATAACTCTGTACAGTGTAAGAATCAAGACAGTAGCAGCTCTCTACCCGCCGCACCGCCGGCCTATCATTTTCGTCCACAAATCACGCCTACGTTATAATTTACGGCCTCCTATCGCGAACGCAACATCTTTATAGATGATAGTTTAATTATATTGTCTATTAATAAAATGTTGACATGTTAATTTCGTGAGTAGGTGTGGGGAGGGCATAGTGCTTATATTATTATATATATTTTTTAAGTGAAGTTGTCTCATTGTATGTGTATTTGTTTTATTAGGGTTCCATAACTAAAAGTTAAAACAGGACCCTAATGCTCTGTCTGCGATCAGGCTGTATGCCAGTAACTGTGATTGCAAGAAAGTTGTATTTTTTAAATGTATTTCCCGTGCCGCTATAACAACAAATATAAAAAGATTTATATATTAAGGAGCCTTGTGACAAACGTAATTTTGTAGTTTTTTTGCTATATATCAATAACTGTAACAGGTAGACGATTAAAATTTTAACAGAATACATAAATGTATATAACCTCTTGTAATTTTAAGATAATGGTACGGAACCCTTTTTGCGCGAGCCCAACTCGCATTTGGCACCTGAGCTTAGCCACTTAGTTCATATGATGACGAAGAAGAAAAAGAAGCAACAATGCTGATATATTATTTTTCAGCGAACTAGAATAAACGGAAGAGTAACTCCACACAATTCCTTCTTAGAATTTGTATCCATCTACGCACACAATTATACTGCTTTCCCAACGAAACACACACACACAAAGCTGGCACGCGATTGGTGCCGTGCCACACCATGTGACGCCATGCGGGCGCGTGGGTAGCGGTTTTGCCCCGCCCACCGTGGTATTTTACGATTACGCGTGGAACCATTTTGTCGGCCATGTTAGTATTCTATTTATTCTAGTTTGCTGTTATTTTTGTATTTGCGAGTAAAACCAAAGCACAAAGCTAACTCATATACAATCCACGACTATGAGTTTCAAATAAAATATGACCGTTGCTAGTTTTGTGAGTGTGAATTTGGTTGATTTTATTTATTGGGCTATAGAAAGAGGTGTGACCATATAAAAATATCTAAGCTATTATTTGCATTGGGTTGTAAAGATTTTTATCAAAATAAAGGCACTGTAAAAGAACTAAATTATGACCTTGCATGTAGCAATAACATCAATTTACAACAGTAATAAAATTATTTGATTTTTGGTTTCGTTCGAAGAACCGGCTTTTGATTGCTATTATGATGATGGATATTATTTGACAACACTGTAAAAATACAGATATTTTTTTAATTCTTTGACTATTTTTTTATGATATTACAGAAAACTTTATAACTAAACAATTCATTTACCAAAATAATCCTACTAATACTCGTATTATAAATGAGAAAGTTTGTGTTGTAGTGTGTATGTTTGTTACTTCTTCACGCTCTAACGGCTAAACTGATAACGATGAAATTTGGAATGAAGACAAATAAGATCCTGGATTAAAACATAGGTAACTTTTTATCCCGGATTATCGCGAATAGCACCGCGGAGCGCAGTGAGTTTATAATTGTATCTGTTACATTGACCCCTTTTTTAAATATACAGTATCTATAAACTCTAACCGGACTAATTGTTGTTGTAAGGTATTCGGATAAACGAATATCTGGATAACCAAAAGTATGAAGAAAATCTATTTATTTTTACACGCTTTATATTAGTTTCACCTGTATGTTTGTATGTTTGTTTGTAACCGACTTCTTTGGGCGCGATTTTGACCCACTTTAAACGGCCAGATTTCGTTGAAACTTTGTAGACTTATTGAGGACCGATGACAATACACTAATTTGATAAAATTATTTAAAAAAAAATGTATTTTTGTTTGAATGTTTGTTTGTAACCGACTTCTTTGGGCGCGATTTTGACTCACTTAAAACGGCCAGATAAGCGTGTTTTTTAGTTTTTTTAAACTACTATTTAAATATCTGATGATTTGTCGGCGCGGGCGGTGTGACGCCAGTTCCGATCGACACGTTCATGCTTGCAAAAATACGACCTTTGGACAATTGGTCTGCAGTCCGGATAATCGCGAATCCGTATAATTGAGGGCCGGATAGTCGAATTTCTACTGTATAGCGTTTTCCCTGGTTAGAACTAGTAAAGCTTATTTATTATTTAAATAAGTTAAACGTGTATAGGTATTAAAGTGAAAAAAATCATACAGATTTCGTCAAAATATGTTGATAAATACAATTTTATAAATCACAAACTTTTCTATTATTGGATTTGAATTAGGTGCCTCTGGCCAGGTATTTGACTAGCATATTGGGTAACTAAATGAGTCCGCAAAACACCGTCCGAGAATGGAAAATGTCAAGTATGGAATTACTGGCTCAACAAATATGTAACAATAATATGGTGCCATAGAGTTGCTAAATAAATAAATAAAAAATAAATATTAGGACACATTCACACACGGCTGGTAAGCCCCATACTGAACCATTTCTAGCTCGTATTATGGTTGCTAACACAACTGATATACTACATATACATACATACATATTATATATAAATACATACACATTTAACACCCAGACCCACAGCCAACAAATTTAGTTAAGCACAAAGATGTTGACCGGGCCGGGAATCGAACCCGGAACCTTCTGATTAGCAGACCGGCATGGTAACCTTTACGCCAACGAGGTCGTCAACAACGACGAAGACAACCATAGAGGATAAGAAGATTAAATGAAACTATGTGTTTCATATACATAATTTTCTTATCCACTATGGTTGTCTTAGACACTATTCACTATACCTCAAAAGATAGTTGATAACTTTTCAATATCCAATAGAAATTATCAAAACCATTTATCAGTTTGTGTTTCTAGCCCAAAGGTATCATGGTAGACTATAACTCATAGGAGTTAATAGAGAAACCCTTTTGAAAGATAATACAGCGTAAACTCTATATAACGACACTGAAGAGACTGTGCATTTTATGGCGTTATAGAGAGTGGTCGTTAAATGGAGAGAATGTATCATTGTATGGAATACAAGCTAAACCAACTAAAGCCAATCGATTTCGACGTTTTAGAGAGTTTGTCGTTAAATCGAGTGACGTTACATGGAGTTTACTTTTTATTTTTTAGGACCTGGTTCGGAATTTGATTATATTTATTATCGTATCGGCAATATGATTTGAGATTTTTATGGTTTCGAACCCAAGGTTGGTATCGTTCGGGTTGGAATCCTGTTGCCTAGGCTTCACACACCCGGATTCAATAATACAGAAATACAGAACTTTATTAACCATAAATAACATACGTTAAAGGCAAGTCACACTACAATAATTACTTAATACTTAAAAACATTAATTAGTTAGATTAAAATAAATAAACTTAGAAATTTTAATAAATATTCTACCCATTAAATACTATTCACAATAGCACTTGTTTTTCATTTCTATTAAATTTAAAATACTTCTTTTTACACGTAAATAACGATTCTGCGAGCTCCGTATTCATATATTCGCTTAAATTTTAAAAGGAATTACTTTCATAAAAACTCTTTATTTTCTGGTTAAATATACTTCTATTAAAATTTGTTATTTACTTTGGCAACTTGTTGTACATTCATATTTTTGTATTACATATCTCCCTGTTTCTGTACTTTAGCCAGTCTATTTGCTGATAGAACTTTACCTATCTTTCTTCGTAAACAATATGGAATAGCGTCTTTTTTATTTTGGTACATTTCTAGCTGGCTATTATGTACTCGTATGTACCTACATTGCTGTCATTATGCTATCCTTTTCAAAATATTTCCGAGATTACGAATCGGAATAAAAAAAAAACTATCATTTACAAGCAATACATAAAATTACCTCACCTATTTTGTTAACTAACTTGAATGTTAAAACCATTAAGGTAATGAAAGGATGAAGGTTTACTCGAAATAATGAGAATAGCAAAATGGAAATGGGATTTTCATAAAAAAGATAATAATATCGTAAGCTTCTGTGATACTTTAATGGCAAAATAACTTTTTATGATACATCTTGTTTTCAATTTGCTTGCGTTGACCGTACAAGTGAAGAGATCTAGGTAATCTTTTTTTTTTTTGGGTTCCGTACCTAAAAGGTAAAAACGGGACCCTATTACTAAGTCTCTTATGTATGTATATCTGTTTGTCACCAGGCTGTACTTGTATCTCAGAAGCCGTGATAGATAGAAAGCTGAAATCTTCACAAGTTATATTCTATATTGTAATATAAATTTCCAGTGCCGCTCTATAACAACAAATATTTACAATAAAAGAAATGAAAATATTAAAGGGAGCTCTTCCCCTTTAGCATTTTTTAAGTATTTTTTTGCTATATAACAAAAATGACATATACTATACTATATCTATAAATAAAGGTTTGACCTTGCATTAATACATAAGCTACTTTGTATTCCGGATTAACTTCTTTTATCCCGGTTCTTCTAGTCAGTAAGGAAATCAGCATGGTTGAAAAACCTTTTATTGGCGCTAGTCTAGTTAGCTATAACTCTCAAGCTACTTTTTAACGTGTCATCTGACTCACGGTAGCGCTCAGATGAAAAGTGCCACTTGGAACACGTCAGTCTTGTATGGTTACCCATCCAAACACCGTCGACCGTTGCACTTCGATGATCGCGTCAGATCACCTTAGCTAGCCGAGCTACAGGCTATTTGGGCGAATTTTCTATTTACTTAAAGAAAATAACTATAAACTAAAAAAAAACATAACTAATTTATTCAATAAAATAGTCAGAACAGTTAAATAAATAAAAAATAATAAATAAATTGTTTATTCAGGCAAAACATACATTCACATAATATAATGACATTCATAATTGTGATTATTATATTTTAAACATAGAATACAAATTATTATAATTATTTTTATTTGTGCACACAATTTGATATTTTTATTTTTTTTACTATTTATAGTTATTACGCCAAAGCGCAAAAATACTAAACAACTAAACGGACTATATTATTTCTTCGTATTTTTACCGGCAACTGTCTTCAATTTCACTTCGAAATTCCAGCTTTCAAAACTGAAACTCAAGCATAAATAAGTCAAATTCTCCATCAAGTGGAACCGTACAAGATTTTCGCATATTTTCCATACTTTAGTTTATGAATATTTGAACACAACGTCTCGCGTTTTCCCGGTTATCATTTAACAGACGTGGGCTGTACCTATCTCGCTGCATTCGAATGAAACAAATAATAAAATTGTTTTAAAAAACAAACAACCGACTTCAAAAACACAACTAAAAAGGGAAAAATAATTATAAGCCTAAATCAAATCAAGAATATATAAATAGAATAGGAGAGTTTATTTCATGTACTTATAAAAAACTATTTGCAATTTTTACTAATCCTGTATTCTTGGAGTCGGTGCCAGCAAAGAAAGACAATTGAAAATAGTTTTTTTTAACAAACATTAATGTGTTCTTATTAGATGGCACCGACTTCAAGAATACAGGATTACTAAAAATTGCAAATAATTTTTTATAAGTACATGAAATAAACTCTCCTATTCTATTTATATATTCTTGATTTGATTTAGGCTTATAATTATTTTTCCCTTTTTAGTTGTGTTTTTGAAGTCGGTTGTTTGTTTTTTAAAACAATTTTATTTTTACATTTTTAGTGGTTGGTAATGATATTTTGTTTAAGGTTTAGCTATGGAGAGCCAAATAAACTTCACGATGAAAAAATTTGGCGTGTGCCAGACAGGCAACCAATTGGGAGCAAATCGAGCTGGATGCGAAGGAAGCGAGCTATACGCGAGCGAAGCGAGCGCGAAAATTTTCACCGCATTTGTTCCAACCGTTTGAGCATAAAGAAGTCCAAAGCAGCACAAATTACATAATGTTTATTGTGTCAAAACTTACTAGAACCAAGTGCGAGCGAAAAGAAGTGGATGCGAGCGAAGCGAGCGCGAAAATTTTCACCGTATTTGTTTGAACTGTTTGAACATAAAGAAGTCCAAAGCAGCACAAATTACATAATGTTTGTTGTGTTAAAACGTACAAGAACCAATTGCGAGCGAAGCAAGCTGGATGCGAGCGAAGCGAGCTATGCGCGAGCGAAGCGAGCGCGAAAATTTTCACCCTATTTGTTCGAACCGTTTGAAGTCCAAAGCAGCACAAATTATATAATATTTGGAGTGTCATAAGCCCAGAACATCCTGGGGGAAATTCGAACGAAGCGGGATAACTCCTAGCGAAGCGAGCGCGTAAATATTTTCCTTATCCGTTCGAGGGTCTTGTCTATTAATATATCAAATTTTACAGTTCTTTCTTCCACTAAGTATGACCCAAGTGGCCAAGCTTTGGCGTCGAGTTTTTCAAGCCCCTGATTTAGTTTGACCCCTGCTTGTACTAAGAGTAGTGGTCCAGGCCCAACAAATTAACATGTTATCCGAAGCACAGTAACGCCCAGATGAAAATATCACATTTTTTTATGGAAGTCTTGTGCATGGTTACTCATCCAAAGACTGGCCGCATGGGCCGTTGCTTAGCCTCGATGTTCGCGTCTGATTACTTTTGTTAGCCAGGCTGCTAATTTTATGAGCGAAATCTGTATTGCCGTATGAGCGCGAAGAAGTAAAATAGGTTATCGAGTTATTTGGGCATCCCACGGGAATAGCAATGTTTTTTAAGATAAAAAGTAACCTTCGTGTTATACAAGGTCTAGTCTACCCCTAGCCCTATATAAATTTTTTGCGAAATCAGTGTGTCATGTGTTATTTTGTGCATCCCACGGGAACAATAATTATTTTCGGGATAAAAAGTAGCCTATGTGTAAACACATAGTCTAACCTATCTTCATTCCAAATTTCATCGATGTCAGTACAACCGTTCGAGCGTGAAGAAGTTAAAAAGATTTATATGTTATTTGGTGCATCCCACGGGAATAGTATTTATTTTCGGGATAAAAAATAGCGTATGTGTTAACACATAGTCTTACCTATTTTCTTCTCAAATTTCATGAATATCAGTACAGCCAAACGAGCGTGAATCTCTCTTCATGCGTAAAAATAACCTAATTTTTTAGGTTTTTCTTCGATTTCCCTAGGAGTCCATCATCAGAACCAGTTTTGGTGACAATGGGACCAATTCAGAACCATACTCTTTCAATTAAAAAAAGAATTTTGAGAATCGATCCACAAATGGCTGAGAAATCGGTGAACATACATAAAAAAAAAAAAAATACATACACGTCGAATATATAACCTCCTCCTTTTTGAATTCGGTTAAAAATACGGCGCTATGAGAGTTACGTTATGCCGGACTGCCAATCAGAAGGTATCGGGTTCAATTCCCGGCCCGGTCAACATCTTTGTGCTTAACTAAATTTGTTGGCTGTGGGTCTGGGTGTTAAATAATATATGTATCTATATAAAATATATATGTATGTATGTATGTATATGTAGTAATTCAGTTGTGTTAGCTACCATAATACGAACTAGATATGGTTCAGTATGGGGTTAACCAGCCGTGTGTGAAATGTGTCCTAATATGAGAGCAAAATAGCGTATTTTGAAAAAACCTTTAAAATCCTTCGTAAATGATAGAGGGCTATGCTTTTTTTCGGTTTTATTATGAAATGATATAATATAACTTTATTTGCGTATCCATAAGTAAAATATAAACATGAAAAATATTATGAGATTGTCCCTTGTAGGCTACCGCATATGCGGTGTGCAAAATGTCAATAAGTTTATAGATTTAAAAATTTAATTTCTTGATGTTATTTAAAATTAACATTTGGGCTCTACCGTGTAGCGAATGACAGGTTAATTGTAGGCTCTAAGTAAAGCCCGATTGAAAAACTTTCGACAATAAAATCTGACTGGCTCGTACGAAGAATATATATAACCCCCATTTATTGGTAGTTATTGATTTGAATACGATTTCGAATATTTTTTTAAAATATTTAATCGTAGGTATATTTTTGTTTTCAAAACACAATCTCTGTAGTTCAAAAAGCTTGAAAACAAACAAAAACCGAAAATTCTTGTTTTACAAAACAATATTTCACACACAGCAGGTGCAATGTCGCAACACGTAAATCTTAAAAACATTTTACAACCTTGCATAGAAATTCAAATTTAATATTCTAAGCAGTAAACCTCTTTTCCTTGCGGTTTTAAATTGAATTAAACTCACGTGACACCTGTTTGTGCTGCAAACATGGTTATTTCACTTCATTTCCTCATGTAATTTGAAAAATCGCCTTGCTTTGCTGCGGATTTTAAGATAAAAATTGCAGTAACATTTTTGTAAACAATTACAAATACTAATCATTTATTGATAACACCAAAGTTACAAGTTAAAAAATATGATATCATTCCAAAAGTAAATGATATGTCAATTTTCAATTATATTCTAGTCTATAATATCATTACAATAGTATATGCTATTAATCAAAATGTCAATTTTCACTACTAATTCTAATATAATATCAATACAAAAGTATATGATACGAATCAAATGTCAATTTCCAAATTTAGATAATCATTTATGTTGTACAAAGTTTTATCTAATAGCCAAACCCTGAGTCTAGTCTTAAAGCTGGCGGTGGAAGGTGCATCCCGGACAGTCGCAGGTACGCGGTTGTAGATCGCGGGCCCCAACACGTAAACGGACCTCTCCAATTTCACAAGTCGATGAACCGGCGTTTTCAGTTGCATCTTCTTCACGTTGCTACTTAGATCCCACGTTTTATTAGCGCCCCTGCGTTGAAATAATTCAAGGTGCGTGTGTGTGAAAAGTGCAACTTGATATACGAGTATAAATTTACATGGTAGAGGCAACGGCAACGCAACAGCATTGTCAAAATACTGCCAAGTTTAAATTCATTCTAATCATTCATTCATTCTTCAAAGTCTAACCTGACGACCTCGTTGGTGTAATGGTTACCATGCCAGACTGCAAAACAGAAGGCTCAGGGTCCGATTCCCGGCACGGCCAACATCTTTGTGCTTAACTAAATTTGTTGGCTGCGGGTCTGGGTGTTAAATATGCACAACATACACAAATACAACTTCAGCAGTCACAAAGCTCTCTTAATTAACTACAGCATGTTCCTTACAAAGATTGCTTTTGAAACGATGATAGCTCAGGTGGACATACGGCCGTTTTCGTTTCAAAGGACGCAGGTTCGATGCCAGCTAATGAGCTCAATCTTTCAGTGAAGCAAAACATCGTGAGAAAACCATAGCATGGCAGTAGGGCAATTTCTAGTGCCTAGCTAGCATCTAACCCTCAAGTTTCAAAATCAGTCGCCAAGTACCTTACGGGGTATTCCGCCAGCTTTCTTAAGAGCCAGATATTCCGGACTAGGTACTACTGCTACGTCTTAGGCATGAGTATCGCCAACTCATGTTGTTAAGCAGCCTGGTGGTCAACTATAATGTATAAAAACAAGTAATTGGCCAAGTGCGAGTTGGACTCGAGCATGAAAGGTTCCGTACCATTGCTGTATGGGAGCCTCCTTAAATATTTATTTTATTTAAATTTTTTAATTTAATTTAATATGCATTATTTTTTATGTGTTTTGTGAAGATTTTAAGTGTCACCTACGCACGGTTGATATATAGCAAAAATACGAAAAAAACACGTTTATAGTATGGAGACCCCCTTAATATTTTTATTTTTTCATTTTTAGTATTTGTTGTTATAGCAGTTCGGGAAATACATATTTTGTGAAAGTCAGTTATCTAGCTATTACGGTTTCTGAGATACAGCCTGGAGACAGACAGACAGACAGCGGAGGCTTAGTAATAGGCTCCTGTTTTTAACTTTTAGGTACGGAACCCTTAAAACAATCGTCGCTTACCTATAACCAGCATGTTCCTTGCAAGGATTCCTAACACTCACTCCAGGGAAATTACACCGAGTTGCCAGTGTCGTAACAAACTTACCATCGTTAGTTCGGAATTTAATCGTTTAGCGCTGGCGTGTGGCAACATTGGGAATTCACTAATTGAATCCAGTTTAGACGGCTTGACTCTGGCTACAGAATCTAGGGCAATAATTTGCACATCTAGGTGTTACTTTAATTTGCTTTGATTATTCTCAAATATTTATGAGCAATTTAAAAACGGATGCTTTAAGGAGATTGTCGCTAAGGCGAATAATGTTATGGCATTTTGCATTTTATATTTATTTATTTACATAAATAATATTAGCCAAGTGTGAATCAGGCTCGTGCATGAAAAGGTTATCGTTAATAAATGGTAAATAAACACGTTTGTTGTATGGAAGCCTGAAATGTTAATCTATTGTTGAAGTAAATATTTTGTAAATGTTTACACAGTCGATTGTGTGAAAATCGAGTAAAAAGTTACTAAATAATTACGTTTGTTGTATTTAAAAAATTGCGTCATTTTTATTTTTAGTATTTGTTGTTATAGCAGCACGAGAAATATATATCTTGTGAAAGTTTCAGCTTTCTAGCTATTACGGTATCTGAGAGATAGACAGAAAACGTAGGTTTAGTAATAGTGTCCCGTTTTTAGGGTTCCGTATCTAAGGGAGTCCCAATACAATAAACGTGTACAGTAAATAAATATACAATAAAGGTACCAATGTAGACACCTAAATTTTTCACGGAATGGATAAAAGTACATTATCTTTAAAATAAAGTATAAAATGTAAATAAAATAAATATTAAAGGCGGGCTCCCATAGAACAATGGTACGGAACCCTTCATGCGCGAGTCCAACTCACACCAACTCCCACTTGATCAATTTTTTCTCACAAGCAAGGCAGTATGGCATGGCTACCTTGTCAATTTCAATTAAATTGTAAACAGACTAAGTAGTGCTATCCCAAAACACCTGCAAACTCAACTTCAATCCTCGTAACTTAGACGACACTTAATTCACTTAGTTCATGCTTAGTTCGCGAGTTATTTTCGCATCGAGGCTTGCAGTCGCTTCCAATTACTCTGATTAGAAACTTTGTTCCAACTCCGTGGTCAGTTCCTTCCTTTGAGTTCAAACTTGGAGTTAGTGAACACGTAAAAAATGGAATTAACGACTCGGGATTTTAAACTTTGTATGTTTTCTTGCTTAATGAGGAATTAATTAGTAAGACTTAACCCCCCCCCCCCTCCCGCAGCACAGGATCGAGGATCGATAGATACTTAGCGCGGGGCACAGTGGTGGCGATTCTGCCGTATACACGACTAAACTAAATTTAAAGAAGCCCCGTTTCTTTTCATCTTAGGTGGCCAGCAAGAGACGGCACGTTCTGAACCACAGACAAAACAACTAAAATCACGTCAAATATGGAATGTGCAGGCAGTTTTAGAGGTGTTACAAGTGAGTGCGTTCTAAAGTCGTCTATATTTTCTACATTTGACGTGATTTTAGTTGTTTCGACTATGGTGCAGAACGTGCCGTCTCTGTCTGGCCATTTAAAATGAAAAGAGACGGGGCTTCTTTAAATTTAGTTTAGTCGTGTGTGCCGCTGAATCGCTACCAATGTTCCAATAACGTACCGCACAATGTACTTACTTCTTTCACTCTCAGGACATAATTATTGTACGTACACAACCCTAAAGGCAATAAAACATATTTGTTTTTGTACATATTTATAAGTAAAATAGGAGCGTTATTGGTGATCGCCTGGCTTTACCACTCTCGAGTTGGAAAATATAGATCTTACCTGCATGTCAAAATTATTATTTTTTTAAGTAAAGAAAAACGCTTTCGTTTTTGCAAATATTTATTTGCATACATTTAAGACCATGAATGATGTTTCTCATATTTTATTTGGCCATAATAGTAACTGTTTAATTATAACCAAGGCAAAATCACAAGATTCAATAGCAAAGAATTTTAAGTATATAAATAATTGTATAAAAATTATAATTTAATAAATTAAATTACTATATATTACTAAAAACTACTAGTAAATTTATTAAGGCACATTTTCATCTTATATATCTTCTTATATATAAAATTTCCGTGTCACAGTGTTTGTTGCCGTAGTCCTCCGAAACGGATTTGCCTATCTTTACCAAATTTTATATACGTTTTCAATGGGTCTGAGAATCGGCTACTATCTATTTTTTAAACCCCTAAGTGATACGGGTTGATCACCCTTAAATATTTTTTTTCATTTTTCGACGAATTTTTTCATTTTATTTTTGTATAAAGTGGCATTAAAAAATACATACAACCCTAATTTTTTACTTTTTATCATCATTCTTGTCCTAGGATGTTTTGGGCCATAGCATACGACACTACAAATATTATGTAATTGGTTCTGTTTTGGACTTCTTAATGCTCAAACAAATATGCTAAATATTTTCGCGCTCGCTTCGCTCGCGCATAGCTCGCTGCGCTCGCGTCCAGCTCGCTTCTCTCGCGATTGGTCGTAGGACGTTTTCGGTCATAGCTTACGACACTACAAATATTATGTAATTTGTTCTGCTTTGGACTTCTTTATGCTCAAACGGCTCGAAAAAATATGCTAAAAATTTTCGCGCTCGCTTCGCTCGCGCATAGCTCGCTGCGCTCGCGTCCGCCTCGCTTCGCTCGCGATTGGTCCTAGGACGTTTTGGGTTATAGCTTATGACACTACAAATATTATGTAACTAGCTGACCCGGCAAACGTTGTTTTGCCTTAAAAATATATAGTGGAAGATTCTCAGACCTACTGAATACGCATGTGAAATTTGGTAAAAATCGGTCAAGCCGTTTCGGAGGAGTACGGTAACTAACATTGTGTCATGGAAATTTTATAATTCTTTATTGGACTCATAAATAAAAAAGGCACAGTAAAAGACAATTAACTTAAAATTAGTGTACCACAATTGGCGGCCTTATTGCTTAAAGCGATCTCTTCCAGGCAACCTTTGGATGGAAAGGAATTTATAAACGACTAAAGAAGGACGTAGTGTACAATAAAGAATAATAAAAAACATACATATAATATTAATAATCTTATCGTAATTTATATAAATCTCGTGTCACAATGTTTGTCCTCAATGGACTCCTAAACCACTTAACCGATTATAATAAATTCGCACACCATTTGTGCAGTTTGATCCAACTTGAGAGATAGGATAGTTTAAATCTCAAATTATAGTCGCAATTTTAATTTATTGCTAATATAATTTGTTATAATTAACTGTAAGTAACCTATCTATATAGTAATTGAATTATCAATGAAGTAATTCGTAAAAATTAAGTATCTTTTTGTACGTGTAACTCCTAACCAAAAAGAAACCTGGCAATAACTAACCTTAGGCCTATATTACTTAAAGTAGGCGACCATACGTTTTTATCAAATCGCTAATGCCTTGAAAATTCGCAAAACGGACACAACCGTCTACGACGTCTGCCCTCACGCGTCTGCCCGCGTTCGGGTCGCGCACTCAGCGATGAGTCACTTCCACCTACCCCGCTCCCCCCACGCCCCGTTCGCCTGGCGCCGCTGCTATACAAATTGCTATGACTCTGCATTTTAAATCTGTGATATCTTCGAAAATATTTATTTAATTTACATGCGGAAAAAAGCCATATTGATCTTTATTAAATGCACACTGTATTTAAGATACTTAATTGGATAAGGATTAATACTGTATTGCTTAAAATCGCTTCGTTAATAAGCCATTATTTCTCGTACAAAGTAAAGGATAAAAAATGGTTATTGTGGGTTATTCCTAAGAGATAAACATATACCACCACGGACTTTTTGTAGACCTTTTTAAGTTGTACAATACTGTAGTAAATTGTTTTGATCTATCTTGTAGGATTCAGTCAGCGTTTGCAATGTAAGCGCAAAAATGTGTTTTTTTTTACGACCTCACATTAAAAACCTCAAAAATTGTAGCCTATGTGTTATTCTGATGTATAAGCTATAGCCTATGTGTTATTCTGATGTATAAGCTATATTGTGGTAAAGTTTCATTCAAATCCATTCAGTAGTTTTTACGTGAAAGAGTAACAAACATCCATACATAACAAACATCCAAACTTTCGCCTTTATTATAGTAGTAGGATTTGTTTGGTAACGGCTCGAACGGAATCGCTAATAAATTTTGAATACCTAATGCTTTGGAAAAATATCATTACTAACCTTAAACATTTTACAATGAAATTGTATTATACAAATAACAGAATTCAAAATCATACCTACATTTATAAATTCTAACTGTATCTAAAAAGTGAAAAATAATTTTATGCCAACACATAAGTACAATCGAAGACTTTATTTGATTTACTTATAAAAATGCTATTTTCAATATTTATTTATCCTGTATTCTTGGCGTCGGTGCCATCTAAGAAGCACAAATTAATGTTTGTTAAAATAAACACTATTAAATAGATATGGTTTTGGAGTCGGTTATTTGTTTTCAAAACAATTTTATTGTGTCTAGCATTCCAGTATGAGCTCAATATTGAATATAATGCTCATTTAAAAGAGGTAATTGGTGCAATGGATAAGGTTCACGCTATAGCATTAAAAGATTGATGTTGTTTGTTATTGTTCCTGTCGTAATTATTATGTGATATGTAATTTTACTTAATAAACTATAAAAACTTGATCATAATATTTTTTGGCGTTTGTTATTTTTATATTTCCTTAACGTTTGTTCATAGCGCTCCATACCCATTTCACGCATTAATAAGTAGTATTTTAATTATACTAGAATTTGTCTAGAAACTAGAATAAAAATAATTAATAAGGCAAAACAACGTTTGCCGGGTCAGCTAGTATATTATATATATTTACCGTAGTCACTTTAACTGCTAACTAACTATTATTAACGTTAAACAGAACAAAATGAACCTTCGATTTAAACTGTAGAGTAAAGGTTAATTCTGTGTAAACAAGGAAGAAATTAAGCTACATAGTGATAGGTAGGCTCACACTAAAATTAACTATAATATAAAGTTTATGCCGTTATTAAAGCCACTCCGAAACGTAGTAAAAACTTTCATAATATCGCTATACAGGTTGTCAAATCGCCAAAATATTAACAACAATACATCTAAACCGACCTTCCGGAGTTAACCGTGCATAAAACGTAAGTTAACCTAACGCGAACGCGGCGTAAACGTAACATGAACTAAACTCATCAACGTAACATTTTACGTTCGGCTTTTATAACCGGGAGGTTCTTGGGGTAGTTTAAATGGCATGATACGATTTTTGATTTCAATTCAATTCAATAATATTTTTTTTTATCATTTACAGAAAAAATAACTAAAATACTATATACAAACTTAACGATAATTAAGCTCACCATTCAGACTGTCTATTAAGTCATTTATTTAATTTTATACAGGATGTTATTTAATTAAATGTCACCCTTGTGACAGAATTCAATAATATTTTATTTCGAAAATTATCCATAAATATGTATATATTTATATGTAGTATATCAGTAGTGTTAGTAATCATTATACAAACTAGAAATGGTTTAGTTTAAGGCTAGCCAGCCGTGTGTGAAATGTGCCCTAATATTTTTTATTAAATTTATATTTTTTTATTAATTATTTATAATTTTCTTAAAACCAATGTCGGATGGTGTAAATGTAGATTTTGAAAGCGATACAAGATGATGGATTTTGCTCAGAGGTACTTAAAGTCTGTGTGTCGAAGTATTTTGGAACTACTTTGGACAGGTATTTAATATCGTTCTCAAGTTTTAGTAGGTCGTTAGCTATTTTACAGTATCAATATTTTGTTTAAGACTTTAAAATGTTTAAAATAAAAGTTTGGGTTGTCAACTTTTTGTGTTCATTTTCCATCGACTTTTAAAAGTTTTTTTATGCAACTTCTATTTGACAAGTCCTTCTTTGAGTGTGTTCCTTTTTAAAGTTTCTTACCTAATATAATATTTTGTACAGTTTTTGATAATATAATATTTTAAATTGTTAATTTATGTAAATACATTCACGTAGGTGGTTCTTTAAGTAAAAGCTTCAGTATTCCAAGGTTCAGTACCTAGAAACTTTTGAGCTAAGTCGTACTCTGAAAGAAAGCGAAGAAGATTAAAAATATATACCTGTAAAAATAATTTATGACAAATTGACATAATTATGTAACAGATTTGCATAATATTAGGACATTTTCTAATGCTCGCCTGGCTAGCAGCCACCCTCAACATACAAAACCTGTCACCAAACACCTTACGGTGTATTCCGGCATTCTCCCTTCGAGCCAGTTATTCCAGACTAGGTATGCCCTACCTTAGGCCAGAAGGTCACTCACTTTTGTGATTGTGTCCTGCTGGTTAATAGCTTAGCATTTAAAAATACCCTATAAAGTAACGCCTCGGTTAACTAAAGTGATCTGAGAAGATCGTCAAGGTTAAGCAACGGACAGTCTTTGCATAGATGCTGAAAATGCTTTTGATTGTTTATTATAACAACATTGAAATACGTTACCAAAAATATGAAAATACAGTCAATACTTTTAGCACCTGTCACCTTTATCCCAAACTTATGTCCGAGCCACAAACCGTTCAAAACTGTTGGCACATTTTTAAAAATGGAATCTCCAACCGCTTCACCATTTGAAATTGGAAGCCATAAAAGGCGGGAACCGGCCGGATGTCGGGCTGGAGCTCCATCAGATCCGTATCACGACAGACTCCGCCAACGGATTCATTTCCGGTAGATGGCTGCATTTTGAATTTCGAATTTCTATTCGCGCCCGAAATGGGTCAGCGCGATGTGATTTTTAGATGTCGATAAATTGTATTCTCTACTCTCAACTCTAATAATATGTAGTTTAAAATATTTTAATAAAAAGTCTTTATTAATTTTATTTATTTCGTGAAATTTTCCATTGCAGAGCGATAGGCGTTTTGCTCAAATTTGTATGGCACGGTTGAACTCGATACAGTAGTGGCTTAACCTCGATGATCGCGTCAGATCACTTTAGTTAGCCGAGCTACCGGCGCTTTTTACAGTAGAAACGTAAATCAACCCAAACGCATTCTAAGTCTACTAAATCCCGAAATCCACAAACAAAAGTACAGTCAGCATAAATAACGGCAATGTGCCAATACGCGTACGTACATCGAGTTAGAGCCAGCGTTAGTACACTCGCGCCGACCATTCATTCACTCGATACGTATCTGTGTAACCGGGTGTTAAATCTTCGAGTACTTATTTATGTTGGCGAGTGTACGTGATGGTCTGGAGGTCACAGTGTCGAGTGTGGAATGTTTGTACGATTTAGCTTTTTATCCTCTGACGCAAAACAACGGGGTGTTATAATTTTGACGTGTTTGCGGTTTTAAAACTCTCGAAAACCGAGCTTGGCCATTAACCGTACAAAAATTGGCCAAGTTGTTGAGATATGAAGTCCTTAAAGTATCCATAATTACAAGCATCCAAACAAGAAATTAGTCGTATGTTTTAATTAAATTAAAATTAATCGCTTTGACTGTGAGTATATGAACCATTGCCATTTTATGATTCACTGTTACTACTATTTATGGTAAGCTATTGAATTATATTCAGCGAACTAGAATAAATAGAAAAGTAACTTGGCCGGTAAAATGGTTCCACCGTACACGCGTAAAATACCGCGGCGAGTGCGGCAAAACAGCTACCGGTGGGCTTGTATCAGTGGCGTGACCTTGATGCGACCGATCGCGTGCGAGCTTTGTGTGTGTGTGTGTGTGTGTTTCGTTGAGATAGCAGTATAATTGTGTGAGTAGATGGATTCAAATTCTAAGCGGCAATTGTATGGTGTTACCCTTCCGTTTATTCTAGTTCGCTGATTATAAAAAAAATGTGTGAATGTAACAAGAAACCAGGTAATCTAATTCTCCAGCCTTAGCTCTGATGCACTCACCGCAGGGAGAGCGATATCTTTACCTTTCGCAATATTGGCAAGTATAATATTGTCATGATTTCAGTTACCTATATCGCTAATTCAAGCATATTTACAATAAAATAATATCTTAGCTAATATTTCATTGAAATAATTGTCCTACAAAATGTTCAAATGTCGTGCAGCGCCATCTATTGATATTTGTTTGAGTTTTAAACATTGTAAACTGTTCACGTAAGGCATCTTAATATTTTCGCGTAGAAAACGGTCACACTTACTTATTATTAAAAGTTGGAATGAGTCCAACAGTTTCGGTGCTTTCCGAGCACCATCTTCAGGGGCGAGTGTTACACGGACCGCCGCCGGCGAGATCTACGCGTGCACTGCCGGTCGTCGAAGTCGAACCCCGCGCCCGCGCCTCAGCCCGCGCCGCGCGCGCTATAGCTCTCTGCTCACGCGCAGATACTGCTGTTTGAGTTTGTTTAAATTATCGCCATCTACCCTTTGTGATTAGTCGAGTCGAATGCCCGTCTATGATTGGCGGATTCACTCTCGACAATACAACGACGAGCAAGAGGGTGTTGCGGGGAAGAGCACAAGGCAGACGCTGGAGAGACGGCTCACGAAGAAGACATACATTGACTGAAGTACTCGTACTACGCGATCATCAAAATATAGTTATTATATTTTATTATGAGCTTGATTTGTCCCATTGAAGAACAAAGCCTCTCTACCCTCCTGCCATTTGTCATGGTCTATTGGTATTTCCTATCATAAAAACAAAATTTTAACTAGTTTTTTTCAGTATTTATTTATCCAGTTCGTCCCGCCATCTCCGTCTGGACCTGCCGCGACGTCGGACGCCCTGTGGTACCCACTGGGTGGTGCGTTTAGCCCACAGATCCTCCGACATCCGGCTGATGTGCCCAGCCCAGTTCCACTTTAGTTCGGTAGCCTTTTGGCCAACGTGTATTATGCGTGTTTTGGAGCGCAGTGTGGTGTTTCTTATGTGGTCTACTAGTTTGACTCCAAATATGCTGTGCTCCATAACAGGCTGGTAGACTTATCGCTTGTCAAAGACCAAGCCTGCGTGCACAGTATTTGTGAATGGGGAGTGTTCATGACATGCGTCCATGAGTTTTTCCTTAGTTTCAGAGGAAGGTTTTCTTATGGAATAGGTTTAAACCCTTAAATGGACGATTATGTTTCACGTTTTAAAAAATATATTTGTGTAATAGACATGTCTAGGAAAAATTTGTAAAACATCTAGACATTAATTTACTATACTTTTTTTTAGCAATAATGTGAGAGTTGTTTAAAAACTACATTGCGCAAAATTAAAAAATAAATAAATGAGTCAATTTTATGTGTAGTTTTTAGTATGTTGTTTAAAAACAACATTGTCCATTTAAGGGTTAAAAAAAAAAAAAAAATTTTTATATGTATGGGTTGATTTAAAAAAAAACATTGATTTAATCTATTTAAATAAATTTTGAAATATTTTATACGTACCTATGCCTTTTCTGTCTAGGTAGATATAATTATTAGGAAACATATCACACATCATATCATCGGCTGATAACCCCATACTGAACCATTTCTTGTTAACACAACTGATATACTATATGTTGCTAACACAATTAATATACTATATATGTATACATACGAGTACATATTTTACACCCGTACCTACATGCGTAGAAAATATGTAGTTTGATGAAAAATATAAATCAGAGTAAAAATATAGTGTGGTGAAAAATATAAAGCATATCATTATCTTTAAAACTATCGACAAAATCTGTTTTGCAAAAAGAACGCGATTCGAAACACCGCGAACAAACAATATGGCGGCAGCGGAACGGGTGATTTACGCGCGCCGGGATATTGTTGAAATTCGCGTCGATCGCTTTTGTTTCACCGTGCGGCTTCTTATCGACCCCTAGGGATGAGGTATAAACTTTATCGATAAGTTGTATTATCCTGAAAATATTTATTAATTTATTAGATACTTTTTCTTGGTCTACCAAATTTCGTTATAAATTTCGAGTATAAAATTAGTTGTATGAGAACTCCGTTAAATATTTGTTTTACTTATTTATTCTTAATTTATACGTTTGTTTTAGGTTTTGTGTTTGCCAAAATAAATTTTTTTTTTCTTTCTTTCTTTCTATTTCAAAAGGTAACACGCAGCTTCTTCCTGTAATCGTTATAGATATTTAAAACGTCGTGTTTATTTTTTACTTCTTTAATATATTTTTAATATATTTTATTGCTTTTTATTATAGCGGCACGGGAAATACATAACTTGTGAAAATTTCAGCTTTCTAGCTATTTTCTCAGCAGTTTCTGAGATACAGCCTGGAGACAGACAGACAGACATTCGGGTCTAAGTAGTAGGGGCCCGTTTTTAGCTTTTAGGTACGGGTTGCTAAAAATTGGCATATATCAATAGTGTACATTTCACGTCAATATATATGTCTACGTTATTAGTGATTAATTTTAAATTACATACAGTTTCGACAGCTTTAAAGCTGTCATTTTGATATAAGTAAGTATATTAAAACAATGAAAGGATTATTACCTAAAATTATATATGTAACTAGCTGACCCGGCAAACGTTGTTTTGCCTCACTTAGGGGTATGAAAAATAGATAGCGTAGCTTAAATGACACATTCGTAGATTTACCATAGCAGCGCCATCTATTGATTACTTACTCAGCCCAGTCGAAAGGTATCGACATCAATTAGAATCATTTGGAGTTAACAGATAATTGTGACTGTCAAATAATAACAGACAATAATTAGCAATAAATTAAAATTGCGACTAAAATTTGAGATTTAAACTATCCTATCTCTCAAGTTGGATCGAACTGCACATGGTGTGCGAATTTTATTATAATCGGTTCAGTGGTTTAGGAGTCCACTGAGGACAAACATTGTGACACGAGATTTATATATATTAAGAATTAAAAAAATCTTGAAATCATGTTTTCAAAAATTTCATAAAAAACTATTTAAAAAATAAACGAATAAAGCGAATTTTACGTAATCGTCTTTTGGAACTTTTACGATTCTTAACACTAAATTGAAGATAATAAAACTGAAAAAACTATAACATAATCATTTACGCAGGATTTTATAAGATTTTTTAAAATATGCTATATTGCTCCCATAGCGCCGTATTTAAACGTTTAAACATAATATCATCTAATACATTCAATGTTTCTGTACCCAACGGGACCCTAATACTGAGATTTTGCGTTCTATCACCAGGCCGTATCTCAGAATACGTGATAGCAAAAAAATATAGAAACGATTGGGTCCCACTTTTACCTTTTTAATACGGAACCCTAAAACAATTGAAAACATAAAACCTATTTGCAATCATCTGATCTTTATACAAAAGCCCATAAAGTTAGGTATTGGAGTAACAAATTATAAGACAAAAGATCCCTGGGGCTTAATGAGCTATTTATTTCATGTATTAGGTACCATTCTAGCTTCAGGCATTATTTATTGATTCAGATCTAAATCATAGACTAAGAAACATGTATTTATTATCTATAAAACTAACATAGATTTCATTAACCCATTATATGTTTTTTCAGTTTCTGGGGGATAAATGGCTTTATTTATTTATTTAATAAATATAGTAGACGCTGAATCTCTTCTTGAAAATCATATTAAACGTATCATTCTATACATGTTACGCCATGTATTCGTTTTTTTTTAATTTGTACTATGAACCAAAATAATACTGTTACACATAAATACGTGATTAAAACAAATGTAAGCCGTCACGGGACACCTGGCAGATGTGAAACATCGACATTATTTTGTAAAAGTAATATGGAGAAAATAGCATATATTGATAATGATAAATTATAAATATGTCATGATGATAAAACAAAATATTTTTTTTTTTTTCAGATAACGATGACAATTTATTGAAAAAATATTTATTGTCATGAAATACAAAAAATCACGAATTAATTCCAAATCGTGGCTACTTAATACGTCACAGTCGATTTCGTATGGCGACGCGTCACCACAACGTACACACTACTGCATATAGACTGTATATATACCTCTATATAGCGACGCATGCCGACATGCATGGCCACGCATGGCGACGCTGCCGTGGCGATGCCAAAGCATGCGTCGCCACGCCACGTTCAGAAATCTTTTTTACGTGTGGCTATAGATGTTTCACATCAAAAAACAACTCAAAAGATTTCCAAAAGTTTATCCGAACATTCTCATTGCACTATCAAAAGATCTAAGAGTGCATTCTCACAGGGTGAAGCAATCGCGTGGTATCGCATTGTCGTCGCGCAGTACGGACGTCGGGTACGTGCACTGATTTATGCGTTGACGGACAACACGCCGGTGCACGCCGATAAATATAATTGAGCCGCAGTGACCCACCCAGCTAGCAAGTGTGTTAGGCTCTTTACATGATGGAACACTATTTGTAGAACGAATAATAAAAAAAAATTGGCCAAGTGCGAGTTGAGCTTACACATTAAAGGTTCCGTACCATCGTTTAAGGGAGTCTCCCTTTAATATTATTTTTTTAATTATTTTATTAACATTTTTTTAAATTTATTACTTATTTTATTTCGACTACACTTAAAGAAAATGACATAAAAAATAATCACACAATAATTAAAAAAAAAAGAAAATAAAATATCTGACAAATAGTAGATGTAAGTCAGTGTCCGCGGGTAGAGTGCCTAAAATGCTGGCGGCATTACCTCGCTGGATTGCCTGAAAACTTTTACGTTGGCCGAGGTAAACGCTGGCTCTTCGGTCATTTGATCTAATTCCTACGGCCTTGTGATACAGGCTCCTGGCAGTCCTATAGCAGGGCGTAGTGCTCCCTACAGCGTACCAGGTAATCTTTAAGGTGTAATGTAGACATAAGAACTTTGTACGTACACTATTTTTAACTTTACAAATAAATTTATCTTATCTTATCTTATCTTTATCTTAATTAAATATTAAATACATAATTTAATATTCTGTGAATGTATAAAGGGTATACCAAATGTTGTCATAAAGATGGAGTGGAAAAAATGCTTAAAAATTGTGTTTGTTGTATGGGGGCCCAACTTGAGCATCTATGTTATTTAATATTTATGTTTTTTTTAAACATTGAAATATATGCTATATTATTATTATATTTGAAATATTCATTTACATTCCGTAAAATTTTTAGGTCTCTACGAGCTACCGTCATTGATATATAGCAAAAAAAAACGTTTATTGTATATTCAAATTAAAGATAATCAAGGAAATTAATGCAATTGGTTTCCTATGTATTAATATTAAATAAATAATGAAATAAAATAATAATAAATATACAATTTAAAAAATAACACCTTAGAGTCATAACTGTCATACCTACTTAGTTTAATATTTTTTATCCTTATTGGTAAAAATATTCTTACCACTGTGAACGAGCTCTAACAAACTGTTGTTCCACGACCAATGGTCCAGGAAGACGGTTACATCAAGCAAACGCGATCCTAGCATTTTCGCAAATCTGCAACTCCTCAATCGAAAATATATCTTAACCTCTTCACAACAGGGCATAAAGTCTAATGATAAATAAACTCCAGAGAATCGTGTCTTTTCTCGATAAGCCGTGTACTTGGATTGTAACGTCAGTGCAGCATTGATGTATTTTAGGAAACGGAAAGTTTGATTCGGTCAGATGCGTTCTTTCTCAAATAAATAATACTACTATTTAAGACGTAATTGGCTTGGAATAAAAGTGACCGTGTAAATTTGAATGACTAAACTTGTTTTTCAAGTTATGTGTGGATTTGCATTCGCTTTACGGTGAAGGAAAACAAAGTAAGGAAACCGACACGTTTTAGGATTGTTCTTCAACGGAGACGCGTGTCATCCGCCAACTTGCGCTTGGCCAGAGTGGTGGATTATGGCCTATATCTCTCTCCTCGTGAGAGAAGGCTCCAAGTCCCAGCCGTGGGAACGTATTATGGATAAATGATGGCTGGGAAAAACTTAAGTCTATCTATTGTACGCTGTAATAATTGTATTACTTTATATTTTGAGATTTTTCTTTTCTAATTATGACGCAAAAAACACAGATCGTGTAGTATTGAATCTACATAATACGTCTAGACACGCCAATTAATATCAATTAACCTTGATTAAAATTTACATTTCTAATCTTATAACTACACTTTATCAAATACTTTTCGTAAATCTCTTAATCAAGACGATATCGCTAAGAATATAGGTAAAGAGATAACGTCAGCGCAATAACAACATTTTTGTACAAATACAATCTTTCATAACAATACTGAATCCCATAGAAAGATGGTTTTTAAAGTTTTGTTTTTATTAGCAATTGCTTTTACATCTGTTTTAGGTGCTGAAGTAAAATATGACGGATACAAAGTTTACAATGTAGTTGTCAAATCAGAAGATGAAATAAGAGTGTTAGAAGATATCCAGAGCAGTGCACTTGGTGAATTGTGGAATGATCAGGCTGTTCTGAGTCAAGCTAACAAGGTCATGGTGGCACCAGCCAAGCAAGCGGAGTTTCTAGATGTGTTGAAAAAAGCTAATATGGACGTCACTGAAGTTATTGGAGATGTGCAAAGGTAAATCTTATTTAACTATCAAATTACTAGTATAACTACTACTTAAAGGAAATATTTTTCCGAATGCATGTTTCTTTGTAATTTTCATTATAATCACCGCAAATTAAATTTAAAATATAAATATTACAGACATTGACGAAGCATTTATAATATCAAATAATCAAAAGTAAATATTTATTTAGTTTTCTTATATACATTTTATTTCACTTCATTGAAAATCATTCACAGCTATTACACATACACTAAATACAAGGTTATAAGAATTACATAAAAGCAATCAGACTTATGAATTAAAAATAAAACAGGTTCATAAATTATAAAATTAAGTTTTTGAACCGGTTTTTTTCATATTGATAAGTATGATTAAGTACGTATATATTCTTAGACTGATTTTTGACGGTCTTCAAGCTATTTTTAGATTTTTTGCACCGTGTACGATTTATAACGAAAAATCTGTGAAAAATGATTTATCAAATAAACAAAACCCAAGAGCCCAAGGCGCAAAACCAATATGGGGTTACGTTATCTGTTGTTTTTTAAGTATACTGTTTTTTTTTTCAGAGTAATTGACGCGCAGTTAAATCCTACAAACATTCGTAGCTCTGAAACCTTACTCTCTTTAAGTTGGGACCGATATTATAATCTGGAACAAATCTACTCTTGGCTTGACGAACTAGCTGCTTCTTACCCTAACATCGTCAAAACTGTAGAAATCGGCCGTTCAGTAGAAAATAGGATAATCAAAGGAATCATTATTGACTACAATCCAGAAAGAGAAAACAAACTGATAGGAATGTATGAAGGAACTCTTCACTCAAGAGAATGGATATCGGCAGCAACCGTCACTTTTGTAATTAAAGAGTTTTTGACGAGTACTGAGCCAGAAGTGAGGGCGTTGGCGGAAAATTTCGAGTGGCATATTTTCCCTGTGGTTAATCCTGATGGTTATGTCTACACATTTACTACTGTAAGTTTATTTTTAGTATGTAACTAAAAGGTAAAACAGGACCCTATTACTAATACTTCGACGTTCCTGTCCATCTGGCTGTCTTCATAACAACACTAGCAGCCAGTCCCGACTTTGCACGGGTACGAATTTATAAAATAATCCAAGTTGTAAAGAGCAACAAAATAAAGCTTATGTTACTCGGGGATAATGTAGCTTCCCAATGGTAAAATAATTTTCAAATCAGTCCAGTAGTTTCGGAGCCTATTCACTTCAAAGAAACAATCATACTTTTCCTCTTAATAATATTGGTAGACCCTCTAAACATTCACAGAATATTTAATTTTGTATTAATTAAAAAAAAAAATAAAGGGGCTTCGATACAGCAAACATGTTTTTGCGGTTTTTTTAAGATTGGAGTACGGAAGCATCTTGCGCGATCTTGACTTGCAATTGTTTGTATTTTCAGAATCGAATGTGGAGAAAGAACCGCAGTACGGCCAGCTACAAGGACTGTGGAGGTGTTGACAATGACATGAGCAATGGAGTAGATCTAAACAGAAACTTCGGTTATATGTGGATGAGTAAGTAACAACGTAGCGTTACAGTTGATTTGGGATGAAAAATAAGCTTCTGATCTTCTTCTTCGTATTAGCGAAATGGCCAAGCTCTGATGTAGAGAGTTTTTCAAGCCGCCCGAAGGCCACTGTATTTTCTAAAGACTGATTGTATTAATACTAACAGCCGGAACCTACAATTTAACGTGTCATCTGATCCGCAAAAGCACCCAGATGAAAATGCCACTTCTAAAAGAAATTCTTCTGTATGGTCACCCATCCAAAAACTGTCCGCATTAACCGTAGCAACCTCAGTTATTGCGTCGTATCGTCTGAGTTAACCTTTATATACACGGTTTATTCCATCACCATTCTAAATTTCATTCTTATATGTGTTTTACGAATTCAAAAGTGATAAAAAATTAAATGACACGTATTTACATCAAATAATAGGTAACAAATTAAATCGGATCGCTTCTAACTAGCTTTGCGACGCCATGATTATATTTGACAACCTTGGTCGGCGTAATGGTAACTATACAAGACTGCCAATCAGAAGTTTCCGGGTGCGATTCCTGGCACGGCCAACATTTTTGTGCTGTACTAAATTTTTTGGCCGTCGGTCTGTGTGTTAAATATGTAGGTATACTTATATAAATGAAGTATGTATGTTTGACGACCTCGTTGGCGTAAAGGTTACCATGCCGGTCTGCTAATCAGAAGGTTCCGGGTTCGATTCCCGGCCCGGTCAACATCTTTGTGCTTAACTAAATTTGTTGGCTGTGGGTCTGGGTGTTAAATATTTTTTTTTATATAAATATTTACGCCACAGCTATATTTTGATTACATTCCAGCGGTGGGAGCATCAAACGACTCTTGTACCAACACCTACGCTGGTCCCAGCGCCAACTCTGAAATAGAGACCCAGGCCATCATCAACTACGTGCTAAGTCTCAAAAACAGCGGCAAGTTGATGTACTACATCGCCTTCCATTCTTACACACAGCTGATAGTGGTTCCGTACAGCCATCTCAGCAGTAGTGGGGATGTTGGACAAGCCAATAACTATGGAGATATGGTTAGTTTTTTGTATTTATTTACTTTTGCGCCCACGGACTACACTAAGGCTAAGTTGCCGAGTACTTTGCAGGATAATAACAGTAATTTCAGTCTACGATACGAGTATAATTATATTATACATATACCTACACTAAATCAAATAAAATAAAGTAGAAAAAAACTTTTACACAGATATATCGTATAGGAATATTAAAAATATTTAAGTTTATTTAAAATATAGCGAGTGTGGCTCGGTGGTAATAACGTCTGCTTTCAAAACAAATGACGACCTCGTTAGCGTAGAGGTTACCATGCCGGACTGCCAATCAGAAGGTTCCGGGTTCGATTCCCGGCCCGGTCAACATCTTTGTGCTTAACTAAATTTGTTGGCTGTGGATCTGGGTGTTAAATATGTATGTATTTATGTATAATATGTATGTATGTATTTGTGGTATATCAGTTGTGTTAGCAACCATAATACGAAGGGGCTAACCAGCCGTATGTGAAATGTGTCCTAGTAAAAAAAAAAAAAACCAGTGCCAGCAGTGGGAACGCGCGTAGTGGGCTGCTTATGCTAAATTTAATGCTATAGCTATTTTGCCTCCATAGCGCCATAAGATAGAATTGTATATAGTTGTTTGTTTTTTTACCCTTGATAGGTTTGCGTTTGACAATAGCTTGATCTCCTTTCTTTTTCCTTCCTGTTTTGCACTCTTTGCCAGTTATAATTAACTATCAGTACAATATTTGTGATAAATAACACTTTTAGCCCACATAATTATCTGTTTGTTAGGCTGCTTTTTGGTTTGATGGTTGTTCAAAGGTATAAATAAAGAAAGAATTTAATTTGACTAGTCATTAATTCAATTTCATTTATAAAGAAAGGCAGAAAATAAGCTTAAAAGCATTAAAATTAGAGGTACATAATTTTTTTAATCTTAGATCATTTGAAAATAGTATTTTATAATATATTATACTGCACAATAAGGATTATTACAACTTCTTATTTTAAAGTACTTTTAATTAAACATCAATCAAAAATGTTCTAAACACTTTGTGTGCAATAAAATTATTAGGAAGTGACATCACATATAATGATGGTATTTTTGGTGTAACATGGCAAACTATGAGAATATATTTTGAATTAATATTTTTCAGTATGAAATTGCAGCCCGAGGAGCCGAAGCGTTGTCTAAGAGATACGGTACTGTATACCGAGTCGGTGTTTCGGCGGAAATTTTGTGTAAGTTTACAGAATAGACTTATAATAATCATATAAACAGAATAAATACAATACAGTCATTTAGGTTTGCAAATACAACCCATCATTTTTACTTGCCCAAAACCTTTATAACCACGTCTCAATTGATTTTAATTTAGTATTTTGTCAAATTTACGTTGGTTTATTGTTATTAAAATATTACTGTTGCATAAAAAATACCTACACTTTATTTTGTATTTGAATATCACAATGAATTAATTGAAAAAAAAATGAACTTATTGTACTTTATAATTGTAATAAAAATAATTTTAATGTTATTCATTGATATTGATATTTATGATATTTTTGATTTATAAAAAGCTATTGAAAATATCATCAACAGGATTCTACCCGCATCTTCCGGCAATCTAGGCTGAACTATCTAGCCCCAGGGCTATCTATAGTCGGGTCGCGAAAACTCACTTTTGCTTTTTAATTTCGGTTCTTTAGCGACCGTAGCTTGCGCTTGGTTAGAGTTTTCGGGCTGGTTTGCTAAAACATGCGGGTTCTAATCCTTTTGGTCGTATTTTATATCTTGGACTTTCTTAATTCTAGAATATACATAATTTCAGCACAGAAGAAGCATTGTAGACAAAATGGTTTTTATAATATGAATATGTTTTTTCTACAGACCCCATGAGCGGCACCAGTTTCGACTGGGTGAAGTATGAAACAGATGTACCAATATCATACCTTATTGAACTGCGTGATCTGGGAGAATACGGCTTTCTTCTTCCTGCCGACCAAATCATACCAACGAGCCTAGAGATCATGGATGCTCTGGTCGAAATGGACAAAACAGCTGTCTCACTAGGGTATTATGAAAGTTCTGCTTCTGGTATTTTCTACTCTTTAACTGTAATGATCTTAGGACTTCTATTTGCGGTTCTGAATATTTGAATAAAAAGCTAACTTCATTTACAGTCCTTAAATGTATATAAATCAAATAATTTTATAAGTAGTTCATAATCATTAAAGCTATATTACAAGTAACGGAATAACATACATACGTAAATTATTTTACAAAAAATACGAAAAAATATACGAAATAATTATGATTAAATTCATTCGTATATAATTATAATAGAAATAATGCAGTAATATGTTACATGTACATTTATAAATATTCTGACTGTTTATTTTAAAAATAAAGAAATTATCATTAAGAACGATAACTGTATCCTTTCTTTTATTTATAAATAATATATGTATAAACATATAACAGTTTCTTATACAGACTAATTACTGGTCTTAAGAGTTATTTATTCATTTTCTGTGCTAATGCTTATGGTAAAACAAAGATACTCTATCTTATGTACTTGAAGAATTTTTACTCATATATCGATTTAGAAACATTTATCTATGTGGTAATTACTAAGTATACGATAAAATGTTATCGACTAATCCCTTATTATTAATTACTAAAAATTTATGTCAAAAGCGTAATCGTAGCATTGATTACCGTAGCGAAAGACACATACAATGAAGTTAAGAGAAATATTAATATGTATAACTATAGTTGCTATAGTAAATGCTGAGTATAAGCAGTTTAGGAATAACAAAGTGTATAAAATAGTTCCGGAATCTGAGAAAGATGTAGAAGTTCTAAGTGCAATGCAAGAAGATGGAAAATGGTATTTCTGGAGTGATATTATTAAGTTAAAAGGAGATGTAAGAATAATGGTTGCTCCGGAATATCAAAAAGAATTTGAACATTATTTAGATAAAATTGGAGTTAACAACATAGATGTTGTAATAGAAGATGTTCAACAGTAAGTACTTTGTCTTCGAAATAGAATTTCAATATTTTTTTCAAGATTGATGTTTAATCTTTAAGCAAAAAATATAATAAGGTATAATATTTTTTTTAAGTTACTTAATAATTTTTATATGGCAAGTAAATTAAATAGATGTTAACTTTGCTACCCATAAGAGTAAATGCCTATTCAAAACATTTTTCAGATTAATTGACGATCAAATGCGTAGACCTACCGATACAGACCGTAGTGTATCTGATTTTGACTGGACCTACTACCAAACTCTGGATGAAATCTATGCTTGGTTAGATTCTATCGCTGCAGAAAACCCTGACGTGGTTTCCATAGTTGACATTGGAACTTCTGTAGAAGGCCGTCCTATAAGAGGTGTCAAAATCGATTATAACAAAAGAGAGAATGCAACTATTGCTATGATAGAAGGAGGTATTCATGCCAGGGAATGGATCTCGCCGTCAACAGTGACATGGATTATCAAAGAGTTAGTTAAGAGTACCGATCCGGGAGTAAGAGCGTTGGCTGAGAATATCGTTTGGCATATCTTCCCGGTTGTCAACCCTGATGGTTACCTGTATACGTTTTCTAATGTAAGTATTCCTAGTTTAGTAGAACAGTATACTTACTTGCTGCCAGGAGATTGTCTTGGAGGAACGTCATCTATCATCGTAGTTAAAGTTTTCGAAGAGTTGTTTTTATGCGCTGTATCAAAGCTTAAAGGGTAGATCCAAATCCTCGTACACTTATGACTATAATTCCGCAGGTCAGCTCTTTCGCAGTAACTACGATAGAATTATTCAAACCAAATTCAGGCTAGTGAGTTATATTTGGGCACATCTAAGAAATCAATTAATGAGGAATACAATATTTATTTGGTACAGAAAAACTTAAATCTAAGTTACAACGAGTTAAGTTTTAAACTATACTCATTTGAATGTGGCGGTTCGCGGAAACAATGCATAGCTTAATGTTTTTAATATTTGAGGCTAATAAATGCATAGCTTAATGTTTTTGATATTTAATATTTTTTAGAATATTTGAGACTCAAAGGTATCTGTGCTCAACACTAGGTTCAACTTGAGTCGTGGAGTACAGGCTATTCTTGACGTACAATAATACAAAAAGAAAACGTCACCAAAACCAGTGAGTAGGTCTACGACTATGATTTTACAAATGCAGTTATTTCAAAAGGGATATATATAAGGTTTAGGTATATTTTTTTATTATAAATCTTTTATTATTATTGTGTCCCACTCCTGGGTAAAGACCTCCCTTCTCTCCTTACAGTCAGCCCGTTCTTTGACATTTTTGTAGGGGGAAATCTTCATACATCCCCAACTACGATGGGGTGTATGTAAGATTTTTACTGACTAAAACCACCTTTGATGGCCATCCCTTGTGATTTCAAAAGGATGTTCTGGGATGCCAGATTGATTGCACCAGAACCCCCGCATTTTTTTATACTTCCTCAACCGTTTCCTGGGTCTTCTTCAAGATCTTGGTAGCTTTATAAAAGTAAAGGTAACTTCGTGAATTTTGGTTTTTAGAATAGAATGTGGAGGAAAAACAGGAATACTGCAAATTTCACCTCATGTACCCAATGGAATATGGATTCTGATCTCAGCAACGGCATTGACCTAAACAGAAATTTCGGATACATGTGGATGTGTAAGTTTTTAATTATGTTAATTAAATAAATATTAGGACACATTTCACGGCTGGCTAGCCCCATACTAAACCATTTGTAGTTTGTGTTATGGTTGCTAACACAACTTATATACTACATACACATACATACATACTTTATATCTATAGATATTTAACAATCAAATAGACAGCTAATAAATTTAGTTTATCATTAGATGTTGGCCGGGATCGAAAGCGAGACCCTCTGGTCAGCAATCCGTCATGGTTACCATTACGCTAACGAAGTCGTCAAGAAAAATATAAGGAATGCAATGTTTGTATCAATGTTAGATTCATGTGTAATGTTGAGAATACATAAATCAATCACTGCATCTGAACTGCATATTAATTGTCCTTCTTGTTCTTCTTCGTATGATCTAAGTGCCCAAGCTCTATTGTTGAGAGTTTTCAAGCAAATCTCTGACTTGACTTAACGATTGCTTGTATTAAGATTAGCAGCTGAGAAAATAAATAAACATACAATTTAACGTCACTTAGTGTCACCCGACTCACGGTAGCACCGGAATGAAATTACCTCTGATTATACTGATCTGAACAAACAAATTTGTTTTCATGGAATTGTTGAATGTACTTGTTGAATGTTTTTAAAATAAAATTACGTAGGTAGTAACCGTTTTGTTATGATAGTTAAATAATATAAAACCAATAAATCTTTAGTGTAAGCGGGTAAAAGTATTTTATCAAGTAAATAATTTAGTGATAAATATTTGATAAACTAACGTTAATTGCGCACATTGATAAAGTTATCAGCTTGACCTTTATCTTTACTAGGTGTTTAGGTTTTTGTGTTTAAAATGTACTTCTAAAGATTCATGTATATTTTGTTTCAATTCATCTTTTTAGGGTTCCATACCTAAAAGGTAAAAACGGGACCCTATTACTAAGCCTCCGCTGTCTGTCTAGACAGACAGAACCCAGAAACCGTCATAGCTAGAAAACTGAAACTTTCACAAGATATGAATTTTCCTTGCCACTATAAAAACAAATAAAAATAAAAATAAAAAAAATTGAAGGGGGACCCCCATACAATAAACGTGTTTTTTTTTTGTATTTATTTGCTATTTATCAATAACGGTTCTCAAAATTTTCACAAAATATATTCATGTATATATGTATATTAGCTATCAATTTAAATTATAAAATTTAAACAAAATACATTTTTCAAGGGGGCTTCCATACGACTATGGTACGCAACCTATCATATTTTGTCATTTTTCCCTGTCCCTTTTTCAGATGTTATTTATTTACGAGTGACATGCTCAATCCATATTAAATTATTATTTTTTCACACACGGTTGGTCAGTCCAATACTAAACCATTTCTAGTTTATATTACGGTCGCTCACACAACTAATATACTCTTGCTACTTAAAATATTTTATAGATACATATTTAACACCCAGACCGACATCAAACAAATTTATTTCATTACAAAGACGTTGACTAAATACAAATCATTTATTGATAACACCAAAGTTACAAGTCGAAAAACTTTCCTGGAATTGAATCCGGGGCCGTCCGATACAGTACTAACTAGTAACTATGACGCCAATGAGGTCATCCTTACATTAAGTACTATATTATTTCCAGCTATCGGAGCATCACAAAATCCCTGTGGCGAAACTTTTGCTGGTCCGGTGCCGTTCTCTGAACCTGAAGCAGTTGCGATTGCTAACTATGTAGCCCTACTGCAGAATCAAGGAAACTTGCTGTATTACTTCGCTTTCCATTCCTACTCCCAGATGGTATTGGTGCCCCACAGTCATTTGGGAGGCGCGAATGTGATACAGACTCCCAATTATGCTGACATGGTAAGTTTTCTTTTACTAGTTGCGCACCACTGTGACCCCAGACTCAAACCGGGATAAAAAGTAGCTTATATGTCAATCTTCATATCAAATTCTAAAACCGTTTGAGTGGAAAGGAATAACAAACATGCAAACATACACAAACTTTCTCATATATACTCGTATTACTGTGAATTGGGATCAATTTTTATAATCATTGTCGCAATACATCTCTAAATTACTTATTGCGATGAAGAACTAAAGAAGAATAATAAATAAATAAAAATAAAAAAATATTCGGACACTTTTCACACACGGCTGGTTAACCCCATACTGAACCATTTCTACTTCGTGTTATCGTAGGTAACACAACTGATATACTACATATACATACATACATATTTTATATAGATACATATTTAACACCCAACAAATTGAGTTAAGCACAAAGATGTTGGCCGGGCCGGGAATCGAACCCGGAACCATCTGATTGGCAATCCGGCATGGTAACCTTTACGCCAACGAGGTCGTCGAAGAATAACGAAGAACTAAGTTAACAGGTAAAAAAAAACCTAAAAACATTTCTGATAACTTTCAGTTTGAGATCGCAGTCAAAGGAATGGATAAGCTTATGGAAAAATATGGAACTCATTATCTTGTTGGTACTTCAGATGATATCCTATGTGAGTATTTAATTTAATTTATTTTATTAATTTTATAAGTGAATTCTCATAAATAACGTCATCATCAATTGTACAGGATGCACGAATAAACCCTTACTTATTGGGTAAACAAACTTATAGTGATGACCAGTAAGGTTTTTAAGTCCGCGTGGAAAAGGTAGAAAATTGATAACAAAACATTTTTTTTATTATATTCTCGTGTGGTGATGATACCCATAGATTCAAGAACATAATATTATTATTCTACATGTTTTTATAAGTTAACTCAGTAGTTGCAAATCTTGGGCCAAAAACTATCAAAGTTGACGAGTTTAAAAACTATCATCTCCATCTCATAGTTTTAATGGAGCTATGGTTTTTACAGATCCAGCAAGTGGAGGCAGCTTTGACTGGGTCAAAGGTGGAGCTCACGTTCCACTGGTCTACCTCTTCGAACTTCGCGACCTTGGACAATACGGGTTCCTCCTTCCAGTAGACCAGATCATACCAAACAATGAAGAAGTAATGGCTAGTCTCGTAGAAATGGACCGCGTTACAAGGCAGCTGGGTTATTATGGATACTATACTCGTAGTTCAGCAAACAGATTTGGATTGAGTGTTGTACTGTTTGTGTTAGCAATGATGTTTGCTTTGTAAATTACCTGTTTGAGACTAATAAATTAATATTGAATCTTGATTGGAGTGTGAGTGTTTACATTACTATTGATATTGGCTATCTATGTATATCTGAAACTATGCATAACTTATATGATATGCGCTGTCGAAGAGTCATTTAAGTGAGTGAATTGTAGTAGTCCTAAATTTATTTTTACTTTTAAGCTATGCAATAGTAATTTCTTAAAAATAAAAGTGATGATATACATACAATACAATACAGTATGTACTTATAAAACACAGATATGACATCATTTTAAACATAAATAATATAATAATAATTATTATAATCGTTTATTCAGGCAACAAAGAGTTAGTACATATTTTATTTCGAACTTACAATTACTATAATTTTCTCCTATCTCTTCAATTTCCAATAGATATAATAAATATGTAGACAGTATTGTTATTATTACTCGTTAGTATTATTACTCGTTATCATTATATTTTATAGCTGGATCTTACTAGATTAATCGATGTTCCATAAAATTTATTATTTAAAAGATATTTTAATCTTTATGGTTAAGATTAGTAGGTTTGGACATATGTTATAATTTTTTAACCATTCTAGTAACGTTAGTTTGAATACTAGGACGTAATTATGGAAGTCCTTATAGCACTACTTGGGTTGGCAGCTTTAACATCTGCATCCAAAAGTTACGATGGTTACAAAGTTTACAATGTGATCCCGGAGTCAGAAGCTCAAGTCCAAATGTTGAATGATTTGAGAAAGCAATATGAATTCTGGACAGATTATCTGACCGTTGGTAGTGATGCTAGAGTAATGGTATCCCCGATACAAGATGAAGAGTTTGTAGCATACATCCAAGGAGCTGGCTTTAAAGCTAATCAGACTATTTCCAATGTGCAAACGTAAGTATTATTTTTATATTAGAAACATCTTTATTTCTTTATATAACTTAAAAATACCTGTAGTTACGTATTTTGACTACGTATAAAACTTATAAGGTTGACGACATATCAGTCACATCAGGTCGAACCTCGACCCGATTGGCACAAGACCGAGATTAATAGCATATTAAAAGAGAAGTCTATTTCTAGTTGTGATAATAAAATTGTTTTAAAAAACAAACAACCGACTTTAAAACACAACTAAAAAGGGAAAAATAATTTTAAGCCTACATCAAGTCAAGAATATAGTATAAGTAGAATCGAAGAGTTTATTTCATGTACTTATAAAAACTGTTTTAAATTTTTATGAATTCTGTATTCTTGGAGTCGGTGCCAGCAAAGAAAGACAATTGAAATTAGTTTTTTTTAACAAACATTAATTTGTTCTTCTTAGATGGCACCGACTTCAAGGAAACAGGATTAATAAAAATTTAAAATAGTTTTTATAAGTACATGAAATAAGCTCTTCGATTCTACTTATACTATATTCTTGACTTGATGTAGGCTTAAAATTATTTTTCCCTTTTTAGTTGTGTTTTGAAGTCGGTTGTTTGTTTTTTAAAACAATTTTATTTTTACATTTTTAGTGGTTAGTCATGATATTTTTTAAGTTTTAGCTATAGAGAGCCAAATAAACTTTACGATCAAAAAATCTCTGGCGTATGCCAGGCAGGCAACGAATTGCGAGCAAATTGAGCTGTATGCTAGCGAAGCGAGCGCGAAAATTTTCACCGTATTTGTTCGAACCGTTTGAGCATAAAGAAGTCCAAAGCAGCACAAATTACATAATGTTTGTTGTGTCAAAACGTAATAGAACCAATTGCGAGCAAAGCGAGCGCGAAAATTTTCACCGTATTTTTTCGAACCGTTTGAGCATCAAGAAGTCTAAAGCAGCATAAATTACATAATGTTTGTTGTGTCAAAACGTACTAGGACCAAGAGCGAGCGAAGTGAGCAATGCGCGAGCGAAGCGAGCGCGAAAATTTTCACCGTATTTGTTCAAACCATTTGAGCATAAAGAAGTCCAAAGCAACTCAATGTCATAAGCCCAAAACATCCTTGGGGAAAGTCGAACGAAGCGGGATAACTCCTAGCGAAGCGAGCCCGTAAATATTTTCCTTATCCGTTCGAGTATCTAGTCTATTAATATATCAAATTTTACATGAGTGAAATCTGTATTGCCGTATGAGCGCGAAGAAGTAAAATAGGTTATCGAGATATTTGGGCATCCCAAGGGAATAGCAATGACTTTTAAGATAAAAAGTAACCTTCGTGTTATACAAGGTCTAGTCTACCCCCATATCAAATATAAGCGAAATCAGTGTGTCATGTGTTATTTGGTGCATCCCACGGGAACAGTAATTATTTTCGGGATAAAAAGTAGCCAATGTGTTAACACATAGTCTAACCTATCTTCATCTCAAATTTCATCAATATCAGTACAGCCGTTCGGGCGTGAAGAAGTTATAAAGATTTATGTGTTATTTGGTGCATCCCAGGGGAACAGTAATTATTTTCGGGATAAAAAGTAGCCTATGTGTAAACACATAGTCTAACCTATCTTCATTCCAAATTTCATGAATATCAGTACAGCCGAACGAGCGTGAATCTCTCTTTAGGCGTAAACATAACCTAACTTTTTAGGTTTTCCTTCGATTTCCCTAGGAATCCATCATCAGATCCTATTTTGGTGACAATGGGACCAATTCAGAACCATACTCTTTCAATTAAAAAAATAATTTTGAGAATCGATCCACAAATGGCTGAGAAATCGGTGAACATACATAAAAAAAAAATACATACAGACGAATATATAACCTCCTCCTTTTTTGAAGTCGGTTAAAAACTGTCTTTGGATCATGATGATGATGATCAAAGTTATTGATCAATTGAACTAGGTTTAGTCGCAATTAATTTTATAATGTTGTTGTTTATTTCAGTCTTATCGACGCTCAAATGCTTCCCGCCAACATTGACCGCAGCGCTACTCTTGGATCATTCTCCTGGAACCAATACCACGATATCAACACCATCCACGCTTGGCTGGACGAGCTTGTAGAACTTTTTCCTGGCGTAGTCACCACTGTTAATGTTGGATCTTCTCTTGAAGGTCGTCTACTCAAAGCTGTCGTCATCGACTTTAAAGCTGGCAACAGAGGGGCGAATCCTCTCATTGCAATGATTGAAGGAGGCATTCATTCTAGAGAATGGATTTCCCCAGCTACAGTGACCTGGATTATCAAAGAGTTTTTGACTAGCACTGATCCTGATGTAAGGTTTTTGGCTGAGAACTTTATTTGGCACATTCTTCCAGTCACCAACCCTGATGGATATGCCTATACGTTTGATGGTGTGAGTATTGTAACTTTTGTATCTTAAATTGGTCACTGTACTTTCTTCTGCATTGTAATTTAACTATTTATTGATATTTTTTGCTAGGATCGTATGTGGAGAAAGAACAGAAACCCTGCTAACTTTGTTACTTGTGCTAGTAACGCTGATTTGGGCAACGGTATAGACTTGAACAGAAACTTTGATTACTTATGGATGAGTGAGTATATTTAGTTTCCTAACTTGTATGTGATTATAAGCGGCCCACACTTTTGTGTTAACCATAAATATTACATCGTGACATAAATACTCGTATTATACTTGTATTTGCTTTATAACTATCAAGCTGTATCCCACGCTAATCCGGGATACAAAAATAGCCTATGTTTGAATTCAGAGCTTAAACTGTCTCCATACCAAATTTTCGAAATTGGTGAATTTGTTTGAGTGGGGCAAAGTAAAATAACATAACCACTTGCACACTTATATACAAACTTTTGCCATCATAATATTATTTAGATAAGGTACGAGTATGTATAACTATACTTCAATATATCCTAAACATTTTAGCGGTTGGAGCATCATCAAACCCCTGCGACCAAACCTACGCCGGTCCCACCGGGGCATCAGAACGTGAAGCCCAGGCTCTTCAAGCTTACATCCTCAATCTGAAGACTCAGGGGAACTTCCTCTACTACTTCGCTTTCCACTCCTACTCACAGATGATCCTGGTACCTTACAGCCATGTAGCTGGAGCTGATGTGCTGCAAGTTCCTAATTACGCTGATATGGTGAGTTTATACCTTTTAGGGTTCCTTACCTTAATAGTAAAAACGGGACCCTATTACTAAGCATCGGCTGCCTGTTTCCAGTCTGTATCTCAGAAACCGTAATAGCTAGAAAGCTGAAACTTTCACAAGTTATTTTTTTTTCCGTGCCGCTATAACAACAACTACTAAAAATAAAAATAATAAAATATTAAGGATGGTGCCCCTATAATAAACGTGATTTCCTCTTATTTAATAAAGGCCAGTCAGAGTCCTTCACCAGAAGGACTCTGACTGGCCTTTACGATTGCTTGTACGAGTACTAAGACTAACAGCCAGGACAAGCTACAGACCCTAATCAGACTTTTTCCCCAGTCCCTTGGATTTTTTTGCCATTGGTGATGATTAGGAATTTTCCATTTTAACCATGCATTGTCAATAAATTTTAATACGTTATGACTTTCACGATACATATTAGGGCCATTTTATAAACGCGCGATGCGGTGGCCACCGCGCGTCAGAAATATGTTATTTTTACAGTATGAAATTGCAATCCGTGGAGCGGCCAAACTCGAAGAATTACATGGAACCTCTTACATCGTTGGAACGTCTAAGGAAATCCTATGTAAGTAGATAATTCTTGATTTTCAAGAAACTAGATCTAAATTTACCGCCACGCTTATACAACACATTTAAGACAGATTTTATGTGTAAGACACACATTATATTTAACTACTGATTCCATTGTTTTTCTTTTATTACACATATACATTTATAAGAGTTCCGTACCTAAGAGGTAAAAACTCATAATCTCCTCACATAACTCTACTGACTGTCCAGACTGTATACCTCAGAAACCTTGTTAGTTAGA